>BLBF01000031.1:1577272-1820812 GCA_015471245.1 Laticauda colubrina
AATAATAATAATAATAATAATAATAATAATAATAATAATAATAATAATAATAATACCACCACCATATTTTTAGGAGTATAAGATGTCCCCCCCACCCAATAAAAAGTGAGTGGAAATGTCTGTGTGTCTTATACAGCAAATATGGGCCCATTTTTGGCCTCCAAAAGCCTCTGCGTATCCCATTTTTGCCCTCCCTGGTGTCCAGAAGCACTCTGCAGGCCAAAAATGGGCACGTTTTTTGGCTCCAGGGGCCTCCATGGGTCCTATTTTTATCCTCCCTGGCATCCAGAAACACTCCACAGGCCAAAAATGGAGTGCTTCTAGGTGCCAGGGAGGGCAAAAACAGGATGTGCAGAGGGTTCAGGAGGCCAAAAATAGGCACGTTTTTGGCTTGCAGAGTGCTTCTGGACATCGGGGAGTGCAAAAACAGGACCCATGGAGGCAAAAAACTTTTTTTGTTGTTTTCCTCCTCTAAACCAAGGTCATCTTATACTCTGACAAATATGGTACACTTCTGTCTACAGGAATGTCTTTCTGGGCAAAGTATAATTATTATGCTTAACATCTTTAAATTCTTCTTAACATTATCAACCTATTTAAATACATTTCCAAATTGTGGGCTTTTAAAAATTATTCAATGCTTCCTTTCATATATTAATCACTATTTTATTTATCAATGTGTCTTAATAAAAAAGGAAAGAAAAAAGATGTATTAATATTTTCTATGTTTTAAGTGTCTATTTATATAAATACAGTTTTATTTTCTCAAGCGCTTCAATCATGAAAATTATATATTCTTTGTCCTATATACATTCTTAACAAACATTACACATCTCAGTAGTACAACCACACTCAAAACATGTTTATGAAAATGAATCCAGTAAAAATGATCAGATAAGGAAACTTAAAAATTGATTTTACCATGGAAAAGGGCCTGGGGTGGCATTTTGTCTGGAATAAGATCAGCTTCTGAAAGCAGGCTAGGTGTAGCTGAATGTGACGCTGGAGTTCCAGGAGCAGAAAAATCCAGAGAAGGAGAAGGAGATGGGCTGGTCAAAGGTGTTTGATCGGAAGAACTAAGGGAGGAAAAGTCAACCACTTCTCCCTTCTCAAGCATAATGTCTAGATGCCTGTTTCGACTGGCGAATTTGACCAGTGTAGAAGATGTACTCTTGTCCAAGAAGCCAGCTGCATCTTTCTGAGCTCTCCTGATTTCTTTGGCTTCTTGAGTGCGAGACCGCTTTTCCTTCAGCTCCATAGCAGATTCTACTGGATTACGGCTCACTCGCTTTCTAAGCCCCTCCACTGTAATAATTGGATCTATAGACAGTTTTGAACCTGTCGGAAAACAAGCAGTGAGTTTCCATAATCATAATATCAGCATTACAATGCTGATTATAGTCGATTATATTACAAGTGTTTAAAAAATCCACAGCATGTTACATACACATATGCTTGCATATTTTAAATCAAATTATGCAACGTTTTGTTGGTTGTGCAGCTGATATTTAATAAGGTGTAGAAGAGTATCAAGAAAAAAATGGTTCAGTAATGGTGCAAAGTGAATGAGACCAGGTACATGTGTGAGGTTGGCCATTCCTGGATTTTTTTTCTTATATGGTCAGCTGTGTTAAATCTATTTTAGGATTGCACTATATTTTTAATTTTTCCTATATAAAAATGAACATAAAATTAATTCACTGGTGCAGACAGAAGATAATCTAAGGCGAAAAAAAGTGGTTCTGTGGAAATATGATCCTGGGATTACAGGTTACTCACCACTGTTTTAAATTACTAGTAACTTATAAGAAAAAACAGACAGAAGATGCTAAGAATAATTATGAAAAACAAGAAAATGTCAATGTATATGAGTGTCACACACTTCCGGTGATTGGCGACAGAGCCGCCTGCGCCTCTGCATTCCTGCCCGAGTCCATGCTCCTGGGATGTCAGCCAGCGGGACATCCCACTCACCAGTACGTCACTTGTGACAGATTGTGATGAACTATTTGAAATGCGTGGGATCGTTTGCCGTTCACTGCCTTGTTTCTGGACCAGAGTTGCCAAGACACTGAATGATGACGGAAGGTGACAGTGAAGCCATGGGGAAGATGCCAGGGTTTGGGGGGTTTTTTTGTTTGGTGTGGGGATATTCAGAACAATGTTGTGGAGGAGTGCTGATGCCTGTTGGGGTGGTGGTGGTTGAAGCATTGTGGTATGGGAATTCACAGATAACTGCTTTTCTTAATACAGTGAACAGTGAAACGACGGCTGAGGGCACTGATGTGGATGAAGGCTTGCAGTTGGCTCCAGTGGAGGAAGGAGGGGAAATTGTTCCAGGAGACAGGGGAGTAAATGAGAAGCTCTCAGTCTAACCTGGTGATGACACACCACCTGCTGGTGGAACAAGAAATGCAAAGGGAGAAAGCGAAAAGGATTCCCAATGGGTTGTAAGACCCAAAATTCAGAAGGAGAAAAAAAAGTGGACTAGATTTTCAGGACATGGGCATGAGGGGTACACAAGGAAAGCCTCCTGCTTTTTTGCCTTTGGCTGCTGGAACTTTCAATAAGCGGAAGGAACGTCAGATATCAGATGAAGATGAATGGAGCATCTCCACCACTAGCCTAGGGGCTAGCACTTTGGAATTATTACATATGAAATACGGGGAATTAAACATCAGAGAACATACCCCCAAGAGCACTTGGGATAGTCCGGGGGGATGAGATCAGAGGATACCCTCTGCTGCCAAAGCAGAATCAAGGCCATCATAGAAGACCCCTCACACCCTGCTGCTGTCTGGATGGCGTTTTTGACCTGCTGCTGTCTGGATGGCGTTTTAAGCCAATAAAATCCCACACCGCTAGACTAACAAATAGTTTCTTTCCCTGGGCCATCCACACCACAAATAAATACAAAATTACTACCTTATTAAGATGTGAAATCTCAATACCCCATTCAAATGTATAATAACATATTACAGTACAATCGATCTCTTGTGTATTATACTCGGCTAAGCCTTACAGTCAGTGTTGGATGTATATTTTGTATATATTCGTAGATATTGTACTCTCAAATTACAAATGGAGACATGGGTACTCTATTTTTCTTATCTTCATTTTTAAGTGCTTTGGTTTTATTGTATTGCGAACAGTTGCTGGGGTACATCCACAGTTTTGTTGTCCTTGTAAAATGACAATAAAGTTCTTCTAATTTTCAGTTCCATGCCCCGGGAAGGTAGGGAGCGTAGTATGAGTAGAACAGGGGGAGAGACTGTAGGGGGGTTTGATTCATCGTTGGATGATGTAGTAGGTATGTTGGAATCCCGGGTACAAGGCTCAGATGTAAGCTTTGTGTTGTGGCCACAGATTACTTCCAGTGTAGGATGAGGGGGAGATCTCTTCTAGGCATAGACAACATGAGCCATCATGGGGACCCCAGGGAATGTCTGGACACTGGCCACAACGTATGGTGTGGGGACCTCCGCCATTACAAACAATGTTTGACCGAAACCCCAATCGAGTGGTGTTATTCTTAAATCAGGTTGTTAGCCACCTTGAACTATAATCTACATGCTCGTCATCGCAATGGTCAATTGTTGTCGCCATCACAGAGGTTTTGATGGGAGATGCCGCTGACTGGGTAGCGGAGCTGCACCATGTGCACACTAGAGAATTAGTGGATGTTGGTTTGTTTCTGGATGCCCTAAGGGCCCAGTTTGAAGACAGTCTAGGGTCCACCAGAATGAAAAAGCCTTGATGTCGTTGAAGCATGAGGGGAGGCCCACTGTGGAATATGTAAAGGGATTCCAATGGATAGCAGGAAAATTGAGGTCCTGGCCAGAACGTTTGTTGATCCGTGAGTTTAGGGTCGGGTTGGATCGGAGCTTGAGGCAGGCCTGTCTATATAGGGGCATTACCCAATGTTTGGTGGATTGGTACAAAACTGTAGTAAAATTGGAAGTTGGGCTAAGGGAGTTTAAGCCTTGGCCAGAAAGTATTCGTAAGATTAATGTGGAGGGGGGGGGTGTCGAATGTGGGAATAGGACAAGGTAAGCCGAAGAGGGCAGTGTTAATATCAAGGGTCTGTTACCCTTGAGGTGTTTCCACTACAATGGATTAGGCCATCGGGTGGCGGACTGTCCAACCGTGTACGTAGGTTCTCTGAGGCAGACAGCTAGGGTTCCTGCTGGGGCTGTAACACAAACTGGTTTTGTAGGGAGAGGAACAACACAGGGAGCAGCGGGTAGTAAAAGGTCCCAAGGAATTTCACAGACAAGACAGAGGGGCACTCTAGAGAGATAAAGACACATGATGGTCAGCAGTCTCAAGCAGTGTCAGGTCTATATGATAGTGGTGAGGACAGTCAAAAGGACACTATGGCAAGTGCTCCCATAAGACCATTCATCATACCTAGGGTGTTGGAAGACTTACACACAGGTGTAAGGGGTCAATATGGAGCATTAGTCAATACTGGGTATATTAGCTATTTAGTCAACGAGTGATTAACGAAATGCGGTTATCAGTAGTGCCTCTCCCCATGCCTATGAGGTTTGAACAGGTGAATGGGTCTTTGCTGGGTGGGGCCCCAGCTACCTTAATGATCACCCCTGTCCGGTTAGAAATAGGAACACATTGGGAACAACTAAGATTTATTGTTGCGCTAGAGATGAGAGAGGCACTTATTCTGGGGCTTGTGTAGTTATATAAATGGGAGCATACAATATGGTGGGAAGGGGGTTTCCGTAAACTGCTGATATTGATAGATCCTGACCCTCCCCAACCAAAGCAGAGGAAGGAGATGGTGGCCACGGTAACTGAGCCCAATAATCCATCATACCCAGAGGTTTACGAAGATCTGGCAGAAGTGTTTAGCAAAAATGAGTGCAAAACCCTGCCACCCCATAGAAAAACTGATTGTGCAATCAAATTGATTCCAGGAGCGAAGTTCCCAAAACCCTGCATGGGATGTTCCCAAAACCCTGCATACGCAATGACCCTGAGAGAAATGGATGAAATGAGACAATATCTGGATAAAAATCTAGCTTGCGAGTTCATCCAAACAGGACAGTTGCATATGTAGCCCCTGTCCTCTTTAGGGAGAAAAAGGATGGGGTTTTTTGCCTGTGCATTGACTTTCGGGGTCTGAATACTATCTGTGTGGATAATTTATATCCCCTACCATTGATTAGTGAGCTATTGGCTACCTTGGCTACTGGAAAATATTTTATGAAACTGGATTTATGGGAGGCGTACTACCGTGTTTGAATACAGCCTGGGGACGAGTAGAAGACTACCTTCAATTGTCCCCTTGATAGCTTTTATTTTAATGTTAGGTCTTTCGGACTACAGGGAGCTCCGGTGGTATTTATGCAATTGATCAATGAGGTGTCATATGAACACTTGTACCATGGAGTGTTGGTGAACTTCAACAATATTTCAATTTACACCTAGACAAAGGAAGAGCACATTAAATTAGTATGGAGTGTTCTAACTAAATTACTCCATGTCACTATTAAAATGACTATTCTTCCTAAATTTATTTATTTGTTCCAGATAATACAAATAAAAATACATACAAAATACTTTGTGGAACTTAATAGGATAACAGCAAAATTTATTTAGCAAGGGAAAAAACCAAGAATAAATTTAAAAGCAATGCAAGATATGAAGAGCGGGGGGGGGGGGGTATGGCACTCCCAAATTGGGAATTATATCACAGCACAGTTTCCTTACTATGGTTGAAATAATGGGTAAATTTATTGAATAAAAGTTTATTTCTAGAAGGCCATGATTTACAGAGGGGGTGGCATGTGTTCTTATGGGACATGGGGAAAACCAAACAGAATTACTTCCAGAGACATGTAATTAGAGACTGTTTATTTGCTAATTGGAATAAGAGAAAGAAAAAACACTATCTAAAGATTCTGATTTGGATCTCAACGATGGAGGTAATGATACATCCAAACTTTCTGGATGTTAACAAGATGATAAAATATAAAGTCCTACTGGATGCATAAGGAACTTTAAAATCATGGCAAGATCTCCAAGAAAAAGGGCTACGAATTGACCTGTGGGCTTACCTTCAAATACAAAATAGATACAGACAGGATGAGAAAGTTTTTGGAATCTACAAAAAGTCACAACAATTATATAAAATCTTACTAGGTTCAGACAAAAAATATAACCAAATTTAACAACTACCTATTAGAGATAGAATGAGAGGATTAAGTAGTCAAAGGCAGTATGATAGCTTGGAGTAGAAATATCAGATGAAGCATCACTCTAATAGAATGGGAAAAGTTCTGGACCAAGAATAAAATCACAAAATCAGCAACATATAAAGAAAATGTCTATAAAATGTTTTACAGAAGGCATCTCTCTCCTTTGAGATGAGCAAAGATGTCTCCTAACATGAATCTGAATTGCTGGAAATGTAAAAAGGAATACGGAACATTCAATCATATGTGGTGGTCCTGTACAGAAGCCCAAAAATACTGGCGGAGAATCAAAAAATGGTTGGAGGAAATTACGGCTGAGCAAATTAAATTAAAGCCCATGTCACACTGCACCAACGGATGCAAAGAAGATGTAAAACGGAGAAAAATGCTTGCCATCCGTTGGAAAACGTGATGCATCCGTTGTGTACTCACTGCGTACGTCTTTCATTAGCTCTATCCATGAAACATCCGTCTACTGCTATTTCATCCGCTCAAAATGTTTTGAGCTGCACAAAACTTTTTGAGCGAATGAATTTTCCGCCGCGTTCGACATACATCCGCGACACATACGGTCAACAAACGTTCTACATCCGTTGTCATCCGTTACACATCCGCTGTATCCTCTTGGCATCCCCTGGGCATCCGCGCAACTCACATCCACTCCAGCGGAAAGAGGGAGGAAGCGAAAGGTACACGGAACATCCACACAGCGTTAGTAGCACGGACATAGGAAGGATGAAAGCGGATGCAGCTCAGATATAAAGCATTAAAACGGACAAAACGTTTGCATATGGGACTTATCTCGGATATTTAGGATGTCTGGAGGATGTCTGGAGGATGTCTAGAGTATGTGGAAGGACACCAAGCAGAAAACCGACATTTCCTATAAAAAGGGGGAGGAAATCACCTGGACCTCACTATCAGTCCAGCAGCCGTGGTATGCAGACCTCTTCAGCCTTGCTCTTGCTCTTCCACATCATCCATTGATGTCCACCATGGATCATCGCACACTCCTTTTGGTAGCCGCCATCATTCAACACCAGAACCAAGCCCTCTTCAGACTGTTTCACTTTTTCTACGCAAGGAGAAAAAGGAGACATCCAAGAGCTGCCTGGGTCCGAAGATGGATTGGGAGAAGAGTGAAGTTTGGACTCTATGACAAGCTGATGGTGGAGCTGAGGAATGAAGACCCTCGTGCATTCCAGCACTTCATGATGCCACCAGCCATGTTTGACGAAGTTGTGGAGCATCTGAGACCCAGGTTGACCAAGCCGAACACCAACTTCCGTCCCAGCCTGGACCCTGGACTGAAGGTGGCACTGACTCTGCGCCACCTGGCCTCTGGGACCACGTACAGAAACATGCAGTATGCCTGGAGGGTGTCACACAACAGCATCAGCATTGTGGTCAGAGAAGTGGTGCAGGTCATCATCGAAGAATACCTGGAGGAGCTCCTCCAGTGTCCCACCACTGAAGAAGGCTGGAGGAAAGTTGCAGAGCAGTGGTATCAGAGGTGGAACTTTCCCCACACCGTTGGAACCATAGATGGGAAGCACGTGGCCTGCAAAGCTCCAGCCAACTCAGGGTCCAATTATTACAACTACAAGGGCTTCTTCAGCATCATCCTCTTTGCCATGGTTGATGCAGACTACACGTTCATGTACATTGATGCTTCAGGAAACGGGTCAGCTTCAGATGCCCAGATATACAACGCCAGTGACCTCAAGGATGGGCTGGAACGCAACCTCATCATGGGTTTTCCAGGTCCAGACCCCCTACCCAACAACACACAAGATGTGCCCTACTTCATCGTGGGTGATGACGCCTTCTCCCTCAGAACCTACCTCATGAAGTCCTACACTTTCAGATACCTCACCCGTGAAGAGAGGATCTTCAACTACAGGCTGTCCAGGGCAAGACGGGTGGTGAACACCTTTGGCATCCTGGTCAACAGGTTCCAGGTACTTCTCACCACCATGCAGCATCACCCAGGACTGTGAGGAGCATTGTGGAAGCTTGCTGCATTCTGCACAAACTCATGGGCACCCGCTACCCAGTGTTGCAGAACAGGCTTGTGGACCGTCAACAAGGCAATGGGGACATGGAGCCTGGTGAATGGAGGCAAGGACGAAACCTGATAGACACTGTGGATGTGCAAGGCCCCAACAGAGTTTCACGTGAAGGGAAGAAGCAGCGCAACCTCCTGAAACACTGGTGCAACTCCCCAGCTGGAGCAGTGGAGTGGCAAGACAGGTTGGTAGATGCTTAATGGATGCTTCCTTCAGCCTGTCTCATCACACTGATGAGATTGTGCCATGTATGTTGAGTAGCCCTAAAATGAATAGGGCATTAATAAAGAGTTTTGTTTATTTTGAAATGTGTTGATCAATGAAAAAAAATTTTTGATAATAAAGGGCCATATGTGTGGCAGCTGGGAGGGTGGACCATACAGTCGCACTATGCTTGTACTGGAGGTTTATCTAACCCACAACAATCCTTACCCATCCCACAACTACCCTTACCTATCCCACAGCTATCCTTACCCATCCCACAACTATCCATCCCACAGCTATTCTTACCAATCCCACAAGCATGCAAAGGCTTAACCCTTTTTTCAAAGTTTTCACCAACACTTTATTAAGTAAAAAAAAAACCAAATGTGTGTATTAACCGTGTAAGTGTATTAATAACAAACTGTATGACTTTATTAAAAAGCAAAATGACCCAAGTAAAGTGTCTTAAGCAAAGATAAAGTGAACAGGTAACAACTCAGTCTCTAGCATTCTTCTCAGTCACTCTGAGGCGTGCCCATGGTCTCAGATGAAAAGGGGCTAGGGACTATGGAGGTGGTTGTTGCTGGAGTGCTGGTCTGAGGCGCCATTGGGGTGCCTGGCCCCGAGAGTACAACAGGAGATGGTGTGTGCAGGAAGCTCTCAGAGAGCTGATTCAGTCCCGTGAGGTTGAGAGGCCCTTCATCAAGTACCTGTGATGTGAGGCCCAAGACTGATGACAGATGTTCTGAGGAAGGGCTTGGCTGTGGGGTGGAGGAAGGAGGAGTGTAGTGGGGCTGTCTGGTCTGCAGCTGGGCGAGGTGAGGCGTCTGTGGTGTCTGTGACGTCCGAGGAACCTGGGCCTGGACTGGGAAGGGCTGCCTCTGCTGTGGGAAGTCCTGGTAGCGGTAGGCTTGGTAGACGAGGGGCTGTTGAAATCCGTGGAAGGGCTGTGACATCACCTGGGGTGGAGAAGCAGACCTGGAGTGGATAGGAGCAGGTTCAGCTGGGCCTGAAGGGTGGTGCAGAAGACCTGTGATCCTCTCCTTCATCGCCTGATACTGGGCCTCGGGCATGTCCATGCGGGTCTGACTCACGTACGTGATGAAGGGCTTGCGGTTAGAGGACAGTATGTCAAAGTAGACCAGCTGGGAGAGGAGATCTGTGCTGGCTTTGATTGTGTCCCTGATCTCCAAGAGGACAGTGTGGCTCTGTCCCTCCGGTCTGCCTCTCTGCCTGCTTTCTGTGGAGGTGGAGCTGGGTGTGGGTGTGGGTTGGTCTCTGGTGGCTGCTTCTTCTTGCTCCATTTGAGACAGGGGATCCTCCATGCCCTCCAGCACGGGGACTGCAGCTGTGGGGGGGGTCTCTGTCGTGGGGCCCTCCAAAGACACCTGCCTGGACACGGTAGCTGTCTCCTGGCTGGAGGAGGAGTGGCTCTCCTTGGGCTGTCTGAGGGAGAGGGTTGACAGAGGGGCTGCTCCTCCGTGGCGGATCTCACCCTCCAGGAAGCTGCACCTGGCCATGACATAGGTCTCCCGGTCAGTGAGCTTGACAGCGGCCTTCCCGGATTTCTTCAGGTACAGCTTGCCATACCAGGTGTGCATGTGCTTCCACCATCCAAGGAGTACATCTGAAGTGTAGCCCAGGCTCTCCACCTTCTCTCTCCACGCTGCCTGCTTTCTCTTGGTGTCGCGATAGAGCCTGTGGCTCTTTCTCCACAGGTACTCGTTCTCCCTCAGCCATTCCAGCACCTCCTCCTCAAGGTCTTCGGAAATGGAGTACTGTTTCTTCTCTCCCTTCTCCTTGCCTTTCCTCTTCCTCCCTCTGGCAGGGGTTTAAGGGCCTTCAGCAGCAGGGCTTTGAGGGCCTTGGGGCTGGTCCACCACAGCAGCAGCAGCAGGAGAAGCACCACCAGCAGCAGCAGAAGCACCAGCAGTACCAGAAGGAGAAGTACCAGCAGCACCAGCAGGAGAAGCACCAGGAAAAGCACCAGAAGCACCAGGAGGAGAAGCACCAGCAGCACCAGCAAGAGAAGCACCAGCAGCAGCAACACCAGGAGTTCCAGCAGCAGCAGCAGAAGCACCAGCAGCTTCAGAGTCATCACCTGGGGGTGGGATGGTGGTTCTGTCCTTCTTGCTAGGGCTGGCAGGAGTAGGCACAGGCTTCCTCTTCTTCCCTGACTGACGAACCATGGTGTTCTTTCAGGATGTCTCTGGCAGCAGGTCTTTCCTCTGAATGCTGACTGCTTGCGAGCTGCATCCTTTTATATCCACGGAGCTGACGCAATTCATCCTCCCCGCATGTGCAGTGAACACTTTGCATCCGCTAGGCATCCGCTAGGCATCCGCTAGGCATCCGCTAGGCATCCGTGATGCATTCACATCATCCGCTATGCATCCGCTTCTTCCGCTACGCATCCGCTTCGCTATTCTCCCCCGGAAGCCCTGTGGATGTGTCATCCGCTTCCATCCGTTTCCATCCGCTTTGTTTTCCTTCGAACATCCGCTTTACATCCCCGCTACATCCTCCCCACGTCCGTTCCTTTCGATTGTTTTCCGTTCTGTTTATGCAAATTTGGGACACTTTTGAGAGTGGATAACAATGTATGGCGCCACCGCCGAAATTTTGCTTGTCCGCTGTGTCCTTTTTGCATACGTTTTGCATCCTTCGGCCAGTGTGACTTAGCCTTAAAACCAGAATTCTTCCTTTTAGGGATATGCTATAGACAACTTCCAAAAAAAGCTAAATATATAATTATTACACATACTTATTGCAGCTAGATTAGCTTTTGCACAATGTTGGAAATAAGGCTATATTCCAACAGAGGAAATGACTTTTCAGAAAATAGTAAATTGTGCAGAAATGGATAAACTGACCCTAGCTCTTAAAGATAAAGAATCATCAGAATATTACAAGAGTCGAGAATGTTGGTACAATTGGATAGAACAAAGATAGATAATATAATAGTAAACATTATTAAACTGTAAAGGAGATAAAGTTATATCAGTAGTAGCTATATACTCACATTAAGATTTAATTGTAAATATGAAAGCAATAATGATAACAAATAAGGAACCACAAACTGTCGATAATGGAATTGCCCTTGATTCGGTTTTTTTTCTTTGTTTTTCTATGTTGTGTATGAGTTTGTTCATTTATTTTAATTGTATATTCAATAAAGTTTGCTTTTAAACAAAAATAAATTACTCCACGCCAAGTTATATGTAACACTGTCTACGTGCGAATTCCACTGTGCATCATTGGATTATCTGGGATATAGAATATTCAATAAGGGTTTGGAAATGGATCCTAATAAGGTGAAGGCAGTCTTGGAATGGAAAGCCCCCAAAACCAGGAAACAATTGCAGAGGTTTTTAGGATTCACGAACTTTTATAGATAATTCATTCCCCAGTTCACTTGGATTTCATTACCCTTAACAGAGTTGTTGAAAATGAAAGATCAAATGATGAAACCAAAGCCAAATCAACCTATTGTATGGTCCAGGAACTGTCAACAAGCGTTCGATAATTTAAAGGCTTTATTCTCCCAAGAACCTGTGCTACAAATCTCAACACCCAGTCACTCTTTGTTGTGCAGACAGATGCTAGTGATGTAGCTGTGAGAGCTGTATTGCTGCAAGAGAATGAAAATGGACGATTACAACCATGCGCGTATACTTCTCGAATATCTACCCCCACGAAAATGGGGTGGGCTATTTGGGAAAAAGAAGCCTTCACTGTGAAGTGGGCCTTTATTACATGGTGATATCTGTTGGAAGAGATAAAAGAGCCATTTGAAGTACGGGCTGACCATAAAAACCTGGAGGCCTTGCAGAAACCCAGGAAGCTGTCCCCCAAACAAGTTAGATCGGCTTTATACTTAAAGCGCTTCAAATTTAAGTTACTTTATGTATCAGGGAGAAGAAACTTTATGGCAGACGCTCTGTCCTGGTTGCCTCAATATAAATTGAACCAGGAAGATGTCATTCCGCCAATTATTGTTGATGATGCGAAAGAGAGTAACGGGCAGATAATATGGGTAAGAGAAATTAGACTAAAGATGTTACAGGAGATTACAGAACAAGATGAGTGGCTCGAAGAGCATAGAACACTCTGTTTATACAAGGAAGGATTAGCCTGGAGAGGGGATAAGATCTATGTGCCATCTGGTTGTAGAGAGGATATATTAGCCCAATGCCATGATGTGAAACAGGCTGGGCATTTCAAGTGTTTTGAAAACTTTAGACCTGACAAGAGGCCAATTTGGTGGCCTAACATGAGGTTGGATGTAGAGCAATATATCAAAAAGTGTCATATCTGAGCTATATCAAAACCAAGGGTTGGAAAACCGTTAGGGTTGTTACAAACTGTATCAGAACTACAACGTCCATGGCAAGACTTTGCTATGGATTTCATTGTTGAACTCCCAAATAGTAAAAGATACACCATAATATGGACTGTTATAAATTTGTTTTCCAAACAAGCTCATTTTGTCCCATGTAAGGGGTTACCCTCAGCGAGGAAATTTTCAGGTTTGTTTATCAAACATGTTTATTGGTTACATGGAACGCCTAGGCGGATAATATTGGACAGGGGAATACAATTTACTGCCCGATTTTGGCGCAAGTTTCTCCATCTATTAGGGTGAGTCAAGGACTGATCTCGGCCTACCATCTTAGTAAAATGGTAAATCGTAGTAAAAGAACTAATGCAATGATGGAACAGGACTTGCGATCATATGTGTCCTCCCAACAACGTGACTGGGGCAATGCAATGCAGTATGTATAGCCCTTTCCAAGCAGTTAACGATATCTAATTTGTTCTGATGCCGGAATTACAATGTAATGATTAACTACCCTGTTAATGTTCAGATATGGTCACATAATGTACAAAACTGTTGAAATAACATAAAAAAAACCCTAGAAAAAAACAGCTCAAGAATATAAGACATAGGCAAATAAAAAGAGACAGGACCATAAGCCATTCCACATTGGTGACCATGTATAATCTATCCACAAAATATATAAAATTAAAATTAAACAGTAGGAAATTGGGCTCCAAATACATAGGCCCCTTCCAAATCACCAGAGTAATTAATCCCGTAACAGTGAAGTTAAAATTGCCAGCAATATTAGGACATATACATCCTGTGTTCCAGACAAGTTTGCTGAAACCATATGAAGATAAAATGACATCATCAGTCATCGATCCATCTCCTGTGGACACTGGTCACATGGAAATGGATAGGATACTTGATTCTCAAATGAAGAGGAAAACCCTCCAATACCTCGTACGATGGGATATCTCGAAACAGAAGTGTCATGGATGAAATCCACCGACATATGTGCAAATAGACCGATAGAACAATTCCACATCAACTGTTCTGATAAACCCGGGTCCCGAGGACAAATTTATTGTCTAACTTTTTTGATTGTTGTTGTAGACAACAATAGAGCCACCACAACAGAGCCGCCCATGCCACCATGTTTCTGCACGAGTCCACATTCCTGGGATGTTAACCAGCAGGACATTCCACTCACCTAGACATCGCTTGTGATAGATTGTGATGGACTATTTGAAATGTGTGGGATCATTGGCCATTCGCTGCCTTGTTCCGGACCAGAGTTGCTGAGACGCTGAATGATGCATAGATATGGAAGGTGACAGTGAAGCCATGGGGCAGATGCCAGGGTGTTTTTTTTGTTTGGCGTGGAGATATTCGGAACAATGTTGTGGAGTGGTGTTGGTGCCAGTTGGTGACAGTGATGGTTGGGAAGGGGTGAAGCATTGGGATATGGGAATTTACAGATAACTACTTGGGGTAACTGGGAAACGTACGTTTAAGATTACTCCCAGATGCTGGCGAAGTCTGATTGCTGGATGTTAGTAAATGTACTTCGATAATTACATACTTGTGTTTACATAAATGCAGCTCTGGGCTAAGGTAAGCTAAGAACTAACTTTAACTGATATTGCTCAGATGTTGCTTGATGTTACTGCTTGGAAAGAAATAAAACATCTCATTCCTTTGCGATGTGAGTAGTCTTTTTGGTGCAGTGGACCTAACAAGCGTCTGAGAATGAGTTCATGAATTTGAACAGACATGATAAGAGGTCAGCCAATGGGAACTGTTTGGTGACCCAGACAGGGTCACATGCCTGGGCATGTGTAAGGATCAGCCTCACCAATCTTCAAAAAATAAGTACAGACTCTTGAAAACTTTGTATTTCAAAAGGAATCTTTTTATTAAAGGGAGGTAAAAGCAATTCAAAAATTAAAGCAGGATCTGAGATTCCTCAGGGCATGCGACTAGGATAAAGGGAACTAGAGATCCCTCCCAACAGTCCAATGTGGATTCCACCAATACATAGGTGTGAAGATGTTGTTATACCAGCGTCTCTGAGAAAGCAGATAAGGAAAGTTTCCTGGGGCTATCTTCCAGACTGACTGAAGGACAGCCTATGTTAAATGAAAAAGAGAACAAAGCTAAGAAGGCTTGCAGGATGGCTGTTGAGTTCAAGGAAAGCTCTCTGCCTCGATTGGGATAGAAGAATTATATTATTTGGGCTGCAAAATTGGAATGCTTCCTGAAGGCTAAGGAGCTCTGGGATAATGTTATTAATCCATCCCAGGCACCATTAGCAGCAACAGATCAAAGGCAGCATGATAAGACACTGGCCTACATCATCTTAAGTTTTAAAAATGGATAATTCTTGACAATAGTTGATTTAAAGACTGCAAATGAGGTTTGGCTGAAATTGAGGAGTGTGCACGTGAGTACATCAGAATGCAATATTGTGCAATTATCGAGAAAATTATACAGAGCCCTGCTGCAAGCACAAGCGAGTGTGGAGCAGCATTTGCTGCACATATAGAATCTATTGAGTTGGAATAGCGTGGAATAGCGTGGAATGCAGATTCTTGAATCTCAGAAGGTGCTGTTGGAGTTAAATAGTCTTGATGAAATGTGGGACATTGTTCCAGCTGTTTTGGAGTGCAAACCAGAACAGGACTTACAAATGGAAGCCCTTAAAGCCTGTTTGCTTTCTGAAGAAAACAAGCACCATTTTAGAAAAAGCCATGAGAAATTCCTGAGGTGGTGGCCCAAGGAGCAGAGAGAAAAAAAAGATGTCTGCACATTCCAAAGCAACAGAAAAGATGCCTGCAGAGATCATATTACAACGCAGCAAAGCTTTTCTAAAAAACAATAAAAAGGACAGCAACACCAGAGGTGTTTCATGTGTGATGATAAGAATCATTTGAAGAAAGACTGCTTACAAGGAAGAAAGACAACAGATGGACAAGCTGCTGTTGCAAAAGTTAGCTATTGTAATAGCAGAGACAAATGATTAATGGACAGCGGGGATAGTCAAACAACTGTTAATAATTCTAAACTGTTTTTCAGAATGGATCCAGCTATCAGCGTTCCAGAGATTATCCATTCCAGTAAGTAACTCCAAGACAACCATAATTTCAAAACTTTTATTAGAATAGATCTAATTAGAATAGGTACTTCTGAGGAATTCCAAAACTAAAGTTCCCCCCCCCCAGACTTCCCACAAAGACCCAACCTACAACCTATCCCCTTTTTCCTACATCATACATCACATGAAACAATCCTCCTTCAGTCCCAATTCTTGCTACGCCATTCACAATGACCTTGAATACGACAGAATTTACGGTATTTTGTCTACTGAGAGCTACTCAAACATCAGCCCCCTCTAATCGTCCGCAGCTGTGTGACAGCTTTTAATAACGATTCCAAAGCTTACACCACCAGCTATAGGTGATAAGAGTAGCCTTGGTGAATAGTCAGAAGGCTAAAGTCACAGCCAAAGACAATGGGCTGATTCCATGTCTGGAGGAAAAGTTTAGTAACATATGCCTGAAATGGAGCATAATTTACTGAGTGTCTCTAGTCTAGACCAAAAAGTGTTTGAGACCACATTTGTAAATGGGAAGTATCTCATAAAGAGAAATGAAAAAGTATGTGCACAGGGCATAAAACAGGATAATCTTTATGTGTTGCAAGAAAAAAAGGTTCAAAGTGCCCAAAAATTTGGAAATGTAGCACAACATGGTTCATGCATTCATCTCTTGCATAGAAAGCTTGGCTATGCCAGCTTCAGAGTTTTGCAAAAGATGCAACACTTTGCAGAAGGATTCAAGGGATACTTGGACTGTGCAGTATGTAAATCATCAAAGTCCAGGGTATTTCCTGGAAGCAAGAATAGCACAAGGCAGATAACAAGAGCTCTAGAGCTGGTATATGCAGATTTGGTTGGGCCAATGCAAGCCAGTTTGGGAGGACCAAAGTATGCACTGGTCATTGCAGATGACTACAGCAGGTTTGGGTTCTGCTATTTACTAAACAGTAAAATAGAGGTGCTGCAGAAATTAAAAGCAATGGGTAAGATTTGTAGAAAGGAGATATAAACAACAGGTATGTCAGCTGCAAGCTGACAGAGATTCAGAATTCATGTCAGCAAGTTTTCAACAGTGGTTGGGACAGTTAGGAATAAAACACAGAGGTACAAATCCATACACAGCAGCTGAAAATGGTGTAGCTGAGAGGCAGAATAATGTCTTACAAACAATGAAGGACTCATTGCTGGAGGATTCTGGTCTGAGCAAGTCATATTGGGGTAAAGTGGAGGGCGGAGCTGACATTACAGCGAGACGACTGGCAATTCAGACTCTCCTGAAAAGCAGTCAATATCCTCACAGCTGGGTCGGTCTATTTGGATCTACCATGTTTCTCCAACAATACGCCCCCCCCCAATAGGAAGGCTCAGCATGTTTTCTAGGCATGAGGTGAAATTAAGCCCCTCCTCCAAAATTTAGGCCTATTTAAATATGCAAAATGGGAGAGAGGGCGGGGGTACTTGCTGTTAGGCATGGCCTGAAGAGGCCACGCCTCGCCACCAGCCACTCCTAATGGCCGATCATGGCGGAGCACAGAGGGTTCCCCCTACCTCCGCCAAGTGCCTTTGCTGCAGATCCGGTTATGGTGCTGGCTACAGGCTGGGTTAACGGGTGGGTAGGCGGTGGCATTGAAATCAGCCTTGGAGGGGCATTTTACACCGCTGCCACTTCCTCCACCATCACTTTCCCTTCTTCCCTCACCGCGGCTTATGCCGCGTTCGGACTGCTGCCATTGGGCAAGACGCAGAGGCCGGAGTCCATGCTATACATTGCTGCGCAGCAGTTACCACCCTTCCAGTGGTTCAAGGAACGGTTCAAGCGCATTCCTCCACCAGCAGCGTTTCAGCTGCTTCTCGAGCAGGGGAGCAGCCTCCATAGCTTCCATGGTTCCCGCTGGCGCTTTCTCACCAGCGCCGTCTCCAACAACAGTGGCAGCAGCAGCAGGACAGAACCCACTGCTGATGAGAACTGCCTGCCCTTCCACAGGGGCATCGCTTTGCTTGAGGGCAGCTGCGTCAACAACGTCCTGCAAGTCAGTGAATCTTTCAGGCTTCGGTGGATGGAAGCGGCGGCAGGAGGGTGATGCCAGCATTTCTCTTATCCTCCACGCCTCACTTTGCTTCCCGCCCCAGAGCTTCGGGTCATGGTCTCATCCCCCCTACAGTCAGGCACTCTCCTCTTTATTGGTGAATCCTCCTTTGGGGTGAATCCTTTAGGAGAACCGTTTGGGAAGCTTGGTGCTAAGGGTCTGTAGGATGATTCCCTTTCTCTTCTGTTTGGATTGGAAGGTTTGCCTCTACTCGAAGGGCAAAATGAATAGATGGTTCCCTTTTTAAAACTACAGGGAGAGGTGGGGAGGAAGCTGCCCGGCCAGTCTGTATTCTTAGGGAACTGACAGAGGGAATGAGAGTAAAGAAAACTTAAAGAGGTGAAAAAGGTCCACGGGGGTGGGGTGGGGTTCAGGCAGCTGGAGCAAGAGGAGAGCGCCTGACCATACAGGGGACAAGCTGTGACCCAAAGCTCTGGGGCAGGAAGCAAAGTGAGGCATGTGGGGAGAGAAACGATGGCATCTCCCTCCCGCCGTTGCTTCCACCCACTGAAGCCCGAAAGACTCACTGACTTGCAGGACATTGTCAATACAGCTGCCATCAAACAAAGTGATGCCCCTGCGGGAGGGCAGGCGGTTCTCATCGGCAACGGGGTCTGTCCTGCCGCTGGTGCCGCTTTTGTTGGAGATGGCGCTGGCGAGAGAAGCACCAATGCCGGCGGGAACCATGGAAGCTATAGAGGCAACTCCCCTGCCCAAGAAGTGGCTGAAATGCTGCCTGAGGAGGGATATGCTCAAATCGTTTTTCCACCAACTGGATATGCTCAAATCGTTTTCCACTACCGCTGCACCACGATGTCCAGCAAGGACTCCAGCCTCTGTGTCTTGCCCAATGGCAGCAGTCCTAATGCGGCATAAACCAGTAGCATATATACTTTTCATTCTGGTTCTGTTTAGTACATTCTAAAGCTACTTATTATATTATAAAATAAAAAAGAATAAGTTTATAAAATAATTAAAACAATAATCCAAAGCAAATTAAGCTCTATTATTAAATCCAATTTTCTAACATTATTTCAAATATAAATACAACAATACAATCTTATGTACTTTGCAGAATCTCTTTTTTAATCATATTTTTACCCACTATCTCTGAATAGATCTTGTTTCTTTACATCTTGTTTTAAACCTTTGTAACTTCTCTTCCCTTTTTCTCTTCCTTTCTTCTCCAATCCTGTCTTTTTACCCCCTTGTCTCTTAATCTCCACCTTCTTAATCTCCACCTTCTTCTGTATTTCTCTTTTCTGTTGCTTTCTGACATTGTATCAATTTTTCACCTTATTTTTCCCTTTTTTGGTTGTTTTTTTCAGTCTTAAATTCTCCATTCTCTTTCCCCTCTTTCCCTTTTCTTCCCCGGCTAAAATTGTTTGTTCATTAAAGATGGCTTCTTCTTCATCCCAATCTTCTTGTTCTTGTAGTTTCTGGTAGGTATAAATCGCCATTTCTAAAAAGTGGAAAACAGATCCAGAAGAGCCCTTTCCTTCTTGATCCTCTTCTTTTAGCTTTTTAAATTCAATTTTCAGTTCATCAACAAGTAGTGCCATTGTAAAATCTTTTTTTTAGTCAACCCAAATATTTTTGGTCTTTCAAATAATTTCCAAAAGTCCCAAAGTCACCAAGCAATCCAAATACACACAGTCTGTTTCATTTAGCACTTTCTTCTTTTTATATTTTCTCTTCCTGGGGTTATAATTCAGTTATAAAGCTCCAGTTAAAATATATCTCTTAGAAGTTTCGTTACAGTTTAGCTCTGATCTTATAAATTCCAAGCAGCCTCCTCCAACAAAATCTTAATATTAATTCTTTTCCTCTCCCTTCCCACTTATAGCAAAAAAGAGTTTTTTTTTTCCCCCAATGCTCAGAAAACTTTATTGTCCCCTTGGCTGTAATTTTCAGGATTACCTGCTGATGCCAAAATGGGTTTTTCCGATTTCTCCATTCATTTACTATCACCATAAGGAAGGAGAGTGAGAAAAAACAAACTTTCCCTTTTTACTTTCATTCACCGCTTCTTTCGTCTTCGTAGGGAATGATGTATCTTTAATAAAACTTAAATTCCAGAGTATTTAAATATTACTTGTCATCCCGGTTAGCCGAAAACTTTCACTTTCTCAGCTTCCTCCTGCACATTCTTATCTGGATGAAAGCTTCTTTGTGGTGGCCATTACTGACCACCACTCCACCACTTTTGGAAAAGGGAGTTAAGTCAGCTGAGGAGGGGGGGGGTTGCGATTCCCCCGGACCCCTAATGAGTCTCCCCTATCTTCAGTTACCTCTACGGGGTAACTATAGCCCTCAAATCCAGCTGGATCAGGGGCACTCCAGCGGTGAGCGCAGCAGGAACCGCACATGATTGTGGATTCCTGCCACCGGCGAAGCCTTGCAAACCGGAAGTTCAAGCCCAAAATTAATTTCTACCAATGAAAAAGGGAGGATGTTGATGGTGGAAATAATGGAGAATAGCAAAAAGATACTTCTAGTAGCATTATTTTCTCCAAATGAGAAATAAGAAGATTTTATAATAAACTTTACAAAAAGATAATAGAATTGGAATATGACAATATATGTACAGGGACTTGGATGATGTTTTTAGTGAAAAAGAATGCAACATTTTACCTGCCCCCCCCATTGAGCCACTGAATTAGAACCTGGGGCAAAACTGCTAAAACAAAAAATGTCTTCCATGACACCAGCTGAGATGACTGAGTTGAGAAAATACATCGAAAACTATTTGGACAGAAGTTTCATTGAACTTGCCAAATCTAGGTTGGAAGACCCAGTACTGTTTAAAGAAAAAAAAGATGGAGGCTTACACTTATGTGTGGATTTTAGGGGCGTCAACACGGTATGCATAAAAAACATGTACCCCCTGCCCCTCATGAAGAAATTGTTAAATCACTTATCAAAAGGTCTTTACCAAGCTAGGTCTGAGAGAAGCCTACCACCAAGTTCGCATAAAGTAGGGAGACAAATGGAAAACCGCCTTCACCTGCCCTTGTTTTTGTCAAATAAATATCTTAAGTTGAAACTAGTAGAAAGTTGGGCCCTAAATTCTTGGGGGAGTTTTTGAAATCCATTGGGAATCTATATCTAAGATAATCAATCCAGTGACAGTCCAATTAAGTCGCCCTCAGCTGTTGGGGAAAATACACCCAGTATTCCATAGCAGCTTGTTGAAGCCTGCTGTAGGTTCTAATCCAAGGCCAATACCAGCATGTCATGATGTTGACCCACTTAGTGATGGTAATTTGCTTAGTAGTGGTATCTAAGTGCTAACTAAGTGCTAACTAAGTGCTAACTTAAGTGTGAACACAGCATTCATGGAGGAGAAGTTGAAAAAGAACAAGAAAAGGAGTCAATAATAGATAATGACTCAAATACAAAACTAGAGATGGTTGAAACACAGGAGCAGTCAATGCCACACAGGTCAGAGTGATGGAACAAAGGGATTCCATGTGACAGGTATTCAGCTCGTGAAGTAAAGGTGTATAATGTGTGGTATGAGCCAAGGAACTATAAGTATTGGCATTACCCAAAACTGAATAAGTAAAGTGGAAAGAAGCCATGGAGAAAGAAATGAAATCCATGGGTAAACATAAGGTGTTCACATCTATGACTTTGCCACAGGGTTGCAAAGCCGTAGGATGTAAATGAATATCCAAAAAGAAAGTACTACCCAACAGTGAGGTCCAATAGAAAGCAAGATTAATGGTACAAGGTTTTTCACAAAAGAAAAATATGCACTATGATGAAAAGTTGGGATGATGAAAAGTCGCACCAACTGTGAAAAATGAAAGCATAAAGTTGGCACTAGTGTTGGCAGTGGCACGTGACCATAAAATTTGGCATTTTGATATAACCACAGCATTCCTCAATGAAGAATTAAAGAAAGAAATTTCCATGGTTCAAGCACCAGGATATGAAAGTAAAAAGCCTAACACTGTGTATAAATTGAACAAGGCCATTTATGGCCTCAAGCAGTCAGCCAGGAATTGGAATATCTGTTTAGATACAGCATTAAAGGGTCCTGGGTTCAACAGTTGTAAGGCTGATGGTTGCATATATACTGAAAAGTTACAAAGTGGGGATTGTCATTTGTTAGCATTTGTGGGTGATCTTTGTTTTATTGCAAAAGATGTGTCATTAAAAAAAAGAATTTGCCAATCAATTAGAGAAAAAAATTGAAATAAAAGATTTGGGTGAAATACAAAACTATCTCGGTATGGAGACACAAAAAACTGAGAAAGGAGCAGAGGTGGTATTCAGCGGGTTCTGACTAGTTCTGGAGAACCAGTAGCAGAAATTTTGAACAGTTCAGAAAACCAGCAAATACCAGCTCTGACTGGCCCTGCCCCCATCTATTCTCTGCCTCCTGAATCCCAGTTGATTATCTCGGTCTTCTTTTATTGCCCTGCACAGGAGAATTGGAAATTAGAACTAAAAAGTAGGTTAGTGGGGTGGGGAGGAAATGAGGATTTTGCCACACCCACCAAGCCACGCCCATAGAACCGGTAGTAAAAAATTTTGAATCCCACCATTGGAAAGATGGTTATGTTCTCAGTTAAAGAAGGAAAATTGAATAGCTGTTGGAGAGATACAACATGAATTATTGTAATTCTGCTCCAACATCTATGAGTACAAATTTTCTTAACTTCGAGTGACGACAAAAGTGAAGCCTGTGATTCAGATATATCAGTCAGCAATAGTAGCCTGTTACATCTGTCACAGTGGTCCAAACCAGACATAGCTTGTGCAGTAAACATCCTAAGTCGCTTTACTGCTGCACCAAAGCAATTGCATTGGATGGGTATAAAAAGGATTCTCAGGTATTTGAAGGGAACTGTGCACTTGGGTCTTCAAATACAGGCCTCTGAAGAATTGAAATTGAAATGTTATGTTGACAGTGATTATGCTAATAATGTAAAAAACAGAAAATCTAATTCTGGGATTATGGTATTGTTTGGAGGGGCTTTGATAGGTTAGAAGTCCAGAAAGCAAACAATTGTAACCATTTATACTGTGGAGGCAGAATTTACAGCTCTATCTGAACTTTGTTCAGAGGTAACTTGGTACATACAGCTGTTACAGGATTTAAACGTAAAGATAAATGATGCTGTAACAGTGTTTGAAGACAATGCTGCTTGCATTAAAATGGCAGCAGGTGACAGAGTAAAGAATAGAAGTAAGCATGTGGACATTAAGTATTGTAATGTCAGAGAAACCATCAAATGCAAATTAATTAGCTTGCTTCACTGTTCTTCAGAGGACAATTTGGCAGATGTAATGACAAAGCCATTGGGTGGAGTACACTATGGGAAGAATATTAAGTTATTCGGTTTTATGTCTATTCCAGTCATGAAGGCAGGAGTGTCAGTGTATAAGAGTTTATGAATTAGAATAGACAAGGTAACAATGGGGACTGTTTGGTGACCCAGACATTTCAGAGCCTGGGCATAGCTTAGCTTGACTGATTTATATATGAGTTGCTTTGTCCTTGCAATATTGTCTCTGTATTATATTGCTTCTGTGCTTATATGGCTTCTGTGTTTCTGTGCTTCAGTACTGGTGGTTCTGATTGCTTCTGCTTCTTGTACTTGCTGCCACGTTGCAAGAACTGCATGGGTATTGTATACATGCATCAGGTTTTATTATTGTATATGAACAAGTTTCTTCTATAAATGCATCCTGAAGAATTATTTACTTGTGTGCTGGTTGGATTGCTGCAAACTTTGACAGAAAAACAAAGATAGAAAGAAAGTGATGAATGGAATCACTAAATAGGGTGTGAGATGAGCCTGAAGAAATGAAGAAAGTCAGAATGGTAGCTTAAACAAATAAGCACTAACTCTTCACCTCCAACTCCTATTTTGTCTCAAGTATAAATCTAACTGATATTAAGAATGAAAAATATATTTTAAGTATCTGGCTGACCAGCCCCACAGTGGGATACAAGGTTCTGTCTTAAGCCCAGTACTCATCAATATCTCCATAAATGATTGAGATAAAGGGGACAGAAGGGTAACTCATCAAATTTGCAAACGACAACAAGATGGGGAAATAGTCTTCACTTTAGAAGATAGGCTCAAGATGCAGAAGGATCTTGACAACATTTGAACACTTGGAATACACTTGGAATCTAAAGCCCATGTCCCACTGCACCAACAGATGCAAAGAGGATGTAAAACGGACAAAAAAAGCTTGTCATCCGTTGGAAAACGCGATGCATCCGTTGTGTACTCACTGCATATGTGTTTCATACGCTCTATCCGTCAAACATCCGTCTACAGAGATTTCATCCGCTCAAAAAGTTTTGAGCTGCACAAAACTTTTTGAGCGGATGAACTTTTCGCCGCGTACGATGTACATCCGCGACACATACGGGCAAATGTTATACGTCCGTTGTCATCCGTTATACATCCACTGTTTCCTCTCGGCATCCTCTGGACATCCCCTCAACTCACATCCGCTGCAGCTGAAAACGGAAAGAGGGAGGAAGCGAAAGGTACACGGAACATCCACACAGCATTAGTAGCACGGAAATAGAAAGGATGTAAGCGGATGCATCTCGTATATAAAGCATTAAAATGGACAAAACGTTTGTATATGGGACATATCTCAGATATTTAGGATGTCTGGAGTATGCCTAGAGTATGTGGAAGGACACCGAGCGGACAACCGATATTTCCTATAAAAAGGGGGAGGAAATCACCTGGATCTCACTATCAGTCCAGCAGCCGTCATATACAGACCTCTTCACCCTTGCTCTTGCTCTTCCACATCATCCATTGATCTCCACCATGGATCATAACACAGTCCTTATGGTAGCCGCCATCATTCAACACCAGAACCAAGCCGTCTTCAGACTGTTTTACCTTTTCTACACAAGGAGAAGAAGGAGACGTCCAAGAGCTGTCTGGGTCCAATGATGGATCGGGAGAAGAGTGGAGTTTGGACTCTATGACAAGCTGATGGTGGAGCTGAGGAATGAAGACCCTCGTGCATTCCAGCACTTCATGAGGATGCCACCAGCCATGTTTGACGAACTTGTTGAGTGTCTGAGACCCAGGTTGACCAAGCCGAGCACCAACTTCCGTCCCAGCCTGGACCCTGGACTGAAGGTGGCACTGACTCTGCGCCACCTGGCCTCTGGGACCACGTACAGAAACATGCAGTATGCCTGGAGGGTGTCACACAACAGCATCAGCATTGTGGTCAGAGAAGTGGTGCAGGTCATCATCGAAGAATACCTGGAGGAGCTCCTCCAGTGTCCCACCACTGAAGAAGACTGGAGGAAAGTTGCAGAACAGTGGTATCAGAAGTGGAACTTTCCCCACACCGTTGGAGCCATAGATGGGAAGCACATGGCCTGCAAAGCTCCAGCCAACTCAGGGTCCTCTTATCACAACTACAAGGGCTTCTTCAGTATCATCCTCTTTGCCATGGTTGATACTGACTACAAGTTCATGTACATCGATGCTTCAGGCAACGGGTCAGCTTCAGATGCCCAGATATACAACGCCAGTGACCTCAAGGATGGGCTGGAACGCAACCTCATCATGAGTTTTCCAGATCCAGACCCCTTACCCAACGACACACAAGATGTGCCCTATTTCATCATGGGTGATGACGCCTTCTCCCTCAGAACCTACCTCATGAAGCCCTACACCTCCAGATACTTCACCCGTGAAGAGAGGATCTTCAACTACAAGCTGTACAGGGCAAGACGAGTGGTGGAGAACGCCTTTGGCATCCTGGCCAACAGATTCCAGATACTTCTCACCACCATGCAGCATCTGCCAGAGACTGTAACGAACATCGTGGAAGCTTGCTGCATCCTGCACAATCTCATGCGCACCCGCTACCCAGTGTTGCAGAACAGGCTTGTGGACCGTCAACAAGGGAATGGGGACATGGAGCCTGGTGAATGCAGGCAAGGACGAAACCTGATAGACACTGTGGATGTACAAGGCCCCAACAGAGCTTCACGTCAAGGGAAGAAGCAGCGCAACCTCCTGAAACACTGGTGCAACTCCCCAGCTGGAGCAGTGGAGTGGTAAGACAGGATGGTAGATGATTAATGGATGCTTCCTTGAGCCTGTCTCAAACACTGATGAGATTGCGCCATGTATGTAGAGTGGCCCTACAATGAATAGGGCATTAATAAAGACCTTTGTTTATTTTGAAATGTGTTGATCAATGAATAAATTGTAATTGATAAAAAAGGGCCATATGTGTGGCAGCTGGGAGAGTGGACCATACAGTCCCACTATGCTTGCACTGGAGGTTTATCAATCCCACAACTATCCTTACCCATCCCACAACTATCCTTACCCATCCCACAGCTATCCTTACCTATCCCACAAGCATGCAAAGGCTTAACCCTTTTTTCAAAGTTTTCACCAACACTTTATAAAGTAAATAAAATGAACCAAGTGTGTGAAGCAAAGATAACCTTTATTAACAACTGTCTTAAGTAAACTGTATGACTTTATTAAAAAAGCAAAATGAACCAAGTAAAGTGTCTTTAAGAAAAGATAAAGTGAACAGGTAACAACTCAGTCTCTGGCACTATTCTCAGTCACTCTGAGGCATGTCTGCTGTCGAGCGGCCAGGGACTGTGGAGGTGGTTGGAGTGCTGGTCTGAGGCGCCATTGGAGTGCCTGGCCCCGAGAGTACAACAGGGGGTGGTGTGTTCAGGAAGCTCTGAGAGCTGACTCAGTCCCGTGAGGTTGAGAGGCCCTTCCTCAAGGACCTGGGATGTCAGACACAGTACTGATGACAGATTTTCTGTTGAGGGGCTTGGCTGTGGGGTGGATGAAGGAGGAGTGTAGTGGGGCTGTCTGGTCTGCAGCTGGGCGAGGTGAGGAGTCTGTGGCGTGCGAGGTACCTGGGCCTGGACTGGGAAGGGCTGCCTCTGGTGTGGGAAGTCCTGGTACTCGTAGCCTTGGTAGATGAGGGGCTGTTGAAAGCCGTGGAAGGGCTGTGACATTGCCTGGGGTGGAGGAGCAGTCCTGGAGTGGGTCGGAGCAGCTTCAGCTGGGCCTGGATGGTGGTGCATCAGTGCTGTGATCTTCTCCTTCATCACCTGGTACTGGGCCTCGGGCAGGTCCCTGAGGGTCTGGCTCACGTACGTGATGAAGGGCTTGCAGTTTGAGGATGGTATATCGCTGTGGACCAGCTGAGAGAGAAGATCTGTACTGGTCTTGATTGTGTCCCTGATCTCCAGCAGGACAGTGTGGCTCTGGCCCTCCAGTCTGCCTCTCTGCCTGCTTTCTGTGGAGATGGAGCTGGGGATGGGTGTGGGTTGGTCTCTGGCTGCTGCTTCTTCTTGCTCCATCTGAGACAGGGGATCCTCCACATCCTCTGGCATAGGGAGTGCAGCTGTCGGGGGGGTCTCTGTCATGGGGGCCCTCCAAAGACACCTGCCTGGACATGGTAACTGTCTCCTGGCTGGAAGAGGAGTGGCTCTCTGTGGGCTGTCTGAGAGAGAGGGTTGACAGAGGGGCTGCTCCTCCGTGTCGGACCTCACACTCCAAGAAGCTCCACTTGGCCATGACGTACATCTCCCAGTCAGTGAGCTTGATGTGAGCCTGGCCAGATTTCTTCAGGTGTGCATGTGCTTCCAAGGAGTACATCTGAAGTGTAACCCAGGCTCTCTGCCTTGTCTCTCCACGCTGCCTGCTTCCTCTTGGTGTCGCGATAGAGCCTGTGGCCCTTTCTCCACAGGTACTCGTTCTCCCTCAGCCATTCCAGCACCTCCTCCTCATGGTCCTCGGAAATGGAGTACTGTTTCCTCTCTCCCTTCTCCTTGCCTTGCCTCTTCCTCCCTCTGGCAGGGGCTTCAGGGCCTTCAGCAGCAGGGCTTTGAGGGCCTTGGGGCTGGTCCACCACAGCAGCAGCAGCAGCAGCAGCAGGAGAAGCACCGGCAGCACCAGCAGGAGAAGCACCAACAGCAGCACCAGGAGAAGCACCAGCAGGAGAAGCACCAGCAGCAGCAACATCAGGAGTTCCAGCAGCAGCAGCAGCAAAAGCACCAGCAGCTTTAGAGTCAGCGCCAGGGGATGGAATGGTGGTTCTGTCCTTGTTGCCAGGGCTGGCAGGAGTAGGCACAGGCTTCCTCTTCTTTCCTGACTGACGAACCATGGTGTTCTTTCAGGATGTCTCTGGCAGCAGGTCTTTCCTCTGAATGGTGACTGCTTGCGAGCTGCATCCTTTTATATCAGTGGAGCTGATGCAATTCATCCTCCTCGCATGCGCAGTGACCGCTTTGCATCCGCTATGCATCCTATAGGCGTCCGTGATGCATCCGCCTCATCTGCTACGCATCCGCTCCTTCCGCTACGCGTCTGCTTCGCTATTTTCCCCCGGAAGCTGCGGATGTGTCATCCGCTTTCATCCGCTAGGCTTCCTACAAACATCCGCTTACCATCCTCGCAACGTACTACCCACATCTGTTCCTTTCCGTTGTTTTCCGTTCTGTTTATGCAAATTTGGGGCACTTTTGAGAGCGGATAACAACGGATGGAGCCACCCCCGAAATTTTACTCATCCGCTGTGTCCTTTTTGCATTCGTTTTGCATCCGTCGGCCAGTGTGACCTAGCCTTAAGAAGCGACAAGACAGCTACTTGCCTGAAATGGTCTCCTGCTCAAACACATAAGCTCTATGTTCTAATGCATCTAATTTTGACCACAATAATAAAAACATTTTACACCCTTTAGTGATTCCTGTCTGGCCTGTGTTATCATTGGGGTATCAGCTCAGCACTGGGGGGAGGGTGTTGGCAGAAGACAGGGCATCAGCAGGGGGCAGGGTGGTGGCCTTCTGCGCAATCCCAGTATCTCACATGGCCCCTTGGAAAAATTAATTGCCCATCCTTGCTCTAGAAAAAGTGCAGAGATGAGCAACCAAAGTGAGTAGCAACAGGAGACTAAAATATATGAAGAACACTTGCAGGAATCTTGTAAGAATGAACAGATAAGGAGACTTAAAAATAGCTTTTACGACAACTAAGGACCTTAGGTGGCATTATATCTGGCACTATATCTGTCTAGTCTAAGGGTGTCAAACTCAATTTCATTGAGGATCACATCAGCATTGAGGACAATAGACCTCAAAGGACAATAGCCATGTCGCCATGACTAGGTGAGCGTAGCCAGCTTGATGCTGCTCACTGGGCGCACATTACTCGGGATGGCTGGGTCGGGATGGAACAAGACGCACCGGCTAACCTGATGTGGGGACAATTTGGTGCCCCACAAGCTCATCTCCCCAAATTGTTGGCAGCCCTGGTGACAGCAAGGGGTTACCCTTGCTGCCTCAGCCCCACCCCCTGGGCGCATGCACAGAAGGTGGATGGAGCATGAGGCTTAGAATTCCCATCTTGCGCTGCAGACTGACCACTTTCTGAGCACTTCCCTTCCCCACGTGCTCACCACCTTCTACGCACATGCCTCTGGGGTGGATCAGCCCCTCATCTGCAGGGCAGTCCCGTTGGTCAGATCTAACTAATCACAGGCCAGATCTGGTCCACGGGCCTTGTATTTGACATGTCTAGTCTAGTCTAACAAAAAGAAGAACTGGGGTGACATGATAGCAGTCTTTCAATATTTGAGGGGCTATCACAGAGAATAGGGGATTGACCTGCAAAGCATCTGAGTGTAGAACAAAAAGTAATAAATGGAAGTTTATTAAAGATATCAGACTATTAATTAACAATTAAGAAGAAATGTCCTGTCAGTCAGAACAATTAATTGGTGGAATGGCTTACCTCCAGAAGTTGTGGATACTCCTATCACTGGATATTTTTAAGAAGAGATTGGAAAACAACAAGAGATTGGAGTGATATAGGGTCTCCTGACTGAGCAGAGGGTTAGACCAGAAGACCTCCAAGGTACCTTCAAACCCTATTATTCTGTACAGGTAGTCCTCAATTTATGACCACAATTGAGCTCAAAATTTCTGTTGCTAAGCAAGACAATTGTAAAATTGCCCAATTTTACATTTTTTTTGCCTCAGTTGTTAAATGAATAATTGCAGTATTGGGTCAGTAACACAGCTGCAAAGTGAATTTGGCTTCTTCATTGATTTTGCTTGTCATAAAGTCGCAAAAGGTGGTCACATGACCCTGGGACACTACAACCATCATAAATATGAACCACTACTACCAACCATAAATGTTGCCAATTTTGATCACATGACCATGGGAATGCTGCAATGGTCATAAGTGTGAAAAAGTCATACATCACTTTTTTTCAGTGCCATTATAAATTCAAATGAACCGCTGTAAGTTGAGGATTACCTGTACTCTGTATTTTTATATCTTGTGATGCATAAAATTAACTCTCCATTAATTTTTCAAAGCTTGCATATGTTCTCTTTTCACTCCCCAAAATGCCTATGAACTTAGGTTTACTTTAAATCCTGAAATATGCAGATTTATATGCAGTTCATAAAGCCCTACCTTTTGCTTTAAGGGAAGACACAGAAAGTTTCTCTCCTTCAGGCTTCATTATAGGTGGCCTATTGTGAACAAGTTTCCACCATCCTGGCTCTCCGAATTCCTGAGCCCCTGAGCAAAAATACAGAGGGCTTCCCACAGAAAGGCAACCAGCAACAGTGCTCCACCATGTAGATGTCTTCTTTCTAAATAATTAGAAGGGAGTAAGGAATTTACCATTATGATTTTTAGATAACACCTTTAACATTTATACCAACATTTAATAATGCAAAGCTCTATAAACTACAGGCATTATTCAATATTCTTGTTTAATGACCACTCATTCAACAACCTTTCAAAGTCATTATGGTACTAAACAAGTGGTATTCACAACCGGCCCTCAAAGTTCCAATTGCCCCAGGATCCCCGTAGCCATGTGACTGTAATTTGGGTGCTTGGCAACTAATTATAACCTTCCTTGCTGGCTTCTCACACAGTCAATGTGGAAGCTTGAAAGGAAGTTTGCAAGTTGCTTTTGTGAGTTGTTTGCACCCTTGCAGCTCTTTCTCCTGATGAGTTTGGCTCTGGTATGTACAAGATCCCAGGGAATCATTCCCAGGGATCTTGTACTCCATAGCATGTGTGCCCATCTAGTGCCAGCCACCTGCATATCCTCACCTGGTAGCAGCTACCCTGGCCCTGCCATACATCGCAATTCAGTAGTCACTTACCTATCCACTAGATGCTCGTGGGCTGCCTTGGACTTGTAACTTCCTGCCAGTTTCCCCACTGATTTTGCTAATTGGCAGCCAGCAAGCAGTTGTCAACATTCCCTGCTTAATGACAGCAATAGGGACTGCAGAGTTTGCCATGACTAAGCTATGCAGTCATGTGAAATCACACTTTATAATAGCACTGATTAGTAACAGAAATTCCAATCATTAACCAATTGTAATAGCTAATCTTGTTGTCCTCCAGTTCATAAGTATCTTCAGATCAAAATTAGCATGTGAAGTTAACTTCTGTTGTAAAGTATAGTATTTTTAACATGTCAGTTAGATGAATTCACTGATTTCTGCTTTAAAGAACACACAAGAATCCAAAAGATAGTAAAAATGTTTTCCTGAATTCTCTAATTTTAAATCTATTAAAATGCAATATATATATGCTAAAATGGATATCCAGTTCATTTATTTCTGATTCTATGTCCTTTTGAATATCTAGAGGTAGTTCTCACAACAGCCACAATTGAAACATTCAATTCTGTCATTAATGCAGTTGTTAAGTGAACCATCACGACTTCTACAAACCTACTTATGCAGGTTGTGCAAATCACCCAGTTTTAAAAACAAGACATCACATGAAATAAAAATTTACTGCTCCATTGACTTCGCTTATTGGAAGCTGGCTGAGAAGAGTGCAGATGGCAATCATGTAACAATGGAACACTGTGATCATTGTAAGTTCAAGGACCAGATGTAAAGTTACTTTTTCAATGCTTTCATAACTTTGGAATGATCTCTAAACAGGGGTAGATGTTAAGTGATGATCATGTCTAATTTGTTTTATTTTAACAACTACTCCTAAATTATTATTATAAACTTATCAAAAATTATTAAATTCTCCAGAAGGAATTCTGGAACATTTCTAGTTGCTGAACCATATCTAGATATCAAAACATATTTTACAACACACTGCTATTCCACTCTTTCGATCAATTGTATTATAATTTTTCAAATAATGAAAATTTATCATTTAATATCTTTAATAAGCAGAAACATGAACACCAACCAGATTCAGATTCTCCAACCAAAAATTGCCTTGAAAAAACTTTATTCAATAATGCAATGTGGCCTTGTGGTTTTTAAAATATAGTACAGTATATATTCAGTTTTACTGACTAATTGGGATGCAGGTGTCAAATATTAACAAATTAAGTTGGAGAGTAGTCCTGTGACAATTTACATAAATATATTATGTCAATTTCCTGTTGCAGAGAATAAGTCCACTGAATTGAGATCCAATACACTGAGATTTTTAAGAAAGTTACAATAATTAAAAACTATAGCCAGCTGTAAGCAAGTGATTTATAACAAGAAAAATAACAGCATTTTATTTTACTAAAATTGCTGGTGTATTAGATCCCTTGATTCATATTAGGTTAATGTTTCAACTATTAGATACATTTTTGTAAAACAAAAGAAAAAGGATGACTTTATGACTATGCTTTACAAAGTTTTTTTATATACTTTGCAAGTTCTAGAGCTTGGGCCTTTCTTTCTATCAGGATTTAAAAATAATATTACTGAAACTGTATTTTCCAAATTAACATGAACACTTAAAGGATAATACTACTGTATACATTACCATATACTTGTAATAATTACCGGTTTCCTAGTAGGTAAGTCCAGTGTTTTTCAATAAAAGCACAAATGTCTTCTTTCCATCGGAAATAACCTTGGCGACCAGTTCCTTCTAGAGATAGATTATACATAGCCAGCATGACAACCTATTTTACAAACAGAAATGCTAATATTAACACCTTAAAACAATTAATCTCCTTATGTATAAAAACCTTCTAAACCTTCTAAACTTTGTGTCATAAAACTAAAAATTCCCAAAGATGAAATACTGATGCAATTCTATATTCTATTTCCCAATTTAATTACATCTCAAAGCCACAGAAAATCCAAACATGCATCTTCTAAAAGCTCAGAAGACTTTCCAGATGTCACCACAAATACATCCCTGACTTCGTTCCTTCCTTTACCTCTTGCCAGATAATAAAAATATTCTGAAGTAATTGATGATCTTACAATTACCGACTATAATCTTTGAAAACTCCAGAATTAGTGAGGTGCCAAACAAAACAAAACAAAACAAAACAAGCAAGGGAAAGAGAAATAGTATGGATAGAACAGAATGAATGACCTGAAGCGAAGAAGGAGGCAAAGCTGTAAAACTCCATTGTATTATTCATCAACAAGTTCTCTGTGCCAAACATCTGAAATATGATCGTTATGAAACCGGTGATGAAGGCTATTAATTATATTTGCTCCAAAGCCCTGTGCCACTGCCAGTTTCAAAAGTTTCTACTCGACATCCAGGCTGAATACAGAGATGTTGTATATCACAACGAGGTAAGATGGCTCAGCCGGGGATCTAAACTGCAGCACTTCTACTCCCTTAGGGGGGAAATCGGGCAATTCTTGGCAAAAAAGGGATAACCGATGCCAGAGATATCTGATCCTGTTTGGCTGGCTGATTTTGGATTTTTAGTTGACATAACACAACATCTGAATGTGCTGAACACAAACCTTCAGGGGCAAAATGCAGTGATAATCAAACTGTATTCACATATCAAAGCTGCTACTTTTCTAAAGGCACCTGTCACAAACGCAGCCCAATACCACACATTTCCCATCACTGCAGAAAATAATGACCAGTTTTCCACAGAACAATATGAGTGTACAAATAAAGAGGTATGAAGCAGGTATAAAGAGGTATAAAGAGGTATCTCATCTCTGGCTCAGGAGTTTCAACAGTGCTTTTGGAATTTTGCAGCGATTGAAAAGGAGATCACACTTTTTTCCTCTCCTTTCTTTTTTCTTTTTTGTTATAAAAGTACTTCATTAAACAAATTTATACAAATACAAATATAATAAATACAATAAAACCAAACATTCCGCTTATCACAACGTAAGCAAGACAGTGTTCACTCAATCTGACATCTCTCAAATTATGTAATCAATCACACTTATTACATTAATGTATAATGCAAAGTTTCATCTAGTTACATATTAAGGCCCTGTCACACTGCCTAATGGATGCAAAACGTTAGTAAAAAGGACACAACAGACGAGAAAAATGTTCCATCCGTTGTTATCCGCTCTCAGAAGGGGCAAAAATTTGCATAACCGGAGCGGATAACATGGAAAGGAACGGACACGGGGAGGACGCAGGGCAGATGGAAAGCGGATGCGGAATGGAAGCCCAGCGGATGGAAGCGGATGAGAGCGGATGGCACATCCGCAAGGCTTCCGGGGGACCTCAGCAAAGCGGACGCGGAACGGATGCAGCGGATGCACAGCGGATGCACAGTGGAAGCCTAACGGATGCCTAGTGTTAATTGCGCATGCGGGGAGAATGCATTGCATAAGCCCCGCGGATATAAGAAAAGCAGCTCAGAAGCAGGTCACCATTCAGAGGAAAGACCTGCTGCCGAACGGATTGACAGCCTTGCCTGCCCTGCCTGCATGTCTTGCTGCCAGCCTTGCTGTCTGCCTGCCTTGCTGCCAGCTAGTTTGCCTGCCTGCCTTGGTGCCTGCCTTCCTGCCAGGCTTGGTTCATGTCTGCCTGCCAGCCTTGGTGCTTGCCTGCCTGCCAGCCTTCCTGCCAGCCTTGGTGCCTGCCTGTCTTCCTGCCAGCTTTGGTGCCTGCCTGCCTGCCTGCCTTCCTGCCAGCCTTGGTGCCTGCCTCCCTGCCAGCCTTCCTGCCAGCCTTGGTTCCTGCCAGCCTCCCTGCCAGCCAGCAACCCCACAACCATGGGGAAGAACAGAAAGCCTCAGCCATCTCCTGCCAGCCCTGGCAAGAGGGACAGGGCTACCATCCCACCCCCTGGCCCTCACTCTGGTTCTGCTGGGGCTTCTGCAGCACGGGCTCACTCTTCTGGGCCTGGGGCTTCTGCTGCTTCTGCTTCTGGAGGAGCTGATGATGCGGGGGATCAGACAAGCACTCCAGCACCAGCCACCTCCACAGCACCTGGACCCTTCACCCCTGAGACTGAGCGACCAAGAGGAGTGCCAGAGACTCATTTTTGTTTTATAGCTTGTTGTTAATAAAGTCACTTTGCATCCTCTAGGCATCCTCTAGACATCCTTAATATCCGAGATAGGTCCCCTCTGCAAACGTTTTTTCCATTTTACATGCTTTGTTTCCGTGCTGCATCCGCTAGGCATCCGTTCTGCATCCGTTCCGCGTCCTCCCTGCGTCTGTTTACCGCTGGAGCGGATGGAGTTGCGCGGATGCGCAGCGGATGCCTAGCGGATAGAGCGGATGCGTAACGGATGCCTAGCGGATGCGTAGCAGATGCAGAACGGACAAATTGGATACATTTTCCGCTCAAAAGTTTTGAGCAGGTCAAAACTTTCTGAGCGGATGAAACGTCAATAAACGGATGCTGGACGGAGAGAGGAAGCAAAACGTATGCAGTGAGTACAGAACGGATGCATCGCGTTAATCAACAGATGGCAAGTGTTTCTCTCCGTTTTACATCCTCTTTTCATCCGTTGGTGCAGTATGACAGGGGCTTTACATGGTTGCATGTACCGTGTTTCTCATATAAGGCCGGGTCTTATTATTTTCTGAGCCCCGAAAAAATGGCTAGGCCGTCTTTTTGGGGGTGACTTAATTCCCCCCATTGCATCTTCAGGCGGGCAGTGGCGATGGCTTCGATGTTGACCTCGGCATTGGTGGGGCACTTCATATTGAAGTCAATGCAGGCAGCACCATATCCAGGTATGCAACAAAAGTACTTCCTAACGGCAAGGCCCCCCACCATTCCCCCCCATTTCACATGTTCTAATATAGGCCTTAATTTGGGGGGAGGGGCTTAATTTCATTTCATGCTGATAAAACATGCTGGGACTTCATATTGGGGGAGGCCGTATTGTTGGAGAAACAGGGTATTACTAATCTCCGTCATACCTTTTTATTTGACTTTGTTTTGTTCCTTTCATGTCTACCTTCCAACCAACTGTACCAAAAATTCCAGATCTCATAATACTCTGACTCCTCTTTGTTTTTAAGTTCCAATGACAACCTGTCCATTTCTGCACATTCCAAAGTTTTCTTTATAATCATAAAGTATTTTAACATTTCCAATTTTGGGCAAAGGAAAGCCTTGCTGCTGTTAATGTATGGAGTATAATATATAATATTTTTAACTAATTTTTTTTTTAAATTTCTAATAAAAATATCTCTGGTTTCAATTCAATTTTATCTTTTGTAATTTCTTCTAGCCAATTTCTAATTTTCCATCAATAATTTTTTGCTTTGGGCAGGTTCACTACATATGATAGTAGGTTCCTTGCTCATAGCCACATTTCCAATAGCTTGCTGAATTATTGGGAAACATTTTTGCAAGTCTCGCTGGCAGTAACTGCCAGTGATAAAACATTTTATATAACTTCTCTTTATAAGTTGCTGATAGAGTTAATTTATAATTTATTTTCCATAGGCTTTCCTAATCTTCCAAATTAATACTATATCCAAAGTTTTTGGCCCAGATTATCATTGTTTCCTTCACAGTTTCTTCTTCTAATTTATATCTTAACAAATGCTTGTACGTGTGGTAATCATTTTTCTCTCTGGCCCCTGTAAAATTTTATCCAATTCTTGTTAGTTGAAATATATTCCATACTGTTTTATGTCTTGCTTATATCTAGTTTGTATCTGTAAGTATGGCCACCAATACACTTGTATTGCTTGTGTCACAAGCTCCTGCTTAGATTTTAATTTCCCTTGTTCATCTAACAGTTCTTTATAGCTCACTGTCTTATTCAGATCTAAAACATTAGGATATACCATAGCTTCCATGGTTGACATCCAGATTGGGATCTTTGTATAATGGTTTCATTTTAGTTTTTCCCAAACCCCTAATGATGTATCTCTATTTGATGTCTTTGAAAGCACGAATGAGATTTATTTTTCCCTTCCCACATGAACGCATGCCAACCAATCTGCAGGCCATGTCCTTCTAATATTAATACTCTTTTATTCTTTAAATTTACCCAATCTTTAATTCCATGTTGTTATTGCAGCTTGATAATTGAGTTCCCAATCTGGAAGTCTGAACCCTCCCTTGTTTTTACTGTCCTGCAGGAGCTTTAGTTTTATCCAGGCCTTTTTCCCTTGCCAAATAATTTTTTAAATTGTTTATTTAATTCTTCAAAGAAGGTTTTGCCTAATTTTATTGGAATTGTTTGAAAAAGGAATAACACCTTAGGTAGCATATTCATCTTAAATAGTAGCAATTCTCCCTATCAATGATGTCTGAAGTTTCCCCCAATTTTTCAAATCGTTTTGTATGTGTGTTAGTAATTTCTCATAATTATCTATTATCGATGAACATTTAGCTGTCAACCACACCCCAAGATATTTCAATTTTTTTGTTGTTTGAATCCCCAATTTCTTCTCCAATTCCTCCTTCAGTTTCACCATCATATTCTTTGTTAATATCATTGTTTTTTCTTTCTTTATTTTTAGTCCTGCCACTCTGCCAAATTCTTCAATTTTCTGTAACAATATATGTCCTGTTTTCAGAGGGTTTTCTATGATGAATGCCATGTCATCGGCAAATACTTGCGTTTTATATTTTTCTGTTCTAAATCTCAGACCTTTTGTTTCTTGGTTATTTCCAATCTGTGTTAATAGTACCTCTGCTGCAATGATAAATAGTAGTGATGATAGCGGGCACCCCTGTCTTACTCCTTTTGATATATTAAATTTCTCCGTTGGTTTGCTGTTCAAAATTATCTTCGCTGTTTGGTGGTATATATGGATTTGATGATATCTAAAAAGATTTTTCCAAAATTCATTAGATGTAATTGATTAATTTAAAAAATCAGTTCAAATTATCACAGGCTTTTTGTGCATCCATAAACATTAACGCCAATTGCTTATCTGGGTGTGCCTCATAATATTCTAATACATTCATTATCAGTCTGGTGTTATTTCTTAAATGTCTCTGTGGTACCAATCCATTTTGGTCGGGGGGAATATATTCATGCAAAACTTTCTTAACTCAATTATTGTAACGAATATTTTGTAAATCCATATTAAGTAAAATGAAATCGGTCTGTAGTTTTGTATCTGCTGTCATTGGTATTATCTTTTAAAATGAGGGTAATATAGGCTTCTGTCCATGAATTTGGGAGTTTAGCTTGTTCTAATGTTTCATTGTACAGATCCAACATTAACTGTTCCAATGGTGTTTGAATTTCCTTATATAATTCTGCAGGGATCCTATCTGGTCCCGGTGATTTATTACATTTTTGTTTACTAATTGCTTCTTTCATTTCAGTCATTGTGATTTCAGCATTTAACATTTCCTTTGTGAGATCTGGGATTGTAGGTAATTTTTTCACGTTCAAGTGTTGTTTGATCCTCTCTTCTGGTATCTCATCCTGAGTGTACAGTGCTGCAAAATATTTCTGGGCAATAGATTGTTTTTCTTCTGCCAGATGGTGTGGAATTTCATTTTCATCCTGTAGGGTTTATATTGTTTTCTTCTCCTTCTCTTTTCTCAGTTTATGATCCAACCATCTCCCCAGTTTATTAGCATACTCAAAGTAATTTTGCTTTACCATCCTGAGGTTTTGTGACATTTCATCTTGTTAGGTTAAATTTATTTTATATTTGGTCACCTCTCTCTCTTTTAATTTCTTCATTCTGTGGCTCTTTTTCTGTGTTCCAATTCCTCAAGTTTCTCTGATAATTCTATCTGTTGTTTTTTCTTATCTTTGTTCTTTTTTGCTCCATATGCAATTGTTAGACCTCAGATGTATGCTTTGGTTGTATCCCATAGATTTTTCAATGTTGTTTGGTCATTCGCATTGTCTTTAAAGAATAGTTTTAATTTTTTTTCTAACATTTGTATGTAGTTTTTGTCCCTGAGGAGTTTCTGATTTAAAGTCCATCTTCCTCTCTTTCTTTTCCCTTTCCATTTCACTGTTAGTGGGTTGTGTTCTGCCCATATTCTCCATTTTCTCTAGATCTTTTGCTACTTCTGTATCCATCCACACCATGTCAATCTTAGATCAAGAACTATGTGGGTTCGAAAAAACGGTATATTGTCTTAGTTAAGCCCGTCACACTGCACCAACGGATGGAAAGAGAATGTAAAACGGACAAAAAAGCTTGCCATCCGTTGGTTAACGCGATGTATCCGTTCTGTACTCACTGCCTCCGTTTTGCTTCCTCTCTATCCGTCCAGCATCTGTTTATTGACGTTTCATCCGCTCAGAAAGTTTTGAACTGTTCAAAACTTTTGAGCGGAAAATGTATCCAATGCGTCCATTCTGCATCCGCTAGGCATCTGCTAGGCATCTGCTAGGCATCCGTTCTGCATATGTTACGCATCCGCTATATCCGCTAGGCATCTGTTCCGCATCCGCGCAATTCGCATCCGCTTGGACGCAGGGAGGAAGTGGAACGGACGCGGAACGGATGCCTAGCGGATGCAGCATGGAAACAAAGCATTTAAAATGGAAAAAACATTCGCAGAGGGGACCTATCTCGGATATTAAGGATGTCTAGAGGATGCCTAGAGGATGCAAAGGGACACCGAGGGGAAAACCTATACTGCCTATAAAAAGGGGGAGCAACTCATCTGGATCTCACTTTCAGACCAGCAGCCCAGCTGTGCAGACCTCTGCAGACTTCATCTGACTCTTGCTCTTCCACAGCATCCAGTCATGTCAACCGTGGATCGTAACAAAGTCCTTTTGGCAGCCACCATTCTTCTGCAACAGTGCGAAGCCATCTACAGACTCTGTGAACTCTACTACGGGAAGAAAAAGAGGAGGCCAAGAAGTGTCTGGGTCCGAAGATGGATCGGGAGAAGAGCAGAGTATGGACTGTACAACAAGCTGATGGTGGAGCTCAGGAACAAAGACACTCGTGCATTCCAGAACTTCATGAGGATGCCTCCAGCCATGTTTGACGAAGTTGTGCAGCGGCTGAGACCCAAGTTGACCAAATACCAACTTCCGGCCTAGCCTGGAACCTGGGCTCAAGGTAGCACTCACTCTGCGCCACTTGGCCTCAGGGACCACGTACAGGAGCATGCAGTACAGCTGGAGGGTGCCATACAACACCATCAGCATTGTGGTCAGAGAAGTGGTGCAGGCTATCATCGAAGAATACCTGGAGGAGCTCCTCCAGTGCCCCTCCACTGAAGAAGGATGGAAGAAAGTTGCAGAGCAGTGGTATCAGAGGTGGAACTTCCCACACACCGTTGGAGCCATAGATGGCAAGCACGTAGCCTGCAAAGCGCCAGCCAAGTCGGGGTCCACTTATTTCAACTACAAGGGCTTCTTCAGCATCGTCCTCTTCGCCATGGTCGATGCTGACTACAAGTTTATGTACATCGATGCTTCAGGCAACGGGTCAGCTTCAGATGCCCAGGTATACAACGCCAGTGACCTCAAAGAGGGGCTGGAACGCAACCTCATCGTGGGCTTCCCAGATCCAGACTCCCTACCCAACGACATGCAAGATGTGCCCTACTTCATCGTGGGGGATGACGCCTTCTCCTTCAGAACCTACCTCATGAAGCCCTACACTTCCAGATGCCTCACCCGTGAAGAGAGGATCTTCAACTACAGGCTGTCCAGGGCAAGGCGGGTGGTGGAGAACGCCTTTGGCATCCTGGCCAACAACGTTCCAGGTACTTCTCATCACCATGCAGCATCGCCCAGAGATCGTGAGGAGCATCGTGGAAGCTTGCTGCATCCTGCACAATCTCATGCGCACCCGCTACCCAGTCTTGCAGAACAAGCTCGTGGACCTCCAACAAGGCAATGGGGACATGGAGCCTGGGGAATGGAGGCAAGGGCAAAACCTGATAGACACTGAGGATGTGCAAGGCCCCAACAGAGCCTCACGTGAAGGGAAGAAGCAGCGCAACCTCCTGAAACACTGGTGCAACTCACCAGCTGGAGCAGTGGAGTGGCAAGACAGGATGATAGATGATTAATGGATGCTTCCTTCAGCCTGTCTCATCACACTGATGAGATTGGGCCATGTATGTTGAATGGCCCTACAATGATCAGGGCATTTAATAATGAGTTGTGTTTATGTTGACATGTGTGGATGATTATTACATTATTATTGATAATAAAGGGCCATAGGTGTGGTACCTGGGAGGGTGGACCATACAGTCCCACTATGCTTGCACTGGAGGTTTATCTATCCCACAGCTATTACCCATCCCAAAGGTATCCCTGCCCATCCCACAGGTATCCCTGCCCATCCCACAGCTATTACCCATGCCACAGGTATCCCTGCCCACCCTACTGCTATCCTTACCCATCCTACAAGCATGCAAAGGCTTAAACCAATTCTAAAAGTTCCCACCAAGACTTTATTAAAAAAAAAGAAATGAAGCAAGTGTGTGAATCAAAGATAAACTTTATTGAACAACAAGCTGTAAAAGAAAAATGACCCAAGTCAAGTGTCCAAATAAAGTCCACAGGTAGCCAGCCAGCCAGTCTCTGGCACTCCTCTTGGTCACTCGGAGGTGTGCCCAGTCTCAGGGGTGAAGGGTCCAGGTGCTGTGGAGGTCGCTGGTGCTGGAGTGCTGGTCTGAAGCCCCACTGGGGTGCCTGGCCCCAAGAGGACGGTGTGTTGAGAAAGCTCTCGGACAGCTGGCTCAGCCCCGTGATGTTGAGAGCTCCTTCCTCCATGCCATGGGGTGTCAGCCCCATTACCGAGGACAGATGTACTGAGGCCGGGCTTGGCTGTGGGGTGGAGGAAGGAGCAGTGTAGTGGGGCTGTCTGGTCTGCAGCTGGGTGAGGACTGGCGTTGGTGGCATCGTTGGCGTCGGTGGCATCAGTGTTGTGGGTGGCATCGGTGGCATCAGTGGAACCGGTGGCAATGGTGTCGTCCAATGACTCTGTGCCTGGACTGGGAAGGGCTGCTGCCTGTGCTGCTGGACCTCCTGGTAGCCGTAGCCCTGGTAGGTGAGGGCCTGTGGGAAGCCTTGGAATGGGAGGGACATCACCTGGGGTGGAGGAGCAGACCTGGACTGGGTGGGAGCAGGTTCCTCTGGATCTGGAGGGTTGTGAAGCAGCTCGGTGATCCGGTCCTTCACCACCTGGTACTGGGGTTCCACCATGTCCACGAGGGTCTGGTTGACATAGGTGAGGAAGGGCTTGTGGTTGGGGGATGAGGAGTCGGTGTGGACTAGCTGAGAGAGGAGATCTATGCTGGTCCAGATGGTGTCCCTGATCTCCAGCACGACAGTGTGGCTCTGCCCCTCCTACTGTCTGGCTCTCTGCCTTTCTGTGGAGGTGGAGCTGTGGGTGGATGCTGTGGTGGACGCGCCGTCTCCTTTCTCCCACTGCACCAGGGAGTCCTCCACGCGCTCCACCATGGTTACAACACCTGTCCGCGGGTTCTCCACCGTGGCACGCTCCACAGAAACCTGCCTGGAGACAGGAACTGACTCAGCCGGAAGAGGACTGGCTCTCAGCAGGCTGCCGGAGAGAGAGGGTAGACAGAGGGGCTGCTCCTCGGTGGCGGATCTCACCCTCCAGGAGCAGCTTCAGCAGAGTAAGCACGAGCAGAAGCACCACTGCCAGGAGCAGCTTCAACAGAAGCTCCAGCACCAGAAGAGCGAGCCCGAGCAGCAGAAGCCCCAACAGAAGCAGAGTCAGGGACAGGGGGCGGGAGGGTGGCCCTGTCCCTCTTGCCAAGGATGGCGGCAGGTTGCTGAGGCTTTCGCTTCTTCTCCATGGTTGTGGGGTTGCTGGCTGGCAGGGAGGCTGGCAGGCACCAAGGCTGGCACCAAGGCTGGCAGAAAGCCTGCCACCAAGGCTGGCAGGCAGGCACCAAGGCTGGCAGGCAGGCTGGCAGGAAGCCTGGCACCAAGGCTGGCAGGCACCAAGGCTGGCAGGCAGACTGGCTGGTAGGGAGGCTGGAAGGCAGGCAGGCAGAGAGCAAGGCTGGCAGGGAGGCTCGCCCGGAGGCTGGGAGGCAGGCTGGCAGGAAGGCTGGCAGCAAGGCTTGCAGGCAGGCAAGCAGGCAGGGCAGGCAAGGACTCAATGTATCCGGCAGCAGGTCTTTCCTACGAATGGTGACCTGCTTGGGAGCTGCTTCCCTTTATATCCACGGGGTTTACGCAATGCATCCCCCCCGCATGCGCAATTAGCGCTCGGCATCCGTTCGACTTCTGCTGTGCATCCGCTAGGCTTCCGCTGTGCATCCGCTTCATCCGCTCTGCATCCACTGTATCCGTTCCGCGTGTATCCGTTCCTGTGCATCCACTTTGCTGAGGCCCCCCGGAAGCCTAGCGGATGTGCCATCCGCTCTCATCCACTTCCATCCGCTGGGCTTCCGTTCCGCATCCGCTTTCCATCCGCTCTGAGTCCTCCCCGTGTCCATTCCTTTCCGTGTTATCCGCTCTGGTTATGCAAATTTTAGCCCATTTTTCTCGTCCGTTGTGTCCTTTTTACTAATGTTTTACATCCGTTGGGCAGTGTGACAGGGCCTTTAAGTTCTCTCCACATATCTTTAAGATTTAATTATTGTGTCAATTTATGAAATGTATTTGGCAGTGTTTTCCTCTCCTTCCTATTTTTTTTTCTTCGTTGTATAATCTTTTCCTATATCTACTGCTTGCATTAAAGTCCCCTATGATGCATATATTTTCCTGTTTTAATTCTACTATTTTTCGATACTTTCTTTTGATTTATTTGTACTTCCACCATTAGGGTTCTTCCTTCCTCATCTGCAAATATTTGAATCGGGTTTAACCACTGCTTTATATACATCGCTATCCCTCTTTTCTTTTTCTGTGCCAATGCAAGGTGCAATTTTCCCAATTTAGGTGATTCTAAAATGTTGCCATACTTCTTCTCAATGGAAACTTCTTGCAGACAAGTAATATTAGCATTCGGTTTCCAGACCTTAGTCAATACTTGTTTTCTTTTCATTGGAGCACTTAGTCCATTTATGATAGTGATAGAAGCGTGACTTCTTCTGCCATGTTATTGTTTATACTGAGTTCTCTTTCCTCTCCTTGTTCTTATCTCTCTTTGTGACCATATCTTTAACCTCTCTATTTCTTGATATTCGATTTCCTGTCGTTCTCTTACTTCTTGGTCCAATCCTTTTTCTTCCACTGATTGTTCCTCCTGGTTTCTGCTCTTCTCTATTTTCCTGTTCTTCATCTGGTGCCATGTAGTGTTCAAGAAATTCTTGTGTTTTGTCCAGTGAATCTGTACAGATTTTCTTCTCCTGCCAGGAGATCAGCATGCCTTCGGGGATAAGTCATCTAAACATTATTTTGTTTTTAATTAACTGCAATGATAAAAAGTTGTAGTTCCGTCTTTGTTCTTACCCTCCTAGGGACTAGTTTTAGCATCACAATTTCTTTCTTTATACATTAAGGGTTCTTCCATTGTTCTCCCATAGATTTCGTCTTTGATGATCTTTCTTGCGAATCTTACGTGTCCCTCTCTCAGCAGCTTATGCCTCCGCACGTAGCTGGTATAAATTCAGTACACTTCGTCGATATCATTGCTCATTTCTTGCACATTTCTCTGTAGTGCATTGTCTAACAGCTCTACCATAAGGTTTGGAAGGTTCTCTTCTTTATGTTCATCTATATTTTGAAATCATAGGCAGAATGATGATCTCTACTTTCTCTGTGGACCCTGATGACACTCCAGACCACCTGCAGCTGGGGCTCATTGAGCTGCAGTGTGACGCCAAGCGTTGCAGTCGACACCAACAGCTCCCTCTCATCAACTTTTACCATCAGCTGAATAAAGACAGGTTCTAAGAATTACAATTGGTCATTACACAAGTGGATTAAGATCTAGAAGGACCTGAAGACTTTGAATTGTTTGAAATGAGTAGGAAACTAACAGTGGCTGGTTCTTCAATTCCTACTTCTCCCTCTTCACCTTCTGGAGGACAACGCTCAATACAGACGATGTTACAACAAGAAAAAGAACAGGAAAAGGTGACACTGCAGATGATTATGCAAGGAATTCAAAACATACAAACAAGAACAGAGAATATTGAAAAGAGAATACAGAACACTGAGCAGGAAAAACTGATGAAAAGGTGCAGAACATTCAACAAATGATGATGAAGTATGATGAGAGATTCTGAAAAATTGAAGATGACAAACAAAGAGATAAGAAGATGAGAGATATTGATGGCAGACTAACCATGGTTAAACAAGGTAAGAGTGGGATGCTCGGATGAGAGATAGACAGATCAGAATTTTATCTCAGGTTCCAAAACTTAGAGGAAGAAAAGGGACCAAATCTGGCAGAGATCACGATAAAAATTTTGGGCGAGGCTTTGGAAATAACAAAAGAGAAGATGATGGATAGAATAGATGAAGTTTTTTGAGTTTTCACAAGATATGCAATGAGAAATAGCTTGCCAAGAGAAGTTCATATCAGATTTACAAAGAAAGCTATTAAAATGCAAATACTACAGGTGGCAAGAGAGAAAACACTGAAATACAAAGATAAGGAGATTGTAGTTCTGAAACAAGTACCTAGAAGAGTGAGAGAGAGAAGAGAGTCTCAATTTCTGATTAAAATACTACTCAAAAAAGAGGTGAATTATAGATGGCTGATACCAGAAGACTTCATGTTTATATGGCAGGAACAAAGACAAAGAATTGATTCAATTGAGAAGGCAGAAATTATTTTATACAGAATATTTTGGAGAGAAGGAAGAAGAGACAGAAAAGGAAATGTCACCAATTCAATTCCAAGAGGACTGCCAAGCAGCGATTGAAAAAGAAGATGCTGTAGGAGGAAAGGTAGAAGTTAGAGAACAACAAGAACCAAGATCTACGAGGGCTGCAAAACCTACCTACAAAGTATAATCATGGAAAAGAAAAAACTGAATTTAACAGCTGAATTAAGTCCATTTATATTAATTGTAAAGAAAGGAAACTTTCCATAAATTAGAGAAATTAAAATTATATATAATCTGCCTACAAGAAGTACATATTAAAAAGCAGCATGAACAACAGCCCAAGCTAGGGAAAATATTTACTTCTTTGACACAATGTAAGAAAAGAGGAGTGGTTTTATACATCAAATATGTAATTCCAGCGAAATTGATCCATACGGATGATGATGGAAGACTTTTAATGGTAGAAATAATGTACAATAATATGAAAACACTCCTGATAGCAATCTATGCTCCAAATGAAAATCAAAAATAATTTTATAGAAAATTACATATGAAAATAATTGAATTGGACTACATTAATATCTGTATGATGGGAGACTTCAATGGAATAGTAGATAATAAACTGGACTAAACAACACAGAAAACAAAGCAAAGCAGAAAAACTCTCCCTAGGTCCTTTTTTAAAATGACAGATGAAATAAATCTGAAAGATGCATGCAGAGAAAGAAACGCTAAGACCTAACAATATAACTTTTATTCAAACAGACATTAATCATGGTCTAGAATAGATATGATATGGATGTCAACAGAATTGATCACTAATCTTCAAGAAATTGATAGTGAAACAAGTACCTAGGCAGATCATAATCCAATGACAATTAAATGGAAAGGACAAAGAAGATCTAGATGGACATTAAATAACACTATATTAAAAGAAAAAGATTTTACACAGAAAATGGAGAAAGAACTGGCCTTTTTTTTTTCAAAGAAAATAAAAAAGAAGACACATCAATGCAGAATGTATGGGATACAATGAAGGCATATGCCAGAGGCTTGATAACAAGATTATACAAGAAATATTATGAAAAGACAAGCCTCTAAGACACTAGAGGATGAGTATAAAAGACTTGAAAAAGAGTTACAGAAACTGCCACAGAAAAAGGACATAAAATTAAAAATGTATACAATTAAACATAAAATGGGATTCATGGAAAAAGAAGAATTAGCCGAAAATCAGAGGTGCAAAGCAGAACTATTTTGAAGATGCAAATAAACCAGGTAGACAGTTCGCATATAAATTGAGAAAGGAGAGAGAATCAAGGAAAATATCGCAATTAATAGATGATCAAGGCTAAGCTTGAAATGGAAGAGAAGAAAAAAATCATATGAAATTATTATGGGAAATTATACGAATAAGAGAATATTGATGATGAAAGAGTTAAACAGTACTTATAGAATGCTAATTTACCCCAGATACCTAAAGAGATTGAAACAATGTTAGAAAGTAATATAACAATGATGGAGTTAACTGAAGCACTTAAGAAGCAAAATAATGGAAAGGCACCAGGCCCAGATGGACTTCCAGCAGAATTTTACAAGACATTACAAGAATCATTGAATCTCCCATTAACAGAAGTTATGAATGAAGTTATGTTAAAGAAGAGGATACCCAAATCAGGGTCAGAAGCTTTTATTACACTTGTCCCAAAGGAGGACGCCGACCCACAACAAATCAAGAACTAGACTCATTTCCCTATTAAACCCAGACAATCTTATTTTCGCTTCAATATTGGCAGAAAGACTCAAAAAAAATTAAATAACTTTATTCACCCTGATCAAAATGGATTTCTGCCAAAGAGACAAATTAAAGATAATATGAGAATAATTTTGGACACGTTGGAATATTATGAAAAACAAATGGCTTTTGATATTTTTAGATGCACAGAAGGCCTTTGACAATGTGAATTGGCGATTTATGTTATTACAGTTGGAGCAGATGGGCTTTGGTAAAAAATTCATGCAATAGAAGCTATATATCATAAACAAACAGCAAAGGTAATGATTGAGGGAGAATTGATGGACTCTATTGATATAAGAAAAAGGAACAAGACAAGGCTGCCTGCTGTCACCTCTGTTGTTTGTGTTAACTTTGGAAGTGCTAAATAGAAACATTAGAGAAGAAAAAGATATAAAAGGGATGAAAATTAAAAAGGAAGAATTTAAACTGCAAGTATCTGCAGATGATTTGGTTTTCATCTTTGAAGATCCATTAAAAAAAGCATTAAAATTGATAGAAAAGATAGAGGTATATGGAAAGATAGCTGGTTTGAAAATAAAGATAAAACAAAGATTCTGACAAAGAATATGTTATCAAGACAAAAGGATGAATTGGCGGATGTTTTGAAAATTCAGGTCACAAATAAGATCAAGTATTTGGGGATACATTTGACAGCAAGATGCAACACACTTAAAGAGAATAATTATATTAAACTTAAGCAACAGAAAGCGACAGATTTGGCGAAATGGGAAAACTGACAATTATCATTAATAGGGAGAATATCATCAATCAAGATGAACATATTACCCAGAATTTTATATCTGTTTCAAACAATTCCAATTAGGCTTGGAAAAGATTACTTTGAAGATTTAAATAAAATTGTGTTGAAATATATATGGCAGGAAAGAAAGTGAGAATAAAACTAAAACTCTTGCAAGAAGTTTGAATAAGAGGAGGATTTGGCCTGCCTAATTGGGAATTAAACTACCAAGCTACAAATCTGATGTGGGTTAAGGAATGGATAACATTAAGAAATACTAGATTGCTGGCATTAGAAGGACATGATTTGTTGTTGGGGTGGCATGTCTTCTTATGGTACAAGGGAACTAAAACACAGGGGTATTTTAGGACATTATATACGGGAGGCTTTGTGGTTAAATTGGGAGAAGACTAAAAGGCAATGTTATTTGAAAATTCCAGTCTGGCTATCGACTATTGAAGTATTTTCTTATCCTATTAATGTACAAAAAGGAACAAACAGATATGCTGAAATATTGAATGAAAAGGGTGGATTTAAATCTATGCAAAAACTAGAGGAACAAGTTATGAAGATGAATTGGTTTTCATATGCACAAATACGCTCTAGATATGACAAAGATTCCAAAAAAGAAGGTTTCTGTGATAAATTGACTGATTTAGATAAGATTTTGACAGGTACTGATGAAAAGGTGATTAAAAATTGTATGGATATTTACTAGAAATTAAGCTAGAAGAAGAACAAGTTAAAGAAATAATGATTGTTTAGGGGAAAAATTTTGGATATGGGATTGATTTCAAGAAATGGCAAAAATTGTGGTCTCAAAATTATAAAATTACAATGTCAACAACATATAAAGAAAATTTGTATAAGATGTTTTACAGGTGGCACCTACCCCCAACAAGAACAGCAAGAATGTTCAAGAACAAATACGAAAAATATTGGAAATGTCATCAGATACCTGGCTCATATTACCATATGTGGTGGACATGTGCAGATGCTAAAAGATATTGGATTAAAATCCACACATGGTTGGAAAAAATGACAAAAAAACACATAGACTTGAAACCAGAGATATTTTTATTGGGAATTTTACCTGAAATATACAGTAAGGAATTGAAATACTTGATTGTAAATGTATTAACAGCAGCTAGGATTGTATTTGCTAAAAACTGGAAAAATGAGAAAATATAAACACAGGAGGAAGTTATTAAGAAAACAATGGAATGTGCTGAAATGAGTAGACTGACATTTGAAATCAAAGAACAAGAAGATTAACAATTTTGTAAGATTTGGGATTTATTTTATCAATGGTTAGACAATAAAATATGGTAATGAAATATGTAGAACTTTAGAATATGAAGAATATATAAATATATATTATCATAATATAACTATGAGATAGATTTAGGATGATAATATGAATTGTCATAAAATAAATCAACTTAAATATGGACTATCTTGCAGAACATGAATGAATAATAGTATAGTCAAATGATTGATAATAATATTAATGCATTTCAAAATATTTGAGAACATATACAAGTAATTGTAAGTGATGACAATGAAGTGGATGCACAAAACAATTTGTAAACCAAACGACACACTGTATGTACGTAAGTGGAAGATAGTTTGATGTTTTTATGTTGTGTTTGTGTATGTTTGTCTAAAAAATAATAAAACTTTTGAAAAAAAGTTATAAGACAGAAGATAGATAAAAATGTCTGTAACCTTAAAGAGGGTGAAGAATCATTAAATTTCATTATAGTTGCGATAAAGCCTATGTCCTTATTTTTTTTTCTTGCACTATATTTTTTTCTGTTCTCCTTCATTTACATATAGATTTTACTTTTACATTCAAATAATCTTTAAATATACGTATACACATATATGTATGTATGAAAAGAAGTATTTTAAACATTGTTTACTGAAAAGGGTGTTGAAGGAAATAATTTTTAAAAAATTTCTAATGTTAACATTAAAAAAATTGAACTATTTTTATCATTACATTATTTGAACTTTATTAATTAGCTTACTACTTACCTGTTGCCATGTTAGCTTCAACCGTTCAAATTGCTCCTTCCCATCTTCTGAGCAATCAGAGCAAGTAAACTTGAAAAAGTTATCACCTTTAAGATAGGTGATGTGCTCTTTTGTATGACCTGTAAATAAATAAAAATCGGTCCTTTTTTCTCCACAAAACAGTTTAAGTCACTTCATTAGGAAGTATGTTACAAAGTATTTTTTCTTCCATTCAAACATGTCTAATTCTTGGCAAGAACCTGTAATTTTCTTGACAAAGTTTTTAAGAAGTGGTTTGCCGTTGTCTTGTTTGCAGGCTTGACAGAAAGTGACCAGCTCAAGGTCACTCAGCTGGCATTGTGCTGAAGGCAAGAATAGAATATTCATAGTGTCTCTCTAACTGATGCCTTAACCACTACCTCAAACTGCCTCTTATCATATACATTACTTGATTCCAATTGTAATGTTCTCTATTTTAGCCCTGGGAAGGAGACAAACCTAAAAATCCTTGCCAAGAAAACTCTATAGAGATTTATCCAGGCAGACTCCAAGAGTCAGACATGATTAAATGGAAGGGGAAAAATATACTCTGTGCCTAAGATGGCACTAGCATTCAATGTCTCTTGGGTCTAGCCTGATATCTTAACCATTATACCAAAATGATTCTCACAAAGTAATTACCTGAGAGTAAAACATAACAAATAGAGATAGAATGGCCCTCAAACAGAAATCTTGGCATCTGCTACCTTATTAATATAGAAAACATATACTACATGTTACTATGTCATATTTACATGCTATATAAGACATTTCAATGAAAATATTCCATACTAAAAACAGCTGTTTGATGTTGCATGTTCAAAACCAAATACTTTTTTTTGGGAGTTCTATACCAAAATCAGAATAATGCTTTCTTTCCATTTCAGAAAAAAAACTGTAAATATTTCAAGTGTCCAAGCATGTGACTCAACTGTTATTCCTTAACTTGTACTGTTTTCAAACTTGTGACAACTTAAGGTAGAATTAATTGATCATGTTCTTGCTGTTCCTGATTTCAACTTTTTGAGATCATGATATGAAGCATGAAGTTAGAAACAGTTAACATGTGGTTAGACAAAAGACAATTTTTAATAGTGCTTAACTGTTTCTCAGTGACATGAGTTAGCCTTTCTGTGAAATTATACATTTTCTAAAATAATGTACTATGCAGAAATGTACACCAGCGTATGCAATTAAAAATGGATGAGTGAGAGGAATGTGTGCAATTCGAACTTTGTATTTCCAGCAACTAATTTAAAGATAAACATGTGTGGTGGCTTTTTGTGCTCACGTGTTATTAATGATGTAGTTCCAATCTTTAAAAAAAAAAAAAAAGGGGGGGGAACAGATCTAGTAAACTATAGACCAATCAGCCTAACATAAATACCTGGGAAGATACTGGAAAAAATAATCACAAAACAGATATGCAAACATCTAGAAACAAAGTTATAACTAGAATGGGTGTCAACCTTGAAGTTGGCCTAACTGTGGCCGTTTTTTTCTTGTAGGTTTCTTGTAGGACTGCTTCAGGAGCAAAGCGGCTGGGAAAGCGGGGTGTAAAGATAGCTGGGGTGTTGTAGCCTAAATAAAATTATTTCCTCTGGGAATCAAGGATGTTACTGTAGGTGTTTGAAGGGTGGAAACTGAGGTCACTTAGCAACTGGACTACATGCTGATTGGAGACTGGAGGGAAGTGACAAAGTTTTACATTTAATTGGGTGAAAAATCAGTGAGAACTTAGAGCCAGTTTTCCAACAAGACTGTGCCAATTTGATATGTCCCAATAAAATATTCTTTGAAGAATTTGTCTGCCTTGGAGTTCTTATTGAATGGGATGTATTACTTGGAACCTTGACATTAAACTGGCTCTCTAAACTCTAAGGCTCCAAACCAGAGTTGCTATCTGGGGGCCTGAGCTCCAACTGCTTGCCGGTCTACCCGAGCAGCAGAATAGATAGATTCAGGGAACATGGAGGAAGAAAATGGAGAAGTGAGAGGTGCCAGAGGAGCCTGTGGGAAATCAAGGAGAACTTGACATTCCCCTAGACACCCTAGCAAGCGGCTGCAGCTGAAGTTGAATGCCAACTAGGAGCATGGGCAAAGGAGCAGATCCACCTGCCAGTTTCCAAAGAGCTTTAGCAAGAAGAGGACCTGGAATCCAAACTAGTCAGGGCTAGATGTGGAAGAGACTGATCACATCCATGAGGGAAATGAGAACAACGATCCTGGAGTGGAGATTGATAGGACTCTTGGATTCAAATGAGTTGGGGGAATGAAAGTACCAGGCTCACAGCCAAGCCCTGGAAGAGCTGCCTGAAAGATTCAAGCAGCGTCAGCCAGCAGCAGTGTACCGGTTACATAATAGCTGTCCTGGGCCAGCTGACTTTCACATTTCCTGTGAAAGTGGACTGAACTACCCAGGGCGTGGGGCCTCAACCCTTGCATACAGTGCAAACCAGGATGCAAGTGAGTGTTCCCAGGCGGGAGCAGTCAACTCTTCCAGTGGCCCAACCTACCAGCCCCCTGCAGCTGCTATTGGCTTGGTCGAGCTCCACTTCTTACCAGAGTCCACTTGGGCGCAGGAGACCGGCCGGCCCTGTAAGTCAGCACCAACTGGGAAAGTGCCCCCTGGCTAGTCATATTAGCCCTGACAAGGCTTTGCCCAGGTCCAGGTGCAGTGGATTCCAGCCTCACTGTTTGTGCCACAGCCACTGGCTGTGCCACAACCATCACTACCACAGCCTCAAGGAGAAATCCCACTGCGCTTTCGAGTGGGGTTCGATGGAAGCCCAGACAAGTTGGCCTTCTTTCTAAACCAAGCGTGGGTCCACTTTGGGGACAGCTACCAAGATTACCAAGAAATTGTTTCCACCCTCACTGACAACCTGGAGGGGGAAGCGTTGAAATCGGTGGCCCAAGTTTACAACAAAGGGGTTCCTGAGCTAGAAAATGTCAATGATTTCCTACAGGAATTAAGGAGCTGATTTGAGGAGATATCCCAGAGCCAAGAGGCAGAGAGAGAAATCAAGAAAATCAGATAGAGAGGTCGCCCAGCCAAAGAATACATCCAAGAATTCCAAAGAATTGCTGGGAAGCTGCTACAAATCTGCCTTTGCCAGAGAGTCCCAAATCACATCGATGGCTGGTATAGTACTGGATGGCTGTAGCAATGGACTTAGAACTATGGCGACATCAGAAGGAGACCACAGAGAGGAAACCCAAGAGATAACTGGACGGCGAACTAGCCCATGCCCAGCAGAGGAGCCACTTGGAGGGGTCTCCATGGTGCCCATAAAATGTTTTCGGTGTAGAAAACAAGGCCACCAAGCATCTGAGTGCCTTGTCCCAGCTCCTGTACCACAAGCAAGAGGCCAAAGCTCTTCTGTAAAACCAAAGAGACCACAGCAGAAACCCATGGAAAAAGGGAAATTCACCCAGCAAGATGTTGATGTCTCTTCCCCAAAAAAGGGGAAGAGAAAACTCCGACCCCTGAGGTCCCACCACTGACAAGCAGTGACAGTAGTGATGATAGTGAGGATGACCTGATGGTAAGTGAAGCCATCTGTCCTTTTACGATTAAGTAAAAAATAGTGGTGCCAGAGACAGGAGACCATGGGGAAGTAGAAGCCATCATAGACATGGGCTGCAACCGCTACCTCATCAGCCCTTCCACAGTCACTAAGCTGGGCATAAAGACGATACCCCTAGCAAACCTCATATAATTTGAGCAGGTCAATGGGTCACTAATAGGGGGGAGGTCAGCTACACGTCACCTAATCCGTCAAACTATAGATGGGGCACTACTGGGAGCTAATCCAGTTTGTGGTGGTTCCAAAAATGACCGAGTTCTTCATACTGGAACTGGCTTGGCTAGTTGGGACCCAACAATCACCTGGAAAGGAGGTTACCAAAAACTGAAATTGGAGCTGGTTCCAGGCCCACTCACAACCTCAACAGAGAGGGAAGTATGCCAGTGGCTGACTAACACCAACAGAGAAGAGAAAGCTGCCATAATGGCACAGCCAGTCCCAGGGACTGCCCAGATACCAAGAGAACAGCAGAGGTGTTCAGTAAAGAGGAATGCAATACTCTTGCCACCATCACCCCATCAACCCACAAGCTGGGCAACAGAGTTCGTGCCAGGGGCTAAGCAACCAAAATTAAAAATGTGTTCTATAACTCTAAGGAGATGAAAGAACTATGGGACTATATCGATGCCAACCTAGCCCAGGATTTCATACAACCAGCAAAATCTAGGGTGGCCACCTCATCTTGAGAAGATGGGTTGAAGATGCTGTGTGTGATTTTTAGAGGAATAAATGCAGTATGCGTGGAAAACACCTACCCACTGCCACTAATAAAGGACATGCAATCCCACCTGGCCAAGGGGAAGATGTTCACCAAGTTAGACCTGTGGGAAGCTTACTACTGGGTACGAATTAGAAAAGACAAATGGAAAACCATTTTTAACTGCCCGCTAGGCAGCTTCAATTCAAAGTAATGTCGTTTGGGTTACAAGAGGCCCCAGGCTCTTGCTGTCTTGATGCAATTAATCAATGATCACTTATATAAAGGAACCCTTGTCTATTTGGATGACATTCTTATATTCAGTGAAACAATGGAGGAAATGTGAAGCTAGTGAGCGAAGTCCTGAAAAAACTGCTCATGGCAAAGCTGTCAAAAGACTGCTCTGGATTGCTGAGTGTCAAACAAGGGGGTAGAAATGGACTGGGCAAAGTCAAAGCAGTACTAGACTAGGCGGGAACTTAGAGCCAGTTTTCCACCAAGACTGTGCCAATTTGTTATGTCCCAATAAAATATTATTTGAGGAATGTGCCTGCCTCAGAGTTCTTATTGAATGGGATCTATTACTTGGAACCTTGACATTGCATTTGTTAAAAACAGATCATGCCAAACCAATCTTATTTCATTCTTTGACAAAGTGACTAAATTAGTAGACCTAATGCAAATATACAATGTTTCTCATAAAATAAGGCCGGGTCATTTTTTTTTTTTGGAGCCCCGAAAAAAATGGCTAGGCCGTCTTTTCAGGGGTGAGTTAATTTGCCCCTTGCATCCTCGCATAGAGTGCCCCGCGGGCAGCCATGCCTTGCCACCAGCCGCTCCTAACTGTCGATCATGGCGGAGCGCGGAGAGCTCCCGACTCCTGCCAAGCCCCTTTGTTGCAGACCCAAGACCTTCGGCACCCGCTGCTGCTGCTTCCTCCGCCGCCACTGCTTTCCCTTCTTCCCATGCTGCTGCTGCGTTTGGAGCGGCCACTTCCACATTTGGAGCTGCCGCTGCGTTTGGAGCACTGCTGCAATTTGGAGCACGTTCGGAGTGGGGACGGCAGCGGTGTTCCAAAAGCGGCAGCAGCTCCAAATGCAGAAGCAGCAGGGGAAGCAGCAGTGTCGGGCACCAAAGGTCTCGGGTCTGCAGCATGGGTGCTTGGTGGGAGTAGGGAACTCTCAGGGCTCCACTATGATTGCCCATCAGGAGAGGCTGGTGACAAGGCATGGCTGCCCGTGGGGCACTCCTAACAGCAAGCCCCCCCCCTTCCCCCCATTTCACATGTTTTAAAATAGGCCTAAATTTGGGGGAGGGGCTTAATTTCATTTTATGCCTAGAATACATGCTGGGTCTTCCTATTGGGGGGGCATATTGTTGGAGAAACATGGTACTTAGCATGCTAATATATATAATATACTTCAGCTGGCTTGTTATAGCAAGTCATTCAACAAAGTAGACCACAACCTACTTCTTGATAAATTAGAAAAATGTGGCATAGACAGCATCACCACCAGATGGATCTGTAACTGGCTGACAAACTATACTCAAAGAGTTGTCCTTAATAGTAGTGCATCTACATGGAGGGAAGTAAGCAGTGAGGCACCACAGAATTCCATCTTAGGCCCAGTACTCTTCAGAATCTTGAAAAGAAGGCTTAGATGAGGGAATAGAAGGGGAACTCATCAAATTTGGCAAATGATACTAAGCTGACAGGAATACCCGACATCCCAGAAAACAAGCTCAGGATCCAAAAGATCTTGACAGACTTGAATCATGGACCCTATCAAACAATATGAAATTAAATGTAGAGAAAAGGAAGGTTTTATACCTAGACAGGAAAACCCAAAGGTTTAAGTACAGATTAGGTGAAACATGGCTCAGAAACAGTAACTGTGAAGGGATCTTGGGAATCCAAGTGGACAATCACTTAAACATGAGCCAGCAATGTGCGGCGGCAGCCAAAAAAGCTAATACATTCCTTGGTTGTAAAAATAGAGACATAGAATCAAAATCAAGTGGAGTATTAGTATCACTTTATAAATCCTTTGTAAGACATCTGAAATGCTACATCCCATTTTGGTCACATTACAAAAAAGATGTTGGAAAAAGTGCAAAGAAGACCAATTAAAGGCCTGGAGACTAAAACATATGAAGAACAGTTGCAGGAATTGGATACGGACAGTCTAGAGAAAAGAAATATTAGGGGTAACATGATAGTAGTATTCCAGTACTTTGAGGGGCTGCCACAAAGAAGAGGGGGTCAACATTTTTCAAAGCACAAGAAGGCAAGACAAGAAACAATGGATGGAAACTAATGAAGGAGAAACTTCCTAACAGTGAGAACAATTAGCTAGTGCAACAGCTTGCCTTTAGAAGTTGCAGATGCTTCATCATTTGACATTTTAAAGAAAAGACTGGACAGCCACCTGTCTGAAATGGTATAGGCAATGTCGGCGAAACTTTTTGGCATCAAGTGTCAAAATGGGAGCACAAACACATGCATGTAGGGAAGCACTATGAAACCAGAAGAGCAGTTCCCCGGCACGCATGTGTGTGCCAAGAAGATAAGCTTCCAGCGCGCCACCTGGTCTTCCGGTTTCCGGCACTTCCAGCATGTGCAAAGACCAGCTGGCCAGCGCACGTGCGTGCACTAGAAACTGGAAGCTCAGCTTCCCAGCATGCACATGCATACCAGGGAGCAGCTCTTCTGGTTTCCTGCACTTCTACATGCACAAATGCCAGCTGCACATGCTGGAACCCAGAAGAACAATGGACAGCTGGCATGCCCAGAGAGGTGGTTGTGCATGCGTACAATAGGTTCGCCATCACGGGTATAGGGTCTCCTGCTTGAGCAGGGGGTTGGACTAGAAGACCTCCAAAGCCCCTTCCAACTCTATTCTGATTGAAATTGAAATGCTGTAATAAATACCTAGTACAAAATATGGTTTTCCTGGACCATAACAGAGGACTATAAATGTTGTTCTATTCTATCAATATTAAGTTTCAGGGTGCATTTAAAAATACAAAGGCTTTATGTTCGTTTGGGCCAATTTTTCTTCTAGATGGGATGTATGCATTTTGTGCATACCTTGTTTTGCTGTAATGTCAATGCTATTTCTACAGTTAAAACAGCAGCAACCTTTTTTCTAGTCAATAATCACCACTTAGATGTAAGAATAACACTAGCAAAAACAGTATACATGCTTTTTACTGGGTTTCTGCATAGAAAGCATATTCTGTTTGATCTTGCTTGATAATGCATATAAAAATGATTACATTGGAAAAAAGGAAAAGTTGTCTGTTTTCCAGTTTTGTTTACCTTAAGGCTTGGAGAAGTACTAATTATTAGCTAAGGTATTGTACCAGATTCAAGTTTTCCTCAGCTTTGGAAACTCAATTTGGGTAACTTTGGGCATAAGGTTGTGGTGATAAGAATAAATGAAGGGAAATGCAAGCCAACTTAAAATACTGAAGGAACACCTGCTTGCCTCTTGGGTAAGTATGGGCATAGGGTTATTTTGATAATAATAAATGAAGGGAAATGCAAGCAACTTAAAACACCTGCTTGCCATCAATCACACATAAAAATTAACAAATAAACATGAAAGGAATCTGTTGTTTTTGAAGAACCTGACTTCATGGAATATTTTTAATACAGGAATGGAACTGGTTTGTGATTTCTGCTTTTCTGGATCTTTCTGAACATCTAAACAGTGTAGTCCTTGAATTTATCAATGGCTTCTCACAGCAAAAACAAATGCAGGTGTTTTCTCTACTATGCAACAAAGAAATGTTGATTAAAATAAGTTCAAATAGCTAATATATGTTTAGGGCTTTTTAAAACAGTGATTGGTCTCATTTGAGACAATGATGAATCTGCGTACAGACAGGAGGTTGCCTCGTGGTGTAACCAGAACAATCTGGAACTGAACACACTCAAAACCATAGAATTGGTGGTAGACTTTAGAAGAAACCCTCCCATACTACCACCTCTTACAATACTAGACAATACAGTATCAACACTAAAGACCTTCAAATTTCTAGGTTCTACTATATTACATGACCTAAAATGGACACTTAACATCAAAAACATCATCAAAAAAGCACAACAAAGAATGTTCTTTCTGCACCAACTCAGAAAGCTCAAACTGCCCAAGGAGCTGATGATACAGTTCTACAGAGGAATGATTGAGTCTGTCACCTGCACCTCTATAACTGTCTGGTTTGGTTCTGCAACCCAACAGGACAGACACAGACTTCAGAGGATAATTAGGACTGCAGAAAAAAAAATTACTACCCATCTGCCTTCAATTGAGGACCTGTTTACTGCACAAATCAAAAAGAGGGTTGTGAAAATATTTACAGACTCCTCACATCCCAGAGATAAACTGTTTCAACTCCTTCCCTCAAAATGACGCTATAGAGTACTGCACAGCAGAACAACTAGACACAAGAAGAGTTTTTTCCCCGAAAGCTTATCACTCTGCTAAACAAAGAATTCCTCGACACTCTTCAACTATTTAAAAAGTGTACACTACTATTACTGTTAATCTTCTCATCACTCCTTATCAGCCATCCCCTCCCACTTGTGATTGTTGGACTGTAACTTTGTTGCTTGTATCCTTACAATTTATATTGACTGTTTCCAAATATGATTTGATTGTTGACTGTATCCTATGATTATCATTAAGTGTTGTACGTTATGATTCTTGATTCTTAACGAATGTACCTTTTCTTTATGTATACTGAGACAAATTCCTTGTGTGTCCAATCACACTTGGACAATATTCTAAAATTAATTTGCTATGCAACAATGTACTTGTGTCTTAAGACTGAGATCTGTGTCATTTATTTTGAAGTAACCATAAATGATTTCAATGTTGTTTACTTCAAGAAGTATTATATCTCCAACTTTTATAGTTCAAACAAAGCTAATTGATCATTTCTAAGCAACACCATGTGGGTAGAACAGAATACCAAAACTTGTGTTCAGACACTATTCTACATGGACATGTGTGCTTATGTGCAGAGTAAACAAGAGTAAAAACTGTAAGTTCGAGAAACTCAAAATCACAATATAAATAATTAAGAAGTCTTACTTGCTGGCAACCATTTTTGACATCTTTCACAGTAATAAGTTATCTCCTCTGCCCAGGATGTTTCTCCTTCATCACTATTCATAGAGTCTCCGCTTTGATCATGGCTCAAATCCACTGATGCCTGATCTTCAGATTCTACTATAAGAAGAGTTTCTCCTTCAACTTCCCCCTCTTCCAGCCCTTCTGAAGGAGATATTCTTGTAGCTTCATCATCATGACAAGTCATCATGTCATTCATGTATGCATTTTTATCCATTATGCCTATGGAGAATTATTTTCACCATATAAAATTGTTTTCTTCTAATATCTAAAAAGCATGATCAGAATAATGATTGATTTGGTAAATACAATAATAAAATTATGTAACAAAAAGTTATGACAACTCTTTCTTTTCATGCTTGGGGTTTTCTTGTCATTAGCATTTTGCTATTTTCTGTTTCAAGTTGGATGGCCAAAGTAGTATGTTTATCTAAAACATTAAAATGTTCCTTGTATTTCTGTCTCTCAAGATCTCTGTAAACGCCTTCATGTAACCTCTGAAAAAAGATACATTATTATTAAAAGATTGGATAAAATTCTTCATACTTGCTATAAAATTAAGAATACATTAAAATTAAGAATACATTAAATATACGTCAATATAACTTTTCAACCAATGCACATATATTAATATAATACATTAATTAGATTACAGATCCTTAAAGATCCTTATGAAAAAAATATACAGTAAGCAAAAATACAATAGCCCTTGACTTACCATAATTGAGACCAAATTTCCATATCTAAGCAATATGGTCATAAACAATATATCATGCAGCTCTAGAGGTCCTTTCAGTCAGAAGCGGGGGGGGAGGGGGCTAACACAGGTTATATGCAAACTGAGGTCTTGCAATATGCCACAAGCACAGATAAGCTGGGGAAAAATATACTTGGCTCAGGGGCTTTTTGATGTAGAACAGTGCAAGATGCCTGAGTTGTAGTGCTGCACAAAGCTGCAGCCATCCCTAGAAACCTCAGCCATCTTAACCCAGTGGCTCTGCCACAACCAATTGGTCTTTGCCATTTTCCTCTCACTGTTGAGATGCACTAAGCCTGACCCTACTACATGTGAAGCAGTTGCTGGCCATACCAAGCCTTCTTCCAGAGCTATCAGCTGACTCATATGCAGTAGTGTCAGCCACCTCGTCACATTGGGAGGAAAACTGAGGTCACAGGTTATAACTTCTCCATTCAGGGCCATCATAACTTTGAATGGTCACTGAACAAGTGGTCATATGTTGAGGACTATCTCTACTCATACATAAATAATCCTCGACTTACAACCACAATTGGCATCAGAATTTCCACTGCTAAGTAAGGTGGTTGTTAGGTGACTTGCATCTGATTTTATGGTCTTTTTTTGCCCCAGTTGTTAAGTGATTCACTGCAGTTAAGTGAGTCCCACAGTCATTAAATGAATTACTCTACTGACTTTGTTGGAAGCAACTGGGAAGGTCATAAACGATGATCACATGACTCTGAGACACTGGAATGGATGCTAGTTTCCAAGTGTTCAAATTTTGATTACATGACTATGGGGATGCTCCGAACAGATGTAAATACAAGGACTTGTCATAACTTACTTTTTTTCAGTGCCATTGTAACTTTGAAAGGTTGCTTAAGAACTACAGTAGTCAACTTAAGACCAATCAATCCAAATGACCAAACAGTCATTTAGTGACTCTTCAAAGTTACAGTGGATCCGCCTAAAAGCTACTTATATCCTAGTTCCAAAGTTATGACTTCTGCAGCACCCCTGCAGTCCTTTCCATTACGACTGAGTGCAAGGACTCTTCAAGCGCCTCCCTGCCTACTACCCCACCAGACTGCATAGCTTGAGCCTGCATCCCACCCGTCCAGGCCCCACACTCTCTTCACTTACCTTTTGAAGTTTTCTGGAGCTTATGTTAGGGAAGCAAAGCAGGCCTCATTGTTTCTGGGCTGCATGGCATGATTCCAGAAGCAGCCACCATTTTCAGAGTGTCCACTATTCAGGGCAACTTATCTGAAAATGGCAGCCACTTCTAGGATTGCACTATGTAGCCCAATGAGGCTTGCTTGTTTCCCTAATACAAATTCCAGATATGTTTGAAAGGTAAGTGTGCAATGGGTGATGTGAGTAAGGAGAATGCGAGTCTATGGGTGGGAAACAGACCCAAGGGCAGGAAGCAGAGCACAAAATGCCTCAGGGAGTGGGGAAGGCCTTGGGAGGGTTGAGGAAGTATCTGCACTATGTCTCCCAAGAGATCACTTGACCGCACTGGGAAGAGCACAGAAGAATTGTAAGGCATCATTTCAATTGTCATTTGAGGACTATTTGTTTGGTGTAGCATGATGTGACCACACCATTTACCAACAGCAGTTTTGGTCGTCAGGATTGCAGTTGTTAGCCCAAGACTATGCTATCATTAGGTGAGGACCTCATATTTATTCTGTCCTGGCATGCTCCCCTTCACTTCAACTTCCCCAACCCATTTCCTCTCATCTCTGCCTTTTGGGTCATTCTGCACTCCATTGCCCCTGCTATTCCACCACCCTGTTCTCCATCCTGCTCTCCTTACAGCCCCCAGATTACCTTTGCCATCTTCTTCCTCCCACTGAGGTGTGGGTAAGGTGCAGGGCAGCAAGGATAAAATACAGCAGAGGAGGACAGCAGAGTTGGAGGGAAAACTGGACAGGTGAGGAGAGTTGACGGTCATAAATGCAGACAAGCTACCAAAGTTCTAAATTTTTATCACATGACCACAGGGGCGCCACAAGGGCTATAACTTTGAGGATCAGTCATAAATATCAGATGTCTCGTTGGGAAGCTGTTCCATAGAATTGGGTGCAACTATTGGTCCTGAATAATATCCCTGATCTTCCCTTCACTTCTTCTCCGTACCACCATATCTCCCTAGTGCAGGGGTTCCCAACATGGGGTGCGAGACAATATTCCAGGGGGTGCGAGAAAAGTCCAGGTAAATAATAGGATATTGACTATATGTTGGCATTTTTATTTTATTTTGCAATGGACTAACTTTGTTTTCATTTTAGAGTAATCGTTATTTAGTGGTCATCACATACATAGCTGAAAAGATTCAATCCTACCATATATTTAATAATTAAATAATTCAACCCTACCATATATTTACCATATATTTCAGGGGGTGCGAGGTTCGAGTTAAATTTCTTTAGGGGTGCGGGGTGAAAAAAAAGTTGGGAATCACTGCCCTAGTGGGATATAATTAAGAGGAATCATGGAGGAAACTGCTTGGATAAGTCCCTGCTTGGATACGTTCCTGCAGTTTTTTGGCAAGATTTTTCAGAAGTGTTTCCTAGGGCTGAGAGAAAATGACAAGTAGACTGTGGGATGTATGTGGGATTTGCCTAACAGGCAAAACTGTGTCATAAGTTGGCATATGAAAGTTAGGACCATGAAAGTAGAGATGGTGTGGTGGTCCCAGCTGTCATCAATAAGTGAGAATTAATCCGTAATTCTTGGGATATGCACAAAGTAGAACATAAAAGTTTCAGCTACACTTGTGGGAAATAATATATTAAAACACTTTTTAATAGAAAAATGAAACTTGTATTATTACTATTAAAAATGAAAAATGAAACTAATTGTAATCCTATTTTATATGGTACATTGCTTTTACAAGAAACCAGAAAAAAATTAGCAAAAAAAGGATGAAGTAAAAATAAACTGAAGGTGTCCCGTTTTTGAGAAAAGATACCAACTTTCCAGAGAATTTTTCAATTTCCTATAAACTTTTATGAAGGTTCATTTAGCAATCTTTGACTTCTCATTCTCTAACATTGTTTAATTCTCAAAATGTTTTAGTGGAATTAAGTTTGGGAACAATGCTATTTTAATGTTAATTTTTTCTTTCACACTCTGCATAGAACTGAGGGTAAGCCATTGTAAATGATATCCCTATCGAAAAACAAAAAATATAATATAAAGATACAAGTTATTGCTTGCTTTTTACAAGGTAGCTTAATCAGAAAAATAATAAAGGCTTGTTTAGATTTCCAGGAAGAAAACAAAAACCTTAAAACACAACCTTCAAGTTGAGCAAAAGTAATATTGTCTCTCGGAGTTTGTCCCAGTCCAAATGCAGTATAAGCCTTAGAATGTACTGACATACGTTTAGAAAACCCATTACTTTTCTTCACAGAAGAAGGTATTGAAAGGAAAAATCATGTAATGCCGTTTGTCTTTAAAGAGAAATAACATATGTTTTTAAAAACTTTTTACAAGTTTTATAAGTTCCCTTGTTCAACAATATAAAACCACAGATTCCTTCATAGCTTTTCTACGGAATAGCTGTTACCTCTGACCGAGAGGAAAAAAAATGGCTCCCAAATTCAACGAGGAAGGAGTTTGCAATGTATGAAAATATTTTGACGTTACCTCTCTGAGATGTCTCTGTTGGACGTGGACACCAATAATGGCTCCGCCCGCGAGCAAGATAGAAACCCCCAAGGCTGCCTTAGAAGTTGCCGACATGACAACACGTAGCACCACAACTCCCCACAACAACAAGCATGAAAACGAACTACACCATTTCAGATAAGGTACCTAAGAGCATGCGCGTCTGCGCGGACGTCATAATGTGTTCTATTTTTCCACGCATGCTCAACAGGTTTGACTGATTGGGATCGTACTTTTTGAAAGTATGCTTTCTTTCAAGAGGGGGAACGTTGATCCTAATTCTTTGAGTAGTTTGGAGGCTCAGTCTTTACCCCAATAAGAAAAAAAAAAGACGTAGCACATTTGTTGACAAGTTAAACTAACATTTTTAAAATTGAGGATAAGATTGTAGCAAAAATACTTTTAATTGATTTTAATTTTCTGCTAAGAAATCTAGAAGCAGAAATAATACATTTGGTGGAAAAATAAAATTATTTCAAATATTCTGCATTAAAATCTTTGTGCATGCCAATAGAAGACCGAGTATTTAGATGAGCAATGACGTGATTTTCATACCTCAAACAGGCTTCCTACATCTAAGTGCAGTTGGTAGGATCAAGACAGTACATATTACTGTAGTTAATCATATATTCACCCCAGAGAGCTTACCAGTAAAAATATTTCTAGGCAGTTTTTGCTAAAGGCAGCAGACCATTACTTTTTTTTATGAACGAGGTTTTATTCAATTGATGCCTATAGTAATATACTAAGATAGTCACTGGGAATGCTAGGCCCCGCATGCTCTCCACCCAGGAGAGTGCGTATGCCCAGGGGGTGAGACTAAGGCAGACAGGGCAGCACCTCGCTGTCACTAGGGTGGCCCTGTGGGCCAGATCTAAGGCTGACCACGTTCTGACCGAGATGGCCACCACATAGTAGGGCAGCACATAGAGCCCCAACAGTGCCACACCCGGCACCAGTGCCTCCATAGCCCACTCACTGGCCCACTCGTAGGCCTTGAGGCTTCCCTTTCACTGGGACTGTCCCTGCATGGGAAAACCATGGCCACCAGCCATGCTATCCACCTTTCCGCCTCCCCTTGTCCCTTCCTGGGCGCAGAGGGAAGGGAGGGAGGGAGGGAAGGAAGGAAGGAATAGTTAACTCTGCTCACTTGGAAGAAGCGTTTATTGAAAAGTTTTCCTACAAATTCAAATGTAAATGATATGTGAATGCTTTCCTTTCAAACAGGAGAGTAGAGAAATCATCATTAGAAACATTTCCATGCATTTATGTCCTATAAAATACTTTTCAGACAAATGCGTCATCAAAATATTTAAAATCATGCAATCTTATTCCAAGTATCAACAGGAATGCAGCAGCAGCAGCCTCTGTCTCCTGCTTTGCTGGGAGGGGTACCAGACAGGAAAATGCCAATAATATCTGAGATTGGGAGAAGAACATCTACTTTGGCATGCTGTGCACACACACACACACACACACACACACACACACACACACACCAGTCCAACCTTGGAGACTTTTATCCACATCTGAGCTTATAATCTACCAATCATACCTGGGTTCAGGAAGAAGGGCCTCTTCTTCCTCTGTGGATAAAAGTCCTCAAAATTGGAATATGGTGTGTGTGCGTATGTGTGCTTGGTTGCCAGCAGTTTGGTGAGGCGAGGAGCTTGTGGGCCACCAAATTGTCCCCACATCAGGTGAGCTGTTGCGACTTATTCCACCCCAACCCAGCCATCCCAAGTCAGCCATGCCCAGAGTTGAGCCAGCCATGCCCCCCCAGCATCAAACCAGTCACACCCACCTAGTCGCAGTGACCTGGCGACTGCCCTTTGAGGGCAACCATTATGTTGATCCAATTGAAATTTCAGTGTCAATGAAATTGAGTTTGACACCCCTGTTCTAGTCCAACTCCCTGTTCAAGCAGGAAACCCTATATCCCTATAGACAAATACAAACCCTATAGCAAATGTTTCTCCAATCTCATCTTTAAAAAAAGAAAAAAACATCTTTAAAATTTTTGGCTTAAAAAACTTATTAAATTTTTTCAATTAAAAAGTTTGAAATGGTGAACTATTTTATATACAGGTGAAACTCGAAAAATTAGAATATTGTGCAAAAGTTCATTTATTTCAATAATGCAACTTAAAAGGTGATCCTAATATATGAAATAGACTCATTACATGCAAAGCAAGATAGTTCAAGCCGTGATTTGTCCTAATTTACATGATTATGGCTTACAGCTCATGAAAACCCAAATCCACAATCTCAGAAAATTAGAATATTATATGCAATCAATAAAACAAGGATTGTACATAGAACAATATTGGACCTCTGAAAAGTGTAAGCATGCATATGTACTCAGTACTTGGTTTGGGCCCCTTTTGCAGCAATTACTGCCTCAATGCGGTGTGGAATGGAAGCTATCAGCCTGTGGCACTGCTGAGGTGTTAACGGAAGACCAGGATGCTTTAATAGCGGCCTTCAGCTCTTCTGCATTGTTCGGTCTCATGTCTCTCATCCTTCTCTTGGCAATGCTCCATAGATTCTCTGTGGGGTTCAGGTCAGGCGAGTTTGCTGGCCAATCAAGCACAGTAATCCCACGGTCATTGAACCAGGTTTTGGTGCTTTTGGAAGTGTGGGCAGGTGCCAAGTCCTGCTGGAAAATGAAGTCAGCATCCCCATAAAGCTCGTCTGCAGAAGGAAGCATGAAGTGCTCCAAAATCTCCTGGTAGACAGCTGCATTGACCCTCGACTTAATGAAGCACAGTGGACCAACACCAGCAGATGACATGGCTCCCCAAATCAACACAGATTGTGGAAACTTCACACTGGACTTCAAGCATCTTGCAGTGTGTGCCTCTCCGTTCTTCCCCCAGACTCTGGGTCCTTGGTTTCCAAATGAGATGCAAAAGTTGCTCTCATCAGAAAAGAGGACTTGGACCACTGAGCAACAGATCACTTCTGTTTTAATTTAGCCCAGGTAAGACACTTCTGACACTGTTTGTTGTTCAGGAGCGGCTTGACAAGAGGAATTCGATATTTGAAGCCCATGTCCAGGATGTCCATGTCTATGTGTGGTAGCTCTTGATGCACTGACTCCAACCTCAGTCCACTCCTTGTGAAAGTCCCCAACACTTTTGAATGGCCTTTTCCTGACAATCCTCTCTAGGCTGCGGTCATCCCTGCTGCTTGTGCACCTTTTTCCTCCACACTTTTCCCTTCCACATAACTTTCTATGAATGTGCTTTGATACAGCACTTTGGGAACATCCAACTTCTTTTGCAATTACCTTTTGAGGCTCTCCCTCTTTATGGGGGGTGTCAGTGATGGTTTTCTGCACAACTGTCGGGTCAGCAGTCTTTCCCATGATTGTGATTCCTACTGAATCAGACTGAGAGACCATTTAAGGGCTCAGGAACCCTTTGCAGGTGTTATGGCTTAATTAGCTGATTAGAGTGGGACACTTTGAGCCTAGAATATTGAACCTTTTCACAATATTCTAATTTTCTGAGATTGTGTATTTGGAGTTTTCATGAGCTGTAAGCCATAATCATCTCAATTATGACACATCACGACTTGAACTATTTTGCTTTTCATGTAATGAGTCTATCTCATATATTAGGTTCACCTTTTAAGTTGCATTACTGAAATGAACTTTTGCACGATATTCTAATTTTTTGAGTTTCACCTGTATATATAATTTTATTTATAATTTTTTCTTTAACATCCATAACTGTTTAGCGGACAGTGTGTTATCAGGGTCAATATATTTTATATACAATTCTAATAGTGATATTACCATTTAAATATACATAATCATACTTTTTCAACTTCTAATATTTGTGTATAGATAACAATCATAATATATTCTATTATATTTCATTATGAATATTATTTTCCCAATTTCTACTTTCTGCTTCTTTTTTCTAACACTTATTAGAATAACCACCATGTTAAAAAGTATTCTATGCCTATCCATCATCTCTTGTTTTTTTTGAAATTTCAACTCTTATTAACTTTTCGGTGATTCTGTCCTGCTTCTCCTCTGGTATCTTGTAATTCATTTTGTCATTTTTATTTAGACTAAGTATTTCCACTGTTACAGCATCTTTCTCTAAAATATCCATCCTCAGATCCATCCTCTAGAGATGGATCTCTAGAGTATCCATCCTCAGTTCCCCCATCATTTTTAAGGAATCTTTCTTGTTATTCTCTTTTCAGTTTTGGATTTTTGAAATATATTTGTTCCATGTTTGTAATTATTGCTATCTCTTCTATCCTCTTATCTAGCTTCATTTTTGGAATTGTCTCTTCTATTTGTTCCTCAACACTTTGAAGTGTTGTTGAACTTCTTCTATCAAAGAAGAAGCAGTAAAAGTCAGGTTCAGAGCTAGGAAGCACAGTTACAGGTAGAGAGAGTTAAGGGTCTCAACTCACACTCGCTCCTGTTTCTCCTTCCAGGACAACACTATAATGGATACAAGGTTGCCAAGATTTTTTTTATATAAGTCACACATCCCTCATCTTTTGAAACTTTAAAGCGCCTTTTCGCAGTGGAGCCTCCAACATCCGGATCCAAACAAACTTTTTGTAGTCCAAGCCGATGCTGTTGCAGCAGTGCTACTTCAAAAGAACTCCCAAAACCAACTGATGCCTTGTGATTTTGTGTCAAAAAAGTTGACTGACACAGAACGTAGGTGGGCAGTTTGGGAAAAAGGAGGCTTTTGCAGTGTGATGGGCTTTACTATCTTGGAGGCATTTTCTGGAGGGAGTTACAGAGCCTTTTGAGGTGTGGACTGATCACAAAAACCTCGAGGCTCTGAAGACCCCTCAAAGGCTTTCCCCCAAACAAGTTCACTGGGCTCAATACTTTAAGAGATTCAATTTTAGACTGAAATATATTCCGGGGGGAAAACTTATTGGCGGATGCCTTGTCGAGAAAACTCCAATTTGACAGTTGCTGAAAGGAAGTAGTGCAAACTATGATATCAGGAGCTCAACCCGCCAGCCAAGCAACCATCAGAGACCAAGCCCAATACAGTTCTAGACTCCCTGTGGACAAACTGATAACAGATTTGAAAGCAGTATTCTTAAACAATCAATGGTTTGCTGAAAATCAGACTGATTTGACAATGGATTAAGGATTTGCTTGAAAAGGAAACAAGATTTATGTACCCAATATCTTTGGTACTATTTGATAGTACTGAAATGCAGTCATGACACTTGGTCATGACCTTGGGTTTCTAAAAACCGTACATTTAGTCAGAAGACAATTCTGGTGGCCAAAAATGAAGACTGATGTTGAGGACTCTGTAAAAAGCTGTTCAATTTGTGCCACCATGAAACAGAACTGGGAAACCGCTTGGACCAAATAACTTAACCAACAAAGCCATGGGAAGAAATAGCAATGGACTTTATTGTTGAATTACCCCAAAGTGGAGGGAATACAGTGATTTAGACTGTCATCAATTTCATCACAAACTGGCAAAACTGTTTGTGAAGCATATTTATCAGCTTCATGGAGTGTAGTCCGCTGCAGGATATGAAGAGTGCACCTGTTTGGAGAACAGATCTATTACAGTCCAGATCACTGTTTTCCCCCCACTTTTCGGCAACTCCACTATTAAGTGCATTGCGATTTCCTCCCATGGCCTTGTCGGTCCTGCTACCAGTTGCAGCAGTCCGGGGGGGGGGGGTGTTTCTGGTCATTTTTTCATTGCGGCACAAATGTAACTTTTCACATAACTAGCAATGTCTTTCTTTATGCTAGGCCACCAGAATTGCCCCCATGCTAAGTGTAAAGTCTTTAAGAATCCAAAGTGGTTTGCCAGTTTGGTGTCGAGGCTCCTCTGGAGAATTAGGGTGCATAGGGATTCTGGGATATGAAGTTTCATCCCCTTCCATGCGAGATCATCCCTTTTTGTCAAGATGTGTTGATTATCCCAGAACCAGGGGTCTGCTAGCAGTTTGCTTTTGAGTTTTGTGGTTAGACCACTTGCGGGTTGGTCTTGTCGGTTGCAGCATTGTCACCTGGTGATTTCTTGGGCAGCTATTTGGGCAGAGGGGGTGATGGCGTCTACTACTTCCTCTTGTTTGCATTTGTACTGGGGCATGCAAGAGAGAGTGTCAGCTAGAAAGTTCTCCCCTTCCCCTGGATGTGCTTTAACATAAACTCAAACCAGTTGAAGTATTGAGCCAAGAAGACTTGTTTGGGCAATAGTTTTCATGGAGTTCTAAGGGCCTCCAGATTTTTATGGTTGGTCCAGACTTCAAATGGCCTCTGCTCCCCTTTTCAGTAAGTGGCGCCAGGTTAATAGTGCCCATCTCACTGTGAAAGCCTCTTTTTCCCATGCAGCCCATTGCCTCTCTGTATTTGTGAGCTTGTGGGAGGTGTAGGTGCAGGGCTGTAGGTTTCCTTGGCTATTTCTTTGGAACAGCACAGCTCCCACTGCCACGTTGCTGGCATATGCTTGGATGATGAAGGGTTGTTCAGGGTTGAATGCTTCATCACTGGTTCTTTTGCAAACAGTTCTTTCAGTGTTTCAAATGGCTTTTGGCAGGTTAGGTCCTACTGTAGTTGTCCCAGGCAGGGTTTTGTTCCTGGGCTCCCTGTCTTTAGGAGGTCCATCATAGGTTAGCAGTCTTCACGAAGGAAGGGATTAATTGCCAATAGAAGTTTGTGAACCCTAAGAAGCTTTGTCGCTGTCTGCAGGCCGATACTGCCAGCCTAGGGTGGCTTGTACTTTGGCTGGGTTCATCTCTATTCCCTCATTTGACACTCGGTAGCCCAGGTAGTCTAGCCGTGCATGGTAGAATTTGCATTTTGATAGTTTTGATAGCTGCTAGAAGTTTTTCTAGTACCTGGTGGACCAGGGCTTTGTGGTCATCCATGGTCTCAGTGTAAATGAGGATAGCATTCAGAAAGATGAGAACCCCCCTAGAGAGGTGCTCATGCAGCACCTCATTTATTAACTGTATGAACACCACTGGGCTCCCCTGCAATTTGAAAGGCATCACTTTGAACTGGAAGCACCCTAGGGGGCTCCCTAGTTGAAAGCGGTTTTCCATTCATTTCCCTCCCTGATGCGTACTCAGTAGCAATGGTGGGATTCAAAAATTTTACTACCGGTTTTGTGAGCGTGGCTTATTTAGTGGGCATGGCTTGTTGGTCATGTGACTGTGTGGGTGTGGCCAATTCAATGTCACTTGTCAAGGGGTGCCTTGCCTGTCCCCTCCCCTCCCAGCCATTCCTTGTCACACCCAGCCTCAAGGTATCTATAGTTCTGTAAAAATATTGTTCATCTTTTTTTGACTTTACTATCTACATACTACAGATGTACATTCATGGATCACTGAAAAGAGGAAATGGCTCACATGCTTTGTCCAAGAGGATGATAGGCAACAGGTTTTTAAGGAGGTGCCAGAAAGAGCATGGGGGGGATGTATTTTCCAAAGCACCAGAAGACAAACACGAAGCAATGGATAGAACTGAACAGAGAAGCAAGCTAAAACTAAGAAGAAACTTCCTGACAGTGAGAACAATTAACCAGTGGACCTGCTTGTCTCCAGAAGTTCTGGGTTTTTCTTTCCCTCCCTCTTTCCCTCCCTCTTTCCCTCCCTCCTCCTCTCTCTCTCATACACACACACACACACAGAGAGAGAGAGAGAGAGAGAGAGAGAGAGAGAGAGAGAGAGAGAGAGAGAGAGAGAGAGAGAGAGAGAGTACTCTTTCTTGTGATACACACATACCTGGTCTGGAATGAACTGATCCAGTAAGCTACAGAGCAGCGGGAGAATGAAGAAAGCTCGTGAAGGTGCTCTGGCAGGCGGTGGCGGCGGACAGCGGGATTACAGGATGCAGTCCCGGAAGTTCCCCTCTCCCTTTTGGGGCACCACTGCCACTTGATCTGCCACCCACACTCACACCCAAAACACTCTGCCCTTAGCAACGAACACTGCACCCCCCCATGCACCCCTTACAGCTCCCCATCCCCTCAACTCTCGTCCTGCAGATGCGACTTCATGCTTGCCCCTTGCTTTGCCCCAATGGGGCAGCCGCACCAGCCACGACCAGCAACAGACCGCTGCCACCTCTGCCTCCCTTGAAGTCCTTGCCCTGCGCTGCCTCACACCTTCGCTGCTCATTCGGGAGGAACCAGAGCACAAACTGTTTAAACAACAAAATAATCTGCATTTTGTCCAGAGCCTGGCAGCTCACTGGCTGGCTGCTGAGAATATTTGAGTTGTTAAAAAGTAGATGTGAAAAAAAACATGGGTAAAGCCTTCGCCCTCGTAGCCCCTTTGACCTCATGCTTTTCCGCCAGTCAACTGCCTCCCCCACGAATTTCTCAATTCCCCACAATTAACGTGCAAAAAACCCATGTTCTTTTCATAATGCCATCCAGCCACAAAGCCCCCCACCATAGGCCAATCTCCAAATCCTGGGGGAAGGGGGAGGCTGCTGAATCCCTCAGAGGAGCCTCTTTCAGGGATGGCAGAGGGGGGTGGGATCCCACAAGTCTCCTAGTCCTGTCCTGTTCCTGGCCTTCCAAGTGACAGGGAGTGCCTTCCTCTCCATCTGGACCCTTGTAGCCTCCAGGCCTTGGGGGATCGTCTGAATGGCCTCGCCTGACTGACCGGTCCTGCCAGCTCTCCCAGGTTTCCTTACCATGTGATGGTCGTGATGCAATGAGTGCCGGCAGAGGTGCAAGAAGCCTGCTTGCCCGGGCAGGGAGGAAGGAAAGCCTGGGACGGCCCAGGCAAGCAGGTTTCTTGCATCTCTGCCACCGGTCATTGCGCTATGGCCGCCACATGGTAAGGGAGACTTGGGAGAGCACCGTGTGGCAGCTTAGCAAGCTAGCCGAGCCCGGGAACATTGGGGCAGGCCTGGCAAGGTCCTAGTAACAGCAAGCAAGGTGAGACAAGGTCCCAGGAATGACGAGGGAGGTGAGGCAAAGGCGAGGAGGCCTAGCAAGGGCGAGGGAGGCCCAGAAAGGTCCCGGGAATGGTGAGGGAGGCCAGACAAGGTCCCGGCAAGGGCGAAGAAGGATTGGCAAGGATGAGGGAGGTCCCAAGAAGGTCCCAAGAAAAGTGAGGGAGGCCAGGCAAGGGTGAGGGAGACCAGAAAAGGTCCCGGCAAGGGCAAGGAGGCTTGGCAAAGGTGAGGGAGGCCCCGGAAGGTCCTGGGAAAAGTGAGGGAGGCGAAGCAAGGGTGAGGGACACCAGACAAGGTCCCAGGAATGGTGAGGAAGGCCCAGCAAGTGCAAGAGAAGCCCGGCAAGGTTCACAGAGGCCTGGCAAGGTCCTGGGAATGGTGAGGAAGGTGAAGCAAGGGTGAGGGAGGTCTGGCAATGTCCTGGGAATGGCAAGGGAGGCAAGGCAAGGGTGAGGGAGTTATGTATTCGTAAGGTCCCAGGAACAGCGAGGAGGTTGAGGCAAGGGTGAGGGAGGCCAGGCAAGGTCCTAGGAATTGCAAGGGAGGCCAGGCAAGGTCCCAGGAATGGCGAGGGAGGCAAGGGTGAGGGAGGCCTGGCAAAAGTGAGGGAGGCCCGGCAGGTTCCCAGGAATGATGAGGGAGGCCAGGCAAGGACCTAGCAAGGGCAAGAGAGGCCTAGCAAGAGGGAGGGAGGCCTGGCAATGTCAGAGAACTGTGAGGGAGGCCTGGCAAGGTCCCAGGAATGGTGAGGGAGGTCCGGTATGGTCCCAGGAATGGCGAGGGAAGCCAGGCAAGGTCCTGGCAAGGGCGAGAGGGGAGAGAGCAAGGGGGGTGAGGCAAGGGCAAGGGAACCAGGCAAGGGTGAGGGTGGCCCAGCAAGGTCCCAGGAACAGTGAGGAAGGCGAGGCAAGGAAGAGAGAGGCCAGGCAAGGTCCCAGGAAGGTGAGGGAGGCCCTGTAAGGTCCTGGGAATGGCGAAGGAGGCGAGGTGAGGCAAGGGAGGCCAGAAAAGGTCGCGGTCAGATTAGAGCTCCTCACTTGGGGCACAGGCACTCTGTGGGAAAACAAGTTAAAAATAAGCCACAAGGATCCAGTGTACTGCATAGGGAGGAGTGACTAGGTGGGGCAAGTGTCAGGTGGGTGGGGTGAGTGAGCATCAGGTGGGCAGAGCAAAGGAGCAAGCAAAGACCAGGTGACTGGGTCAGGAGCATGGCCAGCCAGAAGTTACTACCAGTTTGGCGACCCATGCCAAATTCTTGTTACTGGTTCGCCTGATCCAGTGCGAACTGGCTGAACACCACCACTGCTTGGTAGTATGCTTCTCTGAGGTCTAATTTGATAAAGACTTTTCCCTTGGCCAGTGAGATAGCATGTCCTTCATGAGAGGGAGGGGGTATAAATTGTGTACAGACACACAGTTTATGCCTCTAAAATCCACACATAATCTCATAATTTCATCTTTTTTCTCTTTGAACAGGACTGGGGCCATGACCTGTGGCTTGGCTGGTTTGATGAACCCCCTTGCTAGGTTTCTGTCTATGTATTTGTGCATTTCTTGCATTTCCCGGGGCATCATGTCAAATAATTTGGGCCTGGATAATTTTGCCCAAGGGAAGATTTTAATGGCACAATCTGTCTCATGGTGGGGAGGCAGGATGTTGCATTCAACCTGACTGAATACTGCCATGAGATCCTGATATTCCCTCAGGTTGTGTTTGGCCTCTGGGGTTTTGTTGGAAGTGGCTGCCAGTAGTTCTGGTGGACCCTTTGTGAGGGTTCCCTGCATGGGTGGTGCTTCTATCTCCTGGTTTGTAGGGGGTTGGGGTCCCCTTGCTATCCTCAGTCTGTGACTACCCGTTTGCCACCAAATGGTCGATATCCACTTGTCTAGCTAGGAGTGTCCCAGTATGACTGTGTATGTCATTTTGATCAGCTGGGTGGCATAGGCTCCCCCCAATAGGACCCGTCAACCTGTTCGAACCAGATCAGGTGGGCCAGTCTTTTCGCTCTGATCCCCAGTTTCAGGACCATGGCTAGGTTGATCAAGCATCTAGTGCAGCCTGAGTCTATTAGGGCTTGAAAAGTCCCCTGGGTTCCTGTTTTTCGGGCTATTAAGTGTATTGGGAAAATGAAAGGGTGAACTCATTTACTCACCAGTCCTCACTGTTGTAGGATTCCCGTGACTGGTCGTAATTGCCTTTGGTTCCCCCCCCCCCCTTTGGTTGGGTGGGGAGGGACCTCTGCAGCCTGGAGGGATTTCCAGAATGTATTGTTGGTATGCCTGGGGCCTTGTTCCAGTTGTGGTGGCTCTGGCCTTGGTTTTGGAGCTGGGGTTGTGCATGCTGATGCCATGTTGCCTATTGCCCTGTATCTGTAGCATTTCAGTGGACTTCATGGAAGAGCTGGTTTTTGGTCTGGTTGTGGTGCTGTGCTTCCCCATCAGCTTGGTGGCCTCTGGTTTGGTTAACCTCTCTCTTTAGCGTCTGGTTGCTTTCTCATGTCATTGGCACGCAATCCACCATAAACTTTTATGGCTACTCGGAACCACTCAGAAAGTCAATTCAGAATGTCCTGGTAGGTAGTGACCTGGGCAATTTGCTTGTCCAGGCTTGTTCTGAAAAAAATATACTAACAGCTGCTCTGGTAAAGGAGCTTTCCAATGACTCTTCTGAATTCACAAATGTTTTCCTTGATGGGTTGGCCCCTCTGCCTTAGGTTTCTGAGTTTATCTTCTGCATATTGATCATCCTCCACCTCCTCAAATCTGGCCTCTAGCATTCATAGGAAATCATCTATGTCCTGCAGTTGGGGGCTCTCCTTTTGTGGAGGGCTGAAAGCCATTCTCTTGTCTTTCCCTCTAGCCCTTGGCAATGGTATTCACCATGGCTCTGGGGGATGGGTAGAAGTATTCATAGCATTCTAGGTGGCTCTCAGACAAATCAAGGAATAGAGCTAGCTGGTCAGAGTCCCCATCAAAATTTCCCCTAAAGCAGGGTGGTTCATTCAGCATTGTGCCTCCCTCTTCCTGTTGGCCCCTGTAAGCCTGTGCTTGATGTGGCTGGCCACCTTCCTCGGCCCTAGTTCAGAGAGAGAGAGGGGGTTGTCTGCCTTGGGTAGCCTGTCTGCTGCATGGGAAAGGCACTGGTTGCAGTCTTAGGCTCATTCTTCTTCTGATGGGTGAGGAAGAGGGGCTTCATTCCCATCTGCATCTCCTCATTTCAAAAGGATCAGCTGCACCATGCCTCTCCTTTGGGTGGCATCACAAATGGTGGCCCAGTCAAGTTCCTCCCTCAGCTGCTCTATGGAACTCCCCATGGTCTACATCTGGGGCTTTGGGAACCTGACCTGTGCCCAGTCCCACATCCAATCCACTCTTCCCAGCTCGCTCAGAGCCCTTCCCCCCCCCCTTCGGCTGGGTATTAGGGTGGGGGAATTCAACCTCAGCTGCTTTAGGGATTCTTTTCCACCAATATTCATCCCTTCTTGCTTTGGTCGCTAGGGCAGACATCTCAGCTTTGATGTCCAGGGAGGGGAGCAATATGATTTTCCTGGTTGGGAGCAAGCTCTGTCTCTTTAGGTCGCTTGGAGCAGGCTTTCTTCGGATAATCTGCCCTCTGCCATGGTTGCCTGAGTTTCTCTCCAAGTACCTCAGATTTTGGGGGTGATTTGAGAGGCTGGGACCCAGGAATCTTGGTAATTTTGATTAGTTTAAAAAGGAGAGCTGACTGACTGTCAGGGTTCCAATGGATGCTCTAATTAATTCATGAGCCTTGAGCCAGGTTTCAAAAGAAATCCAATTATTTATTAGGAGCACCATGTTGGCACTTTCCCCAACTGCAGTTAGCTCTGCCCTATGTAATTTATTGCCCACCTATGGCCCTGTTTCCCCCCTCCTTCCAGTATGTGTCATAAATCACATTCTCCAATGAAGAACTTTAGTGGGCTGTAGAAAAGCATGCCTCTCTGGCTGGCTCTGGGAACTTGAGACACAATCTGAAGAAAGGTATGCGTGGAATGTGCTTCTGATCATAGCAACCAAACTGCTCCATCAGATCTCCCTGACTCCTTCTTATGCAACTCGAGAGCAAGCCAGAAATGCTTTACAAGTTGATACTATCTTTGTGTCTAGTTCTTTTGGCATGTTCTTCTGGACCGCTACTCTGAAGACTGTATTGGGACACCAAGAAGAAGCAGGCAGCTTGGAGAGACAAGGCAGGGAGCCTGGGGTACACTACAGAAGTACTCCTAGGATGGTGGAAGCACATGCACACCTGGTATGGCAAGCTACACCTCAAGAAATCTGGGCAGGCCGCTGTTAAGCTCATTGACTGGGAGTTGTACGTCATGGCCAAATGCAGTTTCCTGGAGGGTGAGATCCGCCACCGAGGAGCAGCCCCTCTGAGACCCCTCTCCCTCAAACAGCCCACAGACAGCCAGTTCTCTTCCAGCCAGGAGCCAGCTACTCTGTCCAGGCAGGTGTCTTCAGAGGGCCCCACGGCAGAGACCCCCCAACAGCTGCATTCCCCATGCTGGCAGACTTGGAGGATCCCGTGGAGGATGACGCCTTGCTGTCACAAATGGAGGAAGAAGCAGCAGCCAACAGAGACCAACCCACCCCCACCCCCATCCCCAGCTCCAGAGGATGCAGACAGAGAGGCAGACTGGATGGCCAGGACCACAGTGTGCTGTTGGAGATCAGGGACACAATGAAGACCAGCACAGAACTTCTCTCTCAGCTGGTCCACTTGGACAGAGCATCCTCGGGCCGGAACACCTTCATCACCTACGTGAACCAGACCCTGAGGGATCTGCCCGAGGCCCAGTACCAGGTAATGAAGCAAAAGATCACAGCATTTCTGCACAACCCTCAAGGCCCAGCTGAAGCTGCTCCTACCCAGTCCAGGTCTGCTCCTCCACCCCAGGCAATGTTACAGCCCTTCCACGGCTTTCAACAGCCCCTCACCTACCAAGGCTATGACTACCAGGACTTTCCACAGCAGAAGTAGAACTTCCCAGTCCAGGTTCATTGCACGCCACAGACGCCGCTCCTCACCCAGATGCAGACCAGACAGCCCCACTACACTCCTCCTTCCTCCACCCCACAGCCAAGCCCATCAACAGACAATCTGTCATCAGTATTGGGCCTGATATCTCAAGTCCTTGATGAAGGGCCTCTCAACCTCATGGGACTGAGTCAGCTCTCGTATAGCTTCCTGAACACACCATCCCCTGTTGTACTCTCGGGGCCAAGCACCCCAATGGTGCCTCAGACCAGCACTCAAGCCACAGCCACCTCCACAGCCCCTGGCCGCTTAACAGCTGAGACCATGGACATGACTCAGAGTGACTGAGAATAGTGCCAGAGACTGAGTTGTTACTTGTTCACTTTATCTTTGCTTAAGACACTTTACTTGGTTCATTTTGCTTATTTAATACAGTCATAAAGTTTACCTAAGAAAGTTAATAAAATTTATCTTTGCTGAAGACATTTAGTTTACTTGGTTCATTTTTTTTACTTCATAAAGTGTTGGTGAAAACTTTGAAAAAATGGTTAAACCTTTGCATGCTTGTGGGATAGATAAGGATAGTTGTGGGATAGATAAACCTCCAGTGCAACCATAGTGGGACTGTATGGTCCACCACCCCAGCTGCCACACATATGGACCTTTATTATCAATAACAATTTATTCATTGATCAACACATTTTAAAATAAACAAAGCTCTTTATTAATGCCCTATTCATTGTAGGACCACTCAACATACAAGGCACAATCTCATTAGTGTTATGCGACAGCCTCAAGGAAGCATCCATTAATCATCTATCATCCTGTCTTGCCACTCCACTGCTCCAGCTGGGAAGTTGCACCAGTGTTTCAGGAGGTTGCGCTGCTTCTTCCCTTCACGTGAAGCTCTGTTGGGGCCTTGTACATCCACAGTGTCTATCAGGTTACATCCTTGCCTCCATTCACCAGGCTCCATGTCCCCATTCCCTTGTTGACGGTCAAGTCTGTTCTGCAACACTGGATAGCGGGTGTGCATGAGATTGTGCAGGATGCAGCAAGCTTCCACGATGCTCCATACAGTCTTTGGCTCATGCTGCACGGTGGTGAGAAGTATCTGGAACCTGTTGGCCAGGATGCCAAAGGCGTTCTCCACCACCCGTCTTGCCCTGGACAGCCTGTAGTTGAAAATCCTCTCTTCACGGGTGAGGTATCTTGAACTGCAGGGCTTTATGAGGTAGGTTCTGAGGGAGAAGACGTCATCCCCCACGATGAAGTAGGGCACATCTTGTGTGTCATTGGGTTGGGGTTCTGGACCTGGAAAACCCGTGATGAGGTTGTGTTCCAACCCATCCTTGAGGTCACTTGTGTTATATACCTGGCCATCTGAAGCTGACCTGTTGCCTGAAGCATTGATGTTGATGAACTTGTAGTCAGCATCAACCATGGCAAAGAGGATGATGCTGAAGAAGCCCTTGTAGTTGTAATAATTGGACCCTGAGTTGGCTGGAGCTTTGCAGGCCACGTGCTTGCCATCGATGGCTCTAACGGTGTGGGGTAAGTTCCACTTCTGATACCACTTTGCAAGCCACATGCTTCCCATCTATGCTCCAATGGTGTGGGGAAAGTTCCACCTCTGATACCACTCTTCTGCAAGTTTTCTCCAGCCTTGTTCAGTGGTGGGGCACTTGAGGAGCTCTTCCACGTATTCTTCAATGATGGCCTGTACCACATCTCTGACCACTTTGCTGATGCTGTTGTGTGGCACCCTCCATGCATACTGCATGTTTCTGTATGTGGTTCCAGAGGCCAGGTGCCGCAGAGTCAGTGCCACCTTCAGTCCAGGGTCCAGGTTGGGATGGAAGTTGGTGCTAGGCTTGGTCAACCTGGGTTTCAAACGCTCTACAAGTTCGTTAAACATGGCTGGTGGCATTCTCATGAAGTGATGGAATGCACGAGGGTCTTCATTCCTCAGCTCCACCATCAACTGGTCATACAGTCCAAACTCCATTCTTCTCCTGATCCATCCTTGGACCCACACAGCTCTTGGACATCTCCTTCTTCTCCTTCTGTGTAAAACTTGAAACAGTCTGAACAGGTTTTGGTTCTGGTGATGAATGAGCGCAGCTATCATACGGACTGTGTCATCATCCATGGTGGAGAACAATTGATGATGTGGAAGACCAAGATCAAGGGTGAAGAGGTCTGTACACCACGGCTGATGGACTCATACTGAGATCCAGATGATTTTCTCCCCCTTTTTATAGAAAATATCGGTTGTCCGCTAGGTGTCCTTCTACATACTCTAGACATACTGTAGACATCCTAAATATACGAGATACATCACAGATACAAATGTTTTGTCCGTTTTGAATACTTTATATATGAGATGCATACGTTTACATCCTTTCTATTTTCGTGCTACTAACGTTGTGTAGACATTCCGTGAGCCTTTTGTTTCCTCCCTCTTTCCGTTTTCAGCTGCAGCAGATATGAGCTGAGGGGATGGCCAGAGGATGCAGAGAGGATACAGCGGACGTTTAACAGATAAACGGACATAGAACATTTGTTGCCCGTATGTCGCGGATGTACATCGTACACAGTGGAAAGTTCATCCGTTCACAAAGTTTTGTGCAGCTCAAAACTTCTTGCGCAGATGAAATCGCAGTGGACGGATGCTCGACGGATAGAGTGTATGAAACACATATGTAGTGAGTACACAATGGATGCATAGCATTTTCCAATGGATGGCAAGCTTTTTTTAACATTTTACATTCTCTTTGCATCCGTAAGTGCAGTGGGACCGGGCCTTTAATTATTTCTAATAAAAATATTTCAGGTTTAAATTCTATTTGGTGTTCCATAATTTCTTGTAGCCATCTTTGTATCCTCATCCAATATTTTTTAGCTTTTGGGCATTGCCACTACATGTGAACAGATGTTCTATCTTTTTGTTTATATTTCCAACATTTTGGTTTGGTATTTGCATATATTTTGGCCAATCTTGCTGGTGCTAAATGCCATTTATAGAACATTTTATACCAACTTTCTTTGTGTGCTGTTAATTTGCAGTTTTTGGTCCATGTTCTTTCCCAATCCTCTAATTTTATATTATGACCTATGTTCCTTGCCCAGGCTGTCATTGGTCCCTTGATTATTTCTTCTTCTAATTCCACTTCTAATACAGTAAATAACTGTACAATCTCATCAATTTTTCTTCCTTGCCTGTCAAAATTTGCTCCAATTGTTGTAAATCCTTTTCTATTACATGTTCCTCTTAATCCTTTTTAAATCTTGTCTGAATCTGTAAATATAGACAGAAAGCTACCTTATACCCTGTTATTTTAATTGTTTGGTTGTTTTGAGATTCCCCTGATTATCTAATAATTCTTTGTATCTAATCATTTTCTTTGTATCCATTGTATTTGGATATACTGTTGCTTCTATCTGTGCGAGTCAGCCTGGTAATTTCATGTAATGTTTTCTTTTTCTTTTTCCCCATGTTTGTATTAGTGATTCCCTTGTCTGGTATCTGTAGAAATATGAATGTGTCTTATTTCTTTTGTCTCATAGAAAGGCATGCCACCCTGCTTGTAGGTCATTCGATTGTTAAAATTATTTTATTTTTAAAATTTATTCATTCCTTTGTTCATGTTAGAACTGCTGCCTGATAGGACAATTCCCATTTTGGGAGTCCAAGGCCAATTCTACTTCTACTATCTTGTAGCATCTTTAAGCTTATTTGTGCTTTCTTACCCAGCCATATAAAATTCGTAACTATTTTGTTCAATTCCTCAAAGAATTTCTTGTCTAAAAACAATACAATAATTTTGGCAAGACATTCATTTTTATCATGACTATCCTTCCTAATAAAGATAATTGTAGTTTTCCCCAATGTGTTAGATCTTTATCTGTTGTATTAACTTCTTATAATTGTCTTCTTTTATAAACAAACATCTCTCGGTTAGCCGAATTCCCAAATATTTGATCCTTTTTTCAATTTGCAATCCCATGTCTCTTTCAAACTCATTTGTTTTGTTTCTGTCAAATTTTTGGCTAATATTTTTGTCTTTTATTAATTTTTAATTCTGCAACCATCCCATATCTATCTCTTGTATCAAATTATTCCCTATCTCTCTTGGTTCCTAAATAAAAAACACCAAATTGTCTGCGAATGCCTGTACCTTATATTCCTCTTTTTAAATCCTCAATCCTCTTATTTCCATATTTTATCCTAGAAGCACTTCCAGCATTAAAATAAAAAGTAGAGATTACATTGGACATCCCTGCCTCACTCCTTTCATTATTCTGAATCTCTCAGTACTATCTCCATTTATAATCACCCTATCTTTTTGATTGGAATATATTGTATCTATCATTTTTCAAAATTTCATTCCAAATCCCATATCTTTCACTAGTTGGATCAAAAACTGCCAATTAAAATTGTCAAATGCTTTTTGAACATCCAAGAAAATCAATGCTGCCTGCTTTTCTGGATGAACTTTCTAATATTCTAGGAATCTAGGACATTTAACACCATTCTTGTATTATTTTTTATCTGTCTGGAAGGTAGAAAACATTTTGATCTGGATGTATTATTTCATTCAATATTATCTTCAACCTTTCAGCCATTATTGTAGTAAAGATTTTATAATCTGCATTTAATAGCGAGATTGGCTTGTAATTTTTAATTTGTTTGTGATCTGTATCTTCTTTTGGGATTAATGAAATATATGCTTCAGTCCATGATTCAGGTAATATAGCTTGTTCCAATCCATCATTATACAGGTCCAACATCACCAGTTCAAAACATTCATATAAATATTTGTGTATTTCTGCAGGCCCTGGAGTTTTGATATTTTTCTGTTTTTGCACAACTTTACCCAATTCTACAGCTGTTACTCTTTATTTAATATTTTTCTATACTCCTCTCTTTCAATATTATCTTCATTCACATGGTGATACTTTCTAGAGGGCAGCCATGTGCCTTTTGAAAGTATGGACATATTACAAGAACCTGGAAGCACTCAAAACCCCTCAAAAACTCTCTCTGAAGCAAGGCTGGTGGGTACAGTATTTTAAATGGTTCAACTTTGAGCTAAAATACATACCTGGGGGGAAAACATCCTTGCTATGCTTCCTTCCTCCCAACTGGAAGCGCAAGCCACAACAGGTGACAGGTGAAGCAGCAGGGAAACAAATGGGGGGAATGACCCAAAAGCTAAAAGATGAACTGCCACCTGACCCTCATACAAGGACAATAAAGGGATTCTGGCCCTCAAGGATGGACTAGTGTGAAAAGACTCAAAACTGTATGTGCCCAGTAGCCTGTGGTTCCAAATGTTCCAGAAAAGTCACGACTCCAAGCAAGGATATTTAAAAAACCGTACACCTGTCCAGGAGGCAGTTTTGGTGGACAAAAATGAAGGAGGACATGGAGTAATATGTCAAGAGCTGCGCCACCTGTGCAGCCGGTGGGGGGAGGGGAAAGGCTAGGAAAGCACCCAGGACTGCTCCAACAAGTGGCAGTTCCATCCTGGCCCTGGGAAGAGATTGCCATGGATTTCATTGTAGAACTTCCACATAGTGGGGGAAATACGGTCATTGGGACCATAATAGGTATGTTCACAAAACAAGACGATTTCATAGCTTGCCTGGGTCTCCTGTCTGCAAATAAGCTGTGTTTTTGTATAAAACACATCTATAGGGTGTTTTCTATAAAACACATCTATAGGGAGACAGGGAGACACACACTGAGGTAAAACAAATTTTAGATTCAAGACTGTACACTGGGAGTTCGCAGTATTTAGTGCACTAGAAAGGGCACCCATTATCAGAAGCCACCTGTGTCAAGAGCTGGGATGCGGAGGCAGATAGGATGGTTAACCAATTTCACAATAAGTACCCCTAGAAGCTTTAAGGCCCTGTCCCACTGCACTTACCGATGCAAAGAGGATGTAAAACGTTAAAAAAAGCTTGCCTTCCGTTGGAAAATGCTATGCATCCGTTGTGTACTCATTGCATACGTGTTTTTTCATATGCTCTGTCCGTCGAGCATCCGTCCACTGCAATTTCATCCGCACAAGAAGTTTTGAGCTGCACAAAACTTTGTGAAAGGATGAACTTTCCGCCATGTACGATGTAAATCCGTGACATACGAGCAACAAACGTTCCATGTCCGTTTATCTTCCGTTAAACATCCGCTGTATCCTCTCTGCATCCTCTAGGCATCCTTGCAACTCACATCCACTGCAGCTGAAAACGGAAAGAGGGAGGAAAGAAAGGGTACATGGAACGTCTGTACATCGTTAGTAGCACGGAAATAGAAAGGATGCGTTTGCATCTGATATACATCCGCGCGGCATCCCTTTCTTTCCTTTAGGCATACGTGATGCATCCGCTTCATCTGCTATGAGTCTGCTTCGAAATTCTCCCCCGGAATCCCTTCGGAGGTGTCATCCACTTCCCTCCGCGAGGCTTCCTATGAACATCCGTTGAACATCCCCGCTAAATACTACCCACGTCCGTTCTTTTCTGTTCTTTTCCGTTCTGTTTATGCAAATTTTCACCATTTTTTGAAGCAGATGACAACGGATGGAGCCACCCCCAAAATTTTGCTCGTCCGCTGTGTCCTTTATGCATATGTTTTGCATCCGTCGGCCAGTGGGACCTAGCCTTAAGGGACCTTCGGGGTGTGTGCAGGGTGGGTGGGTTAAATTGGGTCTGAAGTAGTCTCTTCATGATTTTTGTTTCTTGCAAGAAGTCCTCTTCCCTTAAGGGCGGGGCACCTGTCAACTCTGAAGCTGATCTGACTGAGGCAATCTTAGAGGCTTCAGTGGTGCCACAATGATGCTGAGGGTTAGGGAGGGAGAATAGAGATAGCTGGGCTTTTGTAGCCAAAACAGTTTCCCCTGAGAACCCAGGACATTCCCACAGGGGCTGAAAGAGGACTGTAGTTTCCAAGCAACCGGACAGTACCTTGAATGTCTGATTTTTTGAGAAAGGGGGAATAACTTTTAATTAGATGAAAACCATGGGTATCTTTAGAGTCAGTTTTCACCAGTCTGTGCCAATATGCTATGTCCAATAAACCTGTTCATTGAAAAACTTGCTTGCCTCGGAGTTCTGCTTGCTATGGGCATATTACTTGCACTCTGACACAGAATTGACTTTATATCGGTTTATATACTTGATTCATAAAATTTATTAAGACTACTCGGAAAGGATCTTAAAATTGGTGCTGACTAGCAGCGAAAAACTGCTGAAAATATGAGAAAATGAGAAATAGTCAGAATTGATTAGTAATGAGAAAATGGCACATCACTGGAAAGTATAATACACATGGATACTATAGAGTAGCCTTTTCCAATCGGACATTCTCCATTTGGTTTGGAATTGCCACTCCTGGTATTCCCAGCGAGGACAGCCAAAACATGGGAACGCATCAAGTTGGAGATACTTCAGAATAAGTATGTTTTAAAATATTAAACTGAAAATGTCTTTTGTTTCAAGGCATAATTTTCCATAAAATTACATATTTCATGAAATAGTAATTTCATCTTTATACATTATACATATAAAATATCCTTCAACCTGTAATATCGGGGAACTACCTCGTTACCCAGCAGAGAATATTCTTCTAGTATACTTGACATTCATTAGGCTAATGGGACAAAACAAACTATGCAACTATATGTATTAAGAATGTGAAAGTTGAGCAGGTTACAAAGTGTCAACAGGTTTTTATGTACATGGTTGATGAAAAAGCTGTCCAATACTTACATCAAACTTTTAATGAAGATGTACTGATTCTCACTCTGCTCAGACAACCTACATGCATTGCTAACTTAGGAAAGCAAATTTATTTCTATTTCTCTTGGTTTCTCAGGAAGGCATCTCTGGTATTTTCTGTATCCTCAAGGTTAGGAGTACCAAACTGGATTCTTTCGAGGGCCGGATCAGCATTCTCTCCTCTGTGGGCTGGCGGTTGGGGGGGGGGCGGTGGACAGATGCCTCCTGTAGCATCCTGCCCGCCAAAATGGGGCATGGGAGTTCACAATGGTCACACGGCCCATTTTTGGCTGCAGAGTGCTGGAGGCCATGGAAGGTGAAAATGAGGCATTGGAGTGCAGCACGTGGCCTGTTTTAGGCACCACAGGCCAGTCCCTTTATTTTTCCAGGCCAGCCCCACAGGCTGGATTTAAGCACCCCGCAGGCTGGATCTGGCCAGTGGGCCTTGAGTTTAACACCCCTGCTCAAGGCTGAAGAGACCACAGCTCACAGAAGTGGAATCCACATATTGCTAGGCTTGATTTTTTTTCATTATTTTCAAAACAGAAATACAATTCTGCCTTTCTTGTTTTGTATTTTTTTCAAATAAATGCATTGTAGAAAATCAGTGCCTACCCCTCCTAGAATGAAATATTTTGAGGAATATTAAAAAAGGCAGAATATTACATTTCCTAAATGAAAATGGAGAAACATGTTTTTAGAGGCAGAAGGCAAATTTTTCCCATTTTTCTTAATTGTCCACAGCAGATGTCAACATGAGATAAAAAGCTTATTGAAAAAGACAAGAATATAGATAGCTCTAGTCATAGGCAAAGCAAATACTGAAGGCAAAAATCTATTCAAGACAGAATATTTTGAAACTCCCTGCAGCAAAGTCTGAACAAGGCAGAATGATGGGATTAGCCCTCACTTGAGGTGTCGCTCTCCCGGAGGGCTCCCCACAAACTGCCGAATGGGTTTGAGGAAAGACATGACACACGTTTTCTCCTCGGGGTGAGCGAGCCCTGAACTAGCTCGAGACAAGCTCTTTTATTGAGGTTTGGGTGGGTTACAAAATATCAGAAGGCAAGCATGTGATCCTGATTGACCATACTCAAACTGACACATTGGGTTGAATACACATATATGGCAACTATGTTTTGCAAACACAGTTGAGTGGGATGGATATCCATATTTGGGTGTCAGTAGATGTCTTCTATGTGTATAAAGCAGTTTCTACATCATGTCCAGTATTTTTCGGACAGGCCCCTGTGGTTAGCGTTTCTGGGCAGTTTGCATCATATTTCTACAGAGTTTTTCTGTTGCAGAATGTCATATGCAGCGAGGTAGTTCGTGGTTGGAACAGGATATGGACAAACAATATAGCTATAGCTTATTCAAAAGATTATATGGCTAATGCAAGGCAAAATTATCTGATCATTGCAGTAATATTTCTCCACATCTCCTCCTTTCTTTTTTATTTCAAGGAAAAGGCTGTGGTAGGTTAAGCCGGAGTGTAGCCCGGACTCCTCCAAGTCTGAGAGTCACTTCCACTCACCAACCACTGGACACAGAGTCAAGTCCTCCGACTTGGCCTGTATCGTTTGACCTTACCCTATCATAGTCTGAGGAGATGTTTATTTGTTTAGAGGACTAAGTCGTCCTCATTCTCCCCATTCAAGATGAAGAGATTTTTTGCTGACATATTATCCTGTGGCACAGATTGATAGGTATCACCGCTATCCTGGTCCCAGAGGGTATTCTGGGATTGCAACAACAGGGTCTGCAATGAATCCATTCTTCTTGTGATAAATTTAGAGAAGCATTTAAACAAACATGGGCCAATTGTGCATATTAATACAAGCAAAATTAATGGCAGCAGGTGAACTTTTCTCTGGAGTACCGGTGGGTTGTGGGGGTGGCATCTTACGGTTGGTTAGTATATTCTTGGGGACTACTGGCACAGGGGTTTGTATTAGTTTTATGGTGAAAATGTTACCTGGGTCTCCGTCGTTATCATAAACACGACCTCCCCAAGTGTCTCCTGCTTGCCATCCCCTATACCTTTTTCCCTGATTGGTAAAAGAAATTTTTAACCAGATTACAATTCTGGTATACTCCTCTTTGGTTTCGCTTACATATTACGTTCTCGCCAGTCCTTTTAAGTGTAATAAAATCATCTTTGAGAGGAGGGTCCCATGATATTTCTCCCGTGGAGACACAGCTCCAGTCTGCACAAAAATATACGCTTTCCCCCCCACATTTCTTCCGGTGTGCTGTATCCTTCTTATGGCCAGGGCAGACATAGAGGGGCCATTGCTTGACCCATTTGTGGCTAATGGTGGTGTCCATCATTATACCAAAGTCAAAGTACTGATCAGGAAACCAGGATCCCGGTACTGCCATGGATGAAGTGGAGTTCAGGATGTCTGCGTGTATGTCCAGTACTACCCATGTTAAGTTTTGGGGCTGATGAGGATTGGGTTGCACACAGTTAGAAGTATAAAAGGCAATGCTCAGTAGCTGAAGGGCAACAGGAAACCACAGCATCCTTCCCGGTTGAAGCATGGTTTTAGGGAGATGAGAAGGGAACCATCTTTAATGTGACTTAACCAAATACGGTCTGGTGTGTCTGGCTGGAACCCAAAGCACTTGGTCCGGCAGCTGGATGGCTGCATAGCCTTGACCCCAGGTGATGAGATCAGCAGGTCCTCGCCAAGTCAGGTTGACAAAGTTTAAGACATGAAGACATAGATTCAATGTGTTTTGCACTGCTGGGAGGCCAGGGGCTGTTTTCCCCTGTGTTTTTGTATATCGGTCAAGAACTGTTTTTAAAGTTAGATTGGCGCGCTCTACCAGGGCTTGACCTTCACTATTGTAGGGAATATCAAACTTGTGTGTGATTCCCCATTTGTTACAAAAGTCTGCAAAGGCTGTACTAATGTAAGCAGGACCATTGTCTGTTTTAATCTCTTTTGGGCATCTCAGCGATGCAAAGGTACGAATGCAGTGATTAATTACATGTTTTGTGGCTTCACCCCTTTGAGGGGTTGCCATGATGAAGCCTGAATAAGTATCGATGGAAACATGGAGATATTTCCATGGGGCAAAAGATGGATATTGAGTTACATCCATTTGCCAGATTTGAGAAGCTTGAGTTCCTCTGGGGTTAACTCCCATAGGAAGAGAATGTGCTTGTTGGCTACAAGTAGGGCATTGCTGTAAAATAGCAAATGCTTCTGTAGCCGATAAGCCAAATTGTTTCATGAGCGCTTTTTTGTTTTGATGAAAATAAGAATGACTTTCCCAAGGAGTTTGGGAGGAAATAGAAAGTGCTGTCATAGAAGATTTCAGATAAGTAGCCGATGCCGCAGCGTCAGCTCGGTCATTTCCTTCCTGTAGTATTCCAGGGAAGGGTTGATGACTTCGAATGTGAGAAACATGAAAAGGAGAGTGGCGAGTAGAAATGAGTGTTTGCAATTTGATAAAGAGAGTAAGTAGTTCAGAGTCAAGAGACGGAGAAAGGTATGATTCATAGATGGAGGATACGATTTGAGTTACATACAAGCTGTCAAGAATTAGACTGAAAGGTTGAGAAGGAAACATCTGAAAAGCAAGTATAGATGCAAAGAGTTCTGCTCTCTGAGCGGATTTTTAGAGAGATGTAAGAGAGGCATGCTTGGAGCTGCAGCTGAGCGAAGGACAACATGACCCAGGTAAGAAAAGGGAGGTGTAAACTGAATTTTTTCAGGGGCTACAGTGAGGCCCCCCTTCTGTAAGATTGTTAGAAAAGTAGGTAAATGAGGTTTGACCGTCCCAGGAGGTCCTGGGGCAGCAATTAAGATATCATCCATGTAATGATAAACCAGAAAGGAAGGAAAAAGAGTACGGAAAGGTTGAAGGATTTTATCTACATAATATTGACACATAGTAGGACTATTGAGCATTCCCTGGGGTAAAACTTTCCACTGATAGCGAGAAGTAGGCTTTGCATTGTTGAATTCAGGGACAGTGAAGGCAAATAACTGCCTATCTTTTGGATGCAACAAGATAGAGAAGAAACAATCTTTTAGATCTATGACAGCTAGATCATAGTCCCTAGGGATGATGTTTGGGTTTGGAAGACCACACTGTAAAGGGCCCATAGGTCGGATAATGGCATTAATTTGCCTGAGATCAGACAAAAATCTCAATTTTCCTGATTTCTTTTTTATAACAAAACTGGGGTTTTATAGGGACTAAAAGAAGGTTCAATGTGCCCTTTGGCAAGCTGTTCTTGCACCAAGGAGTGCAAAGCAGTTAGCTTTTCCTGTGTGAGAGGCCACTGATCCACCCACACAGGGATATCTGTTCTAAGAGAAAGAGGAAGAGGCAGAGGGGGGGTGATTAAGATTGGCAACAGAAGGATTAGGGCCAGGGACAGAGGAAGGGGGATACGGGGGGGGGGTGACGGGGGGGTGACAGGCAGTAGCAACTGCCACTGTGTCATAAGCAGGAGGCTTTGAGTCAAAGGTCTGTTCTCCTTTTTTCGGATACAGCAAATCAATCATGGCCATAAGGGCCTGCTACGTTGTTAATAATGGTGGGGGGGCTCGTGGGGGCTCATGGAGCCATTTCCCCACGTGCACCATGTTGATTTTTTCAGCGACCCTTCCTCCTGATAGGCAGGGCAATGGTCTCCCAGATACTTTAGAAGGATTTTAACGTTTGATCGGGAGACGGGGTAAATGGTACTACCTTTTGATTTTTGAATTTTATTAGTTTTCCTGACTAACTTCTCCAATTCTTGCAAATGCACAGTCTGCCTTTTGGATAGGTCCTGCCCCATAACTCACGTGAAGTTGCGCGATGTCTGTTCCAGACAGCAAGTAGATGGGGTGTCAGGCGGCGTAACACGGCACCCGAACTTCGTCCGCGGGTTCAACGAATCACGGAGCGGAGCCTTGGTCTGCGAATCACGTTGGGGTCACCAGTTGAGGCGTCGCTCTCCCGGAGGGCTCCCCACGAACTGCCGAATGGGTTTGAGGAAAGACATGACACACGTTTTCTCCTCGGGGTGAGCGAGCCCTGAACTAGCTCGAGACAAGCTCTTTTATTGAGGTTTGGGTGGGTTACAAAATATCAGAAGGCAAGCATGTGATCCTGATTGACCATACTCAAACTGACACATTGGGTTGAATACACATATATGGCAACTATGTTTTGCAAACACAGTTGAGTGGGATGGATATCCATATTTGGGTGTCAGTAGATGTCTTCTATTTGTAAAAAGCAGTTTCTACATCATGTCCAGTATTTTTCGGACAGGCCCCTGTGGTTAGCGTTTCTGGGCAGTTTGCAACAGCAGATGTGGTCATATTTCTACAGAGCTTTTCTGTTGCAGAATGTCACATGCAGCGAGGTAGTTCGTGGTTGGAACAGGATATGGACAAACAATATAGCTATAGCTTATTCAAAAGATTATATGGCTAATGCAAGGCAAAATTATCTGATCATTGCAGTAATATTTCTCCACACTCACTCAAAACCCAAAACAGGAGGAAAGCCAATAAGCCACAATAGGAATTGCCCGATGCCCTTTCAGAACACAATTCACTGCATCATCTCAGAGCAGTCCAAACTTCAACCAAACCTGGGAGCTCAAACACTTAGGATTTGCATTTCGCCTTTTGCCTATGGAGCCAGCTATGACCCCTAAATGACCCCACAGGAATCTGGCAACAGCCAACAGAAGACATGTTCTTGCACAAGAACAGGAAGCTCAAGTGCAAAGTTCAAAGAAGGTATAAAACCTCCCACTCTCAACTCCCATTTTGTCAGCTGCCCAGAACTACAAAGCCATGTGGTTCTGCTTCATCAATAAATGGACCCTCTTTTCAAGCAGTCTCCAGCCTCTATTTTATTTCCAAAGCCTTCCTCCTGGCTTGGAACTGAACCAGATGGATGTGTCTTCCCACCAGACATCATGAGAGCCATCTGGTACAGTAGACCAATCAGCAGTTCAATCAACCTATTTCAGAACATTCTGATAACCAATCTGGAAAGTATTAATTCTTCTTTCTATCCTAAATTTTGCATTTGAAGGCACGATTTTTATCATCTTGGAGAGCATGTTCCATGACTATATATGCTCCTTGAGTCCACAAGTGCAGCCTATTATTTTTCCTTCTCTTATGGGGCCAGTAAAACATTCGATCGTGTTGTATAACGCTGTTTCCAGCAGTCTGCTTGATAGCATCATGAACTCCAATCTCCATTTCGTGCAAAGGCTCTCTCCGTTCTTCTCTGTAACAAAAAGCACCGCTTTGCGACGTAAAACACTCTCGGCAACCCAGGCAATTTAGTTCGAAGAAGCTCCTGAAATAGCTACCCTATACTGGGGCAGCTTGTCATGTCTTTGAAGAAAGGCGTCGTTGCCCGCAATTTTGAGCATGAGCTCCACTGACCAAATGAATCTCAAACAACGTCCCAAAAGCCTTCCGCTTTCATTTCCGCTTCGGATAAACAAAACAAAAAGAGCCGTTTCCGCCTTCAGGACCGCGACGGAAGTAGAACAGTGATCAATTTCCTGTGTCCGATGGAGGCTCAGTGACGTCCAAAGAAGTGGCGCTTTCCTTCTCTTCCGTTGCGAACTTCCAAGATTCCACAGGTGGCCTCGCGTTCTGGTTTGGGAGGGCGGCGGTGGGAAGGACACGTTCCTCAGTTTTGCACCTCTCGCTCACTTCCCGGCCATATATCATGATATTTACAATTGCCCAGGACCTTATGTAATTACAGGGTAAGCCTGGGGGAAAGGAATTATTGGGAGGAGCTGCGGGAGGGAGTCAGGGAGACAATGGACAAAGAAAGTAGCGATGCCTCCTCTCCCGATGCTAAAAAGAACAGTGGGAACAGTTCGGGTGGAACCGGAAAATAGCATTGTCGCCGGGATGTAGGCGGATCTTTGGAAGAAATCCCGCTGTTACTGGAGTCTGTCTTCTAAACCGCTTCGGTGTGATCTTGCTGGAACGGGAGGCTTGCTACTCCAGGAAAGCTAATTTAGAATAACAGAGTTGGAAGGGACCTTGGAGATTTTCTAGTCCAACCCCTGCTTAGGCAGAAAACGCTACACCACTTCAGACAAACGTTTATCCAATCTCTTCTTAAAAACTTCCAGTGTTGGAGCATTCACAACTTCTGGAGGCAAGTTGTTCCATTGATCAATTGTTCTAACTGTCAGGAAATTTCTCCTTAGTTCTATCGAAGTTGCTTCTCCCTTTGATTAGTTTCCACTCATTGCTTCTTGTCCTGCCCTCAGGAGCTTTGGAAAATAGTTTGACTCCCTCTTCTTTGTGCCAGTCTCTGAGATATTGGGACATTGCTATCATGTCATGTAATCAGTATTAGAAAGTTAGCACAGGGAGCAGTAGCTTCTCTTCCTTTCACAGTGAAGAACTGGAAAAATGTTTCTTCCAAGATTTGGAATCACAGTAGAAAAATAACTAAATTTTGAACTTTTTGACATAGGGTAAACACCAAAAGAAATACAAACAGGTCTAAGTGGATTTTTGGTCTAGCCAACAAAATCCAGTTATATATACTAAATCATCATAATAAGCCCTAATATATATCCAATATGTATGCACAAGACAAAAATAAATCTTAGCAGAGCTGTTAGTCTACTCTTTGAACCTGTCCTCGCATCTCCAGTTATCCTTTGCATGTTTGGGAACCATTATTTTAGCTTGAGTGTTGTTTCCGTATTTCTAATATCAATGGTTCATTGTCCCACTGGATGTTATTGGGTCTGAAGTAACTGTTTTGGAATTATCTATTTTGTGATGCACTCTCAGATATAGTACTACTAGGGTGAACAATGCTTTTAGTCCCAGGGGCTAACATTCTTCTTTTCACTCCAACCCCAGCATTGTAAGCAAAATGATCTTGTTCAGCAGATTTTCTTTAAATTAGCATGAAAATGGCAGAATGAGAGATATAAATTTCCAATGGCAGAATTCTAAAATGCCATCTGAACATTTTGTTTTTGCATTTGTTGCAAAATATCAACATGAATTAACCTTGAGAAAATTGCATTTGTTTATATTCATTGATTTGAATTGAACACAATATTTTCTTTATGTTATAGAAATGTTATGAGTATTACAAATGTTAGGAAATGTTATATATGTTAAGTAAGGTTTTGGACCTAGGCCAATAGGTTTATTATATCATAGAAGGTATTAGAAGACTAGAAGAGGGCAAATAAGGGGAAGAGGGTATTGAAAAAAGTTGGGAAATGGCACAGCTCTTCGTTGGCTACTACTATAACTATTACATAATCTCTTTCTTACAAGGGAATGCTATCCATTTTCTACCAACTATTCACATATGTGGCTGCATTCCATTGACACCACAATCTTAGCTCCTTTTTTGTTCCGGCAGATTTGTTTTTTCTTCATAAGAAAAAATATTTGAAGAATCTGTATACTCACTGCAAACTGAAATGTTGCAGTCCCTTCCCATCAGCCCAACATTCTTGTGTCCTAGTCTAGTTGACATGTATGTTGATTTTCATGTAGATTGCATTTCTGTATTTAAGAACCTCTAAACTTGAGGGCTGTCTATTATGGATGCCTACTGCTTGTAAGGAGCAATTATCCCATCTCCTTTCCGAGGTGAAATGGATTCGTCCTCTAATACATGTTGAAAAAAAAAGACCAGTGAGAGATTGAAGAGGCCCATCTTCTTTCATCTCCCTTATAATATCAAAAGTTTGTGGTGACCTACACAATAAACAGTTTCTGAGGAGTATAAATGGGATGTGCTTTTGCATTTGTCGACATCTGGCTCACAGAGTGGAAAAAAGCTCTAATTCTAAATATATTTCCTGGTAGATCAGAAAATTTGAGACCTGATTTCACTGTTGTTCTTTACCTGCATTGAAAATTCCCTGTTGCTATTGAGTTTTACATAAAAAGGTGGAATTAAGAATATATACTATATATAAAAAGAGATAAATAATATGTACGATATATATAAAGAAATAAAGTAAATTGGCTGAACAACTTGTTATTGTTATGTGAAAGGTATCTTTGTTGGAGAATCTGGGATTGAAAATCTGAAAAGATCTTAGTGTAAGAGCAGGCTGGCCTTAATGGTGGACAAATCTAAAACTAACCAATTTCTGGCAATGGAAGAGTATACATGGCAGGAACCAGTAAGCCAAGACATTCACAATCTCAAATGAGTGTATTATGATGAAAGAAAAAGAAACTAAGGTCTGTGAAAATAGGGTTGAAGAAGATAAGAGAAAACAAAGGGGGAATGTGATAAGATTCTTCATTAAAAAAAGGTAAAATCTATTTTATATTATCTTAGATACCAAGTGTGGGAAAAGTTTTAAGTTACAGAAGGAAAGTTAAACTGAATGCTGAAACACCCCGAACAATATGATCAGTTTGACAATGCAAACAATTACCAGTGAGGTGGTGGGATTCCCTTTGTTGGATCTTTTCAGATAGATGGTGAGAAGTCATCTATCACGGATACTTTAATTTGGGTTTTGTGCATAACAGCGTGCTGGGCTCAATAGTTTAAAGGGTTCTTTCCATCTCTAATACAATGATACAGAGATAAAATTATTTGAAATGGGGGAATAGGGGAAGTATCCCAGTCATTTCCCAGTATTTATGTGCGTATGCATATTCATTGGATTTAAAGGGAGCTTCAGTTGCAAATGACTCTGAGCAGGATATATTCCAATCTTCGTAGGTTATGTTAAAAAAAACCCAAAAGCAAAGCATAGTGATATAGATTCTTATTTAGTATTATGGATGGTTGAACGTTGTCAAATAAAAGGTAATCCTTTCACTCAAAATGTAAAATTACAACACTTAGCATGAAAATACTATCTCATTGTATTTACTTACAAAAATTGGAAATTCTTTTGGTGCTATCATTTTCTAAGAGATGATTGAAAACTTTGAAATGTGCCTACAGGGAAGGTACACCCGTACATTTTTTGTACAACCAAAAGGAATCTTTTATTGATCTAAGAGCTGTAATATCTTAAGATTAGAATTTATGATATTGAGATTAGAATTTATGATATAAGGGCAATTGACTCAAAAACATACTAAGTACTTTGGTGTTATGCAGCAAACTATGGGGATATATTCAGAATAACTTATTTTAAAATTCAGGTTTTTACTACCAAGTAACTTATTTTCAGAATATCTTTTTATTATTTAGGTTTACAACAGGACCTGTTCTTCACTTGGATTGTCAATAAAATAACTTCTATGCAGTATAGAAATCAAAAGTACAGTTATTTAGCAATACAAAGCAGAGTTGCTTTGATGTGACAGACAAGGTATTTTTATTTATTTGAGGTACAGATTAAAAGATTAACAGAGTTGGAAGGGATCTTGGAGGTCTTGTAGTCTAACCCCCCACCCAAGGTATTTAGAACCCAAAGTAATCCAGTTTTGTAGTGCATGATTTTTCTTTTGACTTCAATCCATTTGCTGAAATCTAGTGTTCCTTTTTGTGGGGGAAAGGTTCTGCGACAGAATGCGCACCTAAGAGAAACAGTGGAGAGGATTTTTGGCAGTACAGAGTTTTCCCTAAGAGGAAGCAGTAAAGTACAGCAGAGAGAAGCCCAAATTAAGACACTCTGCAGTCCTGATCGGGGGGGGGGGGGAGAGAGATGATCAGGTTTAGGGTAATCAACACTCTAGAATTTTGAGTGGGTTAGAAGATTATAACTTCAGTGTGGCAAGATTCTAGAGTCCATTAAAGCAAATAAAGGGTTGATTTACTGTGTTATCCTTCGGTTTGTGTCTGACAGGTGCTGCTGTTTGGAAAAAGGTTTCCAATTTAGATTTAAATCTGGCTTTCTCATAATATTCAGGCAGCATAAATGGTGACTGGTGTCTCCAGAGATGCTACTATCTATTCTGTGTTGAAACAACTGCACCTGGTATTAGGTATTTTCAAGACCCAATTCAAGAAATTTATCATTTGCAAGACATGAAAGGTTTCCTTGCAAATGACCTAGTGAGAATAATCAATCATTGGAAAAGCTTGCCCTCAGAAGTTGTGGGAGCTCTATCACTTGAGACTTTCAAGAAGAGATTGGACTGGAGATCTGTCAGAAACATTGTAGGGTCTCCTGCTTGGGCAGGGGATTGGACTAAATGACCTGCAAGGTACCTTCCAACTCTGATTATCTGTTATTTGCCTGCCCAATGTGATTCTTATCAACCACTACATGATTTTTTTTATAGTCTTGCCATCAGAGCTCCAGCTGGTTCTTTTGTTACAGTTTAACAGGGCCTTAAAATATTTATAATTGTTTCTGAAAACTTTTAGAGCAGTGGTCTGCAACCTTTTTTGTACCAGGGACCAGTTTCACGCAGAAACACTTTTTCAAGGACTAGCAAAATCATTTCTTCCCCAATAGTAAAGTGCTTCTTTACTATTTCTTTACTAAAAACATATTTTTATATATATTTTAATCATGATTATTCATTCTTTGCAGCCCGGTATAAAATGATCCACGGACTGGTACCGGTCCGGGGCCCGGTGGTTGGGGACCCCTGTTTTAGAGGTTTTAATTGGATAGTAAGGTTTTATTGTAAATATAAGTTGCCCATTGAGATTTGATTAGCAGATTCTATACAGAGCATAGGATTGAACTAATTAACCATTTCCATGATTCCATATTTATAGATCCATTAAAAATCCAAATAAAGTTGGTAGTTTCTTAATTATCTTTTCATACAACTTACCTGATACTTTAAAGTCCCATTACTGATAAAAGGCCAATTGAATTTGGGGACAATATAAAATTGTAAGGGAAAACAATGAATGTAGTTGCCACCAAAGTATGCAGTGTTGGAGATCCCAAGAATAAATAAATTTGTCCATGTAGTAGCTATAAAATTACTTTGCTAAGTATTAAAATGCTACACCATGACTCCAGTCTTTTGAATATTCTAGTACTTCTACAGGTTTTAAGATGCTAAACATGTGGAAGTTCTGTTATTTTTGTTACAAATAAGATGCCCCAACTAATTAGTGGAATCCTAATGTTCTACTTCGGTTAAAATTAAGATCCTCATGAATCATATAATGATACATGATGGGTACTTTTGAGAAAGTTATGTATGAAAGCTGTCACTACCAAAATGGCTTTATTTAAATTGTTCTTTTTCTATTGATTATTTTTAATTATATTTTTGTTCTGTTAAAGTGGTTTTATATTGTGAACATGATATTAATTACCCAGAGTTATATATTTAATATGGATAGCTGTATACATTTTCTTTATAGATAAAAAATAATATTTAATGTGTTTTGATGTCCTCAGTTTGCCAAATACTTTCCTTTTCAGGAGCATGGAATATGGATCATTCATACCTGAGCAGGGTCATTACATATGTCAGTTTGCTAAACAAAACTAGATCTTATTTGTAAATCAGGAAAAGTATTGCTACCACTAATCCCAATGTATAAACCAGTGTGCACAACAGAAGATACCAATGTGCTTATTTTGCAAAGGAATTAAGGCCTCTGCCTGTAATAATCTGCTTGGTGGATATAAGATGCTCTTGGGTGTACTGCAGAAGAATAAAAATCTACAGAGAAAAGGAAGTGGTATAGAGTGGCAAAAACTGGAATATGAACATTCCACAATGCAGCAGTTGCTAAATAATATTCCATTTGTTTATTATTAATGTGTGTTCATGTAACCTACTAATATAAATGAAACTATACATTTTCTGATTATTTTTTGCTTTTTGCTGCTCTAATTCTCAAATTATTTTTAGGTATGTGGCCTGGCAAAGATAAATAATGGACCTCATATCAGGAATTTTACATATATAGGAGGTCCAATCTTATATTTGTGGTGGAATGAATATACCATTGCACCAAATCTCTGTAATTCCAGCTCGAGATGTTACTTTTTCCAGAGTTTCTAAGAAGAAAGCCGAGAGGAAAGAACAGGTATGGTCATTTCTTTCTCTAATAAGGAGGCACAGCTTTATCTGAAGAGAATTGGAGAAGCATAACTTTTAGATCAAAGTTTTCATATGGAACTGCTTGTACTGAAAAAGTCAAAACTCTAAAGGGTTTTGACTTTTTAAATACCTACATACTTTTATATTCTTCAAGAAGCTATTGCAAGTGGAAGTTCTGAAAATATTTAAGCTATTACTGGAAAAAAAAAACCTGAAAATGCTCAGCAAATAGTTGATCAGTAATAACCAATATATTTATTGTTAGGAGTTCTATATTTTTTTGTCCTCTAAGAATCTTGGGGGGAATGGTGGTGAAATCACTGGAAAGTGAAGAATGAATTTTTCAGCCTATTTATGTGCAAGAGCTCTTTTGGGACTGGAGGGATAGGAAAATAGATATATTAAATTTTTAGCAGTTACAAAAAGAGTTCTGTAGACTACAAAAATAGTATATGATGATGAATCACCTTTTATGTGATTTTATTGATTGCTAACAAAAAAAAGAAATATTAAGACCATGAGCGGTTGCCTTATCTCTCTCTTTTTTTTTTTTTGCTGGGTAATTTATTTTATTTTGCCTTTTTTTTTTTTTTTGAAAAGAGTTTTATTAATTTTCTACAAACACGCAACATACAAAACATTAAAAACATCTGCTCTCATATATACTTCCGGTGTGTCGGTTGGTTCATCAGTTTTGTGCATTCATTTTATAGTCAATTACAATTATATTACATAACAATTCATATTATCAATCCATATCCTACTATTACTAAAAACAAAGAAAAAAAAAAGAAAACAAATTTTGACTATACTTTTAATCATTCATGCTTTGTAAGATAACAATACTTTAAACAATTTATTCTATAACAAATCAAATAATCATAACAAATCAATCCTAAAAATCCTTTATAGATATAATATTAATGTTCTATTATCGTATTTTATCATCTAGCCATTGATAAAAAAGATCCCAAATTTCATAAAATTGTTTATCTTCTTGCTCTCTAATTTCAAATGTCAATCTACTCATCTCAGCACATTCCAATATTTTCTTAATAATTTCTTCCTGTAATGGTATTTCCTCATTCTTCCAATTTTTAGCAAATACAATCCTAGCCGCTGTTAATACATTTACAATCAAATATTTCAAGTCTTTATTATATGTATCAGGTAAAATTCCCAATAAAAAAATCTCTGGTTTCAAATCTATGTGTTTCTTTGTCATTTTTTCCAACCACATGTGAATTTTAGTCCAATATTTTCTGGCATCCTCACAAGTCCACCACATATGATAGTATGAGCCAGGTATCTGATGACATTTCCAACATTTTTCAGATTTGTTCTTGAACATTCTTGCTATTCTTGTCGGGGGGAAGTGCCACCTGTAAAACATCTTATACAAGTTTTCTTTATATGCTGTTGACATTGTCATTTTATAATTTTGAGACCACAATTTTTGCCATTCCTCTAAATCAATCCCATATCCAAAATTCTTCCCCCAAGCAATCATAGTTTCTTTAACTTGTTCTTCCTCTAACTTAAATCCCAATAAATAACCATATAATTTTTTAATTACTTTTTCATCAGTACCCATCAATATCTTATCTAAATCAGTCTGTTTATCATAGAATCCTTCCATTTTAAAATCTTCATCATATCTTGAGTGTATTTGCGCATATGAAAACCAATTCATCCTTATACCTTGTTTCTCTAAATTTTGAATCGATTTAAGTCCACCCTTTTCATCCAGCAATTCCCCATATCTAACTGTTTGTTCCTTTTTATAGATCATAGGATAAGAAAATGCTTCAATAGTCGATAACCAAACTGGAATTTTCAAATAACATTGTTTTTTTATCTTCTCCCAATTTAACCACAAAGACTTCCGTATATAATGTCTTCTAAAATACCCCTGTGTTTTAGTTCCCTTGTACCATAAAAAAGCATGCCAGCCCAACAGTAAATCATGTCCTTCTAATGTCAACAATCTATGTTTTCTTAATGTTATCCATTCTTTGACCCACATCAAACTTGCAGCTTGATAATACAGTTCCCAATTAGGCAGGCCAAAACCTCCTCTAGTTCTAGCATCTTGCAAAAGCTTTAACTTTATTCTCGCTTTTTTACCTTGCCATATAAACTTCAACATGATTTTATTTAAGTCTTCAAAATAGCCTTTTCCAAGTCTAATTGGTATTGTTTGAAAGAGAAATAAAATTCTGGGTAAAATATTCATCTTAATTGTTGAAATTCTTCCTATTAATGACAATTTCAAGCTTTCCCATTTCTTCAAGTCTGTAATTATCTGTTGTTTGAGTTTAATATAATTATTCTCTTTTAATGTGCTACATCTTGCTGTCAAATATATCCCAAGATACTTAACCTTATTTATAACTTGGATTTTCAAAAGATCTGTCAGTTCTTCTCTTTGTCTCAGTAACATGTTTTTTGTCAAGATCTTTGTTTTATCTTTATTTATTTTCAAGCCAGCCATCTCACCATATGTCTCTATCTTTTCCAATAATTTTGGAGCGGTTTCTAACGGATCTTCCAGAATAAAAGCTCTTATTGTTTGGTCTATGATCAGTTTTTTACTTGAGTATCCAAGTGATGTGTGCTGAAACATCAAGGACTAGAGAAATAGAGACTGCAGTCTAGTCTGGATGAGGTTGCATATGGGCTCTTCTCATGTTTTCTATTGTTCAGCAAACTTTTATAAGTCTAACTTGCTATTTTATAGAATATTCTTGAAAAAATATCATTTTTTTACATATTTATATCACATATATATAAATATTAATCCTCTGTCCACATAGACCTCTTTATTTTTCACTGGTTCTGCTCCTTTGCTGGTTCTACTGTGTTCTTACCAACTACATTACTTTATTGGATTGAGGTCAATTTAGAATCAACACTTGTCCAGAAATCCATTGTTGGAGTTTTAATACATCTGCTAGTCTTGTCTCCCCATTCTAAACAGCAGTTATTTATGAGTGGCAGTTCTTGTTCCCAGATGTAAAGCAATCACTTTTGCCTCAATGGTAATTAAGTGAATGATAATTTAATGGAAAAAAAATATAGCATGTGTAAAAATTCATAACATGAAATTTTTAAGTCAGTAAGACAGCAGTTTTTGATGTATTTCCATCCATGATTGATTGGGAGATTGTGGGATTATATGTAAATATATGACAATTAGCTTCTGACAATTTTCATTCAGAAACAGGAATATGGGGAGGCTGATTCATTTTAGTCTGGTTGCAATTTCTCTTGTTTATATACCATTCTAGTGATGCTCTTGCCATTACTATGGTAGGGTTACTGGAGTGCCTTACTTGCACCTTCAAGCACACGTCACAAGTAGCAGCCTATAGAGGCAATAGAAAGAAAAGTTGCAGATGGCCAAGGGCCTTTAACGTGAATGAGTGTTCTAAAATGCTAACAGATTTTAAAACTTCAAGCACTAAAAATTAAAAAATGGAACTAAAGTACATTGAAATGGAGAAGTAAATCTGTTTGTAAATATTTTGGTTTCTGGATAATTTAAGTTTTTATGTATATAAAAGTGAAATACCACTCACATATCATCACAAAATCTCCAGAACCATAAAGCCTACAAACTTGAAATTTGGCATGTATGTTCTTCTTGGCTCCTAGGTGCTCACTAAGAAAAGATTTTTTGAAATGACCATCAGTGTATTAGTATTTCATATATTATTATTAACACGCTGTGATGCTAAGGAGTTCTACTCTGTCTCCCCACCTGAAAAGAAATGCAAAACACAAGCAGAGGAGAGGAGTTTCAGTTTTACTTTCACAGCAGCAAGCACTTTAGTACAGAACAGTTGAGCTAAGTCACGCCCAGACTCCTTGCTGTCTCCTTGCTCACACAGCAAATATGCTAGCCAGATGAATACCAATGGATGCTGGTAGGCAGAGGCAGAATTCACCCTCCGTTATTTTCCTCCCCCAAAACTAAGCCCGATCACATAGTTTCATAGTGAAGCACGGGTATAGAGCTAGTTATTTCATATAATTCCTAAATAAGATGAGATATCAATTGAATCCAAAGGAACTAATCTGCAGGGTGAATTGCTTTAAAGTTGTTAAAAGTAGTTTCTATATTGAAGATGTATTTTGTGCATAATTATTATATGGAAGCTTCAGCAGATCAGCAGCATCAGGAGAGAGGCCATTTCAGGGTTTAAAAACTGCCTAGGGAAAACCCACAAACTGTAATTGTCTCCTCTACAAATTATTGGAATGCTTTGCCTTCCAAGCTGAATTCTGTTCAAAATAAATACCCCCAATTTAATTGTTTTTGAAGAATATATTGTTTTTATTGAAATTGGGAGGACTAACAACAGATTCCCTGGTATGAAATCAATTGATAAAAACATTTTTTGTTTTTATTTTTGTAGCCTGCTAATTCAACCTCTTTTCCTGCTCTTTGTGGCTTTTCTCAGGCATCTGCCACACCAACCAATCAAGACATTTGCAGGTGAAGTATTAACTGTGTCATTGCACTAAAACTGATGACAGTCATGATGTCAGAAGTTATGCTATCTTAACAGCTGATGATCCAGGAAATCTTGCAGGGTGAATAACAGTTGGTCTTCCAATAAGTAGCCACTTTTCCTATGTTTTCAAATTGCCATATTGAAATATCTTAGAAATTGTTGGTAACTTTGTACAATACCTAGTTTTTCCCATAACAATAGCTCTGTAAGATGAGGTGACCTGAGAAAGAGTGCCTGATCTAAGGTCACCTTGGAAACTTTCACAGTGGACTAGAATGTGGATCTCCACAATATGAGTCCAGCACTTGAATCACTGCACCACAAAATATTTTGGATTCTAAATAGCTGTTCCAACTATAGCAGAAGTGTTTTGAACTCAAAATAGAGAGAAATATCACCAGAACATTTCTCACAAAGTTGGAACAACTCATTTGGAGCTTGAAACATGGTTCAGGTGTATTTATTTTACACATCAAGTGTACTTATTTTACAAGCAAACATAAAATCAACAATATAAGATTTTTTTTGGTAAGGGAATACTTGATATTACAAGAATTAAAAATAAACCAAATGACTACACATACACATATACGTTTAATGCACATTATGTCAATTTCTAATGTAGATGTGGAATGGGACAGAGATGCATGGAACATATTATATAGTGGTGAATAAGCAGTCTTTTTTCTCAACAGTCCATAAAACCTAGAAGAAAGTACAAATCAACAAATCCTGTCCAACCATGCTATGCTGTATGCACATGCATATACATGTTTAAATGATCTTAGCATATAAAGTATTGTGGCACATGGATTATGCTACCATATTGAATGGCCTGTTTAATTCTGCCTTTTTATGTTTGTTATTTGCCTTTCTCGTGTTGACTGAAAATATCATTTATTTAACAAATTGTATGTACTATTTAATTTTTTGTGCTTTTATTTCATTTTTCTGCATGCAGTTCCAGTGCAGTGTGTTCTGAATGTTGTCATCCCAGTCCAGTACAATCTGCTGTTATCTTGAAAAATCTTGTCTGCCAGAATGCTCTGACTCCAGGGGCCACTGTGACAGTAACCTGTCAGAATACGGTGCAGGCTTCCAAGGCAAACTCCCATAGGCATGAACATGTCTATGCTATCCAGTCTAAGAATGAAAAATCCAGCCATACTCTGAAATTCTCCAGGTCTCTCAGTGATATGGATCAGAAGGCTCAGAATACAATTGACAGATTTAGCTCCGTGGAACGAACATGTTCAGAAGGCAGACTTAGCCAAATGCAAAAGCAATGTTTAAGATTTAACATATGTCATAAGGAGAAGAAACCATTCAGCTTCAGGACCTTCACTGTTAACAATTGCAGACTTTCATATTTTTGGTCACTCTCGACCAATTACTCAAGCACTTCTCTGGCTACTGATACTCATAGTGCTATACGTATTCCTCTCCTGGAAGACAAGTATGGCAATGAAATCTCCCAGAGTAAAGATTTGTTGCAGTGCCTTTTCTCTTTTTCTCATAATTCCAAACCAAGCAGTCATGAACTGGATAACAAGTCAAGCTGTCTCCGGTCAGAGAAATCATCCAGTGGTATGGTAGAGAGCACAGGTTTCTGTTCAGATGATATGGGAGATGATGATGTCTTTGAGGACAATTCTGTGAGGGTGAAAATTACAGCATTGCGGGCACCACCCTGCTCAGCTGAAAAGGATAATGATCTAGACTGCCCTTCCCAATTGTCAGAAAATTTCCCTCCACCTTCCCCTGTGTCTGTGTCTGGAGATGTCTGCAGGTCGGTTTATGCCAAACCACTTTTTCTGCCCCCTCCCAGGTCTATGGTAACTTGCTCTGCTCTTTTCATTTTCTCAACCATTCACTTTAGTTCACACTGAGCTTTATTTTATTCTGAACCTGCCAACTTTTTTGAACGTGCAAAGCATTTTGTTTTTTTTTCCTGATTCCTTGCTAATCATGTATTTCCCTAAATATGTTCCATTATGTATAGGAAAAAAGGATATCAAGTGTGAAGAAATGTTTTCTTCCTGCAAGCTTTTAAAAAATACCTTGAGAAATATATAGCTTCACATCTTGGAACAACTGAGTTGCTTGCCCCTAAAACAGATTTCAACTTCCCTGATTCCAAGTACTATTCAGTGCATAATTGCCTTTTCACCTTTGTGCACATCTTTCTTTTCCAAAGATAGCCTCTCCTGTTTCAGGTTAATCCTCAACCAGGACAGGTACCCTGCTTGCCCGCATATACCATCATCTCCCAGAATTCTGGGGCTCTTGAGAAAGAGTGGCACTGATATAAAAGTTTCCACTGAAAAGGACTTCTCTTGTACCCAAAATCTTTCAGAGGCCATCCATGCGCCTCACTGAATTTTCCACAATGTTACTAGTGTAATTCAAGACATTTGATACAATAGCGAGAAGTGCTATCCCACAATGTTTAATATCCATTTAACTTCCTCTGAAACTTCTGATCCTGGGGATTTGTGGTTCAGTATGGAATCATGGCTACACAGGCAAAGCAAGCTGAGATTGTTGCTTGCTAGTTGCTTTTGTGGCATGACATCCCAGAAATTCCAAGGAAAATATTTGAAACTTTCATCAATATTTTTAAATGTTGAAAATTCAGTTTTGATATTATTGTAGATTGTAGAATAAAAGTAATTTAAAATAACCAATTTTCCATTACTTAGGCACATCATTGTCATCGATGAAGCACAGAAATAAGTAAAGCCCCATTAGCCTTGTTAAAAAGTTAATAGCAATGTCCTTTTTTTGTCCTTTTTCTTACAAATTTTTGTTTGATTGTTTTGGTCTTATAACTAGAGAGAAGCAAGAAGCCTACCTGAGTAGTTTTTTCAGACTCTCAGATAATTTATTATTCTTTGATATTGTGCCTTTTTTTCAACAAGATATTTTTCTAGTTTAGACCATAGTTGTCTTTTCTTTCCCCTAATAAATTGCTGTGTTCTTGTCATAGGATATGCCATTGTGAAGGAGATGATGAGAGCCCATTAATTACTCCCTGTCATTGCACAGGAAGCCTTAATTTTGTCCATCAAGCTTGTCTGCAACAGTGGATCAAGAGCTCAGACACCCGTTGCTGTGAACTCTGCAAATATGAATTCATCATGGAGACCAAATTGAAACCTTTAAGAAAAGTAGGTCCTGAAATGATACTATAGAGTCAAACATAATCATGGATTTCCTCTTTAGCATTTCCTCTTTATACATTTAAAATAATGGATTTCCTCTAGCATTTCCTCTTTATACCTTTAAAATTTAGATGAGAATAGAAGTAGGTACTGTTGTGAATGCTCACATTTTAAAAAAATAAACCAGTGTATTGTGAAGCAAAGTAGAACTTTAAGAGGATCTTTGTGTTAAAATAATATTTTTGAGTCCTAAGGATATTCTTTTTAAAAACATAAATATGAGATAATTATCTCTTCATTTGGAAAGGTGACCCCCTGCCCAGAAGAAAGAAGCAAGCTGGGGTGACAAACTGGGAAAAGCAGTTTTGGGAGCAGTTGTATCTATTGCCACCGATAAACAGCAATAGCACTTAGACTTATACACTGTTCCAAAGAACTTTACAGTTTTACAGAGTTAACATATTGCCCCCAACAATCTGGGTCCTAGTTATTTTATGACTGGCCACATCATGGTTGCAGCAGTTTGTAAATTGGAAGGAGCTGTTTGGACATCAGGACCAGCCCCTGCCTAGTATAAATAATATCTGAGACATAATATTCTAGCCCTTGTAAGCAACAGAGAGAGCACCTACTGTTTTCTACAGTAGTTGTTAACATACCGTTGTAACAGCTAACATGTTTTTCTCAGTGTCGGAGTCTTCTGCTTGCAGTGAAAATCTTTTATTTCATGTCCTGAGGCAAGAATGAAAAAGGATAATTCCTAAACGCTGGTGTATGTCATCATTTCTCTCCATATGATTGAATTTCTCTCCTTTAATTTTCTCATTTTGGAGGTCTTTTTGCATTCTAAATTCCAATTCGAGTTTTTCCTGCAGTACCATTTGTTGTTTCTTCTTATCTTTGTTCCTCCATAAAATTCCTCTAATTTTATGAAGGAACAATTTGATAAGAAACAATGTTATCAGATGAATAACTATGATTATTAGATCTTTTACTCTACCAATTCGGCTTTTTATGATAACTTTAAACAATTCTGTATTAATAAATGTACGCACATAATTTGTGAATTCTGCATTGCTATATTAAGTTATTTATTTCTAATTTGCATTTCTAAAGTTGCAACAAATCATTGACTGGGTAATAGAGTAAATTAAAAATAAACAAGCACCAAAAGAAAAGAAAGATCATACAGTAGACGATCTTCACACCACTATAACAGCCTTGCATAGGCTATATGCTTGCTTCTATTCTTTACTTTGTCATCTGCTGCCATTTTAATGCAAGCAGCATTATCCCCAAATCCTGTAACAGCTGTACATACCAAGTTATCTCTGAACAAAGTTTGGTTAGAGGTATAAATTCTGCCTCCACAGTAGAAATGGCTACAGTGTTTTCTGGACTTCCAACCAATTAAAGCCCCTCCAAACAATACCACAATTTCAGAATTAGACTTTCTTATTTTTACATCATTGGCATAATCACTGTCAACATAATTATTTCAATTTCAGTTCTTCAGGTACCTGTATTTGAAGACCCAAGTTCACAATTCCTTTCAAATACCTGAGAATACTTTTTATACCCTGGTGCTTGACCATGTGAATTTCTTCCTCTAATTCTGCATTGTGGAATGCTGTGGCAAATTTGGCAAAATGCCAAAGTTTATGGCCACGTGCCACTGCCAATGCTAGTGCCAACCTTATGCTTTTACTCTTTATGGTGGCGTGAATACCTCATCATACTGCACATTTTTCCTCTGTGAAAAACCTTGTGCAACTAATCTTGCTTTATATTGTACCACATTATTGGATAGTACTTTTTTTTTGTACACACATCCTATGGCTTTCAACCTTGTGGCAAAATCATAGATATGAAGACTATTTTTTTATTTTTATTTATTTTTGTCATTGCTTAAAAGATAATAGGTATAAGTAAAAATATAGTTATGAATACATGGTTACATATAAGAAAAATAAAAAAAGAAAAGAAATAATAGGATGGAGGGTAGGCACATTGGTGCACTTATGCACGCCCCTTTTTGTTCACCCATGAATTTCATTTCTTTGTCCATGGCTTCTTTCCACCTCACTTCAATTTTAGGTAATGCCAAGACTTATAGTGCCTTGGCTCATATCACACTACACACCTTTACTTCACTAGCATAATACCTGTCAGGTGGAATCCCTTTATTCCATCGCTCTGACCTGTGTGATATTTACTGCTCCTGTGTTTCAACCCTCTCTGGCTTCATATCTGAGTCATCATCTCCTGACTCCTTTTTTAGTTCTATTTCAGTTTCTCCTCCCTGAATGCTGACATCATCACTAAGTGAGTTACCTACCATCGCTAAGTGGATCACCATTACTAAGTGGATCATTCAAAAATTGGCATGAATTCTGTTTCATTTTTGCTCTGTAAAACTAGCAGATCTTGAAATCACTAATGTTGCTCCTTCAATTTAATTACAGTTCTGTCTTAAGCCCCTATCCCACTGCACCAACGGATGCAAAGAGGATGTAAAACGTTAAAAAACGTTGGAAAATGCTATGCATCCGTTGTGTACTCATTGTATACGTGTTTCATACGCTCTATCCTTTGAGCATCCGTCCACTGAGATTTCATCCGTTCAAGAAGTTTTGAGCTGCACAAAACTTTGTGAACGGATGAACTTTCTGCTGTGTACGATGTAAATCCGTGACATACAAGCAACAAACGTTCTATGTCCGTTTATCATCCATTAAATGTCCGCTGTATCCTCTCTGCATCCTCTGGACATCCCCTCAACTCACATCCGCTGCAGCTGAAAACGGAAAGAGGGAGGAAACAAAAGGTACACGGAACATCTACACAGCATTAGTAGCACAGAAATAGAAAGGATGAGCAGTGAATGGTTTGCATCCTATATACATATTCTAGGCTTCCTATGAACATCCGTTTAACATCCCCACTACATACTACCAACGTCCGTTCTTTTCCTTTTCTGTTCTGTTTTTGCAAATTTTTGCCCCTTTTTGGAGCGGATGACAACGGATGGAGCACCCCCGAAATTTTGCTCGTCCGCTGTGTCCTTTTTGCATACGTTTTGCATCTGTCAGCCAGTGGGACCTAGCCTTTACTGTGTGCTTTGTATGCTCTCGGCCCATAACCTGTAAGAGTTTGCAGCAATCTAACCAGCACATGTAAATAATTCAGCAGGATTCATTTATCGAAGAAACTTGTTTATACACAATAATATAAAGTATGATGCATGTATACAATACCCATGCAGAATCCAGAAGTCATAATCACAGAAGCAATACAAACACAGAAGCAATGTAATACTTAGGAACAATATAAACACAGAAGAAGCAAAAATCTAAGAACAAACTAACTTGTATACAGACCAGTAACCCTAAGCCACGCCCAGTCTCCAAGCCATCTGGCTCACAACAGGTGCTGTTTCTTAATCACCAAACAGTTCCCATTGTCTGACTTGTTATGTCTATCCCAGCTCATAATTTCTCATATACTGACCAGAGGTGGTATTCAACAGGTCCTGACCAATTCTGGAAAACCAGTAGCGGAAATTTTGAGTAGTTCAGAGAACTGACAAATACTACCTCTGACTGGAGATTTTACAGTATCCTTCCCCTGCCATGCCCACCAAGCCACGGCCACAAAACCGGAAGTAAAAAAATTTGAATCCTACCAATGATACTGACAAATATGTAAGCTGTGTGTGCTTGATTGTCTGCCATCAGGGTCAAATCAATAAAAGTTTCTGACTAAACAGCAAGTATCACTTGTTTTTGAGAACTGAACTGAACATTTCTATTTTCTGGATTTCTTCTTAGTGGGAGAAACTGCAGATGACAGGCAGTGAGCAAAGAAAGATCATGTGCTCTGTAACTTTCCATATCATTGCTATTACTTGTGTGGTATGGTCACTCTATGTCCTCATAGACCGGACTGCTGAAGAAATTAAACATGGGGAATCCACGGGTATGTTATTTTATTTTATTTTCTCACAAAAGGGGTGTTTGAGCCATGACAAATTGCCCCAAACCAGGGAAACATTTATATATTATGCTTTCTTATATCAAAATTGCTTTATTTTTACATTGTATTCCTTTAATGAAAATGATGTATCCCTGCTTTTTCTTGCTCTTACTATTTTTATTTTGCCACTTAGTTTTTTTCGTTTTGAAATTATGTAGTTACTTTCAGTGTTAATTATCAAACTACAGCGTGACTTGCTCTTCTCCCCCTTTGCCATGGCAATTTGGACTGAAATTACTCATCTGTGGACTGAAATTACTCATCTTTGGATCAGATTAAGACAGATTAAGGAACAGTAGTTCATAAAATAAATGTTAACCAATACTTTCAGTTTTATTGGTAAAAAACAGTTACACACCATTTTGTCACATAAAACAAAGTTATGCATTTGGGGAGTCCTCTAAATCTGAAGTTTGCTAGATTAAAGAAGGCTGTGGTATGGTTTGATACGGTATAGTGGGTATGGCTGAGTGGATTTAGAACAAGTTGCCTCAGGCAACTGGATGTGGAGTCAATTCAGCACCCCGCCAAAAATCACTTGAAGATGTGCTGGCAAACAGCAAGCAGAGAAGCTGCAAAATTTGAAAGACAAAGGGTGGATTCTCTCTCCCCCCCCCCACCCAATTTGGTAAAACATCTTTTTTTCTTTCTGCTTCCCAGGAGAGGTTCCTCTGCTAAGTTTGGCCAGGAAGAGCTCAAGTACTTCTTCATGTACTATGCATAGTTAGACAATGAAATCTGGTTACATAAAATGTGGCAAAAGCCATCAGCAAACAGCCTTAAAAGAGGTTTGCCAACTTCATGCAAGATAGGTTTTGTTTATATTTGTTAGGAAGGATGGTTAAACATTCAGCCATCCAGTCACTGGAGAGAGAAAATGGGGTTGCCTTCTCATAAATACCAAATTCACACTTTATCAATCAATTAGAATAGAGCTGGAAGGGATCTTGGGAGTCTTCTAGTCCAAACCTCTGCTTCAGTAGATCTTTTATATCAATTATATTACCCTATAGTACAGAGGTGGTATTCAGCAGATTCTGACCAGTTCTGGAGAATCAGTAATGGAAATTTTGAGTAGTTCAGAGAACTGGCAAATACCACCTCTGACTGGCCCCACCCCCATCTATTCTCTGCCTCCCAAGTCCCAGCTGATTGGCTGGGTCTTCTTTTGTTACTCTGCACAGGAGAAACGGAGCTGGAAAGCAGATTAGTGGGGTGGGAGGGAATGGGATTTTGCAGTATCCTTCCCCTGCCATCCCACCAAGCCACGCCCACAGAACTGGTAGCAAAAATTTTTGAATCCCACCACTGCTATAATATTCTATAGTGTCTGGCAGCCCATGGGCTGGATGTATCATGTGCAGGCCATGCCCACCCCGGCTCCGCAAAGGCAAAAAATGTCACAATGTCATACAATTGAATGACATTGCCCTATACCAGGGATCACCAACCTTTTGCAACCTCAGGGACTACAAAAGTCACAATTTCAGATCCCAGGGACCACTAACTGGTTCTGTGGACGTGGCCTAATTTGTGGGTGTGGCTTGGTGGTCATGTGACTGGATGGGCATGGCTTGTATGTAAATATAAATATTTATATAAATATTGAATTTTTTATTAAAAAAGAGCAACTTTTACCCAAAATCAGACAAAGCAGGCAGGCATTGAGTTGCTCACAGAATCATTCAGAGATCTATCGATCTGCCATCGGCTACCTGAGTTTGTCACATAAAATTTGACTCACAATACACCATGTATGCAGGGGTGAGATCTGACCGGTGTAACTACCCGTTCAGTGATTTACAATTTGAAATAAACATCAACTAATGGGCTAGGAGGGGTAAATTGTAGCTCACCTACCTAAACCCATGATTTAGCTGTAACTCTCTTCCCATCTTAAAACTAGCAAGTCAAAAGAGAGTTAAGTTAGGTTTGATTGGTCAAAATAAATCATAAACATGAGACAAACATAGTTGCTAAAAACATGAGTGTTAACATTCTCTTCAAATAATGGCAGCTGAATCAATTAATTGCAAATGAAGTACTTTTTCTTTATATACATGGATTTTCCAATGCTTTTCTGTTAAATGCTTTTTTAATGCTTTTAGATCTTAATATAAATCTTTTGCTGTTCTTAGGCCGTGTAGCTTAATATTCTATTGACTTACAGCTTTATTTAACTTTAAATACTAATTCTGAGCATTTTGAATCTTCTATACCCTAGGTATTTTAGAATGGCCATTTTGGACTAAGCTGGTAGTAGTAGCTATTGGTTTCACGGGTGGAATTCTTTTCATGTATGTTCAATGCAAAGTTTATGTACAGCTGTGGAAAAGACTTAAAGCTTATAATCGTGTGATATATGTACAGAACTGCCCAGATACAAGCAAAAGAAGCAGATTAGAAAAACCAAATGCTGAATACTCAAGTATCCTTAGAAGCCATAATACAGAGACTACCAGTTCAAATTGCACAGAAACTGAAAATGTGAATGCTAATATTCTTCATATTTGACATACTTTTTCTTGAAGATTTGGATCAGCATTATTTACTATTTTCAGATATTTAAGACCAAGTTTGCAGAAATATTCTTCTTTATCAAAGCATCAATCAGAAGATAAATCAGAGAAAGTCTGCTTGAATTATATATAAATGAAATTGAACATTATTTTGTCTCCATTTTAAAACAATTCCATGTTGGTGTCTTTTTTCTATCAATCATTCTCAAATATGTCTTGGTTACATTTAAGAATTAAAGTGTCTTTTCTCTATTATATGAAACTATTAAATGAGATACAAAGGAGGAAACACATGTTTTTACATAAACATACTATTTATTATACATACCTCTCTAGTGTACAAGGCCCCATTTACATCTCTTCATATTGCAAATAATATGTAGTTCTAGTAAAGAATTTGCTTAAACTGTATCTGTGAACTGTATCACACTCAGGGTAGGGTATGTCAAAGCATGAAGCACTTTTAATTGTTTTTATAACAAAATTGAAACAATCTCAGTTCAGTGTGGTCCTTTCCTGAAATCACATTAATATAATTTGCCTTAAAACAAGGTTTGTACTAAAAAGTTCCTCAAATGTTCTGAACTCTAATAATAAATATTTTCTTGACATTTTGTTTCTTTTCCCTTTTTAAAAAAATACTGCATATGTTGATTGTGGAACAGAAAATAATGAAATTATAAATACATTAAAAGTTATTCTCTGTGATATTAGAAAAAGCTAATTGATCTGATTTTAACAAGAAAGAATTTAGTGCTGCATTTTAAAGCAAATTTTATATATGTGTACTTATCTTCAAGTCAGCCTTGACTGCTAGTGATTGCATTGGCAACCTTTTTGGAAGTGATTGCTCTTGCCTCATTCCTCAGGGTCTAGCTTAAAGTCATCAGCTGGTTTCTGGGCCTGAAACGGGGCTAAAATTCCAAGTCTTTATCACTACTTGGCTCTGTCTACATTGCACCTACTTGTAATGTATTTGAAGTACAATGCTGTATCTGACATACTTCCGTCTGAGAATTTAAAGTAGGTTCAACAAGAATTGGTACATTTTATCAATTCTAATTAAATGTACTTGTAAGGTTCTGCCTTGCCAGCCTTCTCAAGAAAGCAGAACTCTTGAAACGAACAGCATTTCAAAAGGAACTTTTATTGGAAGACATTGATAGCAGATAAGAGTATAGGCAGAATCTGAATTTTGCATGCTGGAGCATTAGGTCAAACTCCTTTTTAGGCCCCTTCCAATGTCCAGTTCATCTTTGAGACAATCACAAGATGTGATGATGTGAGTAGATTTGGGCTGAGGTGATCTTGCTCCTGCAGTGGTGAGAAAACAGATGGCCCAAGACACATTCTTTCTCCACTCTTAACATCCCAAAGGTAGATCAAAGCAGAGAACAAGAACTAAGGAAAATCCCATGCAAGTGTAGCCTGAATCCTCTCCCCTTCCTCCAGAATGGCAAATTCCCAATAGGGATCAAGGGGACCTGACAGTGCTTTAACTGTCTTGGAATACCCAAAATGTTAATAATAAGAAATTGAAGTTTTATGGCTTTGTTTATTTCTTTCTTGAATTTCTAGGTCACCCTAGTCCAAAACTTTTCTGAGCAGCTTCACAAATTATAAGAAACATTATGCAACATTACATAAAAATAACCATAATCTGAGGGACAATGTAACCACCAATTATATCATTCAGAAGGCCTGGGGGAGGGATTTTGGTAGGAGAATATTGTAAGATTGCTTGAAGGCAGACAAAGTTGGGACCATATGAATAATTAGTTAAAAAATTAATTGGGCACTGTCTAAATGTGGACAGTTAGCTCTTTTGGCAAAAAATGGACACACACAACACATCATATCTTCTGCAAGATAGGTTCCAGATAGATTCTGGTCTACATTTGGTTTGATTGGACCAATTTAACCTATCCACAGTCCCTATGGAAATTCAAATTAGCAGTTGTAGCTTAAACTTGCTTGGATTGCAATCTGAATCAAAGAGAAGAACATCCAGTAGCATTCTGTCTTTCACTTATAATGAGTAGGACGAACTTTCCTTCCATATCTATCGGTGGTAGAAAGATTTACAGAGCATATATAAGCAGATAATCTGGTACTGCAATGCTAACTGGTGGTGAGAAAAGGCAACAGTGCAACTTGCACTTAATCTCAGACTTTTAGTAGACAAGATCTATGGTTGGTTGTAATACCTTGATTTATGACTAAAATTGGTATGGGAACTTGCTAAGCAGTGTAGTTGTTAATAGTCACAGTTTATTCACAACTTTTCTCCCATAATCAGTAAGCAAATTTCTGCAGCTAAGAAGCGGGCTCTATACTGACATGCACATCGCCCCCGGCCTCATTTCACTGTCAGAGGTCTTCAGGAAAAGCCTCTGCATTTGAAGTGGAGCTCTGTTATTGGCTTTACCTTTTGTTTTTTTGTGATAAAATATCCTGAAAGATAAACACCCATCAGAAAGCTATCACAGAAATGCGTAAAAGAACATCAGATAATGTTTTGAGGAAAGGAAAAGGAAGCCTTGCCCTTTAAGGAAAAAGGCAAAGTTCTTTCCTTTGTGGATTCAAATTTCCCAGCTGGGAAATTTTACTGCAAAATCATTTGGTCAGCTGCATTGGAAGCCAGAATCAATTTATTAATAGGAAGGCAAATAAGAATAAACCCTACAGCATTCCTGAGATTAACAAGTGAGTAGGAAAACCCCTTTCTTATATACTTCAGGTTCTTTGATTTGTAAGTATGAATCTTTGAAGTTTTTGATTTGTGTTCCTGTGATGAGTTCCTGTCTCGAGATTGGGATCTCTTCCTGGGATCTTGGTAAGAGTAATTGTTTTATAGTCCAATCTCTGTTTTTCCCTGATCCTTTGTAGCTATCAGTTTGCACCTGGTTGCAATATCCTGGGTTTCCTGTTATGCCGTTTCTTTTCACAAGTTTTTTTTATAGTTTGCCAACTATTTGATTTCTATGGGAAAGGATCTTAGCTAATGTGTGTCCCATACAAAGGTGGGGGCTAATGGAGCTGACCCTGCTTGTGTTTTCACCTCCTTTCTTTTAGGGGAATTTTCCTTCCCCTTCTAATGTTTTAAGATTTATTTTTCTTTTCCTAAGAGAGGGATGAAAAAACTTCCAACAGGTTTTTTTTTAATACCTGGAAACTTTGACCTGGGGCACCTTAAAAAGAACACAAGTGTTATGTACAGCTCAGAAGTTATGCTTCTATTGAAGGCTTTTGAAAGTGTATTTTTAAGGCTGCAGCCTTGCATCAGTCTGCTGTGGAACCTCTCAATCCTCTCACATATGAGACTATGGGAAAGGACTGGGCAAAGGAGCCACCTGTTGCAGTGCTTCCTCAGGAAGCTTCCCAAGTTGAGTGCCAGGCTTTGCAGTCATGGTAGTGAACAAACTTTTACAGTCAGTGCAATTTTAGATTCATGATGTATCTCTATAGCTACGAAATACAAACTTTTAAGCCATGTCAGGATGAACTGGGAATGAACAAAAGAGAAGGAAGATAAGAAATATTGTGTTTAATATTTTAAACCCACCAGTAAAATAAAAGAGAAGGGCAATTGCCTCTCTGTTGTTTTAACTGCAAAGAACTACTCAAAGTGTTGGCAACTATCTTCAGCACATGCAGTTTAAAAAGATTTAAGCCCACATTCGATGAGGAATCAAGGTTGGGAAATCTCTTTCAGTTCATTCAAAGAAATACAGATATCAGGACAATGTTGAATAGGGTAAAAAGGGAGAGGGATACGTTTTTCTGTGAAAAATATCCTTATTTCTTTCTTTTAGAATTCAAGCATGAATACCAAAAATCAAAACAGGGTTTTTACCAGATAGCAGAAGATGGATACACTGACGTTATTTTTGATCTGGGACTCTTCCCTTTAATTATCAATCCTTCACTGAAGCAAAAACAGAAATATATCCAATAAGCTATAGACATCTGCTATAAAAGTCACAAAAAACTGCCAAATTAATTCCTCAATGGGCCTATTGCCATGCAACACATAGCATCTCCAAGTAGAAAGACTAACAAAAGGTAACTTAAAAGAATCCACATGATTGGAGTGCAACATACATGACTTCTCCACTTCTACTACGGTCAAATAAAATATCCACCAACATTATCTGATCTCTGTTTATAATTCCCATTGCTATATAAAGTTGAAAATTTGTCCAAGTAGATGTGCTTTTTACAGCAGACTTCTAATTAGGCTCTTCAGGAAAATAAAAAGAAGAAAAATGGTTCAAAATACAATGGAAATCCTTTTTTGAAGAGCAGCAGCCTTGTGAAAAGTGATGGTTGTTGCAGAAAGAGAATTGAGGAGGGTCACCTAGCAACAACCTGAACCTTAAATGAACCTGGAGTGAGGAATGTTTATTCCCACCAATAATGGCTGAAGATCCAGTCAAGTAGAAACCTCCATTGCCTTCTGTGTTCAAGCAATTCTTTCTACGGAATCTATTACTTCCTTAGAGACTTATCATCCAGACAATTTCCACATAGTGCAAATGTATAGGATTCAGCCCTCATATTTCAACATCACTTTCTTTATCATTATCATGATCACCATCATAGAACTCATTGGAAGCTTCTGGCCTGCAAGATATAATAAAGTTACATAGGGTAAGGAAATAATGTAGCAAAAATTAAGGATAAATATGGAATCTGCTTATTTAAAAAAATGCAACAAGCACATGGCTCTGAAAAGCATTATGGCTATTAAACATATCATTCCAAGAGTCCCAATCAATACATACTGATTTCTATGAGGTAACTGCTGGAGTTTCTTTTGAATATCAGGTTAAAATATACAGTTTTTATTTGAGGGACAAATGTAAAAACATGCCTGCTGTAATTATCTTCTGAACTTCTCTCTTCTGGATCAGGCTCATCTGTGCGATCATAGCTCAGAAGATCAGAAGGGACATCATGGATCTGGACACTAGGTGCATGATTCAGCATCTTCAAATTCTCAAATATTGTCTGCCGTATTTGATCTAAGTACTTCACACCAAACACAAAATGCAGAAAACTCTTATCAAGCCAATTACTTCAACAAACATTATCAAATTCCTGTCGTCATTTTTGTGGCCATCTAAATTAATCATAGTAACAAAATGAATGTACTATAAGGAACAGGCTTTAGTAAACAGAAGCACTAATAATGCATCTTTTGAAACGAATAATTAAAGGAGATATTTTGGAAAGGAGACAAATAAAGGAAAGGGTCAATTTGTCCATTTAACAGGAGATACTCACCTGCCTTGAATTCTGATTTTCAATTCTAGTGCTGACATCAGGGTGGAGAGTAAAATCTGGAGCAAAGTATTCAAAATATTCTTTATGGATAAAAAAAGAGAAATGCTTCTATATATTAAAAGGAGAAATCCATATGTAGCACACATTAAAGCAGAACAACAAACAGTAGTTGAGGAAATATAGTTAATCCTCAAGTTACTAATGTAATAGAGCATCCCAATTACATTTGTAATCCAAGGATTCATTTGATTGAACCACGTTAAATGAATGCAATCCCTCCCTGCTTTCTGCAATGCATTTGCTAATTGAATGCATAGGTTCATAAATGCACATGAAGTATCTCAGGATGGGGAAGGGCATGCTGGGCCTGGTGCATCAGCAGGCCACTGAAGGCCTCTCCCAATCCACTGTGATACCTCATGCTCCCAATTGCTTCCCCCCCATCCTGTCCCACTGTGTGTACATAGACTGGGGCTGCTTTGCTAACATCCCAGATTTCACTTACTTCTCCCCACTCCATTTCCTATGCCCATGGATTATTTACTTTGAATGATAGCGAAGATGTAAGAACATGAAATCTAAGGAAAACATTTTTGCCAGTTTCTGAGTAAAAAACCGGCTGTGGTCAAGTCGCCGGAAGGCCACTGGGAGAAGAAAAGGCCTGGGTGGGGCCACCACAGCCGCCTGCTTCAGGGCAGCTTCAGGGATTTGGGCAGCAGCATAGCCATCAAGGAGGAATTTGCTTCCTTTGTCTCATCTGGCTGAACTGCAAACTCCTCCTTGATTGGCTGTTGCCACAATCTTTGAAGCTGCTCATTCAAACTAGCCAGTCAATAGAATGCAGGAGGCGGCTCAGCACCAGCCAGATTGGGTCCCAACAAGTCTACAGGCCTCCAAGGTCCCTTCCAACTCTATGATTTTATCTGCTAAAATCTCTTCACAACTGGCTACAGTTAGAAAAGAAAAGAAAATTTCCCTGATGCTTTTTATTCTTAGTGTCAGCTGCATATCTGGCTTCATCTAGCATATTAACATGCAGTTTTTCTCCAGCTGGATACCCAGGATCTTCAACATTAACAAATCATTGCTGATACATGAGTAAAGAGACCATTCTTCAGATAATGTGACTGTAAATTATTTTTAGAAGTCTAAAAAATGAAAGTAGCCCCTTTAATGTAGGTCCAGTAATTGCTTAGCAGTCAGCAAAAGGCAGTGCATTAATGTTAAAATTTCTGTTTTGTTAAAGATTTACTGATGTACCTAAACTTATTTTAAAGGCAACACTGGCTATGCTATTTCAGTACAATATTCAAACATTCTGCTTTAATGAACCAATATTTCATAAACATAATAAACCAATAAAGTGCTTCTGGGAAATTACACTAAACATAGTATAGAAGAAGAATTTTTTACATTTCTCAATTGCGTTATGAAATTGTTCACCTTTGAACTGATGGTAAATGAGACATTATTATAACTGCACAGTATGCACAAAATATAAACTACTGCACAAATATAGAAAAGTTATTGTGTGTCATATACTAAAATATAATAAAATTTATAGTATTCTTTATATATCTAGCTAAGAAAAGGTTAAACAAATGATTGTTTATATTTTAACATAGAATAACCTGACTTACCACTATATGGAAGCTCCTCACTAATTGCTTCATCTACAAGCAATGATGTTTCATAAGTCCTGAAAGGAAATGCAGACCATATCCATCAATGCCACATATCTATTCCATTTACTTACTTACTAATTTATTACATTTATTGGCTGCCCATCTTACCGTAGGGTAACTGGGCAACTGACAATAACTTGTAGCCATGAAAGATGACTATCCCCAGCCTATCTCAATGCTCTTACAATACTCACCAGCATCGGGCCACATTGCGAACTGTATAACCACCGCCTCCTAATACCAGAAGGGGAATGTTGAAACTTTTTACATATTCCACACACTCCCTGGAATCCAAAATTAGAATGTTTATGTTTATATACACACAAATAAAAATTGTGCATGTGTGTGTACTTGTGTAAATCTAGACATTTACTGCAAATGAATGCTGTTAAAATTATTCCAAAAGTTGTAATGAAAGCTGGGAAATGGCTAAGCTATTAGGGGATTGCCAAACCCAACCTCCCCCAACATTTGAAAAATACCTCATTAATTTAGAGAAAACCCATTGGGGTCCATGCAGAAGAAAAGGGCAGAGAGCAGAATAATTAGATTCAAAGACAGAAGGTGGTTGAGAGAGCCATCCTTTTTCTGATGCTTGCTTTTCTGTCTCCAAAGCAGAAGAGTGTCAGCCCTTGTTGGAGTTTAAATCAATTACAGAGGTCTTTGAAAGACCCAGTTTTAGTGCAATGAGAAGATTGCAATAGTGTTTTTGACAGCTAATATTAAAACTGGAAGAATAGATGCAGTGCAACAACTATGATTTCTTCATACTCTCAAAGGCTGACATAGACTGGAATTGCAATAATGTGTTGTGACTATAGTTACTTTGCCTTTTAAAATAAGCTCAGCACTGAAAATGAATAACGGCTCTTAAGCAATTATAAAGACAGCAGTTTGCTAAGGGGTGTGCATGTGTGCAAAAGAAAGCAAAATGGCAGTCAATATATGTATATTGAAGAGATATACTTCAATTGTGCTGCCACTAGCAACATCACTGTGAAGAGCCCGGGCAGCATATGACAAGACAGAGTTGAAAATATACATAGTTTTTCAATAAATTACTCTTTCTGCTTAATTTGTTAGTAAGGAAAACAACATGATCAGTTAAAAACCAAGCACACCACATTTAGTGTAACATTAAGACACCATACAAATTCCTATCTTGCCTGCAACAGAAAAACTAAAAGCACAGCACAATGTCTATATTTTTTCTGCTGAGGTGCAAATTCAGCTGTGCAGTGATTGGGAATTGAAGGGGAAAAGATTATGCAGATGGCCCAGAAGTGCGCCATTGTATTTGCTGCCATGTTTGAAGAAGCTGTGCTTTTTCCTAAACTCAGAGATGCAAACCGAGATTTAAGAGATGCCCAAAGAAGATCTAAATCACCTTTTCCCCTTCAAATCCTGATTGCTACAAAGGCAGCTCAATTGAAGATGTATTTAAATATGATTGAAATAGCAGTACAAATACATATCTTTTTCTGCAAGATGGTTGGCAGCAGTTCTGGAAAAGTGTTTTATAATAAAAAGGAGGTATAGGAGAATTTTGAGGGATCTTAATCCCTAAAAAACCAGAATTTCGACAACATTAAAAGGGAGAAAAAGCAGAGTCATATCCTTATTAACCTAATTTCCCATTTAATTTTTGATGGGTTATAAAATGGACTTACCCATGTCCTCTTATACTGAGATTAAAGCAACCCAGGCGATCACAGCCTAAGGAATCAGCACCACACTTAAAGGGGTAAGCGGGAGAGATAAACATGAGGAATAATGACAATTGAATTTTCCAGCAAACCTACTCATTATTATTGTAATCCTCTCTTGTAATCCATGAATCCCTTCATATGACCACAAGCAACAGCCATCAAAAATCCTCACCTGCAACACTATGCAAGTTGGCTGATAGAATTCCACCACTTGATTAATGACTGGCTGGAAGAGGTGCTTATAACCTTCCAAACAAAAAGACAAAGAGACCACCGCTATAATTTTTCTGGTGAAGTATGCAGTGAAGATGAATAATACAACAAGGTCCAGGGGAAGACTCACTTTGGTCATCAATACCATCCCTCAAAGGTACATTTAGACAGTAATAGCGGCCACTCTCAGCTCCAACTTCATACATGTCACCTAAATGACAATGCAGAATTCAAATAGAGGTACATATTAGAAAACATCCATTTTTCATAAATGTGACACAGAATTTGAAATTCTTTCACATACTTATTAGCTGGCTAATAGAATTCTGATTCTTAAAAGATGACAAAGAACAATAAAAGATTTTGTACCTGTACCAGGGAAAAAGTAATTCCCATATTTGTGAAAAGATACTGTCATGACACGGTCTGTCAAGTAAAAAGCTTCCTGCACACCATCTCCATGATGGATGTCTATATCAATGTAAAGTACACGTGGGTGGTACCTGTCAGAGAAAAAAAAAATCTGTGGGAAAAAACGTATCTCCTAACATTGGTAAATCTTAAAATCTCATGTATGAAAAATCTGTACTTATCACTAGTGCTTGGGTGGGGGGTTGGATTAGATGACCTACAAGGTCCCTTCCAACTCTGTTAGGAGCTGCTGCAATTCTGCAGCATTGATCTAAATTGCCAGCACCTTAAAATCCTACTGAAGAAAGAAAAATCTGTCCAGGATCAAATTCTGATAGGCAAAAATACTCGTTTTCTATTTCAAGATTTTTCTCAATCATGTATCACCTCTCTGTAGTTGTAATACCCTCTTGTTTTTGTCACTCTCCTCTCAGAATTGATGAAGTGATGATGAAGTGATGGAGTGATGGTGTGTAGAGAGTTTCTGAAGTTATGCCCAAAGTTAATATATTCCTTCTGAACTCAATGAGCAAGCAAAAATATCACCAGTATTTCCAGAAGAATTTAAAACATTAGAAATAAACAACGAAAAGTTGACTTTGATTTTAGAAAGTTATAAATGAATTAAGGGTCCAGATAAATTTGAAATAAGATTTTGGAATGCATTACACAGGTAGTTTTTATAGATTTAAAACTGTTTAATGACAGTTCAGAATTACGATGGCATGTTTTATGGCCCATAAAGCACTTCCATCCATTGCAAAATATTGCATCATCACCCAAGTTCACATGATCATGATCACAATGCTTGGCAACCTGTTCATACTTAAATCTGGTTATCAAGAGCCATGAAATCATATGATCACCATTTGCAATCTTCTCTGCAAGCTTCCCCAGAAAGTCAAGAATGAAAAGGCCACTTGCCAGGAGGGAACCACATGGAGCTGAATTTTCCCCACCCTGCCCTACATGGCAGCCCTTGAGAAGAAAAGGTGTAAGGTCCAGACTCTCCCTCCTTCAGATGCTAAGAATGAACTTTTGAAAACTGGATATTTCAAAATGAATTTTTTATTTATTATTTTTTTAAACAAGTTTTATTCAGTTTTCCACATTTTAACATCTCTTTTTAGAGAACAGCATGATTACAGGTTTCATATATACATACAAATATGACCATAGTTACATATTCAGTTTTTATATTCAATTTCTTATCTTACGATGCTTTTGTACATTTTCTATTTTGTTATATTATTCCAAATGCTTATCTCATTATTTAATTCTCGTATATTAACTTCATAATTATTATACTTTAGTACTTTTAACTGTCTCTTAAAGTTCTCATAACACTCTTTCTATAAATTGGTTTTCCCCCTAAAATATCAGTTTAAGTGCGCCACCTCTGTTACATATTCATTATTTCCCCTTTTAAATCCCACTGAATGTTTAACATTTTATTACCTAAAATATTAAAATTAATAATCCCCTTTAAGACTACATAACATATATAAATCAGATTCTGCATGGTTTCCCCTTTTTAATTTCATAAAGTTTATCTGCAATTTCAAAAAGAACAAAGAGACATATAAATCTACCCATTTAATCCTAAACACTGATGTTAATTCCATTTCAGCTCTTCTCCTATATCATTCCATTTATCTCAGTATATTTTAATATATTTAATTAACATATTCTATTATGTATTACAATTATCTCTATACATAAAGGGAGAGCATTAACAAAAAATAATTCTATTTTCCATCTTGTCAATCTACATGTCCCCGTTTCAAAACTACAAATTTATGTTACTCCCCAGCACCTTGCAGAATCCCCTCTCCAAGTATCATTCAGCCATTATCTCTATGTCTAATTAACCATTTTCCCCCATTGTTTTAAATTCCCATATTTCTTAGTTCTCAAATCCTGTTTCTTTTCCCTTCCTTCCCTTAATATTTTCTCTTTTATCCAACTCTTTTCCTCTTTCTTTTCAGATGTCTTTGTTCTTGATGATAGTTAAAGATGGCTCCTTCTGAGGTTTGCTCCACCTCCTTTTCTTTGTTGTTCATGCTCTGCAATTGCATCTTCAAAAAATTTAAAAACAAAGGCCCAGAGTTTCAACCTAGTTCTTGTAATGTTTCTTTCATGTTCCTAAGTTCCATTTTTAATGGAAAAACTTAAAAACTTTAACTTAAAAAGAGACATCACCATTTTACAGCTTTCTAGTTAGTCCAAATAGTGTCTTTAAAATTAATTTCCAACAGTCTGCTTTTATTTTCTTCCTCTCAAATTTTAATTCACAGCTGATCCAATGCCAAATCCATGTCAGAATCAACAATTAATCCAAGGGCAGAATCTCCATTTCTTTCTTTGTTTTAATGTTTCAATTTTCCAAAATTCTTATTTTGTATCAATTTCCTTGTATTTTTAAGAAACAAAATCTTTTAGAAGAAAACAGGTTTAACTCAGGTGGCACTCTTTGTTCTGACAAATCCACACCTCCTCTTTTCTTCTTCCTTCCCAATTATTCAGAGCTTTTTAAACCACAATCTTTCAAAAAGGTCAAATCCAATGGATATTACATTTTATCTTTAACAATCTATAGTTCAACTTTATCAGTGCCTATGTAAAAACAAGATATACTTATCCAAGTTGATTAAATGATTCCTTCTCCAGCTTCTACCTCTCTCAGTTTGAAGCTTCGCTGCTATCAAAGGCAATTCACACCTTTTTTTTTCCTTTTTCAACTCGCAGCCTTAAATCCTTTCTTAAGAATTCTTTGAAATGCTAATCCTGTTAATCTTCCATTTAATTATATCATCCTGTTCCTCCTGCTGTTCGCTTCTTTTACTCTCCTGCACAATCTTATTCCAGTCCAATCTTCCCCTTCAGGGTGGCCATTTTAGACCACCACTTCAGGTGTCTTTGGGAGGGAGTAATTGCCAAGCTAGGGAGGGAATTTGCAACTCCCCTCTACCCAGCTGACGGTCTCCCCTTCCTCTGCCACCCCTATGAGGCAGCTTCTGCCCCAAATCCAAAGGATTGGGGTTCTCCGACGCCAAAGCATGGATCAAAGTCATACACAATCACAGTCAGCGGTCTGTCTTCGGGGAAGCTCAAAACCAGAAGGCAAAAAGGAATTCTTTATTGAAGAGGAAGAAAGCAAATAACATTCAAAGCAGGGTCTGATATCCTTCTGGGCATGCAACTCAGATAAACAGAGTTAGAACCCCTCCCCTTAGTCTGATGTAGATTTCGCCAATACACAGAAGCAAACATGCTGTTTTCCCCTCGCCTCTGAGAACGTCGCGAGGAAGAGATTCCCAGGAGATTCTTTCAGAATCGGAATTTATATGGTCCCTTCTCCTTTTGCCATCTCTTTGAGAGGTGAGAAGTTTCCAGGTATCTGGGGCGCCAGGTAATGGTTGTAAATCATGTAACAACTCATACAAATTCAGTACAAGAGTTAGGATATTCAGGTTACATCAAAAATAATTACTTGTATCAAACACCAACCCCACTTCTTCCACTGAAGAATGGCAAATACACGGATCTGACAAAAGGGTTGCTTGTGAGGGGAAACTTTTCCAGCAGGATACAGAAATGGAAATTGGATCCCAAAAATCTGAGCATCATTCCTGCAGCTCTCTGGAAGAGTTTCCTTCCAAGCATGAAGGATAGGGGAACTCTTCAGACAGGCTACAAAAGGAAAGGTCAGATCTTGAAGATCTTAAGTTCCTACAGCCCACAGAGTAGTTCCCTTCTGCATCCAGCCAGACAGGAGCTGAACTCGACAGGTGACTCTTTCACTCCCTTTGCCAGGGAGATTGCTTAACTACAATAACCAGGAGTGATGAGATTCTCATTGTTGACTAAAGCAATCATATGGGCCTCCTTTGCTCAATAATGAAGATTCTGGTTCCAGTTGTGGTTGTATTTTGAGGACTACTGTAAATAATCCTTCACCTGGTAAAATGAACATTTTGATTTTTTTTCTAAAACATAATTGAAATAGCAATTTTAAAAATTGAACTCTAGAGGGAACTGAAGTTTTTAATTAAAGGAGAATACATAAACCAAATTAACAGCCATAGCTAATGCAAAACATTGTAACATTGAAATACTGATGGACACTCTTAAAAAATGGAATTAGAATTTAATATCAACAATGTCAATAACAATGCTGGTTTTTTCTTGCTAGTTGAGCTGATAGCATAACTTTGAGTCTGGCCTGTCTTTTGGCTACAGTTGCCTTCCTCTTCAGTTCCAGATTGGCCCTCTTTGCTGCAAGCTTCTATTTTATTGTCTTCAGTTCTTCCATGTACAATTTATGTACCCTTCTCATATTTCTTACAAGACTTGGATTCACTGGATCATGTTCAAGCTCCTTCCTTTGATACTACTGTAAAGCAGACTTCCCTGAAGCCTTCAATGAGTATTTAACACTTTGAAGAGCATCAAATGTCCTTATGCCAAGGCGAGATGTCTTGGAAGTTATAATGTTACCCATTAGGCTGAAAGAACTCTCAACTTGGGGTCCATGAAAGCAGCTCATGATTGCTTTCATCATCTTGAAGAGGCAAGGATACTTTCCTGCTGAAGCAATCCCAGTCCCCAGTTGTCTATCATTGCTTGGTCTGCTGCACTAGGTATCCTGGCATCACTGTGATACCAGTGAACCTCTAATATGTAGGGTTCTACCTCTGAAGCTTCCAAGACATTTGGTAGAAGCTGTGGAAGTGCCTTCATGCACTTCAGTGCTTGGGAGTGTCCTCTCACAATGGGGTCTGTTGCTGAGAAATGAGCAAGTAATTTGTTCTTGATAGGCAGTTTTTCCTGCAAGCATTTTCCAGCTGAAACATAGGCAGACCTTGCCCTAGTAAGGAATCCGTTCTTCATCTCCTTCTTCTTTCTTGAGAATTTCTTTCGCTTCAGGCCCAACAAACATGTCTATACATAGTAACAAAGAAGTCTCAGCTTGGACATCTACTGCACACACTTTACAGTCATGAAGTACTTCTGGCTTCACAAAGCATGCAAAGAAGTTCTTTTTCAAGTCTACAACTTCATCATGCAATTTGTGGATTTTTTCCCCCCTTCTTCTGAAACATCCGAACAAACTTCTTCAATAGAGGCAAGGAAGCACAGTAGAAATGAAGGAGGAATCTTGTATAGCTGCGATTCACAAAAAGCTTCTGTGTGGTTCTTTCTTTTCATTGTTTCCCCTCTCCTGTCATCTTCTTCTCTCTGAGCTTGACTTGAATTTCTCTGATAGCCCTGACAGCTTAGTCTCCAATATCCTTTGTGTTGAAGATACCCTTACACAAGAAAAAATGCTGACGATCGAATGAAGGTAGGAAGGAGAAGGAGAAGATAGTGTACACTTCAAACAACCTTAGAGTGTCAACTGCTATATCATACACACTAAACCACCTGGTTGGAACGTATCTCTCTGGCATGGTGAACTTTACTCCAAGAATGATGCTCAGCTCCTCAAGGTACTGGTGAAGATCTGTAGACCATTTGAAATCATTGTAGATGGAGGTGAATAGCTCTTCTAAATAATGTTCAAAAGCACTTGAGAACTTCTTGCAAGAATTGTGTACATGATGACACACATCTCCATCAATGTCCAGGAGATGAGGAGCATGCTTTGTCCTTATCCGTGTCTCCAATCCAGCCTTTGAGCCCCTCATAACATTGCAGGAATCCATGAGAATAGACATGACATTTTCCCACGGTATGCTGTGTTGTTTTAGCAATGCATCGATTTCTTTTTCAAGATTCTCACTGTTCACCACTATCAAACTAAGTGAGGCAAAGTGCTAAATTATAACCTTTTTCAGAGAATCAGAGTAGTATAGCTCACCAGGACAGTCAAAATTTTCTTGTTGCTGTCAGAGGTTGCCTCATAATGTTCATTGAGAACTTGCTGCTTTGCAGGTCCTTCGCTAAGTCATCTTTGATAGTCTTCGCAAGACTATACTGCATTTTATATGATGCAGTATTTCTGTCCATGGAGAGTTGACTTAGGACCCTGGGATCTCCAGCAAGAGCCTGTGACAAGCTGATCAAATCTGGTGCCAAGCTGAATGGAAGCGACTTCTCTGCAAGAAACGCCAACAGCATGGCCTCGTGGTTAGTAACTCTGTCCACAAGAGGAACCGAGGCTTGAAGAGGTGGACAAGATGGTGCTATGTTTGACTTCACGGAAGGGTGCAAGCCATACGTTGAACTGGAAGTTGATGTTGAGGGAGCAAATGCAGCTGTAAAAAGAGAGAGGGAGAAGTAAGACAAAGTAATATGACATCATAGTAATGATGATGATGATGGTGATAATAATAACTACAATTATAATTATTATATTATTATTGATAACAATGTACTACCATAAAATTTATGATACTATGTACTGACATTTCCAATATAATTAATATTACAGGAAAGAAATTATTTTTGAAGATATTGTGAGATTTGTCACACTTTAAGACATTTTTAGAAGTACAATTTATGACGCATTTACTTCATGTTTCAACACCAAAATACCTTGAAATTATTTACAAATTTATCTTTCCTAAAGTCATAAATGTTTATAGATTTCCTCTGAGGCAGACGTTGAATTGGAGGCATGATTTTTCTCCTGATCTAAACTTGCTGAGTTCACAATTGGTTATTTACATGTTGTTTATTCAAAATTGTTTGTGATCAAGTCTAATTATATGTTTATTCAATTTTTTTTGTTTGTGATGCTATATTAATTAATATGCAGGGCCTTCACGTACAGTAAACCAGTTTATAACAACCACTGATAAAGCTACCCTGGGTAAAAAAAAAAGAATAAATAAATAGAATAAATAAATAAATTGAAAAATAAGTTTGGATGCATTCACAAAACATTTCTTCAATCACTTAATCTCTAATTAAATTTCATCAAGGAAATCAAACCAGCATAAAAACCCCATTCACGTAAGATCGGAATGGAGCCGTATACTCGAGCCAACCAACAAACCCCCACAATACAGAGACTGGTGCCACCAGTATTCACCCCCGGAACTCTGGCAGGGCTAGCCTGACACACGCAAGCACAAATATGAATGAACACATTCAAAGTTTTAGTTGTAACTTGGTCCGAACGTGAAGACAGAAATGATTACAAAACATAAAATAAATGAGATCACAGATGAAACTTACCACTAAGGCTGTAACTTGTCTCCCTAAGTTTCTTCACGTCCATGTGTTTCTTCTTTGTCATATGCCGCTTTATCACGAGGCCACCCTTTCCATAGGTGATAACACTTTCACACCAGGCACAAAATGCTTTCCCTGGTTCCGTGACCTTTCTGATGCATTCAGATATCATGGTGCCATCAAGAGTTCTCTGAGTCCATTCCCAATTCCACTTGTCACGGACAGTTCCATCAGTTTTCCTGACAAGGGCTTCATCCTTTCTTTCCAAAATTTTCCACCGAGAAGCCATGCTGTTTTTGCTGTCTTTAGGTATGGGAGGCCAAATCCAGCATGTGCATAAGCAACGGCGATACACAGCGTGTTGTAAAAGTAGGTATTTTCGCGCGATTAATTTTCACGTTTGGTCACGTTAAAACAATTTCGTGTCTTTCTAATTTCACGGAATCAAGATATACATAGAGGTACGTATAACAAGCAAAAATATTCACGTGCTTTTATTTTCGTGCTAACTGTCTGGTTGAGCGAAATGCGCAAAAATTTTCGCACCGTGAAAATGTCCACTTTTACAGTATGGACATGCATATACACATACACTGATTGAAACACAGGCCGTACACACGATGCCAGCACACGCCCCAGTCCCTCAATATTGTACACTAGCTCGCTCTGCCTGGCTGGCGCGGCTCAAGGCCATGGAGCTAGCTCTGATCGGATTGATAGGAGGCGCAGAAAGGTCTAGACCGACGTAACAGAAAAGGATCGAGAGTTTATGGCAAAAACGAAAAAAAGTAGGAATCACTGTTCAGAAAAAGAAAAAAATCAGAATTCTGATTTTAGTCAGAAGAATATCATGCTTGCTTCAGGCCTAGATTGAGGAGAGGTTCAATGCCTGGAGGGAGGGGGAGGAGCACAGGGCACAGAAGCCTGTTGGAAATAAGGCCCAGATCTGCTTAGATCCTGAGGATCTGATTGTACTGCAAGAGCCTCAGGAGACCAGGATGGAGGATGGAAAGACTCAAAGATAACTTCTCCTCCCCTGGGAGGGCTTGGTTGGGGCCCACGAGTATCACCTGAAACATGCTGTAGTTGCACTCCTTTCTGTTGAATAGTTCTGTTGAACTGCCTCTCTAGAGCTGCATGTCTGTGCTTCTCTGCCCTCAATTCAGCCTGAGTTGCCTTCTTAGGGGCTGGAGCCTTAGCTTTCATTTTAGCAGTCACCTCCCTCTGTACTTATTGGGTACGTTGCCTACGTCTTTTCCTCTTATTGGGCTTAAGAGACTGTTCCACTGGGGGGGAAAGCTCTGCCTGAGCCTTATCTTGCTCCATTTGTAGAATAAAGGCTCTTGCGTTGGAAAGAAGCTGTTTAGAAATTTTTCTATTAAGCCCCTTAGGGTATAAATGGTCCCCAGGCCTACAAAATGGCCGCTCACCTCATGGTGGAAGGCTTGAATCCAAGATGGCTACTGATTACAGGAAAACAGTCTCCAAGATCGAAGAATCGCTCCTTAGGCTATACAGAGCCCTGAGCGAAGTCAGCAAGGGAAGAATGCAGCAACCAGCCACACGATCAGCTGGCTTGTGCTCTTATCGGTTTACTGATCATTACAATCGTTCCAAACTGCAGGCGTGGGGGAGGTCTGCAGATGCTGCCCAGCTTGCCTGCACAGAGCTCTGTAACGCTGCTCCCAACGTTGCAGGAGAGAGAGAGCGCCTTGTTCTCCTGGAAGAACAGCTGCCCTGGGAGCTGCTTGAAGTGAGGAAAAAAGTACTGAAGATCACTGTGAGTGCTGTCTAACAGAATGCTTTCAGAGACACAGCTACTGACTGAAAGGAGCTGAGTCAAAAGCTGGGGTCTCTCTTGGGGGCTAGCTTTTATATCTTAGTACAGACTCAGCTAAATGACATCATAGGAAGGAGTCCACCCATCCTGGGCTCTCGATGCAGCATGGAGGAGAATTGACACTAAAAGTGGATCTACTAATGACAGATTACAAGAATGATGTGGAAAGGGGTCTCAATAGGAACATAAATGAAATCAGTTGATACTTAAAAAATCTAAAAAAGCATTACAAATAATAAACAAATTGGATTTACAAAAGAGGTCTGTTAAATTTGGATGGAAATTATGAGAAAGGACAAAAAAAATAAAATAAATCAAGTTCTATGACATTACTTGAATGGACTAAAGATTGAAATAAAAGGAGGGAATATAAAATTGGCTTATTTCAATAAGTTTACAGTAGCAATTTAGACAATAATGTAACAATTATGTTACAGCAGCAATTTAGACAAGTAAGGACAACTTTCGGACAACTTTTAATGGACTTGCTGACACCAGGACTGAAATTATATGCTTTATGAATTTGTTTACAGATAAGAGATGGCTAATGGGATGAAGACAACATTGGTTGTAAATTAGAAGAGGTGAAAAAATAATTGTTAAAAATTGTTGCGATCAAAGTTGGAAGTCACTTCTTTATATATTTCTTTTCTCTTTCGTTACCATATTCTTATTTCTTTTCTCTACATTTTTTCTTTGCATTTTTTTTGCTCCTACTTTTTTCCTTTTCTTTTAGTTTATGATGAATTCTGGGGTGAGTTTTATGATGAATTCTGGGGTGAGTTTTCCAACATTTTGTAAATGTTTGGGCATTTTTAATTTTTGGCACCTGGAAAGAGGTCTCATATACCTATATTTAGAATCCCAGGGGGACAACGTGAAAGAACATTTTGTACTGTGGTGCATTATTTATGCAAACAAGAATACTTACTTGAGAAGTTCCAAAATGCCAATCACGATGTCATTCACATAACAAAACCCAGAAGCCTGGAGAATGAAAATAAAGAAATTACTGTATATTAGTTAAAAGAAACCACTATGCCTTCCTAATAAATAAAGCAGACTTGAATATTACCTCAAACTTCTTGGCATGATGCAAGCCTCCAGCCCAATTAATTGCAATATCACAAATCTAAGAATGGAAGAGAAATATTAACTTTGAAAAAAAGGAATTATCACAAAATGAAACATCTAATAAAAGATAACTAAAATCTGTATCTTAAATTATTTCACTCGTCTTTTTAATAAACTGCACAACATTGAATCATAGGCCTGAAAGGGACCTTGGGGGTCTTCTGGTCTAGCCCAAGGTAAGAAACCGTATACTATGCCAGACAAATCAACGTCCAATCTTTTCTTGAAAACATCTAATGATGGAGCACTCACTACTCCAGGAGGCAAGTTGTTCCACTAAATAGTTGTTCTCACTGTCAGGAAATTTCTCCTTAGCTCCAGGTTGGATGCTCTGTATCCAAGCTTCCACTGATTACTTCTTGTCCTGTTCTTGAGTACCTTGGAGAATATCACTTCTCTTCAGTCCACCGCCCCCTTGGTGCTACAAACTTATCCTCAGTGCCTCTCACCCAGGGGTGGGATTCAAATTTCTTAACAATTGGTTCTGTGGGTGTGGCCTAATTTGTGGGTGTGGCTCAACGGTCATGTGACTGGGTGGGTGTAGCTTGTTGGCTGGGCGTAGCTTTGTGGTCATGTGACTGGATGGGCATGGTTTGGTGGTCATGTGAATGGGGTTGTGGCCAGGTGGCCATGTGACTGGCAAACCAAATACGTGGTCCTGGCTTAATGGCCAGTTGCTTAGTAAGTGTTCTAATTTATGACTGACCTCCCCAGAACTACTTGACCTGTTTTTGGAGTTTTGACAGCCATGCGGACATACACTGCAGCCGCACCCAAAAAAACACGCGGCAGCTAGAGGTTTTTTGCAGCAAAAATTACTGACCTCCAGCTTTGCTCTGCTTCTTCAACATACCACTGTGGCTGCATTTTGGTGCCGGCCCCGCAGGCCCATCCTATTGAGTCCACTGCACCGGAAGGACTTGCCTAAGCAAGTCTGAGTGGAGTGGTGCAGCAGTCAATAGGGTGAGCCTGCATGGCTTGTGGCTAGAACGCGGAGGTGGTGGCACGCTGGAGAAGCAGAGCAAAGTCAGAGGTCGGTAATTTTCGCTGCAAAAATTCTCCAGACGCTGCATGGTTTTTTTGGTGTGGCTGGACTCCAGCCATGCTGAAAAAAACATTTGGCATCTGGATGTTTTTTGCAGCAAAAATTACCGACCCCCAGCTTTGCTTGTTCCACTTCTCCAACGTGCTGCTGTGGATGTCAGCGATTGTGCATGATGTGCATGCACAATAAGGACTGACTGGGTAGGGAATGGAGGAATGGGCGGAAAGGAATAGGGCCAGCCAGGGGCCTGTTTTACCTGTTCTCCAAACTATCAGGGACAGTAATGAACAGGTAGAATCCAACCCCTGAATTGCACCCTGTGAGGGGCCCACCTCCAGCGCCCCCCTGCCGCCTCTTAGCATCCCGCTAGCCCCCTTGCCTGTTAGTGCCCCCCTAAGGCATCCCATCACCCCCAGGGGGCAGTACCGCCCACTTTGGGAAACACTGGACTAGATGATCTCAAGGTCTCTTCCATCTCTGTTACTATTGCAATCCAAGAGCTCTGTAAATCCATTCCCCATCTCCCTCTGGGTGCCTGGCTGGAGACCTTAAGCTAATTAGCTGCAAGTTTTCTTTTTTTAAGCAACTGCAATCTGAGAGTTTTGTAAATTACTGCCTCACCCTCCTCTGGGCAGCTGTCTGAAGAAGCTTGAGCTGACTAGTAGCAAATGTTTTTTTTTTTTAAAGCAACTGTGAAGGGAGAGCTCTGCAAGCCTGCTTGGAGGCAATTTAGTTCCTCAGCCAGAAACAGCTGTGTGAAAGCCTCAGTTCAGTTAAGGATGGCAGCAATCAATTAATGAATCAGAGGAAATAGTAAGTAGATCTTCGTTCATTTAACGAGCCATTTGATTCAATTATTGCATTTGATTTTAAAATTTGTAATTCATTTGATTCATTTGAAGTTTTTTTTGACTTATTAACCTAATGGACAGGCTCAATTAGGTTTGTATCTCAAGGACTATTTGTAGTTTAGTTTCCAGTCTCTATATCATTATTGCTATTCTCTGCACTTTTTGTAGCTTCAGAATCTTTTTTGTATTTTGATGACCAGAACTGGAAGCAACATGAGTAGTTCTTGACTTATGACCACAATTGAGCCCAAAATGTCTGTTGCTAAGCAAGGCAGCTATTAAGTGAATTATGCCGCATTTTACAACCTTTTGCCACAGATGCTAAGCAACTCATTGCTGTTGTTAAGTGAATCATACTGTAGCTAAGCAAATCTGGCTTCCTACATTTGTCAGAAGCTGCCTGAAAAGATTACAAATGGTGATTACATGACTCCAGGACAATGCAATTGTCATGAATACATGCCAGTTGCTAAGCTCCCAAACTTAGATCCCATGACCATGGGGATGCTGCAATGGTTGTGTGACAAATGGTCATAAGTCACATCTTTCAGTTTAGTTGTTACTTAGAAGAGTCACTAATTGAATGGTTGTAAGTCGACCACTACTTGTATTCCAAGTGGAATATACAGCAGTGTTATGATTTCTCATGGTTTTGATACTATCCCTCTGTTAATGTAGTCTTGGACTGGATTGGCTTTTTTGGCAGTTGCAGCATACCACTGGCTCATAATTAAGTGATGATTCACTAGGATACCTAGATCTTTCTCACAGTTAATATAGTTGAGTTAGATACTGCCTCTTCGATACCTATGCATTGTTTTTTCCTGTCCAAGTGTAGGACCTTACTTTTCTCACTACTGAACTGCGGGGTTGCTGGATAGGGCTCAATGCGCAAGTCTGTCACGATCCTTCTGAATCTTGAGTCTATCTTTCAAAGTGTTAATAATTCCTCCAGATTTGGTGTTGTGGACATTTAATGAGCTCTCCTACACCCCTCATCGAGATCATTTATGAAGAAGTTAAAGAATACTGCCCCCAAAACAAAAGCTTGTGGTACCCACCACATGCCTCCCTCCATGCAGCTGAAGTTCCAGGACTACTTATTGAGCGTAGTTAGTCAGCCAGTTGTGAATCCATCTGGTGGAGGTAGTCCCTTATCTTACCAATAAGTAGGCTGTTGTCTACTTTGTCAAATGCTTTACTGAGACCTAAGCTTACTATCTCCATCGAATCTTCTAAAACTGTATAAATGTTTTAAGTAATCAATTACCTAATATTTCTTGTTGACTCTTGTATAACTCCACTGGAAGGCCATCTGGTCCTGATGCTTTACTATTTTTTTTTTTTTTGCTTATTTATTGCCCTAATTACTTCTTCCAATTTATTTTCCTCATTTAGCATATTTTTATTTTCTTTTTGAGATTTTTGGGAGTTCTGCCTTTCTTAAATACCATGTCACTTTTTCTTCTATGGGGTCTGATAGAATCTCTGAGTTATATTTCTTTTTTCAATTTCTTGGTAGCACAGCTCCCCTTGTTCGTTTTGTAATTCAGTGATCTACTTTTTTTCTCTCTGTTTTCTCAATTTATAGGCCAGCCATCTTCCTGGCTGTTGACATTTTCAAAAAAGTTTTGCTTTGTTTCTTTCAATTGTTGTGCTAATTCTTTCTGAAGTAGATTTATTCTATTTTTTATTGGATCTATTTGTGGTTTTATTTCTCTTTTTTTTTGAGGTTCTTCTTGCAATTTCATCTCCATTCATCAATATTCTCCTTCTAATGTTCTCTGCTGTTGCTTTTTTTCTTTATTTTTTTCACCATGTATGTTATTGCCACTCCTCTAATAACTGCTTTCGCTATGTCCCAGGTATTTTGTGGAGATGTATCTTTTTCCTTATTTTCTTTTTAAAAAGAACCTCAATTCCTTCTCCAATTTTGACCTAAAGTCTTCTTCTTTTAATATTGACCTTTGCATCGTCCACCTTGAGATTTTCCTTTGGTATTTCCAGCTGAATTTGATATAACTATGGTCAACCCATAAATTTGTCTATTTTTATTACTATTGTCTCTGAAATAAATTCTTTTGATATCCATACCATGTCTAACTTCAACCATGATCGGTGTCTATTAGAATAAAAGGTATATTGCTTTTTCTCAGGGTATCTTTCTCTGCAAGTATCCTGAATCTTCATTTTTTCCCTTTTCTTATGTTATTCCTTCTATAGTCCAGTATTTTATCCATAATTGCATTAAAGTCACCTAAAAGGCAGATTTCCTCATATTGTATGTCTTTAATTTTGTTATGTAAAGCCCGTCACACTGCAGCAACGGATAGAAAGAGGATGTAAAACGGAGAAAAACACTTACCATCCGTTGGTTAACACGATGCTTCCGTTGTGTACTCACTGCCTCCGTTTTGCTTCCTCTCTATCCGTCCAGCATCTGTCTATTGACATTTCATCCGCTCAAAAGGTTTTGAGTTGCTCAAAACTTTTGAGTGGAAAATGTATCAAACGCGTCCGTTCTGCATCCACTAGGCATACGGGGGACATCCGTTCTGCATCCGTTATATCCGCTAGGCATCTGCTGCACATCTGCGCAACTCAAATCCGCTCCAGCAGTAAACAGACGCAGGGAGGAAGCGGAACGGACGCGGAGCAGACGCTCAGCGTTAGTAGCACGGATGGAGAAAGGATGAAAGCGGATGCAGCACGCAAAGAAAGCATTTAAAACGGAAAAAACATTCGCAGAGGGGACCTATCTTGGATATTAAGGATGTCTAGAGGATGCCTAGAGGATGCAAAAGGATGCTTCCATTCCGCATCCGCTTTCCATCCGCTCTGCGTCCTCCCCCCGTCCGTTCCTTTCCGTGTTATCTGCTGTTTATGCAAATTTTTGCCCCTTTTGAGAGCGGATAACAAAGGATGGAACTTTTTTCTCGTCCGCTGTGTCCTTTTTACAAACGTTTTGCATCCGTTGGGCAGTATGACAGGGCCTTAACATTTGGAAGAACTGTTCCTGTGATCCATTTAGTGCATAAATTTCAACCAATAATATTTTTCTATCTTTTAATTCAATTCCGACCTATCAATATCCTACCTTCTTTATCTCTATATATTTCTTTTGCTGGAATCCAATCTTTTATATATAATATCACACCTCATTACTTTTGCTCGTGTAATGAAAAAAATATTTTCCTTAACTTTTTCTTCTCTAACAAATATTTTTGTTTTTCTTTTATGTGTACTTCTTGTAAAGCTATTATATCTGCATTTAAACGTTGCAAGTTCCTGCAAATTTTGTTTCTTTTCACTGGGGTAACTCCTGGTGAATCCATTAATGTTCATCAATACCATCTCACAACCTTCTCTTCTTTTATCTATTTCTTTGTCTGGTAGTTTTTGTCAATCTAATTTCTTTAGGCTATCTTTTCTTTCATATTCTTCAACTTTTCCACATCTTCCCTATCATCTATCTTTAATATTTAGTGAACTTCCTTCTATATCTGTTGTTTCTATTTCTCTTTCTTCCATTGTTTCTTTTTCTTCCACTATCTCTTCCAATTCTTCTTCATTGGTAAAATACTGATCATGAAATTCTTCTGCTTTATCAACTGTATCTAGTTGGTATCGTTTCTCCTACCAGGTGATCAAATACCCTCCAGTGTCAGCCATTGAAAGTTCACATTGTTTCTTATCAGTTTCATTGTTAAAAAGTGGTATGATCTTCTTAGATCTCTTATCCTCGGTACTTGCTTCAAAATGATAATCTGTTTTTCTCCATAGTTTATTGGGTCATCTCTTGTTCTATGTAATATTTCATCACAGATTGGTTTTTTGACAAATTGGACATGCACTTATTTCAGAAGATTTTGCCTCCTTGCGTAGTTAGTCTATACAGTTACCCTATACAGTTTGTCCTTCTCTGTCAACATTTCTTCTTTTTCAGTCCCCAACACTTTTGCAATCAGATCCCCCATCACATCCGGTAGGTCTTACCCCTTTTCCTCCTTCATATTTTGAAACCTCAAATAGTGAGCTGCCTTCTCACCCTCGAAAAAGATCACTGTGTTTCTAGCTCATTGTTTGCTTGTATCAATTTTCCGGTTAGCTCATCAACCCTTTTTTCCTTCTTATCCATTCTTTTCCAAGGTATTAATGTCAAGCTGATTGGTCTATAATTTCTTGGTCCCATTTTTTTCTCCTTTTTGAAAATTGGAATCAGCTCTTTTCCACTCTTCTGGTTGTTCCTCCATGCTTCAGAAGCTCTGAAAATTTTGATCAGTAGTTCTGAGATGACATCTACCAGTGACTTCAGAACCCTGAAATGTAAACTAAAATGGATAGGTGTTCTTTTACTTTTTTTTGTTTGCTATTTTTACCTGCATTCGTGTTCTGTCTCCCATGGTATTTTGGGACAATTTTTTTCCCTTTTGCATGAAAAGAAGGAAATAAGCAGTTCCACTTTCTCTATGCTGCCTGCCACTATCTTGCAATCTTCCCCCATTAATGGATTGATCATTTCCTTGACTTTCTCATTATATCAAAAGAAGTATAGGTGACCCTCTGGTTGTCTCTTCTAGATAAAAAAGATGGCAGCTAGGCATATCAGGAACTTGTCTAATCTCCTTCTTGATGCAGGATTTGTCTCCCAGTTGATATCAGTGTAGTTAAAGTCTCTCATTACTACAATGGTGTATTCCTATCTTCCTTCAATAACTGATCAGCAAAAAGTTCATCTATTTCCTCTGCTTGGTTGGACAGATTGTAATATAAACCTACAGCAATATCTGTCAGGCCCGCAGCTGGATTTATTTTTCCTCTAATATTCATCCAAATGCATTCAAGAAGGTTTTCATCCTTGGTACTACATATTTCTGTAGAGGTATGGGGGTTACTTACATATAATATAACTCCTCTTCCTCTTTTACTGAGTCTGTTTCTTTCTTCTCTTCCATTTTACTTTAATGCCCTCCAGATAAGATGAAGCAATTATTTTCCAAGCACATTCTTCCAGGTCTTGTGAGGTGTACTCTATCTCCTAATAGAAATCCTTTTTGTAGGCAATGTACACCATGGTCCAGAAATCCAAAATTCTTTCAACAACACCATCCCTTGACCCATCAGTTTGCATTTAGAAGTTTCTGTTCCCTCATTGGATATTTACCCTTGATAGGTATTGTAGAAAATAAGATTATCTAGGGCCCAAATTGTTTTGCTTGAAATCCTTTGATATTTTTTCGAGACTCTTGGTTTTATCATTCATCCCAAACTGAAAGAGTAGAAATGGATAGTATTCAGTTGGCTTGATTACTTTGGTGAGTCCCTGACATATCGTTAATCTTATCTTTGTTTTTTCCCTTTGGGGAAGTCTGAGCTCCTGGAACATTTGAGTGAGACCTTTTCTCCCAATGTTTGCATGTTTTCCTCCAGTGGCAGGTTATGAAATTGTTTCGCTGCAGTGGTTGTGAGGTCAGTTTTCTTGGTTTTTTTTGTCTGTGTACATAACATGCTCCCAACTATCTTCCTCTTGGAATTCATTTTTTCTAATAATTGCTTCTTCCTTGCTGTGTTCAGTTTAGATACAAACCTCTGCCTTTATTAGGAATTCCATATGTTCAGGTGTACACATGTATGTGTATACCTGAACATATACACATATATACACATGTATGTATACATGTATGCACATGTATACACATGTATGTGTATTAGAATATCATTTTTGTCATCCTTTGCAACACTATGCCAAGCACTGTGTAAGCCTTTGCATAAATTATCAGGATACAATTTAAAAAACATTAAAAAGGATTTAAAAACTATTCTTAAATGTACATTGATTAAAGAAATAATCACAAACATCATACATACATATACATACATACAATGTATATGTTTGCCTACATTCAATTACATTCTATTCTGCTTCCTTATATCTTATTTCTACAAGATGGTAGGTCTTGTAACTGACATCTATCTGAAAGTGCAAAAGCTAAAAAAAAAGCAGAAATTTGAGTCAAAGAAGCAGGTTGGGACAAGGAAGATAAATCTAAATACAAAAAAAGGGCTGGAGAGAGGAATAGAAAATGATCACAATATATTCTGAGGTTCTAAGTATTAAGTATCTTCCATTGATCAAAACCCAATCAAAACAGCAGACCAAAGAAATCTGATGATAGTTTGACAAAAATATTCATCCAAATTTCCACAATTAATTGAAATGTAACCAGTTCATATTTGTATGGTTTCACAAGTACTATCATTCCATTTTTTAATCAAAACTAATCTAAACATCAAACTAAATCATTGTTTTATATAATATGGACTTTCTAAAAATGAAATCCATATGTTTATTGTGCTGAGTACTGAAAGATATAAATTCCAGCTAAAATGCATTTTTACTAAGGATGATTACAGAATCTTGTGGACTAATGCATAAATTGTAATGTAAATAATTAATTTTCCGAACTAGTGATTAAAATTATGATTTAAAGGAAATTCAATCCCAAATGAACTGAGAACTTTCCAATTACTAATTTAGGCTCATGCATTCATTCAATTTTAGTTAGAATCATACTTCAATAAAATTCAATAAAAAGTTTGAATGCCATTTTACTGCATAGTTGAAAACTGTTAGAAGAATGCTCTAGTCAATATATCTTCAGGTATGAAACAATAGAAGGCTGCTTCACCTTTGTACCTTATTATTCAGCTGTGTTGCTCCTTGCAAGGAAGCTCCAGTATATCGAGAACAAAATTCAAATAGTCCTGGAAAAACAGGGCTGAAAGAGAAAAAGAATCAGACAATTATATGGAATTAAAGATAACAGAGTAGATCCATATCATTTTACTTTCTTGTAATACTATATTTCAAGTTAAGAAAATCAAATAGACAAGCCAATTTGGGAGTAGGGAGTGATAATGCATAAGATCTCATAGAAATATAGAAAACTGATGGCAGAAAAAGATCTAGTGGTCTATGAAGGCTGCCCTTTAAGGTTATTTTGTTTTGTTTTCTTATTAATTTATTTGTTAGTTTGTTTATTTTAATTATTATTATTATTATTTATTTTTAATTTTAATTTTTTTGGATGAGGGACATGTGTTTATCGCAAGCATGTTTCAATTCAGTTGCTGATGACTGATCCACTACCTCTTCTGAAGTTGGTTCCAAGCTTCCACTACTCTTTCTGTGAACTTATTTCTCACTTCTCATTTCTTACCTTCCTCCTGTCAATTTGAGGTTATGCCCCCATGTTCTTGATTTTTGCTTCATATTAAAAATACTGCCTTGTATTCTAAATGGAGTCTAATTATATAGCAGGATTAGGGCCTCATTTTTCCTGCTTGTGATCCCTTTAGTAATGCATTCCAGAATTTTGTCCCAAAAGTACTTTTTCAAAAAGCACAATTTTTCCCCCCTGAAAACTTCTCATCCAAGAAGCTTCTTCTGACTGAACAGTGCTGAATGGAGGATTTAAATTCCTTGTGGTCATCTGGTTGTTCATGCTGAAGATTGGTCAATCGCTCTCTAATACTCTAATACTGTACTCTGTCAGAGGATTCTTTTTTCTCCAACTGCATGCTCTTACATTAGAAACATTGAACTGCAGTTCACACATTTGTATCAATTTTCTAGCAAAGCCAAATTATTTTCCATGTTACAAATACTCTCAAGAATATCAACTCTATTACACAACTTTGTGTCATCTGAAAAAAGGCAAACCTCACCTAGCAATTCTTCTTTTATCACTTACAAATATATTGAACAGAATGAGAACTAGGACTAAGCCTTGTCAAAATACTTTCAAATTACTTACAAATTACTCCTGTGTGGAAAGGTTTTTCTCAATATGGCAAATATTATAGGTCTTTTTACAGTCCTGGAGGAAATGGGATGTGGGTAGTCCTCACTTACAACAGTTCATTTAGTGACTATTCCAAGTTGCAACAGCATTGAAAAAAATGGCTTATGACCATTTTTCACACTTAGGACTGTTGCTGCATCCTCATAGTCATGTGATGCTTGGCAATTGGCTCATATTTATAACAGTTAGTTTCTCAGGGTTATGTGATCCCTTTCTGTGATCTGACAAGTAAAGTCAATGGGAAAACCAGATTCACTTAGCAACCACATTACTAACTTATTAACTGCAGTGATTCACCTCACAACTATGGCAAGAAAGGTTATAAAATGGGACAAAATTCATTTAACTGTCCCACTTAGTAACAAAAATTTTGGGCTTAATTATGGTTTTAAGTCAAGGACTAACTGGATTATTGTTTTCTCCTAAATGTCCATATGGAATACAGCAAATATTATTTTACTTTCCAAGGAAAATAATAAGTAATCATCTCAGTTGTGCTATATTTCAAAGATGCTACAAAATATAATTGCCTATCCAATTCAATTTTCAGAAATTTGCACACAATTTGTAATGAACTTCCCAAGTATTTGATACAACGCAGAAATGAATAGTTACATAAATGTGTTTTCACATCAAAATTTTGCAAGATTTAATTTACAACAAATATCAAAAACAATACAAAAGTTTTTTCAACACAGAAAACAAGAAAAAAGTTAAAAAAAATGTCCACTAATGGGAAAAGATGGCAAGGAAATAAGGGGCAGTAGAGAGAAAGCAGAACTGTGTAATTAATTCTTGCATCTATCTTCGTGAAAAAAGAAAATACAATCCAGCTTACCAAAATCAGAAAAGACAGGCTAGAATACAAATTAAAATAAGCAAAAATAAGAGAAGACCTGTCAGCTCTATGGATGGATTGAAATCATTTGAATGGATTCAAATCATCCAGTCCTCACAGATTTCTGAGAGAATTGGCAGACATTATTTCAGAACCGTTGAATCATACAGTATATTTCAAAGTTCTTGGAGCAATGGGGAATAACTGGGGATTGGAAAAGAGCTGATGTGGATCCCATCTTCAAAAAAGGAAGGAAAAAAAAAACATCCAGGAAAATACAGTCAGTCTCACATCAATACCTAGAAAGATCTTGGAAAAGATAATCAAGCAGCACATCTGCGAACACTTAGAAGCAAACAAAATTATAACCAAAAGCTAACATGGGTTCATCAAAAAAAGAGATCATGCCAAACAAATCTTATTTCATTTTTTGACAAAGTGACTAAATTAGTAGTTCAGTGAAATGTTGTGGACATACTGTGTTTCCCTGAAAATAAAACCGGGACTTATTTTCTTCTGGACCCCAAAATAAGCACTGGGGCTTATTTTCAGGGATGTCTTAATTTTTTTGAGTTTCACTGCAGCGAGGTGGGGGAGTAGAGCTTCTTGACATGCATGCTGGCTTACCTCAGGGCCCGGTGGTTCCATGCTCCAACAACTTCTTGATGGCGGCAGCACCAGCAACCATGTTCAGCTGGAACCCACATGGCTGCTGGCTCACTTCTTCCGGCACCAGTGTGGCACTGGAGCAGGAGTACAAATGCTTTTTGCCTGGACGGAGAAATGAGGGACACTCAAAGCTTTGGAACACTTTGAAGGGACAATTTGAATGGAATGTCCCATTTGCAAGCAGATGAAACTTTGTCTTTCTCTCTCTCTCTTTCTCTCTGGGTGAAAAGTGCATGATGGAGCCAGGCAGAGGCAGAGGCATGGGGGGGGGGGGCAGGCAATCCCAACATGCTGCTCACTCCACCCCACTGTCTCTTGGTTGCCCACAGCTGCACCAGACAGGCGCCCTTGCAGGACTTGGGGATCACCAGCCTCCCCCTTCCCCTGTGCCTCTGCCTGCTACCAGTGATGCTGCACAAATCTCCCACAAGCCTCCAGTGAGCCAGGCAGCAGCACAGCACATCCAGATTTCCTGTATTCCCCATGTCTCTGTCTCTGCTTGCTGCTGGTGGCCCTGTAGAAGCCTCCTGAGAGCCAGGCAGATGCGTAGCATGTCTGGATCGTCTGTTCCCCCCCTCCCCCGCCTCCGCACTTGGATTTACAGGTATCTGCACTGCACCAAGTGGTCAGAGGGCCAAACCCATTCCTGGGCTTATTTTCAGGGTAGGGCATATTAGGCCCAACCCAAAAAATCAGGTTAGGACTTGTTTTTGAGGTGGGTCTTATTTTCAGGGAAAGACAGTAATGTACTTAGATTTCAGTAAGACATCTGACAAAATAGACCACAACATACTTCTTGGTAAACTAGAAAAAAGTGGGGTACACAACATCACCACCAGATGGATTTGTAACTGGCTGACAAACCACACTCAATGTGTAGTCCTCAATGGGACTACAATGGTGAGAAATAGTGGGATACCGCAAAGTTCTGTTTTAAGTTGAGTACTCTTCAATATCTTCATAAGTAATCTAGATAAGGAAATAGAAGGGGAATCATCAAATTTGCAGACAACACTAAGCTGGGAAGAACAACCAACATCCCAGAAGATATGCTCAAGATCCAGATGGATCTTGGCAGACTTGAACACTGGGCCGTAATGAAATGAAATTCAAAATGAAATTCAATGTAGAATATAGCAATGTAAGGCAAGAAAAAACAAATGTAGAGGTACAGATAAGATGAAGCCTGGCTCAATGCCAGTAACTGTGAGAGGGAACTTGGAATCCAAGTGGACACTTAAATAAGAGCCAACAATGTGCGGCAATAGCTAAAAGACCCAATGCAATACTAGGCTGCATTAATAGAATTTATAGAGGGACAAAATCAAGACTACATAAATTATTAATAGCACTTTACAAACCTTAGTAAGACCACACTTGGAATACTGCTTCCAGTTTTTGATCACAATAAAATAAAATAATGTTGAGACTCTGGAAAGAGTGCAGAGAAGAGCAACAAGGATGATTAGGGGACTGGAGGCTAAAACATATGAAGGATAGTTGCAGGAATTGGATGGGTCTAGTCTTGTGAAAAGTAGGATTAAAGGTGATATGATAGCAGTATTCCAATATTTGAGGGACTCCCACAAAAATGAGAGGGTCAACCTATTTTCCAAAGCACCAGAAGGCAAGACAAGAAACTAATCAAGGAGAGAAGCAACCTAGAACTAAGGAGAAATTTCCTAATAGTGAGAACAATCAACTAGTGGAACAGCTTGCCTTCAGAAGTTGTGAGTGCTCCATCATGGAGGCTTTTAAGAGATTGGTCAGCCATTTGTCTGAAATAATATCGGATCTCTTATCTGCAAACACTTGGAGAGACTGGACTGTCTTACTTTTATCTTGCAACTTTCACCTCTTGGCAGGAACTAATAATTACTAAGAAGGAAAGACTGAAAATAAAGCTTCACACATAATTCTGATCATTGATTCCCACAAGAATATTGCAGAAAAGCTCGGTGAAAATGAATAAGGCAGTAGATCAAATATAGTTAAGTTGGTAAGGTAATAGGCAGGTTCCTGGCTAGAATTAAGCTTCCAGTATTTCAAATGTTTATGTCATTTGGATGTTTTGCGTCCAAAATGTACCGCCTGAAGCAGTGATGGAATTCAAAAATTTTTACTTCTGGTTCTGTGGGCGTGGCTTGGTGAGCATAGGTATGTGGGTATGTGACTGGGTGGGCATGGCTATGTGGTCATGTGATTGGGTGGACGTGGCTATGTGGTCAAAAGACAGAACTCACTTTCTGAAGCAGGGGGTTGGACTAGATGACCTCCAGATTCCTTCCAGCCCTGGATTGTTGTGCTGTTTTGTTTACTAATGTTTATATATATATATATTGTTTTTGATATGATTTTAGAATTTTTCTTTTTACATTTTCAAGGGGAAGTACCAAGCAGAGTCTGAATGATGAGCTCTCCATGATATAAAATAGATATTAGAAATTTAAATGTTATAATTTTAGAATGCACAAATTCAATGTTTCATGAGATTTCATATGATAAACATATGAAACATATTTCATACGATGAACAATAAGATTTAAAGGTGCTACACTTCGATTGGCAATCATAGGGGGAATTTTGCTTCTTAAGAATGTTGGAAGAGAATATATGAAATTGTAAACAAGACACAAAAGTGTAAGTACAATGAATCAAACGATACAGAAATTTAGGTAAAAGAAATACAATTGAATAAGAAGAAAATGAGATAACCATAAAAGAAAATTAAGAGAAGTAAAGGGAGAAATAGTGAGAAGTTGGAAAAAGAGTAATAAGATATGAAGTTGAATACATAAGATGAACATGCATATGAAACTGTGTCTGTATGGAAATGTGATAACCCGGAACCATGCTGTACTCAAATAAGATGTTTTATTTGTTTTGTTAAAACTCAATAAAACTTTATTTAAAAAAATTACAATTAAATCAATCACAGGTAAATGATTAAGATAAAGGTGACAAACTCATTGATACAAGGGGGCTCACTTTCTCTCATCTGGGTGAAGAGCCAGATATTTTTGGCTCTTCTGAACAGCCATCCAGATCCTGGAGAGAAAGAAAGTGCTGCCTCCTGCAGCACTCTGCCAACCAAAGCATGGTGCAGGGGGGCCTCGCACGTCCACCCCCACCTCATCTTTGGCCTGGATGGCCTCCTGCAGCATTCTGCCAGCCAAAAGTTACTGTGGTAACTTTTGAGTGACACAATTAAATCACTCTGTGCTCGTTCCAAACATCTTCATTTAATCCAAGCAGATCCACCCTCATTCACTTTAGTAGCTGGAACATTATTTCTCTCATTAAAGGCCTTTTAGAAACTGATAGAGTAGTAGCAGAGTCAACTATGAATGTTTAACTTGAAGTGTGTAACAAGATTAACCAAACAATAACATATCAGCACACAATTAAAGTTCAACCATTTCAATTTGGATGATAATTTAAACCAGGGATCTTCAAACTCGACAGCTTTAAAACTTGTGGACTTCAACTCCCAGAATTCCTGAGCTAACATGACTGGAGGAAGAATTCTGGGAGTTAAAGTCCACAAGTCTTAAATTTGCCAAGCGTGAAGACCCTTGATTTAAACCATCTCAGACAACTGCCTTTCAAAGCATCATTCATTAGTCAAGTTGACATCTTTATGAATAGCACCCAGTCACTTGATTTTCTAAAGAATCACAATATATTTTGTGATTATTAAGGAAATTGAATTTGAAGATGAAAAAAATATATTTGAAGCATGTATATGTGCTGAAGTCCCACTTGAAACATTTCCATTCCTGTGATGGTGCAAGTGGCCATCATATGAAATCAAGAAGAGATGCAGCTTTTTAAGACTTGTCAGCAGGTACCCTTGGGAGGGTTTCTTGTCAAATCTGAACTGCTACACAATGTTAATTTATTGTGCCAGCATTTCTACTGATAAACACTGACAATATAAACACAGATCACATCATTCTGAATATATCATACACACAAAAGATTATAATTCTTGGCATTTGGAAATATATATTTCTAGTTCATCGCATAATCCAAGAATGCAAGCATGCCACTCCAGTGATAGCTAAAGACATTTCTCCATTTCCAAGATGTTCTGATGTTCCCACAACAGTATGCTTTATGTATGTCTATTCATCTGCAATAAACTGATGAAACATTTAAACTTAAATAGTGCTGTTAGCACTCAGTGAGATGAAATATCCTTGACTTGAAAATGAGTAAAGAACACATTATCCCTATGTTCTACACTAAGAGAAACATTATTCAGATATAAGTGATAATTTTCAACCTTCTAGTTGTCATGTTTTCTGCAGAAACCAAGCATTAAATTTAATTAAAATTTAAAACCTGCTTTTCAGCTCTGTTCTCCTGTGCAGGGCAACAAAAGAAGACCCAGCCACTCAGCTACGAGGCAGCAATAAACTGACCATCAGCTGGAAAGCAGTGAATCAATTGGGTGCGCCCAGCCTTACAGGCTAGTCCTCCCTGCAGCTTCCTGGGAACCAAAATGGTGCACATGGGAACTCCTGGAAGGGACATGGGTGGCGCCAGTCAGAGGTGGTATTTGCCGGTTCTCCTAACTGGTCAAAATTTCTGCTACTGGTCTGCCAGAACAAGTTGGAATTGGCTGAATACCATATCTGGTGAGTGATTGTCCATTCCTGGCCAAGCGCCCCACCCTCTCACGCATGCACAGCAAGCGGTGAACATGTCTACCACCTCCTTGGCTGGTGCACTCAGGCTGCACAGCCTGCATAGTGCTGTGGGCTGTGATTGTGGGCTGGCCCTCCAAGCAGACCCTGGGCATCAGGGGGCAGGAATGGGAAAAGCATGTTCTCTGGCATCTGGGAACAATGGGGCTTTTCATCCCGAACCACAGAAGCAAGGGGAAGGAGGAGGGAAAGGGAGACCGGTCGCTCGAGAGCTGCCTCTTTGCCAGCTCCTTCCCGGGCTTGCTTGTGGGAACCTGGCATGGAAGGATCTGGGCTGAAGCAGAGGAGAAAGAGGGTGGGGAGAAGCCACACAACTAAGAATGAGGGGCTCACCTATCTTTCCACAAGACTTCCCAGGAGACATGACTTGCAAATGTAAAAGCCACTCCTTCCAAGTTAGCAGCTCCTGGGCTCTGGCAGCAGGGTTGCTTTGTCTTCTCACCAGGAATGTCTTGCCAGGGTCCCCTTAATGCAGGGGTGGGTTTCTACCGGTTCTGTCCACCTCTGTAGAACCAGTAGCTCTGAAGAGCAGCAGACATAGAACTGGTTCTATGTCTGCTGATGTTTTTGCCCACCTGCCAACTCGGGCTCTTACCTGACCTTTATTTTCTGATTTTTTCAACTTCAGCTGCCATGTGAGGCACAGCTGCAGTTTAAAAAAGGAGGAAAAAAGGGCTTTTTGAAAGGCTGCTTCTCTGCATGCAGCATGCTGATGACAATTTACAGGCGTGTGCCAGCAGCATGCAGGGAAGCACATCGTAAATCACTGAGCCTTGTAAATGACCGAACTGGTAGTTAACCCTGTCAGATCCCATCCCTGCCTTGATGGCCCTTCTGTCAAAATATTCATGAAATGGCAGAGACATGGTAAACAAAGGAAGACAATGGGAGCTGAATTGAGGGTGTGGCTTAGTTCCATGCTCTCAGCTTGAAACTGAAAGTAATCTGTTCTGAGCTCCTGACCTGCTGCTTGTGTTTTGCTTATATTATGTGGGAAGAAACTACTGTTATTGTAAACTTTACTTCAATATGTTATTATGTATATAAAGAAGTTAAAGAAACCTGCTGAATCAGTCATCTGTGTTTTCTGGATTTGAATTTATGCTGCAAACTCGAACACCTTTCCCTCCCCCTGCACAGTTCCCAGGGAGGGGTGAGAGATGGGGGAGGGGAAGGAACAGATGGGAAGGGTGCCCAGATTCACTTTGTTTTGATTCAGACTTTTCTGGGAAAAGTGGCAGCTGTTCCTCGTGTGTTTTTAGGTTGCTCTTGCATGGGAGCCCTCCAGATAGCATTGGGCTCATTTGTTTTGGGGAGTGGCAGCTGTTCCATTGTCTTGAGACAAAGGGGGACGACAAAAAGCAATAAATCAAAGCTGTGTCTAAGATCCTGTGAATGGATGGACCGACTCAACTGTGATTCGCAAGTATGTGTGGTAATGCCAAGAACCAAGTGCGAGCCTTGGGGAAAGTTTATAACAGGGTATCCTTGAACCATACCTGGATTTGCTGAAGTGGAAATGGACTTGGAGAGAGGGTTGTTCTTTAAGCCCAACAAATGAGAAGAATAAAAAATGTGACCGCGCACTGAGGGCATGAAGGTATATGTTGTTATGGAGATAACAAAGGATCACAAATCTAGCAGAATCAACACTATCATAAGGCAAAATGAAGGAACAGTCATTTGTAGAAGATCTGAGGGGAAGAAGTTGCTGTTGCCCAGCTGTTCCTTCTGAGCTTCCCAGCATCCTTTTCTCTTTCAGAACACAACTGTGTATGTCACACAACCTGTCATGTATTTCCTAAACCAGGACTCTCAAACTCCCGGCCCATGGGCCAGATGCATCATGAGCTGGCCGTGCCCATGCCTGGTTTAGCTAAGGGGGGGGGAGAAAGTCCCGATATGTCATGTGACGTCACCATGATGACGTGAGTTTGACATCCCAGATCTAAACTATCCTATTGCCTTTAAGTGCAGTTGAGGATTCAGTCTCATTACTAGTTGAAGATTTGATAGTTCAGCTGGTTTCTATAAATAGAATGGAGAAGAGTACTACCTTGTCCTTGGCAGGACACAAACTGTTAAGTCTCCTAATTAGCTGGATAAATGGTTTAGATGTTAGGGACCAAAATTTTAGTGTACCTACATATACCAAATTGTATAAATTGTATCCTATGGGAGACATTTCTTATGCAGTCTCCAAAACATGAAAACTTTGCATCCTTCTCATTCATTTTATACATCTAAATGGTGTATAATACTAACCAGTCATCTCCCACATTGAAAGCATTGAGGCTTTTGGTGAATCCTTGCATGTTGTTAGGACTAACTCTCTGAAGGAAGTCAATATAATCTTCTGAATGAAAGCGACACATGTCATGCTGAGAAGCTTGATATGGCTTAAATACCTGCAGAAAAAAATTGCTTTTGTTCACAGCTGAATTCAAATAGTAATGAAAGTGTTGTTAAACTACAAACTTCTAATTTATGTTAAGTTCTAATCACAATTTCCAAATAAAATAAACTGTTTTTTTAAAGTTATGCATCATCTTAAATAATAACTATTTTATTATTGAACAAGCTTATAAGACTAGAGTTCACTTTCTCAGATATATGTGGTAGGATATCATAAATTGGCAAGCGTAATTACATTTACATATATACACCCATCTCGCCCATCTACATGCAATTACATACATGGGAAGGAAAGGATGGAGAAGACTTCAATTGGAGGAGGAAAAAACGTAAATTGGACAGTGTTAAATATAAAAGACAAAACAGTTAGAACTACTACTACTATTACTGAACACAATTCTTCAAGAGTAACAATTAAATTAGTAACAACACCCCAAACATGGGGATCAAAATATGCACAAGAATTAATAGTAACTCAGCATTAGTACAGGATCTAAAAACTTTTAGCTGGAGAACAACTGGGCTATTAGATGAGACTAAAGGGGAATAAGCCATAAGTATCATGGCTATCAAATAATCAATCTTAGTGTGTGAATTCCAGTGGAAGTTATGACTAAATTTTTGCTCATCTTTAATTGGTGCACTAATTATCTGGAAGATTTGATCACCTCCTGATTGAACGACTCCAGTGTTCTTTAACAGGAGATGCCTTTGGAGTTGGCTCAGAAGCTGGTGCTGGTGCAGAGGGTCAGCTGGGGGATCTGCTATTGGAACCCTCTGCACCAGCTCCAGCTTCTGAGTCATTTTCAAAGGCATCTCCAGTTAAAGAACAGTGGGGTAGTTCAATCAGGAGGTTATCAAATCGATGATACTCATTCAAAAATTGCTGCATTGACTGCCAGTAGACCTCCCAAAACAGTAAAAGTGCTATAAACCTCTATGTAATTTGCTACCGGATTATATCAGGACCACCTTACGAAGCCTAATTCTACCAGTCTGGTTTGACATCAAGGGAATTCTGACTCCACATGAGGTAAGTTGGGTGTGGACCACAAGATGAAAAATCTCATTACTAGAACCATACTATAGGACATGATGCTCCAAAGGGAACCTTGGTTCCAAGGTTGCTTGCTTGAATTCATAAAGATCCTAACCATTGTTATATTTTGATGAACCTTTGGCAAATATAACCATCTGAATACTGTATTGTTTATCATACCAAATTATAATATCAATCATATCATAACCATGATGTGATATATCACTCACAACAATCTTTTAGTTAATTATTTTCTTTGTAAACCACTGAGATTTTTAATTTATGTCAATCTATGAAAATCATATAATAAAAAGCAAACATGTAAGATCCATTCATGTGGATGGAATACACTACATTCTATCATTTTCCAGCAATTCCTTCCTATATTTATATAGAACAAATTGGGCAATAGTGAGAAAATTATGAAACCATTTTTCAGCCTTCCAAAATGATCTTAGCATGCTACCCTTTAAAAAATATAAAACGACTAAATTATTATTTATCAAGAAATTACATTATACACCTGTAACTGGAAAGTGGTCAGCATATTTAATACAATGCATACATTCTATATATCAGCATCTATACTACCGTGCTATTGGCTATTTATTTGGCTATCAAGAATTATCATCCCAATTTTTTTCATTTTCTTTTTTCATTTTATTTCCCTCTCATCCTTTCTCCTTCTGTATATACATATCCTGCTCATATTGAGCTGTTGTTATCTATCCTAGTGCTTGAGGCAGGGCTGTTAAAGTTGTGGTCCACAGGCAAGTACGCCCACACCCAGTTTAAAGAAGTGGGGAAAGTTGCGATATGTCAGATGACGCTGCTGTGATGCCATGAGTTTGACACCCCTGCATTAAGGAAACTTTAAATGTGATACAATATAAAATAGTAATTTATTTTAAAGAAAAAGTTACCGGCATTAAAAAGATTTTAAGAGTTCACAGATAAAGCACAGCTTAAATATACTCTGCCAACAAACTCCTTTGACCATTTTGAAAAAAATGAGACCACAAGTACTTCACAAGACAGAAGCAACTCTAAGAAAGACAGAATTTCTCATGATGACTGAAACAAAGAAATGTATGTACAAAGTTTAAACATAAAATTCCTCTAGGATTTTAATGGAGCTTACATAATAATTGCTTCTCCAGTTTTCCCCACACCAACCATCGCCAAATAGGCATAGGCATATACCCGGGACAGGCGAGGCAAGTGTACAAAATAACAGAGTTGGAAGGGACCTTGTAGTCATCTAGTTCAATCCCCTGCTGAAGCAGCAGGCCCTATATCATTTCTGCCAAGTGGCTATCCAGTCTCTTCTTGAAAGTCTCCAGTGATGAAACACAAGCAACACAGTGATGAAACACAAGCAACTTCTGAAGGCAAGCTGTTCCATTGGTTGATTGTTTTCACTGAGAAAATTTATCATTTCTGCATTAAATCTCTCTTTGATCAGTTTACATCCATTGTTCCTTGTCTGGCCACCAGGTGCTTTGGAAAAGAGTATCATGCCCCTGTCAGAGTCTGAATCCTAGGAGGAAGACGAACAGCTGACAGGGAGTGGGAGTGTGGTTCAGTTGGCTGTGGAGGAAACTGGGGAAGGGCAAAGTCCGGCTGGGCAGAGCAAGGAAGAAATAGAACTAGGGAGAGGGAGTTCAGAGGAAGACCCAGGCCCACCCCCTTTTCATCACCTTCATGTCTGAAACTCTTGCTCCTGCCCTGCCAGACTAATTACCTCATTTTGCCTTGATTGGATTTATAGTTACAGGTTTTTTGACCACATTTTGGAATTGATTCTCTGCAGCCAAAGGCTGTTCCTGGGAGAGTTTTTCTCCAGCCAGAAGGTTACCAGGACATTGGGGGCAAAGTTGGAGCTAGTTAAGGGACACCTACTGATTATCTGACTGTGTTGCCTTTGTGCCACACCCCGGGTCATCACAAAGAGGTTGTCCCCCTCCTCTCTGTGATAGTCCCTCAAATATTGGAACACTATCATGACTCCCTTGGTTTTTCTCTTCACTGGACTAGCCATGCCCAGTTCTTATAATCTTTCTTCACGTTTTAGCCTCCAGGCCCCTAATACTCTTGGTTGCTCTTCTCTGGACTCTTAATATATTTTTTAAAGTGTGATGATCAAAACTGGATGCAGTATTCTAAATGTGGCCTTACTAAGGCTTTATAAAGCGGTACTAGTACCCCATGTGATCTTGATTCAATCCTTCTGTTAATGCTACTTAGGATTGATTGTATTGGCTTTTGTGACTGCTGCTGTACACTGCTGGCTCTTATTTAAGTGATTGTCCACTAGGACTCCAAGGTCCCTCTCACAGTTACTGTTTTTGAGCCAGGTTTCATCTAATCCATATGTGTACTTTCGGTTTTTCATGCTTAAGTGTAAGACTTTACTTTTCTCTATGTTGAATTTCATTTTGTTAGATAGGGCCCAATGTTCAAGTCTGTTAAGAACTATCTGGATCTTGAGCCTATCATCTAGAGTAGAGGTGTCAAACTCAATTTCATTGAGGGCTGCATCAGGATTATGGTTGACTTTGGGGGGATGTGGGGGATGTGGCCAGGGGCGTGGCCATGTTGGGCATGGCTAGCTCCCACTGCTGCCATGCTTGCTCTCCTTGGCCAGGTTGCTCATGGTGTGTGCGAGAATGCAAAGTGTGTGGGTAAGAGGGAGGCTCACCATCTCCTTACGAGGAGTCTCGGCTTTGTAACCAAAGCATCCTCAGTGATAGGAGGGGAGACCACCAGGAGAGATCAGGAAGAGGGGACAAGGGGGTGACAAAAGGCAGCAGGGCTGCTGGTGGCCAAATGCTAAGGCAGGATCTACCTCAGACCCTCACTCACTCTCATTATAATCTCCTTTCCTTCCTTTCCCTTTTTCCTTCTCCTTTCTTTTTTCTTCCTTCCCCTCTTTCCTTCCTTTTCTCTCCTTGCTCTCTTGCCCTCTTTCCTTCTTTTTCTTTGTCTTTCCTGTCCCTTCTTGCAAAAGGGGCCTGTGATCAAATGCCACTTTTGCTAGTAATTTGTGGCCACTTATAAGACTGAAAATGACTTCTGGCTGACATCACAGCAAGACTGGACATGAGGAGCGGGTCTCTGTGCTCCTGTGCCAATTCTCCCATTGATGGGCTCCGAAAAGCTGCCCTGTAGAGGCAGCGAAGCAAAGAGGGCTGCCCTGTGAGGTTGCAGATCTTTCCTGCCTGATCTGGAGCTTTCTTTCCCTCTCAGCCACGACAAGGTGAAGAGGCAGCCCCAAGATGGCAGCCATGAAGCTAGGACAGCCAGCGACCACCTAAGATTTGTGCTGGAGCAGATTTCAGTGAACAGTGTAGAACTGGGAGAGATGATCCTTTTTTACTTTTTTTAACCCTCAACCCCAAGAGAAAGTTCACTATTAACTCGGAATTATCTGTTAAAGTGGCGAGTAAACACTTAATCAAACCGGAAGGAAAAATATTAAAGAGAGAAAAAAATCTTTGTTCTTTTTCAAAATGACTATCAGAGCATTAGTATTTCCTATATTATTTTTAACACGCTCTGATGCTAAGGAGTTCTACTCCCCATCCCCATCTGAAAAATATCTCTTCCAAATGCAAAACACAAGCAGAGGAGTTTCAGTTTTAGTTTCATAGCAACAACCAGCTTTAGTACAGAACAGTTGAGCTAAGCCATGCCCAGCCTCCTTGCTGTCCCCTTCTTGCTCACACAGCAAATACTGTTTCAGTTTCCAAACAGCCTCAACTCTCTCACATGCTTACAGGACGTTAGCCAGATGAATACCGATGGATGCTGGTAGGCAGGGGCAGAATTTTCTTTTCCTTATTTTCCTCCCCAAAAACTAAGCCCGACCATATAGTTTCGTAGTGAAGCACGGTATCAGCTAGTTGTTCTTATATCGTTACCTTGACTGGATAACATTGAGTTTTCCACCCAAAGCTGCTGAAACTACAACTCCCAGAATTCCTTGTCAGTGGAATAAATGAGTTGAGAACAGCAACATTAGAGTATCCAGGAGATATATATTCAAATTTGCATTCAATGGTGAACAACTAAATCTTCACTGCTGATTTTGTTTCACTGTTTCCTTATATAATTGTGGGATTTGTTGTCTAGTTTTGAAATAAACAATCACCAGCCAAAACTTCCAAGAGATAACAACAGTAATTTTATGTAAAGCTTTGCAAAGAAAGTAGACAGCTCACACTAGGTACAATGGATACACCCTAAATCATCAATGTTTGCCTTATATTCTTTATTGCCGTTACAAATTTACCTCCCATCTTTTCCTCATTGGCTTAGTACTCATTCCTATCATAACCTATTCAAAGCATCTAAACTGAATACATTATCTCCACCCCGATTACATCTCCCACGACTCTAATTCTATCACCCTCTGCACTTATTTACAAATTACCATTTAAGGTCCTAGTTCCTAGGTGTTGTCTCAAGAGTGACTATCATATCGGTAAATTCTGGTTAAAACTGGTTTTTAGCCTAGCAGAGGCTTCTGATCCTAGCTCCTACATACCATTCTCAAGCTTCAATCTAGTTCATGAATTAGAAATATATACAATGTATTTTCTTCACAGGGGTCTGCAACCTTAAACCCTCAAAGAGCCATTTGGACCCATATCCCACAGAAAACACTGGGAGCCAAATTTTTAAGAACTGGTATGTCTGAGTGGGTGTGGCCAACTCGACGTCACTCACTCTCACCCAGTCACATGCCTATCCCAGCCATGCCTACCCAGCCAGTTATTATGGCAGAGAACTGGTTGTTAAATTATTTGCCATGCCTGGTGTGATAAAAATCCAATAAATTAAAAGGACAAGAGAATGTATGAACAAACATAGTGCAGAATTATCTTCCAATTGATGTCAGCATAATTAAAGTCTCCCATTACTATTGTAGCATGTTTTGTACATATATTAGTTACTTGGTTAGCAAAAAGTACATCTATTTTTTCTGCTTGGTTGGGTGGCCTGTAGTATATGGTAATATCATTCTTTTTTTCTTTTATATTGACCCATATGCATTCTAGGAAGTTTTCATCGTTGGTTTCATGCATTTCTGCAGCATTATAATCATGTTTTACCTATAATGCAACTCTACCTCCTCTTTTATGGGGCCTATATTTTTTAAGTTTGTATTCTTCTATCAGCATGTTCCAGTCATGTGTTTCTTCCTACCAAGTTTCAGTAATTGCAAATATATCATATCTACCCTCATGTACTAATAATTCAAGTTCACCCTGTTTGTTCCCCAAACTTTCATTTTTTGTATATAGTTATTTGAGATATTTTATGTCTGAGTTTTATGTCTTCCTGGTGTTTGTCTTCCTTCTCACCGCTCCTTCCTCAATATTTGATTTATTTTGGGGAGGTTTTTGCTTGGAATTAGGTCCTGGAGATCCTAGAGATTGGTCACCCTCCCCCCTCAATTTTAATGTAAAGTCCTCTGGATAAGTTGAGCCTGTTGTTTTCGAAAAAACATTTTTCCTGGTTTTTGTTAGGTACAGCCCATCCCTTGCAAAAGCCCATTGTTGGGGTAGTGCAGACCATGCTCCAGGAATCCAAAGTTCTCTTGGTGACACCAACCATTTAGCCCAGCGGTCACCAACCGGCGGGCCGCAGCCCACTGGTGGGCCACGAGAAAATTTTGATGGGCTACAGAGAAATCTCACCCCCAGAGCACCCTCCCCAAAGCAGTTAATCCAGGCTCCGCAGAAACACAAGGCTGTGCTGCCCACATTACCTGCGGGAACCCTCTCCACCCACTCCTTACCCGGCAAACTTGAGTGCTAAATTGCTATTTTTTTTTCTGACCAAAAAGTGCAAACTCATGCAAATTTTACGTGACAGACTGAGCTAGATGATGGCAGATAGATCATTGAATGATTCTGTGAGCAACTCAATCTGCCTGCCTGCTTTGCCTGATTTTGGGCAAAAGTTGCTCTTTTTTAAATAAAAATATCAATATTTACATACATGGTATGTTGAGTTAATTTTATGAGTTTGCTCGCAAGCAAATTTTATGTGACAAACTGAGCTAGCTGATGGCAGATAGATAGATCTTAGAGATAGCGATAGATCTCTGAATGAATCTGTTATTCTGTGAGCAGCTCAATCTGCCTGCCTGCTTTGCCTGATTTTGGGTAAAAGTTGCTCTTTTCTATAAAAATTCAATATTTATATAAATATTTATAATATTTACATACAAGCCATGCCCAACCAGTCACATGACCACCAAGCCACGCCAGCAGAACTGGTTAGTGGTCCCTGGGATTTGGTTGTCCCTGAGGTCCAAAAGGTTGGTGACCCCTGCTTTAGCCAGTGGTTTACGTCTGGAATCCTTTGTTCTCTTACTGGATGTTGATATTTCACTGGCAGTACAGATGAAAAAACCTGTGCACCTAATTCCTTAACTTTCTTGCCTGGCAAGATCTAAATCACTCAATATTGTTTTCAGGTTCATTTTTGAGTCATTTATCCCTATTGTTAGATTTACAGTTATTTTTAGTCTGAGTTTTCCCAGGCCGTGTTTTACAAGACTTTTCCTCTCAGAGCAATCTGGGGCTAGGCCATGCACGTGTAGTCCTTGCCAGGCCTGTGTGATTCACCTCCACCTACTGAACTACCAAAGCATTTCCCCACTAAGCTTCAGGTTCAAATTGAGAGGGTGAGGAGGGGGGTCATAGATTACAACTAAAATGATATTGATTGTACATTACTAAACGAGGAGACTTGAGAATGAAGCTGACTAAATTGAAGCTTAATATGAAAATCTCTCTGCAGCAGGCATCAAAGCACAAGGATCTCACTAACTTAAGTAGACTAAAGCTACTTAATCCAACATTTTCCCGAGAGTAAGCCCCATTGAAGACAATGGTACTTAATTCTGAGTAAACATGAATAGGATTGCGTTGCAGATATGATCTTGAAGTGAGCTCAAATTGTATTTTGAATTTGTTAGGTACCTTTATTTTAATATGTATAGTAATTAATATGATCAAAGTATTACAGAAAAAGCTTTCATTAAAATTATTTTATATTTATGCATTTCAGTTCTCTATTATATGTTTTGAAACTTTATTTGTTGTTTTTTCATATTCCTTCATACTATTATTTTTAAGTTCCTCAGTATTTCTACTGTCTTTCATTCTTTTATGTTTCTCTTTCATGGATGGCATGTTCTTTGGAACCTTGTTCAAACCATTGTTTAATGGCCGTTTAGGCTTCGTCCGTATGAATAGGAGTTCACTGTTTGAATAATAAGTTATATGTGTCAGCTGGTGCTCCATTCAAAATCCAAGAAAGAAATACTTAGACTCCGTTAATTAGAGAAAAGATATATTTTACTGGAAATCAAGTGGTAGCAACAAAAGAATTCTGAATCTGAGAAAATGGGCACGTCAATCATATATTACAAAGTAATGGCAATGTTCCCACCCCCAATAGTTCAATTGGCTCATCCAAATTAAAAGTTGTGTATGTCATCATGTGGGCATCTCCAGGTGGTGATTAGGCCTCTGTCCGTTGACCTTGACATATTTTGATGAAGAGTTGCAGCTGCGCATAGTATAGGATAGAAGCCTAAGCAAGAATCTACCCCCTACCAGCTTATACAGTTCTGTTTTGTAACGCCTCCAGCTCACTTCCCATAACCATATCCCCCCTCCTCCCCCCATTACTGGAAAATGTTTCCAAACAATCATATTGGAGTCGACCCCTTTGTTTTCAAGAATCCAAAATTTCTTTAACTTCAAAATGTTGCTCACCTTCAGTTAGCAATGGCACAGGGGGATCGACTTGAGTTGGTCTCAAGTCAGAGGTATGTTCAGGTTTTAATAAACTAACATGGAAAACAGGGAGGATCCGTTGGAGGGTTTTAGGTAATATCAGTTGGACTGTCACAGGGTTCACAATGCATTCAATTGAGAAAGGTCTGACATACTTAGGTCCAAGCTTCTTTGACTTTTGTATGGTCTGCAAATATCTGGTGCATAAAAAAACCTTGTCACCAACTTGATAGGGTTTTTGTGGACTTCTCTTTTTATCTGCAGATTTTTTATGGGCTTGATGAGCATCATCTAATGCTTTACGGGTAACCGGCCAGGTAAGCTGGAGCTGTGTTATCCATTCATCTAATGACTGAATGTTAGGCTTCTCTTGTGGAAGCTTGGGTATAGGTACAAGGTCTTGCCCTGAAGCCAATTTAAATGGAATAAACCCAGTACTACTATGTACCGAATTGTTATATGCCACCTCAGTGAATAGTAATAAGTCAGCCCAATTATCTTGCTGATAATTTATATAACATCGAAGATACTGTTCCAATACTGAGTTAGTCCTCTTACAAGCCCCATTGGTTTGTGGGTGGTGGGTGGAGCTTAAGCCCTGGGTGGAGCCCAATAACTTCAGGAACTCCTTCCAAAAGTTTGAGGTAAACTGGACACCCCTGTCTGAGATTATGCAATCAGGAACCCCATGTAACCTGTAGATATGTAAAATAAACAGTTTAGCCAACGTTTTCGCAAATGGGATTTTCAGAGAAGGTATGAAATGTACCTATTTGGAAAAAAAATCAGTTACTACCCAAATAACTGTATTTCCCCCACTTTCAGGTAATTCCACTATAAAATCCATAGAAATTTCCTTCTATGGAACAGTTGGTCTAGCTACATTTTGTAGTCAGCCTGCTGGTTTACCAGGAGGCAGTTTGGCTGAGTCACAGATAGGACAGCTAGCCACATAAGTCTCAATGTCCTTTTTCAAAGTAGGCCACCAAAATTGCCTTTTAACCAAGTGTAAGGTTTTCACGAATCCAAAATGTCCAGCAGCTTTTAGAGTCATGCTTGCTGTAATGTTTGATTTCTCAGCTTTGCTGGCACATATAATCTGGCTCCCACCCATGCCAATCCATCTCTAACCGTACAGTTATTTGAGTGAGCAAGGAACAAATCATCAAGTTTTAGAGCTTCTTTTAATAGTGCAGTTAAATCATTTAATAAATCAACTTCCTTCTGTTTCTGGGCTCTGGTAACCACTGGAGCTGCCAACTGTTTGGTTGGGACAATAGGCCGTACCACTTCTTGGCAAGCACAGCGCTTGCTATATTTGAGGTAATCTAGATAAAGCATCCATCATGAAGTTTTTTCCTCCTGGAATGTATTAAAATGAAAAATTAAAGCGCTTAAAGTACTGCGCCCAGTGAGCTTGCTTGGGAGACAGCTTCCAAGGCGTTTTCAAAGCCTCCAAATTTTTATGATCCATCCACACCTCAAATGGGTGTTTTTCCCCTTCTAAGAAATGCCTCCAGGTTAACAGAGCCCACCGAACTGCAAAAGCTTCTTTTTCCCAAATGGCCCATCTTCTTTTGGTTTCAGTTAGTTTACGGGAAGTATATGCACATGGTTGGAGAGTCCCCATCTTGTCTGCTTGTAGTAACACCGCCCCGACTGCTACGCCACTCTCATCGGCTTGGATTACAAAAAGAGTGTCCATGTCTGGGTGCTTGAGCACTGGTTCAGCAGCAAATAGTTGTTTCAGCTTCTCAAAAGCAGCTTGACATTCCATGGACCACTCTAGTGGTTTACTTGGCTTCGGTTTCACCTCCCTTTTGGTTTTTAGGAGATTTGTGACAGGCATTGCAATCTTCACAAAAGCCAGGATAAACTGATGGTAAACATGAGCAAATCCCAAGAAACTTTTAAGTTGCTTCCTGATGCAGGGAGGGGCCCATTCCAAAACGGCATGAATTTTCCCCGGATCCATATCTATGCCATCATGTGATATGCGATAGCCTAGTCAATTTTTTCCTGGTGGAATTCACACTTGGACAACTTTGCATACAGCTCAGCAGCTTGAAGTTTTTTCAGAACTGACCGCACTAGTTTCACATGTTCATCACGAGTCTCTGTGTAGATAAGAATATCATCAAGATAAACCAACACCCCTTTGTATAAATGTTCATGCAACACCTGATTGCATGAATACTGCAGGGGCTCCCTGTAGGCCAAATGGAAGAACATTGAAATTGGAAACAACCCATTGGGCAGTTAAAAGAAGTTTTCCATTCATCTCCTTCCTTAATTTTAACTCAGTAGTATGCTTCTCTCAGGTCAAGTTTTGTAAAAATTTCCCCTTTGGCCAAGTGGGAAAACATATTCTTCATCAAGGGGAGGGGGTACACGTTCTCCACCAAAATAGTGTTGAGGTTTCTGTAGTCCACACATAAACGAAGAGAGCCATCTTTCCTTCTCACAGAACAATACTGGAGCTGCTACTCGGGGTCTAGCAGGTTGGATGAAACCACGTTCCAAATTTTTATCGATAAATGACCACAGCTCTTCTAGCTCCCGCAGTGCCATCGAGTACAGTTTCGGTTTTGGGAGTTTCACTCTGGTAAAATTTCAATGCTGCAATTTGTTGAGCGATGGGGGGGGGGAACTCCTCCGAGGCTTTTTCACTGAATACCTTCTTTAAGTCCCAATATTCCTCCAGAATTTTCTCCTCCCCCCTCAGACTCTTGGTGCCAGTGGAGGCCAGCTCAGTGAGATTCTTGAATTTTGGTTGAGATTGACACTCCCCTTCTAGGCATTGGTCAGTACATATGCACAATGATCCCCCCTCCAATCAACATGGGGGTTCCATTTCCAGAGCCAGGGCAAACCCAGTACTAGGGGACGCTCCATCCCAGGAGCCACAATAAAACACAAAGTCTCTCTCTGCTTCCCCATCATCATTTCTACTGGTTCCGTTATGAAACATGCAGGGCCTACATGTTAGTAGGGGTTACATGTTAGTAGGATTAGTAGCAGGGGCTACTAATCCATCCAGTTGGCAAAAGGCTTTGGGCGTTTTTAAAGTATTTAGCCTTAACCCCATTTTTTCTACTACTTCCCAGCTGATTACGCACCCAAAGCCTAACAAGTCCAGCATTTCCCCTTTGGCTCCTGACGTGGGTACCCTTAATTTCACTGGAATGGTCACAAGGCCTTTGTTTGGACTTACCAGTGAGTTGTCTTCCAGTTCAGGTTCACTCTCTTCAGAAAAGGTTGGAATTCCCAGCTCCTCTCCTTTCAGAGGGGCGATCTCTATAACCTCCTCCACTTTAAGCGTTGTTTTGTGAGGCTTTGCTGGGTTTTTTCATGTTTTCTTCCTCCTCCTGGCGCCCCCTTTGGCTCTAGCTTGGCACAGCAGTCTGCAGCCCAGTGACCTTCCTTCCCATATCAGAAGCATACAGTGGTCTTGGGTTTGGCCACCATTCCTCCCTTTTGAGGTTTTAAGGCTTCTCGAGGGCTGGTGGGGGAGGACTTCCTCCAACCAAAATCTCCCGGCGTCTGTTTCAGGTCAGATCAATTAGTGGTCACTCCCGGAGGAGGCTTTTCCTCAGGATCCTTCCAGCTGACTCCCAGGGACCATTTGGGTTTTACAGCTGATTTTTTGCCAAGACTTAATTTTTGCTAACAAGTCGGCTTCCTCTGCTGCCTCTAACAGCATGGAATCTTGTCCTCCAGTTGCTCCCAGGTCTTCTTGGTCGCTGGCTGGATTTGACATTGTGTTCAGACCCTCTCGGAAGAAAATTTATAAATTCTCAGGGTGGGCTGGTATCGTGGAGATTCAGAATAATGTCAGCTGGTGCTCCATTCAAAATCCAAGAAAGAAATACTTAGACTCCATTAATCAGAAAAAAAGGTATCTTTTACTGGAAATCAAGTGGTAGCAACAACAGAATTCTGAATCTGAGAAAATGGGCGCGTAAATCACATATTCAAAGTAATGGCAACATTCCCACCCCCAATAGTTCAATTGGTTCGTCCAATTAAAAGTTGTGTATATCATCATGTGGGCATCTCCAGGCGGTGATGAGGCCTCTGTCCGTTGACCTTGACATATTTTGATGAAGAGTTGCAGCTGCGCATAGTATAGGATAGAAGCTTAAGCAAGAAGCTACTCCCCCCAGCTTGTAAGCTTTGTTCTGCTTTGTAACAGCTCCAGCTCACTTCCCATAACCATATCCCCCCTCTTCCCCCCGTTACTTATGACAGCCGAAAGATGCAAAGCAAAGGGAGAAAATCTTGAAGGCTGACAATATGTCACAGGGGGTACATCAGATTTTAGAGATGCTTAGGTGGGACATGGCCAAAAAATGGTTGGGAACCATTGCTTTAGACCCTTTATTTTTTTCTTTTCTAGTCAGGTAATTAGTTTATATTTGGTACATATAAAGTCTGGGTTTCTTTGGGCATAAGTGTATACATGGAACATATTTTGCAGATCACGAAAGTATCAGTTGCTTTTTCCATGAGTGGATTGAAAAAAAAATGAAAATGAAAATGTAGAAGCTTTTTTAAAGATTTTTAAAAGTGAAAATTATCAAAATTTGAATATTGTAAAAATGTAGAAATTTGATATTCTAACAGATCATTTAAAAATTTCAAAATTTAGGGAAAATGTCTCATTTAAAAATTAAAATTCTAGCAGTTTTTTAAAAAATGGCAAATTTTAAAATTTTCAGTGTTGAATGAGGTTTAAATGCAAGGTTCATTCTTATCCTGCCACAGAGTGCTCCATAATTATCTCTCTCTTCCCTGCCTTGTGATCCTTTCCCTCCTTGCCTTCTTGTGAGCTTGATTTATCCCTTCCTTCTTTACTTTTTTATGTTCCACACTTGCTATTGTCTACTTTGCCTACTTATTTATCCCCTTATTTTTTGTCTTATGTTCTGTAGTTTTTTTAAAAAAATCCTCTTTCTTACTTGCCTTTCACCTGCCATTACTGGATAGTCAGCCCTCCCTGCTTTTCCCACTGACAATACAAAAGCCTCAATTGTCGTACTTGTCTCAACATTGCCTTGCAGGTAAGAGTAGAGTTTGTGTCATGATGTAATCCTGAACATGTCATCTTTTGATCTACTGTACTGTAAGTTTGCAGATTTTTCTGCCAGTGAGTTTCCAAAGATGAGAGTGAATTCAAACCTTATATACATAAAAGGTACCTTATGAACATGAATCAAGAATTCCAGGAGTTCTAAACATATTTTACACATTGCAGATCTACAGTGGGATTAAAATATCCACGCTTACCAAGCTAGTTTTTAAATCACAAAACTAATGCCATAATATACCACATAATATTGCTTTCAATTCAGAGATACGTTTATTTTAACCGCTCATGCCAAGAGATCAGTTAGCAGTCAGGCCACTCTTTCAAAGACAACAAAGTCCATAGTTTGGACAGAGAGAATAGTTGGTTTGAAGGAGGAGTTAAAGAGGCCATCTATGTCAAAATTGAACAGCGTTCTCTCAACAGAGGGGGAGGGATACAACATCATCTATGTTCAATTTACAACACAGTCCTTTCAACAGTTCCAAGAAGGCTCCATACCAATTTGCACTATGCAGGTGACCCTGATGACACAGATAAACCTCCAGGTGACTTTAATAACCTGCTAAAAGAATGCAAATGTCTGCAAGGAGTATAAATCCTTCCATTCCCCACCATCAAGTCAGAGCTGAAGAAGCTTCTTTGATAAGAAGTGAAATGTCTTCAAAGAAAACCAAAAAGTCCAGTTGCCTCTTGAAAAAAGCACCTTTGGGACAACCATGACCCAATAATCTCCACAGACATTAAGCAATGCAATTTTATGCAATAATATTTAATAAGTTGAACTTTCTTCCTTCCCTGCAAAGTAAACAGGTGATCAGAAACTATCCTGGCAGTTTGTATGACTGGGTAATATAACTATCTGCAGCTGTGAACTCTGGCATTTCTGCCAATCAGAACCATCTTTTCCCATGGGAAAGGAAGATGGGGTAAGATCTTCCTCAGCTGAAACTGACAAAAACAAAACAAGTACGGTATATCATAATTTTGAATCTGGCAAACAGTCATTCCAAACTATGGATTCCTGCTGAGATATTGTCTTCTGTGTAATAAGGAAGTTTTACTATACTTAAAAGCACATTATATGGTAGTTACTGGGTATCGTATATGAAGTCCTTAAAATTAGTAATAATTATCTAAAACAAACATGTGAAATCCAACACTTACAATCATCTTCTTATAAAGTCCATAATGTAGCACCAGACTGTGGGTCAATGCCAACCGATGTGGTTTCATGGGATGTCCTGCTCCTAATATTGGGGGGGGGGGGGGGGGAGAAGAAATACATATAACTAACATGTCCACACCAGAAGCACAGGAATCTAACTGATCACTACCACAAGTCCTCAAAGAATAAAGAATATGGATTTTAAAAGTGAAAGATGGATGGCATACAAATTGAAAAAGGAGGGGGAAAGTGATACATCAATTAATGGATGAGGAAGGAAACTTTCACCATCAAAATGATAAAAAGAAAGTGATCCAAAATTACTATGGAAAATTATAAGACCAAGATACAGCTTCAGAAGATAAAACAATACTTAAAAAAAAAAACAGAACAACCTAAAATACCTAAAACAGTGGAAGCCATGTTAGATGAACGTATAATAATGATGGAATTAACAGAAGCAATTAAGAGACAAAAGAAGGCCCGGATGATTTACCAGCAGAACTTTACAAAGACTTACAAAATATTCTAAGTATGCCAATGTTGGAAGTGTTCAATAAAGTATTGAGCATCATTGATGGCACAGTGGTTAGAGTGCAGTACTGCAGGCTACTTCTGCTGACAGCCGGCTGCCTGCAATTTGGCAGATTGAATCTCACCAGGCTCAAGGTTGACTCAGCCTTCCATCCTTCCAGGATGGGTAAAATGAGAACCCAAATTGTTGGGGGCAATATGCTGACTCTGGAAAACGCTTAGAGAGGGCTGTAAAGCACTAAGTGCTATTGCTATTGTTAGAAGTGAAAGTACCAAATTCATGGATGGAAGCATATGTCACACTCATACCAAAAGAAGATTCAGTTTTACAACAGATAAAAAATTACAGACCAATACCTTTTATTAGCCCGAGTTTGATTTTGTAGAAATTCTAGCAATAAACTATATTACTCACAGGGTTTTTGTGAATAGGTATGTTTATTTTCGCTCACTGTCCTTCAAACACGGCAACAATGGTTATACTGGGTAAAGTCAGCGCTGAGATGCAAATGATTTCAGCACAATTTATCACGAAGCCCCACACCGTGCAGCTAACATCCGCCCTCCCCATTAGTCCTACGCGCCTCTACCCTGCAATTCTAAATGCAACTAATTAACCCAGCAGTATGTGGTTTAAATCTCGAGCCGTGACTTAATTCCCCTAATTCCACCCCAATGAGCCTCCATGTTTCGTTTCTGGAAATGAGATAAGTCGGAGTGAAAAACCTCCTCCCACCCCCATCCTTGTCACATGTCTGTGGCAATACGGGACAGATGAGTTGAGCCAAGATGGGATCTGCAGGAGTGGAAAACCTTCCCCGAGGATCTACAGGAGTGCAAAGCCCTCCTGACTAAGTAAATACATTGGAAACAGCAGGATCGGACGTTCCTTCCCCAATCAAGATAACATGTCGGGCTTCACTCCAAGGGATGAACCAGAAGGATCTTTGAAGCCCGACAGGCGGCCCCCTCTACCATTGTTCCTTCTGTAAGAGAAAGGTTATTATTAGTAACATGCATATATCTTACTTCATCCCTCCCACCCATTTTTGTGAGGTTTATATGGAATTGTCATCTCAGATGAGATGCAGATACATCTATATGGGGTATCTATGATGCATCTGCTAATGGATAATCTGTTCACCAAACTAAATATTGCAATACTCCACGTCTACGACATGAATTGAGTATTTCATCGATCTCGTAATGGTCATCACGAACTGGTCCTGGAGTATGCAATCTAGGTTCTTGTCATGTCATATTTGCAGGTTTTTAGAAGACTGATATGAAATACGGGGTGAAATCTTTTGAACCTAGAAGGAAGTCGAAGACAAACTGTAACAGGATTTATTACTTGTATAACTTGAAATGGTCCAATGTATTTTGGGCCTAGCTTTTTACTAGCTAGACCTAGGTGTAGGTATTTAGTTGATAGATATACCCAATCTCCAACATCATATTGTGTTTGTGAGGATCTTTTTTTATCAGCTTGGATTTTATATACTTCCGCTTTTTTCAAGGCGATTCGAACTGAGTCCCATTGCTTACATACTTTATCTGCCCAGGTAATTGTAGTCTCTACATTTTGTTCTTGTTCATTATGAGGCCATTCGGGTATGGGTACAAATTCCATACCATTTACCATTTGGAAGGGGGAATGACTAGTAATGCTATGTACTGTATTATTATACGCTATTTCAGCATATGGTATCAGATCTACCCAATTACTTTGTTGATAATTAACATAGCAAAGGTACTGTTTGATGGTGGCATTAGCTCTTTCATCCGCTCCATTGGTAGCTGGGTGATATGCTGTACTTAGTCCTTTTGTTGAACCAATCAGATGTATAAACTTTTGCCAGAATTTTGAGGTGAACTGTACTCCCCTATCCAATATTATTCTTCGAGGCACCCCATGTAATCGATATGTATAAACAATTTGACTAATTTTTTTAGCTGATGGTATTCCTTTACATGGGACAAAATGTGCCTGTTTGGAGAACAGATCAATGACAGTCCATATCACTGTGTATCCATGGTTATCCGGTAAATCAACTATAACTACAATGTCTTACCAGGGTTTCATCGGTTCAGACACTGTTTGTAGTAATCCTACTGGCTTTCCAATTTTAGTTTTATTTATCACACAGACAAGACAGGATTTCACATAACTTTCTATATGTAATCTCATACCTGGCCACCAAAACTGTTGTTTTGCTAAATGTAACTTTTTAGGAACCCATAATATCCTGCCTGTTTAACATCATGACATTTTTTTAATACTACTGATCTTAATATGTTAACAGGACCTAAACTAATACAAAAAATAGAGGAATATGGCAAAGTGGCAGGATTGAAAAAGAGAAAAGATATTAGTTAAAAATCTCACAGATATGCAGAAAAGAGTTCATGAAGAGAATATTCAGGTTACTAAGAAGGTAAAATACTTAGGGATTTGGCAGCAAGATGTGTAACTATTAAGGAAAATAATTGGAGGGCAGAGCTGATGCCATGGTGACACGACGGACTTCCTTGGTGCTCCCAGCCAGTGGTCCAAAGGGAAAAGATGACTGCCAAGAAGGGGACAACCTGTAGACTCCTGGGATACCACAATATCCCTGGTTGATCCAGAGACAGCCTCTCTAGCTGACTGGGAAGGAAAGTGGTCATAACAAGCCACTATGAGGCTGGGCAGCTACCAAAAGAAAGAAGAAACGGAAAGAGTGTGATCAAGCTGGGTGAGAAACCTTTTTAAAATTATTAAAGGAAGATCCCCCTAGGAAGAAAAGGGAGAAGAGGAAGCCAAAATAAAGGTGGAGGTGGGTAAATACCTCTCCTCCCCCCTGAGGAAAGCTGTTTCTGGTGTAAATAGAAAAGGGAAGCCATTAATTAAAAACTTGTGAAGGGAAACTAAATCTAAAACTGGACTGGACTTAAAAAACCTACTGGACTAAACTAAAGGGAAATAAGAAGAGAGATTTGGATTTTCCCTTTTACTCTTTTTTGTTGTTTGTTCCTGACTTTTTAAAATTTCAATTTCTTGTATTTTAATATAAAATTTGAAGCAAAGAAAAAAGAGAAAACAGTGCAACAGTGCCACCTAAAGGAGAAAGAAGGAAAATAAAACAGGGAGAAAGGACTGCATGACCTTGATAGAATGATAACAAATACATTGTTGATCAACAGAGAGTGAAACATTGAGAAACTTTATTTGTAACAGTGTAACTCTTGGAAAAGAAACAAATGAGAGACAAAAAAATAGAAGATTAAATCCCTTTCTCCTGGACTGTTGCAGACTGGACTGTTGTGTCTATTTTTATTGAAGGACAATTACAAGCCTGCACTGTGGAAATTACTGCCGGGAAATAACTGATGATTGGACTCTGAAAACTAGTGATTTAATGTGGATTATAATTGGATAATTTATTTTACTTTTTCATTACTATATATTAATTCCTTGGATACCATCTTATATTTTTATAGCCCTTTCCTCTTTTCTTTTTCTTTTCTTTTTTCTCTTTTTTATTTAATTTTTAAATTTTTTAAAATATTTTCTTTTCTCATACCTTATAATTTTTTTTCCATCATATTTTTATTTGATAATATATCTGTTTTCCTTTTTTCTTCTTCCAGGCCATAACACAGTTTGTTACTTTTGCTTTTTTTCTGGCATATCTATTTTTTTTAATGTACAATAAACATGAATTGGATTAAGGTATAGAAGAACCTGATGATTTTGGGAGAAGACCATGCAAGTAGATAATAAATTGTTTTTGATTTGCTCATCTGATTGGATTTTGCAAGACGTATTACAAAGAAGTTATAAAGAGACAACAAACACAATATCTTAAAATGAAGAAAGTAACAACATCTGCCTCATCTTCTGCTTCCTCCTTGGCTACTTTGAGCCCTGCCGGACACGATGTTTCAGCAGGAAAAGGCAGTCACAATGCAAGTGGACATCAAAGTGATTTTACAAGCTTTACAAGAACAAATAAGGAGAGTGGAAGAGAAAGTAGGGAATGTAGAAGGGAAAGTAGGGCAGGTAGATAAAAAGTAGAGAACATCCAACAAGTGATGATGAAAAATGAGGAATGTATGGGAAAAATAGAAGAGAGAGCAGACATAACAAAAAAAAGAATAGAGGAAATGGATTACAGGCTGACACTAGCAGGCCAAAATAAGGAGGGGAAAAAAAATCTCATGCTGGAGTTGGATCACGCGATTATTATTTAAGATTTCAAAACATAGAGGAAGAAAAGGAGGAAAACTTAGCAGAAATAAAGGCAAACTTGTTGGCAGGAGCTTGGAAGCAACAAAATAAAAAGTAATGGTAGATATAGATGAAATATTTAGAGTGCAGACCAGACACACACTGAGGGACAAGTTACCAAGGGAGGTACATGTTAGATTCACAAAGAAAGCCACAAGAACAGAAGTGTAACGAAAAGTGAGAGATGATACATTGAAATATAAAGGGGATAACTTTTTTGAAGCAAATACCAAGAAGTGCCAGAGATTTAAGGAAGGAATAACAATTCTTGACAAAATGTCTAATTAAAAGGGGGATTAATTTTAGATGGATGATACCAGAGGGAATAATAGTAACATGGCATGAACAGAGACATCGGTTAGATACAATAGAAAAAGCAGAGCAATTTTATGACCACCATTTTAGAGATCAAGAAGGAGAGAGAATGAGGAAAAAGAAGAAATCAAACAAAGAGAAGAAGCTGCAGGAGAGAGGAATAAAAGACAAAGAGGAGAGGAAAGAGAACAAGAAGAAAGAGTGATAGGAGAAGAAGTCAAACTGAAGGAAGCAAGGGAGATAAGAGCAACAAGAATGAAACCTTATTGTAAGTAAAAACATGCACAAGGAAATAAAATTGATGTCAATTAATATAAATGGACTGAATTCATCAATAACAACGTTGGATTGTCCCAAAAATGGGAAATTATATACCTCCCTAGCACAACAAAGTAAAAGAGTAGCATTATATATTAAAGAAACAATAAAAGCTAAACAAATATTCAAGATGATGAAGGGAGAGTATTAATTGTGGAAATAATGATGAATTATAAACAAACTATCAGTTGGCTATCTGTCAGGATTCCGGCAGTTACTCCAATTAAATCATGAGCCTTGAGCCACATTCCCAAAATTAAAGACGGTTTATTTGAACGTAATGTTCTACATCGGCACAAATCTGGGTGTAGCCAACTCTGAGATACGTAATTCACTGTCACCCTGGATCCTGCTTTTTCCCCCACCCTTCCACAGCCAAGAGTCATCAATCATGTTCTCCAATTAGATTTTTTCACGGCAGAAGTTTCAACCATCTAATCAATCTTAGAAGAAAATATTAATGGAATGTACTTTCAATTTCACACTGTGTTTCACTCCCCACCTTCTTTCTGTTGTCAACTATAAAACATGTATACAAAATGTTTTGAGTTGACACAAACATTATTAGTGGTGATATATGCACCAGAGGAGAATCAAGAAGAATTCTATGATAAATTACACAAGAAAATAATGGGACTAGAATATTAACGTATATGCATCCTAGGAGATTTCAATGCAATAGTGGATGCTGAAATGGACTATAAAACACAAAAGATAAATAAAAACAGGAAAACGCTACCAAAATCCTTCTTCAAGATGACGGAAAAGTTAGCAATCCAAGTTGCATGGAGAGAAATATACCCCAAAAATAAATAATATACATTTATTCGAGCAGACATCTGTCCTGGTCTAGGATCAACATGATGTGGATATCAACAGACTTAATCTATAACATACAAGAAATAAGTATTGAAACAAACAAGGGGAGACCACAACCATCTTAAAGTAATATGTAAGGGTCAAAAAAAGAGGTCAAGATGGACAATGAATAATTTTATACTAAGAGAAAAGGAGTACATTAAATATATAGAAAAAGAATTTGATTTTTTTTTGATAAAAGTAGAAAAGAGGAAATCTCATTACAAAATGTATGGGATACAGTTTAAGTTTAAGCATATATTAGAGGACTAACTACAACACATATGGGAAAGAGAAACAGAAAGAAAAAACAGGCACAAGAAATATTAGAAGAATATAAAAAGTTGGAGAAGGAACTTCAAAGAAATCCGCAAAGAAAGGACACACAAAACAAAATGAATTTAACAAAGCACAAAATGGAAATAATAGACAAAGAAGAACTAGCACCAAAAAAAGTGCAAAACAAACTTTTTTGAAAACGCAAATAAGCCAGGAAGGTGGCCAGTATATAGACTGAAGAAAGAGAAGGAAAAGAAATGGATTTCCCAACTAATAGATAACAAAGGCAACCTTTGCAACAGAAATGAAGAGAAAAAGAAATAGTTCACAAATATTATGGGGAAACTATATGAATAAGAACAAATGGGGAGAGGAGAATTTAAAGAATACTTAAAAAAAACCAGAACTATCTAAAGTACCAGAAGAAATTAAAACAATGTTAGAGGAAAGAATTACAATGATGGAATAAACAGAAACAATTAAAAGATAAAATAATGGGAAAGCACCAGGACCACATGGTTTACCAGCAGAAATATATAAAATCTTTCAGGATTCCCTGAATAATATATTGTTAGAAGTGGTAAACGAAGTACTGATGTAGGTGAAAATACCTAATTCATGGATGGAAGCTTATTTTACATTAATACCGAAAGAAGATAGTAACTTACAACAGATTAAGAACTAGTTTCATTGTTGAACTTGGATTGCAAATTATTTGCCTCAATAATGGTAGAAAGATTAGAGATTTCTAAACCAATTTATACACACAGACCAAAATGAGTTTTTAACCAAGAGACAAATAAAAGACAACATGAGAATAATCCTGAACACTTTGGAATACTATGAAGTGCATCCAGAGAAACAGATGGCATTGATATTTCTAGATCTACAGAAGGCTTTTGACAACATGAATTGGCAGTTTACGTTGGCACAAATGGAAGAAATGGGCTTTGGGGAAAAGTTTATTAAAATGATTAAGACAATATATTATAAACAACATGCAAATGGAGAATTGACTGAAAAAAAATAACATTAAGAAAGGAACAAGGCAAGGGTGTCCCTTATCACCATTACTATTTATATTAACCTTAGAAGCGTTAAACAGAAACATTAGGAAAGATAAGGAAATAAAAGAAATAAAAAAGGAGGAATATAAATTACAGGCATTTGCAGATGACTTGGTTTTTATATTAGAAGAACCACTAGGGACAGGATCTAAGCTAATAAATAAGATAGAGGAATATGGAAAAGTGGCAGGACTGAAAATAAATAAAGGGAAAACTAAGATACTGGTAAAAAATATGACAGAGAAACAGAAAAAGGAGTTAATTGAGAGATTAGATATACAGATTGCAAAAAAAGTAAAAGATTAATAGCCAGATGTGGAACGATTAAGGAAGATAACTACTATAAACTAAAACAACAAAGACAGAGTTAGAAAGATGGGGTAATATGCAATTATCATTAATAGGAAGAATTGCAATGATTAAGATGAATATATTACCAAAAGTGTTGTATCAAACAATTCCAATAAAACTGGAGAAAAAAATACTTTGAAGGTATTAACAAAGTAGTATTGAAATATATATGGCAAGGTTTGGGTTATCTAACTGGAAAGTATTCTATCAGGCTACAGTACTAACTTGGATGAAAGAATGGATTATGTTAAGAAACACAAGGTTGTTGACACTGGAAGGACATGATCTGCAATTGATTTGGCATGCATTTATATGGTATGGGGGAAGTAAAATACATGGTTATTTTCGAAGACATTTTGTAAGGAATGCTTTACTGTTAGCATGGGGAAAAACCAGAGAATATTATTTGAAAGTTCCAGTCTGGTTATCAACAATGGAAGCACTTATACACCCAAACATTGGTAAATTGGGAACCGTTGTTAGATATGAGGATATATTGAATGAAAAGGGTGAGCTCAAAACTAAACAAGAATTGAATGAATAAGGGTTTGACATGCATTAGTATTCATATATGCAAATACAATCAAGACATGAAAAATATGTTAAAACTGAAGGTATCCACAGTGAGTTGACAGAACTGGATAAAATATTAACAGAAACGGAGGACAGTTGATTTAAAAATTGTATTGTTATTTATTAGGTGTCAAACTAGAAGAGCAAGTAAAGGAAACGATATCTGCTAAGTGGTTCTCCACCTTATATTTGTATTGTTGTTTTGGCTTCTTAATGCCTCTTCTAAAGTTTGCCCCGGCCTCTCTCTATATATTCCTGTCGCCTGCCTTAAAGGCAGAATCTCGGGCTCTCAGAAGTGTCTGTATCTCGGCAGTCATCCAGGGTTTACAATTCCCATAGACTCTGATGCACTTGTCCATTGTTACACTGTCAGTGCACACTTTGATATGAGAGAGTACGGTATCAGTGTATTAATGCAGGTCTTGATGTTCAAATACACTCCACTTAATTGTTTCAAAACAGTCCTGCAGCTGACTGAGAGCATCCTCTGGCCAGATTTTAACCATTTTCATGATTGGTGAATTCTTTTCCTGAGAGGGATATACTTTGGGCATTACAGTAGTGAAAGATAGTCAGATGTACCCAGGTGGGGTTAATTACTCTACAAGCCTGTTTCAGGTTAGACTACACACAGTTTAAAGTGTTCTTCCCTCTGGTGGAAAATTGCATGTACTGCACAAACTTAGGGAGAACTGTCTTTAAACAGGCTTGATTGAAGTCCCCAGCCACGATAAGAGCACTCTCTGGGTGAGCTTGCTGCTGCCTGGAGATGATGTCATGTAGTTTAGAAAGCGATGCGCTGACATTGGCATCAGGTGGAATATAAACATATGATCATGTTGATTGACCACCTGGATCGTGTTATTTTTCCAAGTGAGATTTTGGCTAAGGTGGACTCCCAAATATTTGAAAGAAGAGACCCTCTCCACACAGCCCCCCTTGATATATAGATTCCTCTCTCTGCTTCCAGAAGTCTAACACCATTTTCTTTCTCTTGCTGGTGGTTTAGTTAGATACATTTTGTTTTCTGAGCACCATGTGGATAATTTCTGGACTTTTTCTCTGTATGCTAATTCATCTCCTCCTGTAATAAGACGCAGTATGGTGGTATCGTCGGCAAACTTTATTATCATGTTAGATGGATCAGAAGATATGCAGTCATGTGTGTACAAGGTAGGGACTGAGCCCAGCCATGAAGAGAGCTGAGCTTCAAGGTGGAGGATGTGAAAGACCCAGCTCTGTTTCTGACCGACCCATCAGAAAGTCACAGGTGAGAGAAGGAAAATTCAAGTCAGTCAACTTTTCAATGAGGATTTTGGCCAAAATGGTATTAAAAGCCAAGCTGTACTTTATGAAAAGCATTCTGATGTAGTTCCCAGGTTTCTATAAATGATTCACTAGAGAATGTAGGGCAGTAGCAATGTCATCACCTGTTGACCTATTTCCTCTGTAGGTGAACGAAGTTTGGGTAGTCGAAGTTTGATGGAAGGCATGACCTGAGGTGTTGAAGAACCAGTCTCTCGAAGCACTTTATCACTACAGACGTTAGCGCAATGGGTTTATAGTCGTTCAGCCTGTTTATTGCTGTTTTCTTTGGGACTGGAATGATCGTGGCTGCTTTCAGACATGATGGAACACTGGCCATTTGCAGGGAGATGTTAAAAATCCTTGTTAGGACCTCTGATAGTTGGTCAGCAGAGGTTTTTATCACAATCCCCAGCACCCCATCTGGACATGCAGCTTCATTGGAATTCACAGCCTTCAATACAGCTCTCACTTGATGTTCATGCAAGGTGAGTGGCTGGGAATTGGAGGGCTACAAGGTCAGGTCTCTTAACCTCATGGCGGGCAAAGGTGTTCAAATTCCTCTACCAACGAGGCATTGGAGTTAACTGTCTTTATCATATTGCCCTTATAGTTGGTTAGGTGCTGCAGTTTCTGCCACAGCTGCCTCAGGTTGTTGTCTGCTAGATAAGGGGTTGCCAACCTTTTCAACCTCAGGGACCACCAAACTCATACTTTTAAATCCTGAGGACCACTAATATGATTTTTTTTAAAAAAAAGATAATATATTTAATATAAAAATTTTAATTTTCATATTAAATATAAATTATACATACAAACATATGCTTAATTATAACAAAATTGTAAATGCTTAATCATAACTGTGGGGCAGAGTGAACGGAAAGGAGGGGCCTCTTTCATCCTTTGGGGGGGGAAAGAGGGAGGATTTAAGAGGTCACATGGTGCCTGGAGGCTGGGAAGATCTGGATGGGGAGGAACTGCTTTGGGGGAACATTTCTCTGCGGCCCACCAAAATTTTCTCATGGACTACCAGTGGGCCACAGACCACCGGTTGGGAACCACTGTGGTAGATGGTTCTCCACCTTTTGTTTATATTTTTGTTTAGCTACCTTAATGCCTCTCTGTAGATTTGCCCTGGCTTCATTGTATTTATCTCTGTCACCTGCCTTAAAGGCAGTATTTTGGGCTCTCAGAAGCATCTGTACCTCTGCTGACATCCAGGATTTGCAGTTCCTGAACACTCTGATGCACTATAAACTGATGCAACAAATTAAAGCAGATTTGGAGAAATGGAAAAACCTGCAATTACCACTGATAGGAAGGATAGCTACAATAAAAAATGAATATATTGCCAAGATTGTTATATCTATTTCAAACAATTACAATAAAATTAGAAAAAATATTTTGAGGAACTCAGTAAAGTAACATTATGATATACTTGGCAAGGGAAAAAAGCAAGAATAAGCCTATGCTTATTGCTGCTGGATTTGAGAAATAGAGGAGGCTTTGGGCTACCGGAGGTTGCAGTACTAATTTGGGTGAAAGAATGGATAGAATTGAGGAACAAAAGACTACTGACCTTGGAGGGACATGACTTGTAATTGGGCTGGCATGCCTTTTTGTGGTATGGGAAGAATAAAATACATGGTTACTTTCAAAGACGTATTAGGAATGCATTATTGTTAGTGTGGGAGAAAGTCAGAGAACTTTACTTACTTGAGAATACCAGTTTGGCTTTCAACGATGGAAGCACTGGTTCACCCAAATGTTATCAACATGGAAAATATAGTTAGATACAAAGATATTTTGAAGGGGGAACTCAAAACTAAGCAAGAATTGAGCAATCAAGGGACTGATATGACATGGTACTCACAAGTGCAGATACATTCTACATATGAGATAGATGTTAAACTATATGGCTTTTATAAAGAACTAACAGAACTAGACAAGATATTAACAGGGGCAGAAGAAAAATTGATAAAATAAACGTACAGCTACCTGTTAGGCATTAAATTGGAAGATGAACAAGTGAAGGAGACAATAATAGTATGGGCAAAAAAATTTGGTGATACAATTGAGTTAGATAAATGGCAAAAACTGTGGGACAGAAACTATTAATTAACAAAGTCAACTGCATATAAAGAAAATTTGTATAAGATGTTTTATAGATGGCATTTTATGCCAGCAAGGTTGACAAAGATGTTTAAAGCTAAGTCGGCTAAATGCTGGAAGTGCCACCAGATACCTGGGTCATATTATCATATATGGTGGACTTGCTCAAAAGCAAAATATACTGGACAAAAACACATATGTGGTTGGAAAAAATGATAAAGCAGCTTATTGATTTAAAGCCAGAAATATTTCTGTTGGGGATTTTACCTGGAAAATATAGTAAGGGAAATGCATATTTAATTATTATATATTAACTGCGGCTAGAGTTGTATTTGCACAAGACTGGAAAACTGAAGAGGTACTCACAGATGAGAATGTGATCAGGAAAATTAGAGTGCGCAGAAATGAAAAGACTAATGTTTGCAATGAAGGAGAAAGAGCAAACTGAATATTATATGACATGAGATTTATTTTGTCAATGGTTTATCAATGGTTAAATAACAAATATGGAAGTTAGAAACAGAGAAACAAAAGATTAGTGAAATAAAGAAGAAATGTTAGGAGAGAGAAGTATTACGATTAGTATGTTGAATATTACTATTTTAATATTATAGAATTAATACTAATGAAAAGAATAATGCTGTAAATTTTGATTATTATTTTACAAAGATTGTTCAATTGAAGATGAAATTATTATATTAAAAAATAATAATAACAAAAAAGTGGGAGGCCTTTTAAGAGGATATTGATTCATTAACTGGGACCTAAACAACTAAGACATATATTGTTTTGGAAAATTGCTTAAAATTTAAATAATCGAAACAAGTCCTTTGTGCAATCATATCTTTTCACGGTGATCGCCTGTAATTTACATGGAATGGACTTGAAGTTCTGAACAACTATAATAACCTTCATAAAGTAAAAAACATGGATACTTGATACAATTCTGTACAATGGTAATATCAAGAATCAATGATTCTGCACATTACCTTCGAACATTTCATAGATGAAGATACAGGCATTCTCACAGAACAGTGCTTGAATTCTATCACATTCCATAAATACAGATATTTTTAAAAAATCACATGCTCTTTGCTGCTATCTGGACCTTTGCAAACCACAAGTGGTAATCTATATCATTAGATATGTTACTCTGAAATAGAAGTTGGTTGAGTCACTGATATGTTTGTGTGTGTGTGAGAGAGAGAGAGAGAGAGGGAGAGAGAGGGCAAAAGCATTGCTGTAAGAATTAAAGCAAAATAGCTTTTGGACGGCAAAAGATTCTTGTTTAAGTTAATGATGATATAACTGCAGTAATTATAATGAAGGAGCAGTTCAAACGTAATCAAGAGTACTCGGAAAGTCTTCTTATGAGGTCTCCTGCTTGAGCAGGGGGTTGGAGTAGATGACCTACGAAGTCCCTTCTAAATCTGTTATTCTATTCTATACCCATTTCATTCTTTTCCTTTCTCAAAATATGAAGTAGTGTGAAATGCCAGGTCTCCTACACGTGAACAGAACTGCAGTCTTTCAAATCAGGAAAGAAAGTTGAAAGCTTTTTTTCAGCATTGCCGCAAAAAACAAAGGAAGGACCGAAACCAACCCAACGCCTTTCTGAGGAAAAACTGTAACATACGAAAAAGACCGCTCCGTTGTTCAACCCAGGAGAAATCAGACAGCCTTCACTCGATCGCACAGAAAGTATGAGCATCCCAATATTTCCCAATTACCGCTGCTGCGCACGCACCGTAATGAAAATTGCCCACATCGGGATCATAGAAATAAGCCACAGTCTTCGCCATCGCCACCACACTCGGAAGGATTCGAGCGCCGAGTGACCTCCCTGTTGCGTCCCTCCACCCATAGGCTTACGTCACCGCGTCGCCTAGGCAACCTGCGGAAGCTGTAACCCGGAGGAAAGAAAGGACTCTCTTTCCCTGCGCGCAGGCGCCTTGTAACTGTCTCAGTTCTGGTTTGTGGCCGGAACGGTTGCTGCGTAGCGGGAGAAGTAAGGCCGTGGGGAGTCGCGTTGCTTCTTAGTCAAATAACAGGCCTCAGATTCGGTTTGGTTTGCTTTTTAAAATTTTCTGCACTATCTAGAAAAAAGTTGGACGATCAATAATCGATCAGCAACGAAATTATTTTTCTTTCTCCCCCTAGGTTTCATATGTATTTTCGCAGCCCAACTTCAAAACAATTTAAATAGCGCAAATATGAAATGAAATAAAAGACTAGCTTCTGCCATCTTTTAAAAATACTCTCAAACTGCATAGGTTCAAAAAAAAAGTCAACATGATTGAATTTGTCTCAACATACATCCACACAAAAATCATCACAACAGAATCCCCAATTAAAACTTCAAAAACCAACTATGATCTCATAATCAACGATCTCTCATCCCTTGATTGGCAATTTCTGTTCACTGGATGCAATACTGTTGAAGACCATCACAACATATTCTTACTAGAAGTCAAAAGAGTCATCAAAATATATGTACCAATAACAACTAAACCAGGAAAAACAGATTACCCATAACAATAAGGAAGCTTAAATCCCAAAAAAGATCACTTTGGCGAAAAAACAAATCTGGTCATGTTGCCAACTTCAAAAGCCGATATATAAATTTATGCCACCAGATAAAAACTGAATGCACTAATTGTCACATTAAACAAAAGGAAAACCTATGTACAAATTCCACCCATGCTTTCTACAATTTTGTAAACAACAAACTAAAAGACTCAAGGTCCATCCCACCCCTGAAAGGACCTAATAACAAAGACTGCAATGACGATACCATTAAAGCCAACATCTTTAACACATTCTTTGGCTCAGTATTTGTAAACAGTAATGGATCAAGCCCTTCCTAGTTGAACCACAGAACTACAATGATCTAATACATATCACTTTTAAAGTAGACATTGTTGAAAAAGCACTACACAATCTAAAACCATCCCTATCTATTGACGGGACAGAATATGTGCCTATTTCTTTAAAAAGCTATTCACTGCCGTAGCTGAACCTCTAAGCATAATCTTTGAAAAATCTTTTAGAACTAAAATTGCCAAAACTATGGTCACAAGCCATGGTCATCCCCATCTTCAAAAAGGGAGACCCACCCTAGTTGAAAATTATACCAATCTCCTTATGCTGCGTCACTTGTAAAGTCATGGAATCAATTATTAACCAACCCATTATCCTCCACTTAGAGACAAACAACCTACTCTCAAAGAACAATTCAGTTTCAGAAAAAAACTATCCTGTAATCTGCAACTCTCTTACACTGCAAAAACATATGGACTACCTAACTAGATCAGGGCAAAGCAATAGATGCAATTTACATAGACTTCTGTAAAGCCTTTGATTCAGTGGTACACGACAAACTACTCCTAAAACAAATCTTACAGTATCTCTGGACACCTGCATAACTGGATAGAAGCATTCCTGTCAAACAGATAACAAATGATCAAAATTGGGAGTGTCCTATCAAATTCTGTAGTGTCCCCCAAGGCAGTGTTCTAGGATGAACTCTTTTCATACTCTACATTAATGACCTCTGTGATCATATTAAGATCAACTGCGTTCTCTTAGCTGATGATGTAAAGCTATTCAACACCACAGACAATACTACTACCCTTCAAAAAGACCTTGACTATGTATTCGAATGGTCAATCAAATGGCAACTTTAAATCTCAACAAATAAATGCTCTTATTTGCATATTGGCAAAAAAAATCAGAAAATAAAATGCAGGCTGAATAGTCAAGACCTTGCTGAGGATCCAAACTCTGTCAAGGACCTTGGAGTACTCATCTCTAATGATTTAAGTGCTAGAGCCCACTGTAACTACATAGCCAAAAAGGGATTAAGAGTTGTTCATCTAATCCTACATAGCTTCTTCTCTGGTAATATCACATGACTAACTAGAGCATACAAAACATTTGCTAGACCTATACTTGAATTTAGCTCATCAGTCTGGAACCCACATTACGTATCTGATATTAGCACAGTTGAGAAAGTCCAGAAATATTTCACAAGAAGAGTTCTCTGCTCCTCTACTCATTGCAGCTTATGCCAACAGACTTGAAACTCTGGACCTAAAAACCTAGAACTACGCTGCCTTTGGTTCGATCTAAATATAGTATATAAAATCATACATAGCAATGTCCTACCTGTCAATGAATACTTCAGTTTCAATCATAACAATACAAGAGCACACAATAGATACAAACTCAAGGTTAACTGCACCAAACTTGATTGTAGAAAATACAACTTCAGCAACAGAGTGGTCAATTTTTGGAATACTCTACCTGACTGTGGTTTCTTCCCCAAACACCAACAACCTTAACCTTAGACTGTCTACTATTAACCTCACCTCTTTCCTAAGAGGTCTGTAGGGGGTGTGCATAAGTGCACCAATTGTGCCTACCATCCCTGTCCTATTGGTTTTTTTTATTTTTCTTATACGTGTCCATCTCGTATTCAAAACTATGTTTATACTTATACCTGTTACCTTGTAAGTGATTGACAAATCAAATAAATAAATAAAAGGTTCCAATCTGTAAGATACAAGATTGTGATAGATAGACTGTCCAGCTAGACTGAAGGGAGAGATTGAGAGGGCCCCAAGTCTGGAGTTATTGCATTGCCAGAAGCCATGTAGGCTTCACTTAGAATCCTTGAAGCTTTGTGCATTGCCAGGAAAGTAATAAATGGTAAAGGATTTAACTTTTTCATCAAATATGAAAACAAATTAATATATTAGTAACCCTACCAAATTAAACAAAAGCACCTTTTGTTGTTTTCCAGGGATGGGATTCAAATTTTGTAACAAACAGTTCTGTGGGTGTGAGTTAATTTGTGGGTGTGGCTTAGTGGTCAAGTGAATGAGTGGGCGTGGCTTGGTGGTCATGTGACTGGGTAGCATGGTTTGGTGGTCATGTGACTGAATGGGCATGGCTTGGCCATTTGACTGTATGGGCATGGCTATGTGACTGGCAAACCAAGTGGACCTTGCTTAATGGCTGGTTGCTTAGCAACTGTTCTAATTTATGACTGATCTCCCCAGAGCTACTTGACCTGTTTTTGGAGTTTTGACAGCCATGTGCACACACACACACACACACACACACACACCTTTCTAACCCTGCTATTGTTTGATTCTGTAAGGATCGCTTGCTGGAGCAGGGGGTTGGACTAGATGACCTCCGAGATCCCTTGCAGGCAGGGGTGGGATTCAACCGTGTTATTACTGGTTCGGTAATTATGTTTTGTGTGTATGGCCAATATATGATTTTTGTGCTCAATTCCTCAGATTCAGAATTCCTTTGATGCTACCACTTGATTTCCAGTAAAAGGTATCTTTTCTCCAATTAGCGGAGTCCAAATGTTTCTTTCTTGGATTTTGAATGGAGCACCACCTGACATTATTCTGAATCTCAGTTTACCAGATCACCTGGAGAATTAATACTTTTTCTTCTGAGGGGGTCTGAAAATAATGTCCAATCCCACCAGCGATCAAGAGGATTTGGGAGCTACCGGAAGACCAGCTTCCCTGCTTCTAGATGCTGCAGGGGAGGCTGAGTTGCTAGCAGGGCTATATCTCAACGGGAAACTAGCAGTAAAACCTAAACGGTCTCTGAGGTTGGCTGGAAGGAATTGGTGGGAGGAAAAAAACTTGAAAAAACTCCAGTCAAGCCATGCAAAATGGCACTTAAAAAAGAGAAGGTTGTAGAGTTCACCCTTCCAAAAGGAGAGGAGCTGAGAACTTCAACTTCTTCTGGCGAGAGTGAATCTGAAGATGAAGATGAAGGTAAGTCTGAACAAGGACCCAATGACCATCCCAGTGAGATTAAGTTTTTCCAACTGGAAGGATCAGTAGCTGGAGGTGGCCTTCCACATTTCATAATGGAACCAGTGGAAATGACAATGGGGAGGCATAGAGAGACTTGGTGTTTTATTGTTGCCCCTGGGATGGAGCGCCCCTTACTACTAAGCTTACCCTGGCTCTGGAAGTGAAACTCCCAAGCGGATTGGAGGAGGGGATCGTTATGCATACACACTGACCAATCCCCAGAACGGAAGGGGCGATCTCAGCCAAACTCCCAGAATTCAACGGAGTTGGCATCCATGGGCAGTGAGAACCTGGAAGGGGGGAGAAAATCCCTGAAGAATATTGGGATTTAAAGGAGGTGTTCAGTGAACAGGCATCAGATGAGCTCCCTCCCATCATCCAACAGACTGCAGTATTGAAATTTTACCAGGAGTGAAACTCCCAAAACCTAAACTGTACTCGATGACACCACAGGAGCTAGAACTGTAGTCATTTATCAATAAAAATCTTGAATGAAGGTTAATCCAACCTGCTTTGCCTTGGGTACCAGCCCCAGTATTATTCCACGAGAAGAAAGATTGCTCACCTCGTCTGTGTGTTGACTATAGAAATTTAAATGCCATTTCGATGGAGAACGTGTATCCCCTCCTCTTGATGAAGGACATGTTGGCCCACCTCGCCAAAGGGAAAATTTTTATGAAACTCGATTTGAGAGAAGCTTACTGCTGAGTTTGAATCAAGGAAGGAGATGAATGGAAAACTGCATTTAATTGCCCAATGGGATGTTTCCAATTCAATGTTCTCCCATTTGGCCTGTATTCATGCAAACGATAAATGAGGTTTTGCATAAACATTTATACAAAGGAGTACTGGTTTACCTTGATGATAACTTTATCTACACCAAGACTCTCGATGAACATGTGGAATTAGTATGGTCAGTTTTCAAAAAAATTCAAGCTGCTGAACTGTATGTGAAGTTGTCCAACTGTGAGTTCCACCAAGAGAAAATTGATTGTTTAGGCTACCACACATTACATGACAGCATAGAAATGGATCTGGGGAAAGTTCACGCCATTTTGGAATGGCCCCTCCCTGAACCAGAAAGCAATTGCAAAGTTTTTGCTAATTTTTACTGTCAGTTTATCCTGGCCTTCGCGAAAATTGCACTGCTTATTACAAATCTCCTAAAAACCAAGGGGGAGGTGAAACCAAAGTCCAGTCGACCATTAGAGTGGTCCATGGAGTGTCAAGCTGCTTTTGAAAAGCTGAAATGACTTTTTACAGCTGACCCAGTGCTAAAGCACCCAGACATGGATGCCCCTTTTGTAATCCAAGCCGATGCGAGTGATGTAGCGGTGGGGGCAGTGCTACTACAAGCAAACAAGATGGGGACTCTGCAACCATGTGCATACACCTCTCGTAAACTAACTGAAACAGAAAGAAGATGGGCCATTTGGGAAAAAGAAGCTTTGCCATTTGTTGGGCTCTATTAACTTGAAGGCATTTTCTAGAGGGGGCAAAACACCCTTTGAGGTGTGGATGGATCATAAGAATTTAGAGGCTCTAAAACCATCTCGAAAATTGTTGCCTAAGCCTCCCTATTCGCCTAACTAAACAACTAGTAGCTCCGATAGTTACAAGAACCCAGAAAAAAGGAGAGGTTGATTTATTAAATGATTTATCTCCACAGTTAAAAGAAGCTTTGCAACTTGATGATTGGTTCCTGGCTCACTCAAATAACTGTACAATTAGAGATGGATTGGTGTGGGTGGGGTGTTTTGGTTAGCTGGCAGCAGGTGCAGATGGCTGAGGAGAGTGAGGACTCAGATGGCTGAGGAGAGCGAGGACTCTGCCATGGGGAGTGCAGCTTCGGAGGGGTCTCCGTCGTGGGACTCTCCACAGATTCCTGCCTGGACACAGGAGCTGACTCTTGGCCAGAAGAGGACTGGCTCTCAGCAGGCTGCCTGAGAGAGAGGGTTGTCAGAGGGGCTGCTCCTCAGTGGCGGATCTCACCCTCCAAGGAGCTGCACTTGGCCATCACGTAGGTTTCCCGGTCCGTCAGCTTGACCATGGCCTAGCCAGATTTCTTGAGGTGCAGCTTCCCATACCAGATGTGCATGTGCTTCCACCAGCTGAGGATGACCTCCGAAGTGTAGCCCAGGCTCTCCACCTTCTCTCTCCAAGCAGCCTGCTTCCTTTTGGTGTCTTGATAGAGCCTGTGTCCCTTCCGCCATAGATACTCGTTCTCCCTCAGCCATTCCAGCACCTCATCTTCATGTTCCTCTTCGATGGAGTATTGCCTCCTCTCCTGTTCACGCGTATGCCTCTTTCTCCCTCTGACAGGGCCATCTGGGCCCTCATCAGAGGGGCTTCGAGGTTCTAGGGGCTGCTCCACCACACCACCACCACCAGCAGCAGCAACAACAACAGTAGCAGCAAAAGCAGGACCAGCAGCACCAGCAGGACCAGCAGCACCAGGAGCACCAGCAGCACCAGCAGAACCAGCAGGACCAGTGCCAGCAGAGTAAGCACCAGCAGAAGCACCAGCACCAGGAGCAGCGCCAGCAGAGTAAGCACCAGCAGAAGCACCAGCACCAGGAGCAGCGCCAGCAGAAGCTCCAGCACCAGAAGAGTCAGCCCGAGCAGCAGAAGCCCCAGCAGAAGCAGAGTCAGGGCCAGGGGGTGGGATGGTGGCCCTGTCCTTCTTGCCAGGGCTGGCAGCAGATGGCACAGGCTTCCTGTTCTTCCCCTTGGTTGTTGGCTGGCTGGAGCTGTGTCTGGCAGCAGGTCTTTCCTCTGAATGGTGACCTGCTTGCGAGCTGCATCCTTTTATATCTGCGGGGCTGAGGCAATGCATCTTCCCCGCATGCACAGTGAACGCTTTGCATCCGCTAGGCATCCGCTAGGGTTCTGCTCTGCATCTGCTTCATCCTCTCGGCATCTGCTCTGCATCCATTCCTTCCGTTGCGCATCCACTTTGCTGTGCTCCCCCGGAAGCCCCGCGGATGTGCCATCCACTTCCATCCGCTTCTATCTGCTAGGCTTCCGTGGAGCATCCGCTTTACATCCTGGCTACATCCTCCCCCCGTCCATTCCTTTCCGTTGTTGTCCGCTCTGCTTATGCAAATTCGGGGCACTTTTGAGAGCGGATAACAACGGATGGAACATTTTCTCGTCCGCTGTGTCCTTTTTACATACGTTTTGCATCCATCGGCCTATGTGACAGGCCCTTTGTGTTTCTTTCTTGGATTTTGAATGGAGCACCACCTGCACTCCCCTCTTTCTTTTTCTTTCTACCTTCCCTTCCTCCCTTTTTCCCTTCCCTCCCTCTTTCCTTCCCTCCTTCCTTCCTTTCTCTACCTTTCTTACTTTCTCCATTGAGGGCTCCCTGCAGCCTTCTGCCAGTCAAAACGATGTGTGCGGAGTGCTGCCAGATCCCCCATGCCCCTTTTAGGCCTGAAACGTGTCCCTGAAAAATATCCCTGAAACCTCCTGGGAGCAAAAATGGGGTGCTTTCAGGAGGCCTCCCTACACTTAGCTAGGAGCCAGATGGACCTTGTGAGGACTCCTGGGAGGGGAGGGGCAAATTGGACAGAGCCATGTGGTTGTTGGAACTATTGGTTTGCTGAATGGATGTAAAATTAACATCCGGTTCACCTGAACCGGCCCGAAACAGCTGAATCCCACCTCTGAATATACATCAACTCAAATTCTACTATTATGAATTACCATTAAGATTTCAGTAATATAGGGACAAATGCCATTTTTGTCAGGATTCCAGCAGTTACCCCAATTAAATCATGAATCCATGAGCCAAACTTCCAAAACTTCAAAGGATTTATTGGGTGTTAACTCCCAATAAAAAGGATTTATTGGGAGTTAACAGGTTAATTGCCTGGGTGTAGCTGACTCTGAGACACATAATTCATTATCACCCTTTACCCTGGTTTTCCCCCATCCCTGGGGGAATTCATATCTTCCAGTGAGACACATCCATAGCCAAGATGTTATCCAGTTACATTTTTGCACAGCAGAAACTTCAGTCATGTAGTTACTATCTCTGAAAAACTATGTATGGAATGCACTTTTGATTTTGCTCTTTCAAACCCCTTTCCCCACTCCCTTTCTGTTGGCAACTCTAAAATGACCATATAAATATTTTATGAGTTGAAATTTTTCGTATAATTTTATTAAAATTTTTGATTGCAGTAGTAAAAGTGAAGATGAAATAAACTCAGAAAAAAGGCAAAAGTAAGTGGTAAGATAAATAGAAAATAAATAGAGTGATTTCCAATATTTATTAAAAATTTGATAACTTCATCCCCTATAAGGCTGCAAACACATATCTAGTTAAAAACAAATGTTTAGTTTTTCACCTACATTTTCTATATTAGGTTTCTTCCTGTAAAATAAATGATATAATGCATGGGTGTCAAACTCATGACATCACATTGTGTCACATGACATATTGCAATGTTTTTTTCCTTCATGGAACTGGGGTGGGCATGGCTTGCATGTGACAATCCAGTCTGGAGACTGGCAGTTTGACCCCCTGATATAGTGTAATATGTCAAAGGTAGTTGCTCATCTGATGTATATTTACCAACTAGCTATCATAGCACTTAGATTTACATACTACCCCATTCTCTAGGCAGTTTACAAGTCAGTATATTGCCCCCAACAATCTTGGTCCTCATTTTGCCAAACTCAGAAGGATGGAAGGCTACATCAACCTTGAGCAGGGCAGGACTGAACTTCAGACTTTGGGCAGAAATAGCCTGCAATATTGCATTCTAACCACTGTACCACTAGAACTACTAAGGACCAGATGATTTTTTTACTGTGTCCTAATATGTAAAACCATAAACTCAAAAAGAGGATCTTTTTCAAATGATTGTATATATATATAACCAGTGGTTGCCAACCATGGCCCACTGGTGGTCCTTGAGAAAATTTTGATGGGTGGCAGAGAAATGTCCCCCCAAAGCACCGCCCAAAGCAATTAATCCAGGCTGCACCCTGGATTATGGCCTGCCCGGCCACTGGCCCTCATCCTTCGGCCAAGCACAAACCTGCGAAAAGCAGTGCAGCCCTCACCAGCCAGGATGGGGTGATGGTGCTGTTGCAGAAGAGAAGGCTGGAGGCACAGGTAGGTTGAAGCAGTGATGGAGATGGCCGGAAGGTGCAGAAGCGCCATGGTAGTTACATTTGTGCAGCACTCCCGCACCTTCCAGTTTGCCTCTCCTGGCCTGGGCTCTTCCTTGATGGCCACAGGCTGTAGGGACAGCCCGGGCAGGAAAAGTACCAGCTGCTGGTGGTGGGAGGGGGTGGAGTGGGCAAGTCTGCGCTCACCATCCAGTTCAGAGGTCTGGAATGGGGTGGCGGGGGCGGCGTCAGTTTTCTTGTTCTTGTCAACACTCTGCTCTGCTGCCCACCCCACAGCCCCAGCCATCGCTGCCCAGGGAAAGCATGGAAAAAGTGAGAAGAAACATAGCTCTCTCTGGGGCGAAAGAGCTGAGATCGAGGAAGGCACAAGCAAGAGAAGATGGAAACTGCTGTCTTTGAAAAGTGCCTTCCAATCTCCGGTGTTTCACCCCAGCAAGAGCTATGTTTCTGCTCACTTTCTTTTCTGGGGGGGGGGGGAGCAGAGACATCAGGGCTGCTCTCCCCCCTCAGCAAACCAGGCCTGGAGGAATGTGAAGAATTGCGGGTGAGGACTGGAGAAATGCATTTTGGAAACGTCAACACACATTTCCAGTGCTCTCTCCTCTGTCCCGAAGTAGGATTGAGTGGGGGGAAGGAGCAGGGGGAAGGGTAGGAGGGAAGGAGAAGCCTGGCTGGCTTTCCTTTGGCATGGAGCGGGGTGGGGAGACCAAATGCACAGACCAAAAGAGCGCCGAGGAAGATGGGCTCCTAATAACCAGCCTGTTTGTGCAGGTGGGAGCTAGAGCTTTTCTGGGCTTGACACACACCTCCTTCGGCCTCCACACAGGGAGGGACCCTTTGCTGCTTGGAAGCAGCAGGAGAAAACTGAAGCTTAGCCTTGGAGACTCCTCATCTTATGTGGAGACCGAAGGGGGACTTGTTGCCTGGTTATTGGGAGCCCGTCTTCGTTGGTGCTTCCAGCCTAGCCCTCCTTCCCTCCCCCAATTCCAGGCAGCCACACCTAGCAAAGAAGGGAGAGGTTTCCTCTGACTTGAGGGAGATATGAGGTGGCTTTGCTTTTCTTCCATTTGAGGGGGTGCCAGTTCCTCCCCGTCCAGATCTTCCGAGCCTTCAGGCACTATGTGAATTCTGAAATCCTCCCTCTTTCCCTCCCAAAGGATGAGAGAGGCCCCTCCTTCACTTCACTATATATATATTAATTATATTAAAATTTCATTTTTAATATTAAATTTATATTTTATATAAAAATAATTTTATATTAAATATATTATCATTTAAAAAAAAATGTTTTAATGGTCCTCGCGATTTAAAAGTATGAGTTTGGTGGTTCCTGAGGTCCAAAAGGTTATTGATCCTGGTATATCCAATAGAACAGCAGTCACCAACCTTTTGGACCTCAGGGACCACTAAACTCATAATTTTAAGTCTCAGGGACCACTAACTGGTTCTCTGGGTGTGGCCTAATTTGTGGGTGTGGCTTGGTGGTCATGTGACTGGATGGGCATGACTTGTATGTACATATTATAAATATTTATATAAATATTGAATTTTTTATAAAAAAGAGCAACTTTTCCCCAAAATCAGGCAAAGCAGGCAGGCAGATTGAGTTGCTCACAGAATCACAGATTCATTCAGAGATCTATCTATCTGCCCTCAGCTACCTCAGTCTGCCACATAAAATTTGCTTGCAAGCAAACTCATAAAATTAACTCACAACACACCATGTATGCAAATATTGATTTTTTTAAATAAAAAAGCAACTTTTACCCAAAATCAGGCAAAGCAGGCAGGATCATTCAGTGATCTATCTACCTGCCATTGGCTGCCTGAGACTGTCACTTAAAATTTGCTTGCCGTGAGTCTGCATTGAATAATAGGACCTTCAGTCCTAGGGGAGGTTCCGCTGTGCTTAAAAGCAGAGCCTAAGATCTAAAAATTAGCTAGAAAACAAGAAATCCAACCATTTCCTGCTTCCTAGCTAATCTAAATCTCCCAGCACAGCAGAACAGCTGATGGTTAAAAAAAAAGGAAAAATAGCAATTTAGCAGGCAAGTTTGCCAGGTAAAGAGTGAGTGGGCGGGGAGGGTTCCTACCTTGTGTTTCTGCACAGTCTGGATTAATTGCTTTGGGGGTGCTCTGGGGGTGACATTTCTTGTGGCCCATTTCTTGTGGCCATGGCCCACCGGTTGGCGACCGCTGCAATAGAAGGTCTTTAGTAGGGTCATTTCTTAGCTTCTCATTTGTAATTCTACTGTAGCTGCCTTCTCTAGTAATTATTTTTTTGTATTTCCATTTTGATTTTAAAGACCTTAACCAGTTTCTTTTGTGTACTTCATAAACGTCAGGATTATTCTCTTGGCTTTGTTTTTTGCAATTCCATTTTAATTGCCTACTCTATCTTTTAATACATATTTTTATTATCCAATATTTCTGATTTGCTATTTTTTCATCAGATTTAGCATTTTTTGGACATCTGTCCATAGAAGCAGATATTTCTGCTGATATTTCTAATATTTTAGCTACTAATGTCTGATCCTGTTCTCAAAAAATCTGAAGTATTTCTTTTTTTAAAAAAAGTTTTTTTTAATTATTTAAATATATATTTGCAAGAATAGTGTGGTTCCAGGTGTTTTACATTTTAAATCAGTCATATCCATAGTCACTAATACAATTTTCTAACATCACATCTTTAACTATTACCAAATTTTCTTTATATTCTCATAGATTATTTATGTCAGTCAATCAATTATCTTCCTTAATCATATATTTGTTCAACATACTTACAATTTAATCTATTCATGTCATTTTATTAATCATTCAAAGTTTAATCTTAATTTATATTATCCCCTATTAACTCCCCAATATTATTACATATATTTCATTTCTATATATCTCCTTCTCTTTACCTTCTCTGTTTTACACAAATATATTTTCCATCTTATTTTCTTTAGCCAGCAATATAACAATATATTCTTATTACCTTGCACAAATGGATAACAAAATATTTAATTCATTAAAAACATTCTTATGTTCTCCATGTTTACAATTTAATCTATTCATACCATTCATTGACCATTCAAGATTTCATCTTAATTTATATTATCCCCTACTATGTCCCCCCCAATATTACCTTTGCCACTATTGCATGTATTTTATTTTCTGTGTATTCCTTTCCATCTAACTTCTCATTTTTACACAAATATGTTTTCTTACAGCCAATAATATTATAGCATTATACTCTCACTACATTATATATATAAATAGCAAAATATATAATTCATTAAAAATATTATCCTACTATATAATTATGTCTATTCCCTATTGGGCTCCATGTAGTATTCCTTTTAAAAGTCATATTTTAAATCTTACCTCCACTAAATCTATTTCATATATATTTACCATCAAAATACCTCTTCATGTTGAGTCTCCTTTATTCCATTTCTAACCATTATCTCTAAGTCTCTCTTTTATATTAATTTGTTGTTTCTTTGCTTGCTTACCATTTTCTATCATCTTTTGGCTTTCCCCCTTTATCCTTCCTCTATTCTTAATCATTTTCTGATATTTTTTCCCATTTCTCAAAATTTATCCCTACTCATTTCTGATCTCCTTTCTGTAATTTCCTGGCCATTTCATTTATAAGCATTCCAAACTCAGTATTCCCTCCCTTATTTATTACATCTATCATTAACATCTCAAATTCATTTTGTTTTTTCTTCTTTTGCATTATTTGTTGTTCTTTTTATTCAATTTCACTGGTTTCTTTCTTCTAGCTCCTCCCCTTTCTTTGTTCTTCCTCCTCCTCCTCCTCCTCCTCCTCCTCCTCCTCCTCCTCTTCTTCTTCTTCTTCTTCTTCTTCTTCTTCTTCTTCTTCTTCTTCTTCTTCTTCTTCTTCTGTCATCGCCATTTCCAAGTTTTTCTCTGCATTCTGCATTTTTGTCCAACATTCTGCCCTGTATCTCATTCTTGGCTTGAAAGTCTATCTTTATTTCTTTCCATAAGTCACTCATCTTTATATTGCTTATTAATCCAATTGTCCAGTATTCAATAAATTTTATTTCATTTGAACCAGTGTCTCTTTTATAATGTCAATATTGTCAAATCTTTCTTTCCAGTTAATCAATCCAAGTAACGAATAATTCCAAAGGGTAATGTCTTCTTATATTCCTTGATCTTTAATTATAATATATTTCAGCTTCCAAGGGTCTTATTGTAGTGTCTTTCTTTTATTACTTATACACTTATTTTGATTAAGTCGTTAGTTTGAAGGAATCTACAGGATTTTTCTTTCATCAGCAAATGGCACTTTTAGTCCAGTTTCACTGCTACTCTTTTTCCGTTTCTTTAAATTAACTTCACAAATTTTTGGTTTTAAAAGTCAAATATTATTTCTCTTTTAGAATAGTTATTTCTAACAATCAACATAATGCCTTCCAATGCCAAATCCTGTCCAATCTTCAATTCTGAATTAGTGTTCTTCCAATTTTATTGTTTTTTTTAAATTTTAAAAATTTAAACTCTTTCCCATTTTCTTCTTCCCTCTTCCAAGTCACTACTAACTCAGTTCTTTAAGGCTAGGTCCCACTGGCTGACGGATGCAAAATGTATGCAAAAAGGACACAGCGGACAAGCAAAATTTCAGGGGTGGCTCCATCCGTTGTTATCCGCACCAAAAAGTGCCCCAAATTTGCATAATCAGAATGGAAAAGAACGGAAAGGAACGGACGGGGGTAGTACGTAGTGGGGATGTTAAACAGATGTTGGTAGGAAGCCTAGCGGATGACAGTGGATGGAAGCAGATGACACATCCGAAGGGCTTGCGGGGGAGAATTGCAAAGTGGACACATAGCAGAAGGAGGGGATGCATAGCAGATGACGCGGATGCATCACGGATGCCTATAGGATGCATAGCGGATGCATAGCGGATGCAAAGTGTTCACTGCGCATGTGGGGAGTATGAATTGCGTCAGCTCCACGGATATAAAAGGATGCAGCTTGCAAGCAGTCAGCATTCAGAAGAAAGACGTACTGCCACAGACATCTTCAAATAACACCATGGTTCGTCAGTCAGGGGAGAAGAGAAAGCCTATGCCTACTCCTGCAAGAAGGACAGAACCACCATCCCAACCCCTGGCACTGATTCTGAAGCTGCTGGTGCTGCTGGTGCTTCTCCTGCTGCTGCTGCTGCTGGTGGTGCTTCTCCTGCTGCTGCTGCTGCTGGTGCTGCTGCTACTGCTACTGCTGCTGCTGCTGAGGTGGACCAGCCCCAAGGCCCTCAAAGCCCTGCTGGTGAAGCCCCTGAAGGCCCTGCTGCTGAAGGCCCTGCCAGAGGGAGGAAGAGGCAAGGGAAGGAGAAGGGAGAGAGGAAACAGTACACCATTTCCAAGAAGCATGAGGAGGAGGTGCTGGAATGGCTGAGGGAGAAGCAGGCAGCTTGGAGAGACAAGGCAGAGATCCTGGGCTACACTGTGGATGTCCTCCTGGGATGGTGGAAGCACATGCACACCTGGTATGGCAAGCTACACCTGAAGAAATCCGGGCAGGCCGCTGTCAAGCTCACTGACCGGGAGATGTACATCTTGGCCAAGTGCAGCTTCCTGGAGGGTGAGATCCGCCACCGAGGAGCAGCCCCTCTGACACCCCTCTCCCTCAGACAGCCCACAGACAGCCAGTCCTCTTCCGGCCAGGAGACAGCTGCCCTGTCCAGGCAGGTGTCTTCGGAGGGCCCCATGGCAGAGACCCCCCCCCCGACAGCTGCACTCCCCATGCCGGAGGACTTGGAGGATCCCCTGTCACAAATGGAGGAAGAAGCGGCAGCCACCAGAGACCAACCCACACCTACCCCCAGCTCCACAGGATGCAGGCAGAGAGGCAGACTGGAGGGCCAGAGCCACACACCTGTTGGAGACCAGGGACACAATCAAGACCAGCACAGAACTTCTCTCTCAGCTGGTCCACAGCGACATACCATCCTCGGACCGGAAGCCCTTCATCGCCTACGTGAGCCAGACCTTCATGGACCTGCCTGAGGCCCAATACCAGGTAATGAAGCAAAAGATAACAGTACTTCTGCACAACCCTCAAGGCCCAGCTGAAGCTGCTCTGACCCAGTCCAGGTCTGCTTCTCCACCCCAGGTGATGTCACAGCCTTTCCACGGCTTTCAACAGCCCCTCACCTTCCAAGGCTACGACTACCAGGACTTCCCACAGCAGAAACAGCCCTTCCCAGTCCAGGCCCAGGTTCATCGCATGCCACAGATGCCATACCTTGCCCAGCTGCAGACCAGACAGCCCCACCACACTCCTCCTTCCTCCACCCCACAGCCAAGCCCGTCAACAGACAATCTGTCATCAGTCTTGTGCCTGACATCCCAGGCACTTGATGAAGGGCCTCTCAACCTCACGGGACTGAGTCAGCTCTCTGAGAGCTTCCTGACCACACCATCCCCTGTTGTACTCTCGGGGCCAAGCACCCCAATGGCACCTCAGACCAGTACTCCAGCCACAGCCACCTCCACAGTCCCTGCCCGCTTAACAGCTGAGACCATGGACATGCCTCAGAGTGACTGAGAATAGTGCCAGAGACTGAGTTGTTACTTGTTCACTTTATCTTTGCTTAAGACACTTTACTTGGTTCATTTTGCTTTTTTACTTAAGACAGTTATTAATAAAGGTTATCTTTGCTTCACACACTAGGTTCATTTTTTTTACTTAATAAAGTGTTGGTGAAAACTTTGAAAAAATGGTTAAGCCTTTGCATGCTTGTGGGATGGGTAAGGATAGTTGTGGGATGGGTAAGGATAGCTGTGGGAAAGATAAGGATTGTTGTGGGATGGATAAGGATATTTGTGGGATAGGTAAGGATAGCTGTGGGATAGATAAACCTCCAGTGCAACCATAGTGGGACTGTATGGTCCACCCTCCCAGCTGCCACACCTATGGCCCTTTTTTATCAATAAGAATTTATTCTTTGATCCACACATTTCAAAATAAACAAAGGTCTTTATTAATGCCCTATTCATTGTAGGGCCACTCAACATACATGGCACAATCTCATCAGTGTTATGCGATAGGCTCAAGGAAGCATCGATTAACTATGTATCATCCTGTCTTGCCACTCCACTGCTCCAGCTGGGGAGTTGCACCAGTATCTCAGTAGGTTGCGCTGCTTCTTTCCTTCACATGAAGCTCTGTTGGGGCCTGGTACATTCACAGTGTCTATCAGGTTACGTCCTTGCCTCCATTCACCAGGCTCCATGTCCCCATTCCCTTGTTGACGGTCCACAAGCCTGTTCTGCAACACTGGGTAGTGGGTGCGCATGAGATTGTGCAGGATGCACAATCCCTGAGTTGGCTGGAGCTTTGCAGGCCACGTGCTTCCCATCTATGGCTCCAATGGTGTGGGGAAAGTTCCACCTCTGATACCACTGTTCTGCAACTTTCCTCCAGCCTTCTTCAGTGGTGGGACAATGGAAGAGCTCCTCCACGTATTCTTCGATGATGGCCTGCACTACTTCTCTGACCACTTTGCTGATGGTGCTGTGTGGCACCCTCCAGGCATACTGCATGTTTCTGTATGTGGTTCCAGAGGCCAGGTGCCATAGAGTCAGTGCCACCTTCAGTCCAGAGTCCAGGTTGGGACAGAAGTTGGTGCTTGGCTTGGTCAACCTGGGTCTCAGACGCTCTACAATTTCATCAAACATGGCTGGTGGCATCCTCATTAAGTGCTGGAATGCACGAGTGTCTTCATTCCTCAGCTCTACCATCAGCTTGTCATACAGTCCAAACTCCATTCTTCTCCCGATCCATCCTCGGACCCACACAGCTCTTGAATGTCTCCTTCTTCTCCTTGTGTAGAAAAGGTGAAACAGTCTGAACAGGGCTTGGTTCTGGTATTGAATGATCGCAGCTACCATAAGGACTGTGTTATGATCCATGGTGGAGAACAATGGATGATGTGGAAGAGCAAGGCCAAGGGTGAAGAGGTCTGTACACCACGGCTGCTGGACTCATACTGAGATTCAGGTGATTTCCTTCCCCTTTTTATAGGAAATATCGGTTGTCCGCTAGGTGTCCTTCCACATACTGTAGACATACTCCAGACATCCTAAATATCTGAGATACATCCCATATACAAACATTTTGTCCGTTTTAATACTTTATATACAAGATGCATCCGCTTACATCCTTTCTATTTCCGTGCTACTAACGCTGTGTGGACGTTCCGTGTACCTTTTGTTTCCTCCCTCTTTCCGTTTTCAGCTGCAGCGGATGTGAGTTGAGGGGATGTCCAGAGGATGCTGAGAGGATACAGCATACGCTTAACAGATGATTACGGACATAGAACGTTTGTTGCCCGTATATGTCGCGGATGTACATTGTACGCAGTGGAAAGTTCATCCGCTCAAAAAGTTTTGTGCAGCTCAAAACTTCTTGCGTGGATGAAATCTCAGTGGATGGATGCTCGACAGATAGAGCGTATGAAACACGTATGCAATGAGTACACAACAGATGCATCGCGTTTTCCAACGGATGGCAAGCTTTTTTGTCTGTTTTACATCCTCTTTGCATCCGTTGGTGCAGTGGGACATGGGCTTTAATCTTCTCTGTTACAGTCTTTTTGGGGTAGTAAAAAATAAAATGAATTTCCCCACCCTTCTCCAATCACCATTCCTAGTCTTCACAGCACTATGCTTAGATGTTCCTTGGCTGTTGCAACTTGGTCATCTTGGTCATCTCAGCCATCTTGGTCGCTCTTCTCTCCATTGTGGCATAGAGAGCAAAGGTTAGGATTTCCACAGGCGAGTTGCGTTCTCTCAGGAACCTCACCAGGCACCTCTCCTTTGCTTCACCACCCATACAAGGCAGCTATCGGCTCCATCTGGAGCCCACAAATGGCGACAAGCCAGTCAGATTTCTGTTCGCTGCTTCTGGTCTCGTTGCAATGTCAGCCGGAAATCTCTCCAGTATTTCTAAAATTTCAGCATGTTGTGTCATTTTGTAAATCCCCATACTAACCAAAACTAAAAAGCAAGTTTACACTTTTTTTCTTTGAATCCCACCACTGGATCAGCTAGTTCATCAAACTGCAGACGCAGTTAACAGGTGGTTTGGGCGAACCAGGGCAAACCAGCTGAATCCCATCACTGGAAACATGTGATAGACTGAAGAGTTTCACAAATGTCCTCCAGTTCATTTAATATTTCTGTAGTATGCCCTTCTAACAAAGTAAATGCTTTTTTCAAGCTAGCTTCCTGGCCCATTACAAGATTTTCATCAAGTAAGCCATTTTATGCTTGCTTAAAAGGTATGGGGTGGCAGACTGCTATGAACTATGGGGAGGGAGAATGAAGGTGGAAATGCTTGAGGGAATGAAAGTAAGTGCTGTATCTCCTCAAGATGTTGCTTCAAGGCCAACCAGCTGGAAGAAGGGAGCAGCATACCTGCTTGGACTGACTGTTTTGAAAACATCTTGCCAGAACCTGATTGGTTATATAGGGATGGGCAATCAAATCCATTGTATCATATGTAGTTTATACAAATTTGATATAAGATTAAATATATTCAGGTTACATCAAGAAAGGATTTTTTTATCAGTCTCTCCCCCCTTTTCTTCTTCCATTGAAGAAATGACAGATACATGGATCTGACATCCTGCCCTCCTTAAAAAACAGATAGGTCTACCTGGAAAAACAAAATCATGCATTACATTTGCAATTCAGGATGGTTTATCAGGGTATATTAGGTGGAACTTTCATGGTAATGTCGGTGCTTTTATGTGTCCTTTAGCTACCCACTCATTTTCTGAGGAAGGAAGGTGTTTCCAAGCTACTAAGTATTGTGTGGATCCACAGTGAGTCCATGAATCAAGGATATCTTTAATTTCAAAATGTTGCTCCCCATATACTATGAGGGGTTGGAGGTCTGGGAAGGGGGGGGTCTGAGGTTTGAAGTGATCTCCGGTTTGAGCAAGCTACAGTGAAATACTGAATGAATCTGCCTAAGTGTTTTGGGAAGTCAAAGCTCTACCGTCACAGGGTTAATAATTCTGGAGATGGGGAACGGGCCAATGAATTTTGGCCCAAGTTTCTTAGAGGGTTGTAATGATTTTAAGAATTTTGTGGACAAATATACATGGTCCCCAATCTTGAAAGGTTTAGGATCGCAGAATTTTTTGTCTGCTTGAGCTTTAAAAACTGTTCTAGCTTCCCGTAAAGATAACCTTACCACTGGCCACATGGCTTGTAAGTTATTTATCCACTCCTTAAGGGAGGGGATTTCAGGTTCTTTGGTGGGTTAGTTCCGGCATTGGGTTGAATTCTTGGCCCATGGCTACCTGGAATGGGGTGAACCCCGTGCTGCTATGGACTGAGTTATTGTATGCTACCTCTGCAAAAGGAAGGTCAGTCCAATTGTCCTGTTGGTAATTAATAAAGCATCTTAAATATTGTTTGCTGTTAACTCTGTTGATCCATCCATCTGGGGGTGACTTGATGATGACAAACCCTGGGTGGAGCCTAATAGGTTTAAAAATGCCCGCCAAAGTTTGGATGTGAACTGAACACCCCTATCTGAAATAATCTGTTGGGGAGCTCCATGAAGGTGATAAATGTGCATTAGAAATATTTTTGCCAATGCCTTGGCAGGTGGGATCTTTTGGCATGGAATTAAGTGAACCTGTTTGGAAAAAAGATCAGTTACAACCCAAATGACAGTATTTCCAGCACTTTCGGGAAGCTCCACTATAAAGTCCATAGAAATCTCTTTCCAGGGTGCAGAAGGGTCTGCGACTGGATATTTCCTTGTCTTCTTTTTGCAGCAGCACAGGTAGGGCAGCTCGCAACATAGGTTTCAATGTCCTTTTTGAGAGATGGCCACCAAAATTGTCTTTTGATGAGGTGCAGGGTTTTTACAAACCCAAAGTGTCCCGCTATTTTGGAGTCATGGCAGCGTTTCATGAGGTCCATTCTCTGGCTTGCAGGGACATAAAGTTTGTTTTCTGCCCAAGCCAGTCCATCTTTGAGTAAACAAGTGTTTTTGTTCACCTGGAGCCAGTCATCCTTAAGTAGTGCCTCCTTAAATATTGACGTTGTGTCTTCAGTCAGGGATGATTTTTTTTTCCTCTTATGCCTGGGTGATTACTTTGGCTGCTGGTTGGGTCAGCTGGATCATCGATCTTATAACTTCAATCTTTTTGCTGTTGTATTGGGGTTTTCTGGACAGTGCATCTGCTAAAAAGTTCTTTCTCCCAGGAAAATATTTGAGAGTGAAATTAAATCATTTAAAGTATTGAGCCCACCTTGCTTGTTTTTCAGAGAGTTTCCATGGATTTCTCAAGGCTTCCAGATTTTTGGGATCAGTCCATACGTCAAAGGGGATTTGGTTTCCTTCCAGGAAATGTCTCCATTTGAGCATTGCCCACTGCACAGCATATGCCTCTTTCTCCCATGTGCCCGGCCCATCTTTGCTCAGTTTGTTGTTTGGGATCTGGGTGCTGCTGAGAATAGATGTTTGAGTTTCTTGAATGCCACTTGGCATTCCATTGTCCAGATAAGTTGGTTTGGGTTTCTACCCTCCTTCATTTTTGCAAGTTCGTGATAGGGAGGGTGATGTTTGCAAAAGCTGGAATGAATTGGTGATAAAAGTTCCTAAACCCCAGGAAGCCATGCAGTTGTTTGCAGCTGTGCGGGAGGGTCCCACTCCATTACAGCTTTTACTTTCTGTGGCTCAATCTCTATTCCCTCGTGGGATATTCTATACCCCAAGTAGTCAATTTTTTCTTAGTGGAATTCGCATTTAGAGAGTTTTGCATAGAGTTTAGTGTCTAAGCGTTTTCTGAGGACTGCACGGAGTAACTTGATGTGTTCTTCCATCATTTCCATGTAGATTAAAATATCACCAAGATACACTAGAACCCCTTTATATAAAAATTCATGAAGGGTTTCATTGATCAATTGCATATACACGGCAGGTGCTCCTTGCAGTCCAAAGGGGAGCACTTTATATTGATAGCATCCCAATGGTGTGTTAAAAGCTGTCTTCCACTCATCCTCTTCCTTTATTCTTATGTGGTAATATGCCTCTTGTAGGGTCTAACTTTGAATTTTTTTTCCTTTCGAGAGATGGGCTAACATGTCCTTCATGAGGGGAGAGTGGATACATATTCTCTATGCAAATCATATTTAATTTTTTGTAATTAACACACAAGTATGGAGCCATCTTTTTTTTCATGGAATAACATTGGGGCAGCTATTTTTGGTCAGGCGGGTTCGATGAAACCCCTTTTTAGTTTTTTTGTCGATAAATGCTCTGAGTTCTTTTAGTTCTCTGCAGTACATTTGTGGTTTTAGGAGTTTTGCCCCGGTTGGATTTCGATAGTGCAGTCTGTGGCGCGATGGGGTAGGAGTTCATCACAAGCTTCCTCGCTAAATACTTGGGCCAGATCATTGGGGATGTTAATCGGTTCAGCCAACTGTCCGGTCATGGCTGACTCTCTGTTCTCTGTTCCTTTCTTTATCCTTTCCTCTGAGCTATTGCAAATACTACGTGTCTCTGGAATTGTATGGTTCCTGTCCTCCAATTTATTTTTGGATTCCATTTCTGCAGCCATGTGAGACCTAGGACTAGTGGCTCTTCCATTCCTGGGGCTACAATGAATGTGAACATCTCACTATGGTTCCCTAATCTTATTTTCAATGGTTCTGTGGTAAACTGGCTCCCTCCCCGCTATAGTTCCATCTAATTGGCAGAAAGCGATGGGATTTTCCATTTCCTTCAGTTGGATCCCCAATTTCTCTGCAAGGGAGGGATTTATTAGGCATCGGGTGCATCCTGAATCCAGCAATCCTCCCCCTTCCCTAGGCTGGTGATAAACAGTCTTAGGGGTAGAGTGATTGGTTCAATTGGGTTGCTTACCAGCAGGTCGTCTTCCAGATCCCTTTTGGACTGGCTCAAGTCCCCTTGGAGTGTTGGGGGTTCTTCCTCTGGGTTGGGGGGGATCGCTACTCAGCCTCTCAGGCCACTCTCCTTTCCTCGAGGGTTGGATGTTCCAGGTTTCCCCCTGATAGTTGGTCTGGCTTTCTGGCAGGGTTCTTCGAATGGCATTCTGCTGCCCCTTCTTTCCACACTTAAATCAACCAGACGTTCTTGGAGTCATGATGGTTTGGGGTTTGAAAACTTCCCGTTTCCCCTGGGGTGGAGATCTTTTCCAAAACTTACCACTGCAGTACCGGATTCAAGTCATATCTATCTCCGCCTCCTCTGCCATCATGTATCATTCATGCAGGAAGTTTGGGGCCCCACGGGCCAGGCAGGCAGCATCTAGGTCATCATTTAGTTCATCTTTGAACCAAAAGACTAGGATATCCTCTGGCCACTCGACTCAGCCGGCCAGATCACAAAATTCCTCGGTGTATTCAGCTACCAGGTGACGGCCTTGCTTTATGACTCTGATGCAGTCTCTGGCTTTTGTATTGGCCAGAGGGTCTTTGAAGCGGTGGCATAGGACAATCATGAAGTGGTCGAGGTTCCTTAATTCTGGGGTGTTGACATTGTGGAGCATCACCATCCATCTGGCTGCTGCCCCTTCAAGGGCCAGGGTAAATGACTCGAACTCAGGATCCCTGGGTTGGGAAATCCTGCCCGTATTCTTGCATGTAGGTGAGGACTTGCGCCAGGAAAAATCCCAGTTTCTGGGGGTCTCCATTGAATTTTACTCCCAGGGGTGGAACCCTCCTCTGCAATTTTATGTCTCTGGGTTGGCCAGGGCTAATCCCCTGTTCTGGGGCATTTAGGGGTCAGGTACCTGGTATGGCTGCTGGTTCTTCAGCTTGTCCAGCTGCCTGATCATTCTCAGCTGAATCCAGGTTGGTGGTTTGGGTTCTCTCATTTTCTGGTTCCCTCACTCTCCTGCGTTGGCGTCTTGGTGCATCCCTCACCTCGAGGTTCTCCAGGGCTTCCCTCATGAGGTGATTTATGTACCATCTCAGTCGATCATCGGTCGGTGGCTCCTCGCCTCATCCTTCCTGATCCAATAGGGCCTCCAGCTCCAATTTCCATCTGGGTTTACGATTGCCCCAGCTGAGGGTTACTCCCATGGTTCTTCCATCCCAGCTGTCTCTCTTTCGTATACCTATAGAGCACTGGGGCTTTGTGGAGATTTTGTAGGCAGCTTTGCTGTCTTCAATGGGTGCACCAAGTCAGTATCTGGCTGGGTAACTGTCGATGTTTCTCCCCAGCATTCGGCTTCCCCTTGGTCCTTGCTGTACTCAGACATTTTCCTTTCTTGTAGGGTCCCCTCAGTAGAGTGAAGGTTGTTTTTTTTTTTAAATTTCCTCTCCGGGCTGACTTTATTGCAGATGCTGCTTTATGTCAGGCTACAGAACTTTTTCCCATTCAATTAACAGGAATGAACTTCTGAAAACCAAACGTATTAAAAGGAATCCTTTACTGAGATGAGACAATTCATTTAGGAGTTCAAAGCAGCGTCTAAAGTCTCTGAGGCATACAGGCATAGATAAGGGAGTTTAGAACCCCTCCCCTTATCTCTATGTGTATTTAGTGAAACAAAAGCCAGTATGCCAATTCTCCCCACCCCTTTTGTAAGGAACTATCTTTTTCAGTTTTCCAGGGCATATCTCACTGTGGAACTTTTATGGTCTTCTCATCACCTGGCTGTGCCTCTCAGAGGTGATAGGTTCTAGCCATCTGGGTTTCCTCCCTCCATTGTATCATGTGTAGGTTATACAAATTCAATATAAGATTAAATATATTCAGGTTACATCAAGAAAGGATTTCTTTATCAGCCTCCTCCCCCCCTTTTCTTCTTCCATTGAAGAAATGACAGATACACGGATCTGACATCTATAGAGTTTATTATAATTACAAATAAAAATTAAAAAATAAATGTGACATGCCGTTGGATCAGGATTGCATCAAATATTCTGGCATATTAAAACAAACAAATGACTATAACTTAATAATCTAATTAATGTTTCCGTATAAATTTTATAGAGTAGTAAGTAAAGCTATAGATTTTGGTCAGAATTTTTCTGCCAACTGAATTTTTCTTGCTTTGAAATGTAATAAGAAAAATGGATGTATTAGAAAAAGTCAAAGTGTTTTTTCAAGCAGTCCTGAAAATTAAATGCAGGAGGTATTATTTAAACTCCACCATGGATCATAACACAGTCCTTATGGTAGCTGCGATCATTCAACACCAGAACCAAGCCCTGTTCAGACTTTTTCACCTTTTCTACACAAGGAGAAGAAGGAGACGTTCAAGAGCTGTGTGGGTCCGAGGATGGATTGGGAGAAGAATGGAGTTTGGACTGTATGACAAGCTGATGGTGGAGCTGAGGAATGAAGACACTCGTGCATTCCAGCACTTCATGAGGATGCCACCAGCCATGTTTGACAAAATTGTAGAGCGTCTGAGACCCAGGTTGACCAAGCCAAGCACCAACTTCCGTCCCAACCTGGACCCTGGACTGAAGGTGGCACTGACTCTGCGGCACCTGGCCTCTGGAACCACATACAGAAACACGCAGTATGCCTGGAAGGTGCCACGCAACACCATCAGCAAAGTGGTCAGAGAAGTAATGCAGGCCATCATCGAAGAATACGTGGAGGAGCTCTTCCATTGTCCCACCACTGAAGAAGGCTGGAGGAAAGTTGCAGAACAGTGGTATCAGAGGTGGAACTTTCCCCACACTATTGGAGCCATAGATGGGAAGCACGTGGCCTGCAAAGCTCCAGCCAACTCAGGGTCCTCTTATTACAACTACAAGGGCTTCTTCAGTATCATCCTCTTTGCCATGGTTGATACTGACTTCAAGTTCATGTACATCGATGCTTCAGGCAACGGGTCAGCTTCAGATAGCCAGGTATACAATGCCAGTGACCTCAAGGATGGGCTAGAACGCAACCTCATCATGGGTTTTCCAGATCCAGACCCCCTACCCAATGACACACAAGATGTGCCCTACTTCATCGTGGGGGGTGATGCCTTCTACCTCAGAACCTACCTCATGAAGCCCTACACTTCCAGATGCCTCACCCGTGAAGAGAGGATCTTCAACTACAGGCTGTCCAGGGCAAGGCGGGTGGTGGAGAACGCCTTTGGCATCCTGGCCAACAGGTTCCAGGTACTTCTCACCACCATGCAGCATCGCCCAGAGACTGTGAGGAGGATCGTGGAAGCTTGCTGCATCCTGCACAATCTCATGCGCACCTGCTACCCAGTGTGGCAGAACAGGCTCGTGGACCTCCTAGAAGGCAATGGGGACATGGAGCCTGGGTAATGGAGGCAAGGGCGAAACCTAATAAACACTAAGGATGTGCAAGGCCCCAACAGAGCTTCACGTGAAGGGAAGAAGCAGCGCAACCTACTGAGATACTGGTGCAACTCCCCAGCTGGAGCAGTGGAGTGGCAAGACAGGATGATAGATGATTAATGGATGCTTCCTTCAGCCTGTCTCATCACACTGCTGAGATTGGGCCACGTATGTTGGGAGGGCCTACAATGAAGAGGGCATTTAATAAAGAGTTGTGTTTATGTTGAAATGTGTGGATGAATGATTACATTGTTATTGATAATAAAGGGCCATAGGTGTGGCACCTGGGAGGGTGGACTATACAGTCCCATTATGCTTGCACTGGAGATTTATCTATCCCACAGCTATTACCCATCCCAAAGGTATCCCTGCCCATCCCACAGGTATCCCTGCCCATCCCACAGCTATTACCCATCCCACAGGTATCCCTGCCCATCCCACAGCTATTACCCATCCCAAAGGTATCCCTGCCCATCCCACTGCTATCCTTATCCATCCCACAAGCATGCAAAGGCTTAAACCATTTCTAAAAGTTTCCACCAAGACTTTATTGACAAAAATAAATAAAGCAAGTGTGTGAAGCAAAGATAATCTTTATTAATAACAAGCTGTAAAACAAAAATGACCCAAGTCAAGTGTCCAAAGCAAAAATAAAGTCAACAGGTAGCCACCCAGTCTCTGGAACTCTTCTCAGTCAGTCTGAGGCATTCCCATAGTCTCAGGGGTGAAGGGTCCAGGTGCTGTGGAGGTGGCTGCTGCTGGAGTGCTGGTCTGAGGCGCCATTGGGGTGGCTGGCCCCAAGAGGACAACAGGGGACGGTGTGTTCAGGAAGCTCTCAGACAGCTGGCTCAGCCCCATGATGTTGAGAGCCCCTTCCTCCATGACATGGGATGTCAGCCCCAGTACCGATGACAGATGTTCTGAGGCTGGGCTTGGCTGTGGGGTGGAGGAAGGAGAAGTGTAGTGGGGCTGTCTGGTCTGCAGCTGGATGAGGACTGGAGTCGGTGGCATCGGTGGCGTGGGTGGCATTGGTGGCATCAGTGGCACCGGTGGCATCCGATGTACCTGTGCCTGGACTGGGAAGGACTGCCTGTGTTGCTGGACCTCCTGGTAGCTGTAGCCTTGGTAGGTGAGGGCCTGTGGAAAGCCTTAGAAGGGCAGTGACATCACCTGGGGTGGAGGAGCAGGCCTGGACTGGGTGGGAGCAGGTTCAGCTTGGTCTGGAGGGTTGTGAAGAAGATCGGTCATCCTGTCCTTCACCACCTGGTACTGTGTTTCCGACATGTTCATGAGGGTCTGGTTGACGTAGGTGAGGAAGAGCTTGCGGTTGGAGGATGGGATGTTGGTGTGTACCAGCTGAGAGAGGAGATCTACGCTGTTCCTGATGGTGTCCCTGATCTCCAGCAGGACAGTGTGGCTCTGCCCCTCCGGTCTGCCTCTCTGCCTTTCGGTGGAGGTGGACCTGGGGGTGGATGCAGGTTGGGCTGTGGTGAAAGTGCCCTCTCCTTGCTCCCACTGCGTCAGGGGGTCCTCCACGCGCTCCGCCACGGGTAGTACAGCTGTCGGGGGGGTCTCCATCGTGGCATGCTCCACAGATGCCTGCCTGGACACAGGAGCTGACTCTTGGCCAGAAGAGGACTGGCTCTCTGTGGGCTGCCTGAGAGAGAGGGTTGTGCGAGGGGCTGCTCCTCAGTGGCGGATCTCACCCTCCAAGAAGCTGCACTTGGCCATCACATAGGTCTCCCGGTCTGTCAGCTTGACCGCGGCCTGGCCAGATTTCTTGAGGTGCAGCTTCCCATACCAGGTGTGCATGTGCTTCCACCAGCCGAGGAGCACCTCCGAAGTGTAGCCCAGGCTCTCCGCCTTCTCTCTTCAAGCAGCCTGCTTCCTTTTGGTGTCTCGATAGAGCCTGTGTCCCTTCCGCCAAAGATATTCATTCTCCCTGAGCCATTCAAGCACCTCTTCCTCATGTTCCTCTTCGATGGAGTATTGCCTCCCCTCCCGTTCACGCGTCTACTTCTTCCTCCCTCTGGCAGGGCCATATGGGCCCTCATCAGAGGGGCTTTGAGGTTGTAGGGGCTGCTCCTCCACACCACCACCACCAGCAGCAGCAGCAACAACAACAGTAGCTGCAAAAGCAGGACCAGCAGGACCAGCAGCAGCAACAGCACCAGCAGGACCAGGAGCACCAGCAGGACCAGGAGCACCAACAGCACCAGCAGGACCAGCAGGACCAGGAGTACCAGGACCAGCAGGACCAGGAGCACCAGGAGCACCAGCAGGACCAGCAGGACCAGGAGCAGCGCCAGCAGAGTAAGCACCAGCAGAAGCACCAGTACCAGGAGCAGTGCCAGCAGAGGAAGCACCAGCATAAGCCCCAGCACCAGGAGCAGTGCCAGCAGAGGAAGCACCAGCAGAAGCACCACCACCAGGAGCAGTGCCAGCAGAGTAAGCACCAGCAGAAGCACCACCACCAGAAGCAGCATCAGCAGAAGCACCACCACCAGAAGTAGCATCAGCAGAAGCACCACCTCCAGAAGCAGTATCAGCAGAAGCCCCAGCACCAGAAGAGTGAGCCTGGGCAGCAGAAGCCCCAGCAGAAGCAGAGTCAGGGCTAGGGGGTGGGAGTGTGGCCCTGTTCCTCTTGCCAGGGCTGGCAGCAGATGGCAGAGGCTTCCTTTTCTTCCCCATGGTTGTTGGGTTGCTGGCTGGCTGGCTGGCTGGCTGGCTGGCTGGCTGGCTGGCTGGCAAGCTGTGTCTGGAAGCAGGTCTTTCCTCCGAATGGTGACCTGCTTGCGAGCTGCTTCCCTTTATATCTGCGGGGATGACGCAATGCATCCTCCCCACATGCGCAGTGAATGCTAGGCATCCGCTAGGCATCAGCTAGGCATCCACTCTCCGTTCCGCGTCCGTTTTGCTGTGCTCCCCTGGAAGCCTTGTGGATATGCCATCTGCTCCCATCCGCTTCCATCCGCTAGGCTTCCGTGGAGCATCCACTTTCCATCCGCCCTACGTCCTCCCCCCGTCCGTTCCTTTCCGTGTTGTCCACTCTGGTTATGCAAATTCGGGGGACTTTTGAGAGCGGATAACAACGGATGGAACATTTTGCTCGTCCGCTGTGTCCTTTTTACAAACTTTTTGTATCCGTCGGCCAGTCTGACAGGGCCTTAAGCTTGGGAAGAAGGCCATCTTCTTCCTCTGTTGATAAAAGTCCCTAAACATGGAATACAGTGTGGGTGTATTGTGTGTGTGTATGTCAACGCACACACATGCTTGGCTGCTAGCAGTTTGGAGAGGCAAGGAGCTTGTGGGGTACTGAATTGACCTCATGTTGAGTTAGCCCTTGTGATTTGTTCCATCCTAATTCTGCTGTCCTGAGCCTGCTGCACCCAGTGAGCTCTATCAACTGGCCACACCCACCCAGCCATGCCCACCTAGTCACGGCAACCTGGCTACTGGCCCTCTCAAGGCAACCATAATGCTGATGCAGCCCTCAATGAAATTGAGTTTGATACATTTGGACTAGACACTCAATTTCTGTTACTGTTCTTTGTACGTTTTAACTTTCAGTCCCCTTTGTTGCTCTTTTCTTCACTCTTTTTTTGTGGTGACCAAAACTGGATGTAATATTCAGGAAAAAGAATATTTAATGAAAGGAAGAGATAATTAATTCTACTGAATGCGGAAAACATAATGCATTTTTATGTGTATATTTCCCCAAAATTTCATTAAAATTATTAATAATTACATCTAGATATCTTTGTAGCTGAACTGGAGAAATCATACAGTCTCTCAAATATTGGAAAATTGATGTTATCCTTTGCAATGCACTAATGTTAATTGGCACATTATATAACATAGCAACATTAGTAGGTATTTGAATGGTGTAACCCACAGAATTTTCATTAACAATGTAATTATATTAGCTATGCACAATTCACCAATCAATGTTCGATGGTGGCAGAATTCAATTTATGGAATACAAATTAAAGAACCCGTTTCCAACAGTGACCACAGCATGATTGACTTTTGTCTCAACATACGTCCACACAAAAATCAACACAATGATGTGATTCCCAATTATAACTTCAAAAAAGGCAACTATGATCTTATAGACAACGATCTCTCATCCCTTGATTAGAAATTTCTATTCACTGGATGCAATACTGTTGAAGAACATTACAACATATTTTTACTTGAAGTCAAAAGAGTCATCAAACTATATGTACCAATAACAAATCCAAAACCCAGAAAAAAACAGATTCCCCATAACATTAAGAAAGCTTCAATCCAAAAAGAGATCATTTTGATGGAAAAACAAATCTGGTCACGTTGCCAACTTCAAAAGCCGATACAAAAATTTATGGCACTAGATAAAGACTGAATGCACCAATTACAACATTAAACAAGAGGAAAACCTTCTATGCACCAATTCCACCCACGCTTTTTACAATTTTGTAAACAACAAACTAAAATACTCAAGGTCCATCCCACCCCTGAAAGGACCTAATGACAAAGATTGCAATGACGACACCATTAAAGCCAACATCTTTAACACATTCTTTGGCTCAGTATTTGTAAACAGTAATGGATCAAGCCCTTCCTAGTTGAACCACAGAACTACAATGATCTAATACATATCGATTTTACAGAAGAAAATGTTGAAAAAGCACTACGAAATCTAAAACCATGTCTATCTATTGGACTGAATGGAATATGTGCCTACTTCTTAAAAAGGCTATCCACTGCCATAACCAAACCTCCAAGCATAATCTTTGAAAAATCATTCAGGACCAGCTCCTTGCCAAAACTATGGTCACAAGCCATGGTCACCCCCCTCTTCAAAAAGGGACATCCCAGCCTAGCTGAAAATTACAGACCAATCTCTTTATGCTGCGTCACCTGTAAAGTCATGGAATCAATTATTAACCAATCCATTATCCTCCACTTAGAGACAAACAACCTACTCTCTAATAAACAATTCAGTTTCAGAAAAAAACTATCCTGTAATCTGCAACTCTTACACTGCAAAAACATATGGACTACACAACTAGATCTGGGCAAAACAATAGATGAAATCCACATTGACTTCTGTAAAGCCTTTGATTCACTGGTACACGACAAACTACTCCTAAAACTAAAATCTTATGGTATCTCTGGTCACCTGCATAACTGGATAGAAGCATTCCTGTCAAACAGACAAATGGTCAAAATTGGGAGCGTCCTATCAAATTCTGTACTTGTCAACAATGGTGTCCCCCAAGGCAGTGTTCTAGGACCAACTCTCTTCATACTCTACATAAACAACCTCTGTGATCATAATAAGAGCAACTGTGTTCTCTTTGCTGACGATGTAAAGCTATTCAACACCACAGACAATATTGCTACCCTTCAAAAAGACCTTGACAGTGTATCAGAATGGTCAAACAAATGGCAACTTCAAATCTCAACAAATAAATGCTCTAGTCAAGACCTTGCTGAAGATCCAAACTCTGTCAAGGACCTTGGAGTACTCATCTCTAATGATCTAAATGCTAGAGGTCATTGTAACCACATCGCCAAAAAGGCATTAAGAGTTGTTAACTTAATCTTATGTAGCTTTTTCTTTGGTAATATTACACAACTAACTAGAGCATACAAAACATTTGCTAGACCAATACTCGAATACAGTTCATCAATCTGGAACCCATATTATGTCTCTGATATTAACACAATTGAGGAAGTCCAGAAATATTTCAGAAGAAAAGTTCTCCACTCCTCTACTTGTTGCAGAATACCTTATGCCGCCAGACTTGAAATTCTAGACCTAGAAAACCTAGAATTACATTGTCTTCAGTCTGATCTAAATATAGTATATAAAATCATACATTGCAATGTCCTACTTGTCAATGAATACTTCAGTTTCAACCATAACAACACAGCAGCACACGATAGATACAACCTCAAGGTTTACCGAACCAAACTTGATTGCAGGAAATACGACTTCAGCAACAGAGTGGTCAATGTCTGGAATACTCTACCTGACTCTGTGGTTTCTTCCCCAAACCCTAAAAACTTTAACCTTAGACTTTCTACGATTGACCTCACCCCTTTCCTAAGAGGTCTGTAGGGGGTGTGCATAAGCGCACCAATGTGCCTACTGTCCCTGTCCTATTGTTTCTTTTATTTTTCTTATATGCATCCATGTATTCATCGCTATATTTTTTTTACTTATACCTATTATCTTGTAAGCAATTGACAAACCAAATAAAATAAATAACTAAATAAAGATATGATGTTCTCCAATGTTCTCCAACCTAAAACAGATAAAAGAGGAATCATGAAGAATCTATTACATTAACTGCTAGTCCATAATGTATCAATGCCTATGCATCCTTCTGTATTGTGGATTATGTGCTTTCTATCACTTGAACTTTGAGATGGTGTAACTAATGTGATTGGTATTTGTCACTTGTATTTGAAAGCATTTTGGAAATTAGTTTTGTAATGGTACAACTGGCAGCCTGTTTGTGACCTAGAGTAGAAATTAACTATTAATATCATACTTATGATTTCCATTATGTATTGAATCATGACATCATAGAATTGAAAAGGACTATTTAGGCCTTCAAGTCTAATCTCCTTTTTTGTGCAGGAATGAAAATCAAAATATATCCAATTGGTGTCTCTCTATTTCTACTTACAAACATCCAGAGGAGATCCCAGCAGTGTCCTAACAATTGAATCCTCTGTCAGAATACTCTTGCTATAGGATTTTTCCCTAATATTCATTTGTAATCTGTCTTCATTGAATTGAGATTCATATTCAGTCCTGTTTTCAAGGAATAATGGGAGGCATCTTACCATTTAACAACTTTTCCAGGGGTATTAACAGGGCTATCTTGTTTCCCTTCAATCATCCTTTCATAAAGTTAAACTTTCTCAATAACTTTCTTCTTTTTTTCATAGACTCCTTTTATTATATTCAGAGCTATTCTTCAAACTAGCTTCAATTTGTCTGGATCCTTCTTAAATTGGGGGCTTGGAATCAGACAGAAAACTCCAAAGTCATAGAGAACCAGTCTGGTATAGTGAAACTAGGATTGAGTTCTATTCCTGCCTTAGATATGAAAAACTGGCTAAGTAACTTTGGGCCTTTCTCTCTCTCAGCCCAACTCATCTGGAGAAGGAAGAGAGTATTTTTAGTATGTTCACTGCCTTGAGTTTTATATGAAAAAGGGGCAAGATAATTTTTAAGTGACTTGTGGACAATATAGCATAATGTAGAACTCCAATCACTCATAATTTAGAAATTATATTTCTGTTAATGTTGTCAAAACCTTCATTTGACTTTTTTTTTTTTTTGCAGCTACATCACGCTACGAGGTCATCTTTAGTTTACAATGAACTAGAAGTGGGGGGAACAGAGGTAAACCTGGAATATAAACCTTTTGAACTGTGTCCTGGATCTTTTCAACTATTCCAAGAACAAAACTCACCATAACATAAGCCTCTCTTCCTTCTTGGAGCCTACTTTATCCTTATTATGAGTTCTAGAAAAAGTACTTCATTAATACATTTATCACTAAGTAATAGTAGTAGGAGAACACCACTACTACTAATAGTAGAACACTAAGGCCACAGTATAACTGGGAGGCATAGAGAAAATAATATACAGTAGCATGAAGTACACTCTGAACTCGATTGTTATCTTGCAGACATTTCATTACCCAAAATAGGTAACATCATAAGTCTTAATCTGTTGATGCTAGCACCAACACTGATAATCTTAAGCCCCGGTCCCACTGCACTTACGGATGCAAAGAGGATGGAAAACGTTAAAAAAAGCTTGCCATCCATTGGAAAACGCTATGTATCCGTTGTGTACTCACTGCATACGTATTTCATACGCTCTATCCGTCGAGCATCCGTCCACTGAGATTTCTTCCACGCAAGAAGTTTTGAGCTGCACAAAACTTTGTGAGCGGATGAACTTTCCGCCGCGTACGATGTACATCCGTGACATATACGGGCAACAAACGTTCTATGTTCGTTATCATCCATTAAACGTCCGCTGTATTCTCTCTGCATCCTCTGGCCATCCCCTCAATTCACATCCGCTGCAGCTGAAAACGGAAAGAGGGAGGAAACAAAAGGTACACGGAACGTCTACACAGCGTTAGTAGCATGGAAATAGAAAGGATGTAAGCGTATGCATCTCGTATATAAAGGATTAAAATGAACAAAACGTTTGCATCTGGGATGTATCTCGTATATTTAGGATGTCTGCAGTATGTCTAGTGTATGTAGAAGGACACCTAGCGGACTCGCGATATTTCCTATAAAAAGGGGGAAAATCATCTGGATCACTGGGATGGTGGACCATACAGTCCCACGATAGTTGCACTGGAGGTTTATCTATCCCACAACAATCCTTATCTATCCCACAAGCATGCAAAGGCTTAACCATTTTTAAAAAGTTTTCACCAACACTTTATTAAGTAAACAAAATGAACCAAGTGTCTTAAGCAAAGATAACCTTTATTAACTTTCTTAGGTAAACTTTATGACTTTATTAAAAAAGCAAAATGAACCAAGTAAAGTGTCTTAAGCAAAGATAAACTTAACAAGTAAACAACTCAGTCTCTGACACTATTCTCAGTCAGTCTGAGTCATGTCCATGGTCTCAGCTGTTAAGCAGGCAGGGGCTGTGGAGGTGGCTGTGGCTTGAGTGCTGGTCTGAGGCACCATTGGGGTGCTTGGCCCCAAGGGTACAACAGGGGATGGTGTGTTCAGGAAGCTGTCCGAGAGCTGACTCAGTCCCGTGAGGTTGAGAGGCCCCTCATCAAGTGCCTGGGATGTCAGGCACAAGACTGATGACAGATTGTCTGTTGACGGGTTTGGCTGTGGGGTGGAGGAAGGAGGATTGTAGTGGGGCTGTCTGGTCTGCAGCTGGGTGAGGAGTGGTGTCTGTGGCGTGCGATGAACCTGGGCCTGGACTGGGAAGGTCTGTTTTTGCTGTGGGAAGTCCTGGTAGTCGTAGCCTTGGTAGGTGAGGGGCTGTTGAAAGCTGTGGAAGGGCTGTGAGGAGCAGACCTTGCTCCTGAGGTGGAGGAGCAGGCCTGGACTGGATAGGAGTAGCTTCAGCTGGGCCTTGAGGGTTGTGCAGAAGTGCTTCATCACCTGGTACTGGGCCTTGGGCAGGTCCCTCAGGGTCTGGCTCATGTAGGTGATGAAGGTGTTCCAGCCCGAGGATGCTCTGGCCAAGTGGACCAGCTGAGAGAGAAGTTCTGTGCTGGTCTTCATTGTGTCCCTGATCTCCAACAGCACACTGTGGTTCTGGCCCTCCAGTCTGCCTCTCTGCCTGCATCCTCTGGAGCTGGGGGTGGGGGTGAGGGTGGGTTGGCCTCTGGTGGCTGCTGCTTCTTTCTCCATTTGTGACAGCAGGGCATCATCCTCCACGGGACCCTCCAAGTCTGCCGGCGTGGGGAGTGCAGCTGTCGGGGGGGGTCTCTGCCGTGGGGCCCTCCGAAGACACCTGCCTGGACAGGGTAGCTGGCTCCTGGCTGGAAGAGGACTGGCTGGCTGTGGGCTGTCTGAGGGAGAGGGATGTCAAAGAGGCTGCTCTTCGGTGGTGGATCTCACCCTCCAGGAAACTGCACTTGGCCATGACGTACATCTCCCGGTCAGTGAGCTTTACAGCGGCCTGCCTGGATTTCTTGAGGTGTTGCTTGCCATACCAGGTGTGCATGTGCTTCCACCATCCCAGGAGTATTTCTGCAGTGTACCCCAGGCTCTCTTCCTTGTCTCTCCAAGCTGCCTGCTTCTTCTTGGTGTCGCGATAGAGTCTGTGGCCCTTTCTCCAGAGGTACTTGTTCTCCCTCAGCCATTCCAGCACCTCATCCTCATGCTCTTCGGAAATGGTGTACTGTTTCCTCTCTCCCTTCTCCTTCCCTTGCCTCTTCCTCTCTCTGGCAGGGGCTTCAGCAGGGCCTTCAGGGGCTTGAGCAGCAGGGCCTTCAGGGGCTTGAGCAGCAGGGCCTTCAGGGGCTTGAGCAGCAGGGCCTTCAGCTGCAGGGCTTTGAGGGCCTTGAGGCTGGTCCACCACAGCAGCAACAGCAGCAGCAGCAGCAGGTTCAGAGTCAGTGCCAGGGGGTGGGATGCTGGTTCTGTCCTTCTTGCCAGGGATGGAATGAGTAGGCACCAGCTTCCTCTTCTTGCCTGACTGACGAACCATGGTGTTCCTGCTAGATGTATGTGGCAGCACGTCTTTCCCCAGTATGCTGACTGCATGTGTGCTGCATCCTTTTATATCCGCGGAGCTGACGCAATTCATACTCCCCGCATGCGCAGTGAACGCTTTGCATCCGATATACATCTGTGCGGCATCCGCTTTGTTTCCTATAGGCGTCCGTGATGCATCCGCTTATTGATTTTATTTTCATTTCTTTGTTGTAGCCCAGACTCACTGAGAATTGGATGGCATACAAGTTTAATTATTACTATTATTATGATCTTCATAATAAGAAAATATTTTTTTCATTATTATCTGACTTTCGTGGAAACTAAAAAATTATCATGTGCATATAAAACTTACGTTATGGTGATATTACAAAACATACTGGTACTTCTCATATTTTTATTTAGTCTTTTCAGGTGGGAAAGCTTAGCAAAACATAATATTCTGATGCTTTGTATCTTGTTCTTGCTCCTGAATATTCCATGTAAATTCATATCATAACTGCTATATCTTCATAACATTCTTCTTCCTATTTTCAATAATTTCTATATTTGCAGTAGATTGTACAACATCTCTGTTGGCATGCTGGTACTATCATCCTGGTACTGCCAGAAAATGCAACATTTTTAAAAAGCATTTTATAATCAAGAAGAAAAAAGCTTTCAATTTAATCTCTTTTCTTTAATTTCTCTTGTAGTTATTCCCGTTTCAAAGTAGTCCATGGAGGAAGTTGTATTTAACAACTTATCGTTCCATTTTCCCATTTTCTATCCAACCTTCCTAACCACTTCTTTAATCTATGCAGATTAAACTTTTGAGTAGTTCCAAAAAAGACCATTCACTTCAGCTCTTAATTTATCTACTGTAACAGTATTGCTGGAGATTTTTATCATTCTGTTAATGTTCGGGGAGCCAAATGCTATAATAATTCAGGATGGGGGGGGGGGATCCACATATTGTATTCTCAGATGAAATTTCATTGTTCTTTTTGCTTACATTTGTGAAACTCTACGATTCTTTTGAAATCCAGTGCAGTATAGTGGTTAAAAGCACAAGGGTTGAAACTGGGAGATTATTGACATAGTGACCATTGTCCTGGCATAGGCAGAAAGCCATATCTGATATGAATGGCTTTTTTTTTTTTAATGTGAAGACTATATGGAAAATGGTTGCAAAAGAGGCAATACAAGAAAAGCTCACTAGAAAAATGTGAAATAAGAACACATATAAATGTAGTGATTGCTTTTATATGGAGATGATAAACTTATTTCTTAGCCCCATGGTTATCCATAGTGGTTCCTCCAGAAACTTCCAGCTATTGTCCTCTCAGACCAGGGGAGTCCTTGTAGGCTTTTCTTGAGATATTGCTAAAACTTCAAATATATTTCTTAGATGCTGGAAGACTACTGCTATTCCTGCAAAAAAATCCTTGGTAGCCACTGAGGTGGACAGAAATAGCTTGTTATTTGCTCTTCATTTTTGTGCCCATAATGAAATGATGAAACTAGAAGGTGCTTATTTGGCAGCTCAAAATGCTGAGTTGCTAGGAGACAGATGAAGGTGGATAGATTTACCCAAAACAGAATCCTTCAGGTATACCAGAAACTGCAGCATTAAAAGCATTGCACCTTAAGCTGGAGTGCACAATACTGATGACAGAAGGGAGCAGTGCCTTATGGTCAGGGGTATTCTGAGGGGAAAGGAGATTTTTGCGATGGGACATACCTCAGAAGGTCAACCAAGTAGATCCAGAGATCCGTGCTGAGCCTAGAAGGACGGCTTGACAGGAAGTTCTGGAAATAGGTAAATGGTGTGGCTGGTGGGGCTGCCGCAGTCTAAAAAGATGACTTATTTATATTCTGGCTTTTGCAGCCTTGCTGCAGTCCTATTGCTTACCCTGGATTCCAACGTTCGCAGCTGAACTTGGCCTTCTTTTTTGTGAGTACAGTACCTGGGATAGAGAATACGAAGGAGCGGGGGGGGGGGCATCAGCAGAGCCAGTGGCTGGGCCAATTTGGGTTTCCAATGTGGAGACGTTGCTGCAAAGAGAAGCACCAATCCAGACTCCGCTCTGCCCTTGGGAAGAATCCGTCCCGGAAAAGGACCGGGCTGGAGCGAGAGGGAGGTCGCGCGAGGGAATCTGGAGGAGAGGCATTAGTAAATATTAACCCCACCCACCCACCATACCTTTTGCTTCAAGTAGGAAAGGGCGTTGGGGGTAGGGGTCCTCCGAGACAGAGGCGATCAAAACGTAGAAAGATTATTGCATATCGCAAAAGCAGCAGCGACCTTGGGAAATGTCATGAGGGAATGAGTGCGAGGCACGGAGGTAAGAGGCGGCGGGAAACTGCGCGGGCGCGCCAACCAGCAAACGATCTGGAATTAACTAGAAAAAGTAAATGCGGGAATTGGAGGAAAGAGGGGTCGCAAAATTGCTTAAATCGGAAACCCAAATATCTCGAGGATGAGGAGTTTTCTAAGCGTAGCTGAGAAGAGGACTTTTTTGGAAGAGTCTTCCTTTCTCGTTTTTATATCTCACTTTTTGGATGGATAATCGCTCAATTAAGACCAAAACGTTGTTTTTAGGATATGTTTGTGGAGTGACGGATAGTAGTAGTAATAGCAGCAATCACTACTGCAATAATAGCTGCAGCAGGAACAACAAAAGTGAATCTCAAAGAAGTCTTAGTCTTACCATCCGTTTTTGTAGCTCCTGATGTCAGAGGACAGCAGCACCACAGATGGGGATGTCGACCCCCAGCATGGCTTATATATGCTGGTCCTGCTGGTCTTGGTCTTCTTTGTCATGGGTCTTGCAGGCTTTCTCATTTGCCATATCCTAAAGAAAAAGGGATACCGCTGTCGGACATTCAATGATGAATTTGACTCTGACAACAAGGAATCACTGACACAACTCCAAGATGGTAAGTACCAGGAAGATGGGGTGGGGAGAAAGAAACTAAATTTCTTGGCAACATCTTGCAACTAAATTGTGATGTGGGGTTTAGTAAAGCCAGAAACTACTCCTTAATTCTAAAGTTGCAAGGATAGTGCTTTAAAACAGTATATTCAGTTGGGTATTGGTCAGATTGAGGATGATGTGCAAGAAGAAGATGATGTGTAAGAAGGGTTAGTGGAGGGCTCAGAGATTTCAAATCAGCCACTATCAAGTTTGCCACTTCCCACCCATCTACACTTGTCTAGCACCTCTGTGAGCGGTATTGTTATTTCTAAAACGTAGAAATAGTTCCTAGTCTAATATGTGTTGGGTTGTAGCTATTACCATTTTTGATAATTTGAGGTAAATCGACACAGAACTAGAGTGAACTTACATCAAAGCAAAATGTACATAGTTGTCTTTTCTATTCTCCTGATTTTGCAGCTCATTTAGCTTTATTGTGAAAATATACTGACAATCACATGTCTGAGAAATCTTCGCAACCAGATGGGTTTCAGAACCAGACTGTGGGAGGAGTGAGACTGGAGTAGTGAATATAGGCAATCCAGTCCTAGCTCAAAGACCCAGTAGAGTCAAAGAGATGTTTCCATTAATGGAGATGATTCAAATGACATGAGCTACCAGAGGAGTTGTGGTATCAACATAGGTAGTATTAATCAAAGAAGCCAAAACAGATAGGCCTGTGGGGTGCAATTAATCTTCATACTTTAAATGGAAAACCTTTTAATAAGACGAACAATTGACCAGATTTAGAGGTAAAAACAGTTCCCCCAAAATCCTGAGATTTTTTTGTGCTCCTTTCATTTTTCATCCTCTTCTTTTGAAGAAAATGGCTCCATTTGTCTTGAAATTGTCTGATTATAAGGAGATTTTAAAATGTGATTTTATTAATTTAGGTTTCAGTGTTCATATTATGCATGCATCAACAATTTAGTGACAGGAAATTGTGTTCCAATTTTTCTAAATAATCTATACTTTATAAATACACATTTCCAATTGTGTATAGAATGCTACTTTGTGCAATGACATGTGGTACATGTTGTAAGGCATACTTTTTTTTGCTTCATAGGCACATTGTTTCTAAGAATAAGTCACCAGAGAAATAACCTGGCTATAAAATAGGAATTATAATACATACTGATAACAGGTTTTTTTTTTTTTTACTATCTTTCATGTACAAACTAACATTTAGAAAGATTCATTTCTTTATATGGTGATATCAGGTACTAAAATGAGAATAAGTTGATTTGTACGGTGTTTCCCTGAAAATAAGATCTATCCCAAAAATAGCCCTAGCTTGATTTTTACATGTGCGCCCAATATAAATCCTACCCCCCAAAATAAGCCCTAGTTAAGACCCCACCCACTTTGTTGCTCCTGGTTGCAGGAGGTGAGGCGAGGCACATGAGTAAAAATCAAGCTAGGATGGGGATGGGGTGATGGAGCTGCCCCATGTGCCTGGCACCCATTTACTTTAGGACATTTGCAGCCAAGCTTCCCACACCCTGACACCTGCCTTGCCTTGCTGGCCCACTTCTGCAGCTATTTGCTGCCACTTCTGTGCATCACCTCAGCCTCTGTTTCACTGTCAGACACCCTCAGGAAAAGCCTCTTCAGCCAAGAAATGAGCTCCAGATTAGCAATAGCACTCAGATTTATATACCACTTTATAGTGCTTTACAGCTCTCTCAAAGCAGTTTCCAGAGTCAGCATATTGCCTCCAACAATTTGGGTCCTCATTTTACCCACCTTGGAAGGATGGAAGGCTGAGTCAGCCTTCAGCTGTGTGGGTTTTGATCTGCCAAATTGCAGTACGAGTAGCTTGCAGTCCTGCACTCTTACCACTGCACCACCAAGGCTCCTATATGGACATGTGTGGTGCCCCTCATCCTCTGTTTTGCCACAGAGTCGGGGGGGGGGGCACTGTGTGCATCAATCCAGAGCTTGTTTCTTGGCTACAGATGCCTGTCCTGAAGGCCTCTGACAGTAAAATGGAGGCCGGGGGGTGCCATGAGTGTCAATCCGGAGCTCATGAAACAGAGGCTGGGGGTGTCACGTGTCAATCTGGAGCTCGTTTTTCAGCTGCAGTTTTCCTGAAGGCCTTTGATGATGAAATGGAGGCCCAGGGGGGACACGCGCCGCATATGTCAAACTGGAATTCATTTCTCGGCTGCTGAGACCATGGGGTGTTGCATGCATCAATCTGGAGCTTGTGACTTTGCCACAGAGGTTTTTCCTGAAGGCCTCTGACAGCAAACCGGAGGCCGGGAAGCACCGCACATGAGCAGTGGTAAGCAGTCATAGAAGAAGTGGTCTTGCAGGAGACATGCGGGCTCCTGCTGGTGGGGTGGGGCTGTTGGTGCCGCTGCCGTAAGGTGAGACAGTGGAAGGCATTCCCAAAAATTAAGACCTAAATGCCTCTTTTGGAGGCAAAAAAAATAAGACTGGGTCTTATTTTTGAGAAATTACTGTGAAATGGTATTACTATGAAATGAAAGAAATGGAGTAGGAAATCAGCATCACAGAATGAATGGAAGAAATAACAGGAGACAAGAAGTGGAAATTCTGTATAAAGGTTTATAGGCAACTTTTGTGTTCTAAAGTCTCCCAGGAGATTCTTAAACAGAAGAAGGCAAAATGTTGGCTGGATTATTCTACCATTAGATAGATAAAAAGCTGGTTGAACAATCATATCCAATAATGGACCCAAGCAAATCAGAACTCTGAGACTTGGCTGCTTCTCAAAGATCTTCTTTAATGAGTACATCATATCGACACAGCTTCAATGGAAACCCAAATCTAAATCTTTCCCGCAGTTTCAGTATAATTAAACTAGGAAATAACTCCATCCCCAAATGTCACAGGTCATGTTGGCCAATTGGGTTAATTGGCAGCTCTTCAGGCATTCCTTCCCCAACCTTATCTGTTGCCAGTAGAGATGACTTTGTGTCAGCTTTGGAAGCCAAATTGACACCAGACACTTCCACACTGCCACATCTTGAACCTGGGAAAATGGGAGGGGAGGGTTCTTGGAGTGTATATGGTTAGACATAATAGCATTCTTCTTCTAGGTCATGTTCTGCACCTGGCTGAAGGGACATCTCAAGTTGGGATGGATAGTGATATGGGCATGTGATGCGATGATGGTGCAGGGGGTGGATTTGTAGTTTTTACTTATTGCAAGGAAACCTAGAACTTTCAGATTTGGGATTCCCCAGATTGCCAGTTTACTATCCATGTAAACCAGAACTTTTGAGATGTCTCTCTTGGAGTTATTTGTTGGAGTGGACAGTTTCTGGAATGCTCACATTATCCCAAATCTATAAATAGCTACCAGCACCCTGAGAGGGGGCTGTCCGGGGTGCTGAGCCCCAGTACTAATCTAAAGCTTGGGCAGTGTGAAGATTCAGTGAAGATGGGGGAAAAAATCACAGAAGGAGCAGTGGGAACGGATGCCGGAGGACTGATTGAGACCCAGTGTCCTCCTTCTGAAGAATTTGTGCAAACCATTGAAGGTGCAGAGGAAAGACGAAGGTTAAGCACTTGGCCCAAAGAAGCAGATTCCTGAATAAGCTGCCAGACTGAGCTGAATCCAGATATGGGACCAGAGGAGAAGCTGCCTGAACACCTTTCCTACAAGGTTGGGCCACGAGCCAGAATGGAGAGGCATGGGGGCTTCTGAATATGACAATTCTCAAGACTGGAACCTGTTGCCTCCATCCCAAAGCCAATCGTTGGCAGAGCTTATGGAGCACTTTGAATGACTTAAAGTGGGAAGTTATGTCCCACAGTCACAACCTCTCCAATCGAGCTGGAACTTAACCAATGTTCATTTTTCCTGGTCTAGGACCTGACAGTGGAACCAATATGGCGTCGCCAACATTCCTCTTAGCTGGAAGTGGCTGAAAAATTAGCTCATAATGGCAAGGGCAAGCAGCAAGGGAGAGACAGCAGATGCAGTCAATGTTTGGGATGTTACAACCTCCAATTCCTCCCCCTCACCAGCCAGCGGTGAGGCTACCCACTGTGGAGTGTATTCCCCCAGGCTAGAGATTCTATCCTGGTCATGGGTGGGTCCAATGCCAGTGGATTCTGGCACCGGTTGCACCATTTGGTTTGGGACCACCATGGTGCCAGTTCGCAGCAACAATCCTGACGCAGCAATGGGGTCAGTCCCAGCAGCAGGCAACAGCCACCCTCACCTTTTCCAATACTGCAATGAGTTCAGTAGATGGCTCCTATTCTGCAGCCAACCGGAGCAAAACAACAGATTCCAGCTCAGCCGCCCCTCAGAGTACCCTTGCAGGGGTCCCTTCTGCTGCTTCCAGCAGCACAGCAGATTCCAGTTCAGCTGGTGGTCATCATGGCAATTCCACCAGCCAGGCCAGAGCCACCAAGGTTTAGAGCAACTTTTGATGGGAAGCCTGAGAAACTTGCTTACTTCCTCAGCCAAATCTGGGCACATATAGATCAATTTGGAAACCAATACGGAACAGACCGTGACCTAGTTTCCGCAATTACAGATGGGATGAATGAGGGAGACACTTCCGCCTGGGTGGCCCAGCTACACAATGAGGATGCTGCAGAACTATACGATGCAGATGTATTTGTTGAGCTACTCAGGGCTAGATTTGAAGACCCTGACAATAGGTGAAAATGAAGATAAAATAAAGGAGATAAAGCAAAGTAATCGACCCATAAAAGACTTTATATGGGACTTTATATGGGTCGCAGGTTACCTCATGCATTGGTCTGACAGGATACTTCTGCACTATTTTGAAGAAGACATTGATCCAGAAGTCAGAAAACTCTGGGGGATATGGGGGGTACCAGAGCAACTGCAAGACTGGTATGCCATGTCCATTATTCTGGATAGAGGAATCCATCTACACCGAAAACCTCCCTATGAGAGGCCCCCTAGGAAAACTTTGGCCAGACGTTCTCTGACTAAACCTGCTGAAGCCGCTCCTACCCAATCTACAGGGATTATCAAATGCTATTGATGTGGCCAGGCTGATCATTGGGCTTCCGAATGTCTGGCCCCTGCACTGGTTCCACAACCAAGGCCCAGTACAGCTGCCAGAGGCAGGAGAGCTCCATGGAAGCCCCCAGATACCAGTCATTTTGCCAGACAAACTGTAGCGGTTCCCCTCCCCACAGAAGAGAGTGAGGAACCTCCACCCAAAGAAACCCTTCCTGGAAAGGCAGATGAGGAAGTGCACCATGGTGAGTGCAGCCATTTCCCCTTTTACAGTTAAAATGAAATCGGTGATGCCTGAGACTGGGGAGTCTGGGAAGTTAGGAGCAGTAATAGATACAGGATGTTGAGCAATTAGGGATAAAAACTAAAGCCCTAAAATGCCCAATCAAGTTTGAACAGGTAGATGGAATGTTAATTGGAGGAGTCCCAGCCACCCAAATTACAGAAGTGATCAGATTAGAAATGGGTGGGCATCGTGGACTTATATGATTTATAGTCAAAAATGTCAGAATCTGTCATATTGGGATTTGTTTGGCTCAATAAATGGGTTCCTAACATCAAATGGGAAGATGGGTACCAGAACATCATAATTGGCATCAGCTCACTGCCCCCAGTCCCTCTTGAAAAGAGACTGCCACCCAACAGGGACCCACAACCAGAAGCAGTAGCTACCACTTCAGACTCTCTTCCAGGTGAACCTCAGGTTCCGAAAGAATACAGGGAATTGGCTGAGGAGGAATGCAACGTTCTCCCCCCTCATTGAGCCACTGATTGTGCCATTGAATTAGAACCTGGGGCAAAACTGCCCAAACCAAAGATGTATTCCATGACACCAGCCGAAATGACTGAGTTGAGGAATTAAATTGATACCAATTTAGCCAGAGGCTTCATCGAATCAGAAAAAATCTAGATTGGCAGCCCAGTACTATTTAAAGAAAAGAAAGATGGTGGCCTGGGATTATGTGTGGATTTTAGAGGCATCAATGTAGTGTGCATACAAAACACGTATCCCCTCCCCCAATGAAAGACTTGCTAAATCACCTGCCTAGAGGCAAAATCTTTACCAAGCTAGATCTGAGATAAGCCTATTATTGAGTCTGCATAAAGGAGGGAGATGAGTGGAAAATGGCCTTCAACTGCCCTATGGATAGTTTTCAGTTCTGTCATGCCTTTTGGACTCCAAGAGCCCTCCACTGTTTATGCAACTAATCAATGAAGTGTTACATGCACATTTGTATAAGGGGGTCCTTGTGTAAGTGAATGACATTCTTATAGACAGTGAAACTATCGAGGAACATGTCAAATTAGTCAGGCAAGTACTGAAAAAATGTTTAGTCACCAAATTATACGCAAAGCTATCAAAATTTTAATTCCATAAAGAGTCTTTGCATTACCCGAGCTACTGAGCATCAAATCAGGGGATTGAAATGAACCCTGTAAAGGTGAAGGCGGTGCTAGGCTGGCAGCCACCAAGAACACGCAAACAACTTCAAAGCTTCCTAGTAAAAAGTTGGGACCTAAATTTCTGGGTCCCTTTCCTATATCAAAAGTAATCAATCCAGTAACTGTCCAATGTAGCCTCCCTCAGCTGTTAAGGAAAATACACCCAGTTTTCTATAGTAGCTTGTTGAAGCCTGCTGTTGGTTCCAATCTATGACCTATACCGGCAGCTCCTCACAAATTTTCGATAGCACAGAGTGAAATACATTATGAAATAAAAAAAATCCTCTACTCTAGATAATACTGAGGACAATTGCAATATTTAGTACTATGGAAAGCCTACCCTTTGTCAGAAGTATTTGGGTTGGGATATACATGCAGATAGATTGATTAAACAATTTCATGAAAAATTCCCTGACAAGCCAAAGGGTCCCCTTGGAGAGGGGAGAAAGGGTTAAGGTGAGAATGTATTAACCCCTTGTTGTGTTTTGTTTATTGTATTTTTCAGGATGTGTTTTTTTCAAGGGGGGACGCCTGTCAGCTTTGGAAGCCATATTGACACCAGATGCTTCCATACTACCACATTCTTGAGCCTGGGAAAATGGGAGGAGGAAATTTCTTGGAGTGTATGTGGTTAGACATAATAGCATTCTTCTTCTCAGTCAAGGTGTTATTCTGCACCTGCGTGAGGAAATATCTCACGTTGGGATGGATGGTGATTGGGGTATGTGATGCAATGATGGTGCAGGGGATGGATTTGTCATTTTTACTTATTGCAAGGAAACCTGGAACTTTCGTATTCAGGATTCCCCAGATGTGCCAGTTTACTATCCAAACAGAACTTTTGAGAAGATGTCTTTCTCAGAATTATTTGTTGGAGTGGAGGTTTTCTGGAATGCTGACACTTTGGTTCTCACAAGAAAGCTCTTTGTTGTATCTAGTAATGCATTCCAACCTCCTTCTCCCTTTTCCCCCTCTGTGTGGCAATGAAGAATAAAAATGGCTGCGGCCAAGTTCAGTCCGAAGTTAACAGACACCAATGATATAGTACAGCAGAGGTCTCCAGACTTAGCAACTTTAAGACTTGTGAACTTCAACTCCCAGAATTCCTCAGCCAATACAAGTTGCCAAGTTTGGGGACCCATGTACAAGTTCCACTTTACATTCCTGCTCTGGGTACCTTGGCAGATCACATTGAACACGTAGTTGTCAAGCCTGGTATTGTCATATGTGTAGCCATTTTAATTAGGCTGAATATATATTATTTTCCTTACTTTCTCTTTGGCAGTCATGGGGGAAGGGTTTCGGGCTTGCCACATTCCTAAGGTGGGTGGAGTGGAGATAGAATTGTTTAGGCTAGGTGATCATTCTTCTCATGGGAACCCAAACTGTCCGTGCCGAGGCACTGGAGGTGGAGATTTATGACATCAAGCAACATTGAATTACTTCTATTGGAGAATGTGACTTTTGGGGGTTGTTTCTAACTTCTAATATGTGGGGTAATTCCTGGTTGTGTCAGATCCAGAATTACCATGGACTTTGCCAATTTGATGCTTTTCTAAATAAAATAAATTGTCTTGGAAGATGGACTTTGTGCTTTTCTTTTTAAAATGGATTTCATCACTTGAAAACCTGACAGTAGGAGAAGGAAGGAAGGAAGAATAGAATAGAACAGAACAGAACAGAACAGAATAGAATTCTTTATTGGCCAAATGTGATTGGACACACAAGGAATTTGTCTTGGTGCATATGCTCTCAGTGTACATAAAAGAAAAGATACATTCACTGAGAGTCAAGAATCATCAGGTAGAACACAATAATAGTCATAGGGTAGAATAAGTGATCAAATCATACTAGGAAACAGTCAGTATAAATCGTTAGGATACAAGCGATAAGTTACAGTCATACAGTGACAAGTGGGATGGGATGGGTGATAAGGAGTGATGAGAAGAGTAATAATAATAGTAATGCAGACTTTGTAAATAGTTGGACAGTGTTGAGGGAATTATTTGTTTAGCAGAGTGTTGGCGTTCGGGGAAAAGCTGTCCTTGTTTCTAGTTGTTCCGGTGTGCAGTGCTCTATAGTGTTGTTTTGAGGGTAGGAGTTGAAACAGTTTATGTCCAGGATGTGAGGGGTCTGTGAATATTTTTACAGCCCTCTTTTTGACTCGTGCAATATACAAGTCCTCAATGGAAGGCAGATTGGTAGTAATTGTTTTTTCTGCAGTCCTAATTACTCTCTGAAGTCTTGTTGGGTTACATAACCAAACCAGACAGTTATAGAGGTGCAGATGAAGACTCACTAATCTCTCTGTAGAACTGTATCAGCAGCTCTTTGGGCAGGAGCTGCTGATAAAGGAAGGAAGGAAGGAGGGAGGGAGGGAAGGAAGGAAGGAAATCAAGAAAAGTAAAGTGTCAGGATTAAGAAAAGTCATTATTAAATTATTATGAAAGACAGATTGTGATCCAAAAGATTTTAGATTGTGCAGAAATGGATAACTCACTTTAGAGTTAAAGGACAAGGAAGACTTGGAATACTGCACAGTTTGGGAAGATTGGTATCAATGGATAGATAATAGGAATAATAAATGTTCAGATGAAAGGAAGATATAAATATGTATATGAATAACTAAAATGTATGGAAAATGTATATATATAAAACCAAGATTTTTTTTAATACTGTCAAAGAAGATTGAGATTTGAAAAAAGTTATTTTTAATTTTACATGTATTTTAATGTTTCAAATTTCAATAAATGTTAAAAAAAAAGAAAAAAGAAAAGAAAAAGAAGAAAATCATTATGTCTGCACTTTCTTCATTTGTTAGAACCAGATTTTAAGAAAGTTACTGACAAACTAGAGTATGTGCAAAAGATAGGTAACATGGCATAAAAATTATGCAAAATGTTTGGAGGCACTGGTTGTGTTAAAGTGAAAAAAGATGGTATTGAGATGCCAAAGGTATCTTCAAGTATTTGAAGGGTTGTTATGTACAAGACTAGGCAGAATTCTTTCAACTTGTCCCAGAAGACAGAGGAAGAACAATTAATTAAAAATGGGAAGGAACTATACATCAAGAAAAAAATCTTAATGGTAAAATCAGTTTTAGAATTGAATGGCTCACCCTAGATGCTGGTTGGACACTCTTTTCATTGAATGCATCTAAACATAAACTGATGGATAGATGTCAAAGCTGCTGGATTTCTGTATTGGCCTAGATGAGCTCTAGGTTCTTTTCTGAGAATGGCAAAGTAAATATTTGATGGATATTATAATAAAATATTATGAGGGAATAGAAGGAAAACTCATCAAATTTGCAGATGACACTAAATTGGCAGGAATAGCCAACATCCCAGAAGACAAACTCAGGATCTAAAAAGATCTTGACAAACTTGAACAATGGGCCCCATCCAACAAAATGAATTTTAATGTGGAGAAAAGCAAATTTAGGTAGGAAAAAGCACACATTAGGCAAGATCTGGTTCAAAAACAATAAATGTGAGACAGACCTTGGAGTCCTCGTGGATGACCACTTGAATATGATCTAGCACTGTGCAGCAGCAGCCAAAAAAACTAAGTCCTGGGTTGTATAAACAGATACATAGAATCAAGATCATGTGGAATATTATTGCCGCTTTATAAAATCCTAGTAAGACCACACCTGGAATACTGCAACTAGTTTTGGTCACTATACTACAAAAAAGATGTTGAAACTTTGGAAAAAGTTTAGCGAAGAGCAACTAAGATGATTAAATGCCTAGAGACTAAAATATATGAAACATATAAAACATATGAAGAATGGATTTGGGTTTGGTTAGTGTAAAGAAAAGAAGTATTAGGGGTGTCATGATAGGAGTATTCCAGTATTTGAGGGGCTGTCACAAAAAAGAGGTTATAAAATTATTCTCCAAAGCACTGGTGAGCAGGACAAGAAACTGGTTGGAAACTAATCAAAGAGATAAGCAACCTGGAATTAAGAACAAACTTCCTAACAGTGAGAACAATTAACCAGTGGAACAACTTGCCTCCAGAAATCATGGGTGCTCTATCACTGGATTTTTAAAAGAGGAGTCTAGTCTAGGAGTATCAAACTCAAGGCCCGCAGACTGGATCCAGCCTGAGGGGTGCTTAGATCTGACCTGTGGGGCCACCCTGGAAACAGCAAAGGACAGGCCCGCAGTACCTCTGCCAATAAAAATGAGTCCTACCCAGGCTCTGTTCTTGGCTGTGACAGCCTCCTGCAATCCTCTGACAGTGAAAATTGAACTCGCGCGGCCCTCCTAGGCTCTATTTTTGCTGGCAGAGTGCAAGCAAAACAAACTACTAGCAAAGGTAACATTTGATCATATGAGTGATGTTGCTGCACAGCCCCACCCTGGCCATGCCTACCTGGTCCCCCCTGAGGTCAAACACAATCTTGATGCGGCCCTTAATGGAATTGAGTTTGACTCCCCTGGTGTAAACAATCACTTATCTGAAATGGTATAGGTTCTCCTGCTTGAGCAGGGGGATGGATTAGAAGACCTCCAAGGTCCCTTCCAGGCCATTCTCTTCTAATTATGTTATTATAACAATCTATGATTCAATGTAGAAGAATATGGCTTAGCATTTTATATCATACAATGGACAGTGTAGAAGAACCAATTTTCAGGAGAACTGAAATGGTATTGTCCTGCTGCAAAGTCATCCTACTTTCATGTTTTATATGCTTTTCCAAAATAAACTGCATTCATCAACATAGAAATTAAAAATTAGTATTGAGATCTTTCCTTGCTAAAGGTTTTTCCACATTTTTGGTTTGGTGTCCTTCATTAAATAGTTTCTTTGTAAATCAGCCTTACAACTGACTTTTTTTTTTGCAACCATAATTAACATTCATTCATTATTCATTCAATTTTTTGTTGCAAATAACAACCAATTGTTCTCATGTCATGATCAATTGTTCTATCAGGAAAAAAATATGTAATAAGCATCTGTAATTCAGAAGATTAAGTATTAAATGTATTAAAGGTATTGTAGGTATTAAAAGTATTACCTCCAATTTCAAAACTGCACAATGGAAATAACAAACAGAAGTGTGGTGTTGGAGGAGGGGCCACATTGAAAGAAAAAGACAAAACAAAAATAATTAAAGGTTTGTAACACACAGTATTTGGGAGTTTTCAGGATTCTTAGATGCTCACTCTAATTACTGGAGTCACAATTACTCCTTTTTCACTTCTGTATTTCTTTTTCTTTCAGATGATGAAGAAGATCTGAATGAGGATACTGTAGAAAAAATTGTGAAATGTATCATTCAAAACGAAGGTAGGCATAACTTTAGTTAAGTAAAATCGTAGCACTAATATTTCAACAAGGCATTTTGACATGTTTTTACTTTCTTCCCTTTTCAGCAAATGTTGAAGTTCTAAAAGAAATGCTGGGAGAAAGCGATGCTGATCTCCCACTGCCAGTGCCTGTACCCAGGTGAGAAGAGCATATAAGTTCAAATTGGTACCCTCACCTCTTGAGAATCTCTTGTGTTTTCCTTCTTCCTTCCCTCAGTCATGCCCAGGACTAAATCACATGATATAGTGAGTGTATATAGATATGTATGTGTGTGATATACATTCTGCCTTATTATTCATTTTCAACCTAACATAAGTGTAATGGAGATTACTGGCCATAGGATGGGAAGTTTAAAAGCTCTCCCCAGCCATCTGTCTTGCAATCCCCCCAAAATGCTACTAGTACTAATTGAGGATTTTCTTCCTGATTGTTTCAAATCAGGAGGCAGAGAAAGAACATGGTTGGGTGAGAGGTCTCCCTGAACATAACTTATGGGGTCTACTAGGATAGAGAAGAGTGGTAAGAACAGCTGCATATTGAATGCATGTATTCAGTTTTCACTATATTTGAATGACTAGGCTAGATGTTTCTCGGAATGGGTTAAACATATTGCAGTCCATCTTTTAGAGATAGGATAAAAAGCCAGAACAGAATGTTAGGCTCAGTTGGCCCTAGTTAATTGTCTTGGTACAGGATGTTTTTGTTGCCTGAAGCTTTCCTCTTCAAAGCTGCATAGCAATTGTGTAATGTTCTTGACAGCTCCTATTTATTTCATTTGGGCCTCAGTAGATGTACTTTGTCGAGAATTGAGTTTCATGGATTATATCTTAGTATCCATGAATTTGAAAATAGTCTAAGTGGAAGTCTGATTTTGCCTTCCTGTGCAGGTTTCTCTGTGTTGGCTCCATTTTTCAGTCTATAAGACGCACTTCCCCCCCTCCCAAAGTGTATGAAAATGTTTGTGTGTCTTATGGAGCAAATATTGTGGTGGGAGAGAGAGAGGGTTGGTGCAGGGAACACTGGAGCCTTTGCTGCTTAGCAGCTGATTGGTGGATCGGCCTCCCAGAATACCGCCGATCAGCTGTTCCAGGCAGCATCGCCAATCACCGCCACCAAATGGTGGTGGTGATAGGCAGCAGTGGTGAATGGCAGCGGCAATCCCCACTGCCTAGAACAGCTGGATGGTGGTATTCTGGAAGGCCAATCCAACTGCCAATCAGTTGCTTGGCAGTGAAGGCTCCAGTGTTCCTGGTGGAGGCAGCAGACATGGCAGAGGCAGCAATGGCAGCGTTTTTGATTCGGGGGCTACAGGAGGCTGGGATCCAGCTGTCACTCAGCTGACTGGTGGTGGGCATAATGGAGCAGAGCCCTGATGAGCCACATGCTGGGGCTGTGATAATGTGCTTGAAGCTGTTCATGCTGCTTCCTGAAAGGACGCTAGCCAGATGAATACTGGATGGATGCTGGGAGGCAGTGGCAGATTTGTTTTTTCTTCTTTTCCTCCTCTAAAGCTAATATGCATTGTGGTCTGGAGTGAAAAATACAGTATATGCTGATGGGGTTTGCTTGAGAATTCCATTTATATACCTGCTAACCTTTAAATCTAATGTCATGCCCCTGGTGGAGTCTGACTCTGAGAAAGAGGAGGGACAGCCAACAGGGAGTGGAAGTGTGGCTCCAGAGGTGGTGGAGGAGGCTGGGGAAGGGCAGAGGCCGGCTGAGCAGTCAAAGGAGGATCCAGGGCCATCCCCTATCCATCCTAGGGCATGCAGGGAGGAAAGGATCGGGTAAAACATGATCTACTCAGGAGGAGAGGGCCATGATCCTCTTCATAGGTTGCAGGTATGAGAATTGCATAAGAGTTTGGACCTGTGTGTTAATAGATGCTGGAAACAAATTAGTGTTTTATTCCTAAAGAAGGTTTATCTTGGTTGGCGTTCTTCCAACGGACTGTACCTGGTTATCTCCCTGAAGTTCGCAATTATCTATACTGGTCTATCGTGGAACTTTATTCAGTGCGGTTTGTTTTTGGTTTTTGCTTCATGATTGGCTCTTTGAATTTGAATTGTGTTTCCTTCCTTTGGAATGTTATTTTGAAAATAGTTTACTCTCCACTGTGAACAATTAAACAGTGAAGGCAAGTTGAAGGCATTAAAGGACTTTTAGTTATGTTTTGGGTTTTGTTATATTTCTGATATACTCTGGGTCATCACATCTAATGGCCCAACTGATTGCCTTTGTCTTTTATTTTCTCCAGTGCTCTATGTCCACATCGCAGCAGCCACGATGGTGGTATTCCTCATCATCACACAGTGCACTTAGGTTCCACACAAGCACCTTGCATTCATTGCAGCAAGAAAAAGAGACCTCCCATACATCGTCAGGGCCGGTCAAAAGAAAGCAAAAGCAAGATGCACCCTGGAGAAACAACAGTATTTTCAGTTGGCAGGTAAGTGTTAGTTTGCTTTATATAGAAGAGTTTTGAATTAACTCACAATAAGTATCTAATGAAATACAGGCAGAGTAATAGTATCAGGTTCTATGGCATAAGAAAGCCAGCTTGATATAGTAATTAAGGCTAGAAATTGGGAGACTGTGTGTTTTAGTCCCATCTTAGCCACAAAGACACTCTTTTCAGCCCTAGGAAGGAGTCAGTGGCAAACCAATTTTGAAATCTTGTCAGAAGATTAAAGGAACTCAATGAGTGGAAGCTCATTAAAGAGACATCCAATTGGAGTTAAGGGGAAATTTACTGACAGCTTGCTTCCAAGGGTTGTGGGTGCTCCATTGCTGGAGGTTTTTAAGAAAAAAAAAGGACAGCCATTTGTCTGAGATGTGTATAAGGTCTCCTGCCGTGGGCAGGAATTTGGACTCGAAGATTTCTCCAGGGAAAATCCTGAGTCTTGGAAAAGGACTAATATGGTTTCCATGAAAAAGGTTTCCATATTGGGAAAAAAGATGGAAAAGTTTTCAATCTTCAAGAAAGGGGAAAAAAGCCAGATCAGGAAACTACAGACCAATCAGTTTAACTTCAATATCTGGGAAGATCCTGGAAAAGATAATCAAAAAACAGATCTGCAAACAACTAGAAGCAAATAAAGTCATAACTAGCAGCCAGCATGGGTTTGTTAAAAACAGATCATGCCAAACCAATCTTATTTCATTCTTTGATAAAGTCACTAGTCAGTGTTCCAAGTAACAACCTTCAAATTAAAAGTCTCCAAGACTCTTCTCAGAGATTCATTTTATTAGAGATGTCATATTGGCATATCTGAAGGAAAACCCGAATCAGAGATTTCTGGGTTTTCCTGAGCCCAAAGAGAATCCAAAATCCAAACCCTGCACCCAGTAATTCATCACATGGTCCAATCATTACTTTGTTCCAACTGGAGACTATCTCCAGGCACTCCTTTCCAGGTGCAGAGTGACAGGTCCTTGGCTTTTTGAGAAAGGAATGCTGTTGTGGCTAATCTTCCATCACTCCTTGAAATCCCCCTCCCAAATTCCCAGACTCCTTGAAATCCATCACCCAAATTCCCAGACACTGAAATGTGGCAACCCAGAAGCCTAAAAAAAAAGGCTTCCAAGCTGACAGGCTTCCCCCCCTCATGTGAGAATCATGTCCTGGAATGAGAAACAATCAGGGGGTTAGTTCAGTCAGCAAGCAATAAACCATTTCTCCTCCCCTCCCCCAGAGGATCCATTGGCTTGTCTGGGAATTTATAATGGAATTGCTTTTCTGGGGCACCCACTTTAACATCCCAGCTTTTAACCCAAGTAGCTTCTGACAAAGGGCACCCCTTCCAATGCACCAGATACTGGAATCTGCCTCTGCAATTTAGAATCTAGATTTTTTTTCACCTCATAATGGGTTTCATCTTGTACCATAGTCGATTTGGGAGGTGCTGCTGGCTGTGGCCTTGCTGACAGCCGGTTTTAACAAACTACTATGGAAGACTAAAATCATCACAATGACGTAATCCCCAATTATAACTTCAAAAAAGGCAACTATGATCTTATAGACAACGATCTCTCATCCCTAGATTGGCAATCTCTATTCACTGGATGCAATACTGTTGAAGAACATTACAACATATTTTTACTTGAAGTCAGAAGAATCATCAAACTATATGCACTAATAACAACTCCAAAACCCAGAAAAAAAACGGATTACCCATAACAATAAGAAAACTTAAATCCAAAAAGAGATCACTCTGGTGGAAACACAAATCTGGTCACATTGCCAACTTCAAAAGCCGATATAAAAATTTATGCCACCAGATAAAAACTGAATGCACCAATTACAACATTAAACAAGAGGAAAACCTTCTATGCACCAATTCCACCCACGCTTTTTACAATTTTGTAAACAACAAACTAAAAGACTCAAGGTCCATCCCACTCCTGAAAGGACAAAATGGTAAAGACTGGAACGATGATACCATTAAAGCCAAACTCTTTAACACATTCTTTGGCCTCAGTATTTGTAAACAGCAATGGATCATGCCCAGTATTTCTTTGTCGAACCACAGACAACTACAATGATCTAATACACATTGATTTTACAGAAGACAACGTTGAAAAAGCACTATGAAATCTAAAACCATCTATCTATTGGACCAGATGGAATATGTGCCTACTTTTTAAAAAAGCTATCCACTGCCATAACCAAACCTCTAAGCATAAATTTTGAAAAATCTTTCAGGACCATCTACTTGCCTAACCCATGGTCACAAGCCACGGTCATCCCCATCTTCAAAAAGGGAGACCCCAGCCTAGTTGAAAATTACAGACCAATCTCTTTATGCTGCATCACCTGTAAAGTCATGGAATCAATTATTAACCAATCCATTATCCTCCACTTAGAGACAAACAACCTACTCTCTAATAAACAATTCGGTTTCAGAAAAAAACTATCCTGTAATCTTCAACTCTCTTACACTGCAAAAACATATGAACTACATAACTAGATCAGGGCAAAACAATAGATGCAATCTACATGGACTTCTGTAAAGCCTTTGATTCACTGGTACACGACAAACTTCTCCTAAAACTAAAATCTTATGGTATCTCTGGACAACTGCATAACTGGATAGAAGCATTCCTGTCAAACAGACAACAAATGGTCAAAATTGGGAGTGTCCTATCAAATTCTGTACCTGTCAACAGTGGTGTTGACTAAGGCAACGTGCTAGGACCAACTCTCTTCATACTCTATATAAACGACCTCTGTGATCACATTAAGAGCAACTGCATTCTCTTCGCTGATGATATAAAGCTGTTCAATACCACAATACTGCCCTTCAAAAAGATCTTGACTATGTACCAGAATGGTCAATCAAATGGCAACTTCAAATCTCAACAAATAAATGCTCTATCTTACATATTGGCAAAAAAAATCAGAAAATAAAATACAGGCTGAATAATCAAGATCTTGTTGATGATCCAAGCTCTGTAAAGGACCTTGGAATACTCATCTCTAATGATCTAAGTGCTAGAGCCCACTGTAACTACATAGCCAAAAAGGCATTAAGAGTTGTTAACCTAATCCTACGTAGCTTTTTCTCTGGTAATATCACACTACTAACTGGAGCACACAAAACATTTGCTGGACCAATACTCGAATACAGTTTATCAGTCTGCAACCCACAGTACGTATTTGATATTAGCACAGTTGAGAAAGTCCACAAATATTTCACAAGAAGAGTTCTCCACTCCTCTATTCGTTGTAGAATACCTTATGCCACCAGACTTGAAATTCTAGACCTAAAAAACCTAGAACTATGCCACCTTTGGTACCCGATCTAAGTGTGGTTTATAAAATCATACATTGCAATGACTTTCCTGTCAATGAATACTTCAGTTTCAACCATAACAACACAAGATCACACGATAGATACAACCTCAAGGTTTACCGAACCAAACTTGATTGCAGGAAATACGACTTCAGCAACAGAGTTGTCAATGTGTGGAATATTCTACCTGACTTTGTGGTTTCTTCCCCAAACCCCAAAAACTTTAACCGTAGACTGTCCACTGTTGTCCTCACCCCTTTCCTAAGAGGTCTGTAGGGGGTGTGCATAAGTGCACTGACATACCTACCGTCTCTGTCCTATTGTTTCTTTTATTTTTCTTATATGTACCCATTTCATGTATTCATAACTATGTATATACTTATACCTATTATCTTGTAAACGATTGACAAATCAAAATAAATAAATAAGAATAAAAAGACTGGATGTATTTTCCCTAATATTCAAGGGAGATTTAATTGTACAGTGACCGGATTAATCATTTTCACTCTCAGAAAAGGTCCTAAAAATTTAAGTCCTAATTTCTCACTAGGTAATTTTAGTATTATGTATTTGGTTGATATGTATGTATTCATTTGTATGTATTCATGTATTATGTATTCATTTGACTTGATCATTTGACCTGAAAAGAGGGTTGGAGCAATCAGTACTGAGCAGCTTGTTTTTTATATGCTTCTGCTGCTTCCACTAGTGCTTTTTTGGTATTTTTTCAACCCTTCTATCATGACTCCATCCATTCAGTTAATGACATGGAGATGGCAGTTTTGGCATAGGAACTTCCCTTGGCAGTTCTGGCTTAGGAACAAATTCCATGCTATTGATGACCTGAAAAAGGGTTAAACCAGTGCTACTGTGCATTGCATTATTATAAGCCACTTCTGCAAACGGCAGTAAATCCACCCAATTTTCTTGCTGGTAATTTACGTAACATTTGATGTATTGTTCCACCAGGGCATTCACATGTTCCACAGCACTGCTTGTAGTTGGATGAAAAGATGAGTTAAGTCCTTGGGAAGATTCAACAGACTTCAAGACCTCCCTCCAGAATGTGGTGGTGAACTGAATACCTCTGTCCGAAATTATTCATCGCAACACTCCATTCAGCCTGTATATTTGTTTAACAAACATCTTGGCTAGTTTTTTGGCTGAGGGCAGTCCAGAGCAAGCAGCAAAATGGGCTTGCTTAGAAAATAAATCAATTACAGTCCATATTACTTTGTGTCCCCCACTTTTAGAAAGATCCATTATAAGTCCATTGCAATCTCTTCCTAGGGACAACAGGTTTTGGCCACTTGTTGGAGGGGACCGGGAGGCTTGGCCTCCATTTCATAGTGGCACAAGTGGCACAACTTTTTACATAGTCCTCTACATCTGCTTTCATTTTGGGCCACCAAAACTGCCTCCGAGCCAAGTGAAGAGCCTTGAGGAATCCAAAGTAGCCAGCCTGACAAGAGTCATGACTCCGCTCTGATACCATCAGCCTTAAACTGTTGGTACATAGAGCTTGGATCCTTTCCATGCCAACCCCTCTCTCATGGTGAGAGTGTATCAGTTTTCCATGAACCATGGGTTGGTTAGTAGTGCTGCTTTAAAGTCTGTTGCTATCTCTTCTTCAAGAGGGATGGTTTGGCATCTGGCTTGATTCCTAGTGGTGGCTTGAGCTGCACTTTAGTGTTTGGGACCATGGCATGGACGACGTCCTCTCACCAGCTGTCACATTGGGTTTCCTTGACACAGCATCAGCTAACAAGTTCTTAGAGTTTTGTGGCTGTTGTGGCCTGCCAGCAGCTGGTGGAGCTGGCAGCAATCGGATAGTAGTGAAGAGATTGGGGAGGAACCTGGGCCAGACTTGGAGGCTGAGGAAGGCTTGGACGAGGGATCTGTATCAGAGGCAAAGATGGGGCCAGGGCAGGCTGGCAGTCATCAGCTGCCTTTGGGTTCAGATAGAATTGAGGTTTGGGAGCAGTTGGAACCAGTTCCCAGCCTGCCGATGTGCAGAGCTGCTAAAAGAAAGGAGCAATTAAGAACTCAGGGTTGACATGGGAGCAAGGCCACAGGTGGATGGTGAATGACCCTTCCCAACAGAGAATGTGGAACTATGTACCAGGCAGATTTCCAGAATTGATAAGGTCTGAGATAATTAGTCTATTTTCGCGAGACTGTTTGCCAAGCTATTGGCTGACTGTAAATGAAATATTTCACATTAATTGTAAATAAAGACATTTTTGCAGGGACTCAAAATTGACTGAGTGCTTTTTGGTGAGGTCTAGGACAGAACAGTTCGTTTCCTGCCTCCAAAAAACAAACCTCTATTAAGATGGAGCAGCTTCATGTGGAGAACGCTCAGCTTAATCAACAGGTGGCTCTGCTGGCAACCTCGGTGGCTCAGCTCCAAGCTCACACTGCCGTACCTCCTCCCTGGAGGAAATGCCAGGTGGCTGTGCCTGATAAATTTGATAGCAACCAAGCCATGTTTCCTGCTTTCTTGGGACAATGCCAGTTATTTATCAGCCTGAGAGTGGAAGAGTTCCCCATTGACTGGGATAAAATGGGGCTCATAATTAGCCTTCTCTCCGGCTCTGCGAATCACTGGGCCACGCTACTGCTAGTCCAGGCTAGTCCTTTGCTGGATGATTTCAGGGGGCTTTGTGACACCTCATATATCAGGACCCCATTAAGACACAGACTGCTACCCAATGTCTGAAGACCCTGAAGCAGGGTCGGCGCTCTCTGCAGGAGTATATCAGGGAGTTTTGGCTGCTTAGCCAAGATTTGGCCTGGAACAAAGCTGCTCTCATGGATGCATTCCAAGATGGGTGGACAGAGGAGTTGCAGGATGAATTTGTCTGGGTCGATGTTTCTCTGACCCTCAATTAGCTGGTCCTTCTTTGCCTTTGGATTTATGCTCAGTTGCAGAGATGGGAAAGTTGCCAGGCCTCCCAGGAGAACTGGGTGGTCCCAGCTGTGCACAAGACCCCAGATCCACGGGAGGAGCCCATGCAATTAAGTGCAGCCAGACCCCATTTATCAGTAACTGAGAAAAACAGACAGCACTCGGGGGGTTGTGTTTCTATTGCGAGGAACCTGGGCATATGGCTGCATTTTGCCCTAAGAAACGACAAGGGGCATCAGCCACTGGGCCTACCCCACAGTCACAGAAACTCCTATTGGGAAATGCCCTGAGCCCAATTTAGGGGACATCTTGAGTCAGGTGTGCACTAACACCGAGTCTTGCCCAGTGAACGTGGCCCCCCAGACCACCCCAGCACTTGATCCTGTCAGCCCGAGTATTTCTGTCCACTAGTCCACAGAGGTTTCTGGCTCACACCTTGGTGGACTCTGGGACCAAAATGAACTTTATGGATGTGGCGTTTGCAGCTCCCTCATTGTCCGCTAGATCCTCCTCTGCTCGTGAAGACTGTTGATGGCCACGTTCTTCTGTCTGGGACTATTAAGGCTGCCATGCAACTCTTGTGCCTGACCAACGGCTCTCATGAGGAAGCCATCCAGTTTTATATTACTTCTGGCCTGCATTTCCCTGTGGTCTTGGGTTTGGCTTGGTCCTGTAAATCTACTGGTCCCAGAACCTCATCACTTTCCCAAGCCTGCAATGTGTGGACCATACCTGCCAAGTCTGCGCTGGCCAGGTGCTGAGTCCACCCAGGATGTCTTTGCCCGCCAACCTAGAGGATTTCAGAGACATCTTCAGTGAGCAGGAGGCAGACCAATTGCCCCCACATCGGCCCTAAGATTGCCTCATTGATTTGCTGCTGGACATGTCACTCCCAGTGGGGCGTTTGTATTCAATATTGGATCCTGAGCTAGCTGTGTTGCGGGACTTTCTGGACAAAAATCTATCTCGGGGTTTTATTTGGCCCTCATTGTCATCACTGTCTGCCCCACTTTTGTTTGTGAAGAAGACTGGTGACTTGAGGCTTTGTTGCAATTTCCACGAATTAAATGTCATCATGGTACACAATCTACATCCTCTGCCCCTGATTCCTGAACTGTTGGAATGGCTCCGAGAGGCTACCAGTTTAGTTTGGATCTGGCCCAAGGACGACTGGAAAATGGCATTTGGCACCAGGTATGGATATTTCGAATATACCGTCATGCCGTTTGGGTTGACCAATGCTCCTGCCATCTTCCAACATTTTATGAATGACAATCTTCCAGGACCTCTTGGATCAATTTGTCATGATTTACCTTGATGACATTTTGATCTACTCTAACTCTAGGGAGAGTCCTGGTTACTCTCTGGTTACACTTACTCCTGGTTCTGTAATGGCTCCAGGAGAACCGCTTGTATGTAAAATTGGAAAAATGCCAGTTTTTTCAGTCCACCATTGAGTTCCTGGGGCATTGCATCTCTCCTGAGGGCATTGTGATGGAGTCGAGCAAGGTCGAGTCTTTGTGCAGTTGGTAACCTCCTCAACGAGTGAAAGATGTCCAGCAACTCCTCTGGTTTGCCAACTATTATTGGACCTTCATCCCTGCTTTACTTCCCTGACCATGCCCCTCACTTGGCTCCAGAGAAAAAGGTCCCATTTCTGTGGAGTACTCTTGAACAACAGACATTTCAGGCCTTGAAACAGGCATTCATGAAAGAGCCCATCTTGAAGCATCCTGACCCACACTGACCATTTGTAGTGGAAGTGGATGCATCCGATGTTGTGGTTGGAGTAGTGTTACTCCAGGCTCATGCGTCTGGAAGTACCCTCTTCCCTTGTGTGTATTATTTGTGGAAGCTCAATTTTTCCGAATGCAATTACACCATTTGGAAGAAGGAGCTACTGGCCATTAAGGTGGTGTTTGAGGCCTGGAACCTCAAAGGGAACTTATTCTTTCACAGTGCCATGGTAATCCAGCAGTGAGGCACTTCGGCCTCTTCAAAACCTTGAAATTGGTTTCTTGTACATTTTGGTGGCCCTGACTAAAACACGATGTCCAAGCTTATGTCACATCCTAAATATGATGTTGGCAAGCCAAGTTGGCGATGTGTGCTCCCCCAAGGCTGCTCCAGCCATTGCTGACACTGGAGAGGCCCTGAGATACAATTTCCATGGGCTTCTTGATGAATTTGCTGCTGTCTTCTTGATTTATGACTGTGTTCGTGGTGGTGGGCATGTTGATGAAGATGGCATATTTCATTTCATGCTGTGGTTTACCGACGGCTTGCGCCACCGCCCACATGTTTATCCAACATGTCTTCCAGCTGCATGGACTACCTGATAAGGTCATTTTGGACAGAGGGGCTCAATTTATATCCCAGTTCTGGAAAGGGCTGATCACAGCCTTGGACATAAAAATCTGCCTGTTGTTGGCACATCAGCCAGAGACCAACGGCAGTTTGGAGAAAGTGATTGGGATCCTGGAGCAATACCTGCACTGCTTTGTGAACCAGCAGCAAGACAATTGGGTGGATTATCTGGCAGTGGCAGAATTCACACTGAACAACTCGCAGCACACCTCCATGCATATTATCACTTTCTTGGCCAATATCTCCCTTAGTTCTTCCCCTCACGCAACTCGACTCCCCAATTCCAGTGGCTAATGACTATCTGTCTGAGTTACAGGCTGTCCATCAATTGGTGTGACGGCATCTGGAGAAAGCCAAGGAGGACTATAAGAAGGTCGCAGACCATTACATATTTTGCTTTTAATTGAGTACTAAGTATTTTATTTTCTTAGTATTCTGAATATTTAATCTTTCTATTAGCTCTTTCTTCTCTTTTTCTGCGATCTTTTTCACTAATATCTTAGTGTTCCCTTTGTTTATGTTCAATCCTGCCACGTCACCATATTCCTCTATTTTTCCAATTAATTTTGGTCCTGTCTCTAATGGTTCTTCTAATATAAAAACCAAATCATCTGCAAATGTCTGTAATTTATATTCTTCCTTTTTTATTTCCATATCTTTTATCTCCATCTCGTCTAATATTTGTCTAATATTTCTATTTAATATTCTAATATTCTATTTAACACTTATGTCAATACAAATAGCAATGGTCTTGTTCTTTTTTTAATATTTATGTCCTATCCCCATTTACCATCACTTTTGCAGATTGCTTGTGGTATATCTTCTTCATCATCTAAATAAACCTTTCCCCAATGTCCATTTCTTTCAATTGTACTAGCATAAATTGCCAGTTCATGTTGTCATATGCCTTTTGTGCATCCATAAAAATCAACGCCATCTATTTTTCAGGGTGTGCTTCATACTATTCCAAAGTGTTCAAAATTATTCTCATATTTCTTTTATATATATTTATATTATATATATATATATATATATATATATATATATATATATATATATATATATATATACATATACATATACATATACATATACATATACATATACATATACATATACATATACATATATATATATATATGCTGTTCAGCTTCCTTCGGGTATTATCCCACGTCATTGTAGTTCTGTTAAAGTTGTAGCAACGTTTCAGCAGAATCTCATCTGCCATCATCAGGCTTCTGTATGGATATGGGTCTTACAGCTCCTGGTTTTAAATTTGAGGCTGGTTCATTCTGATTGGCTGGGAGCCTGGACCTGTTTCATTGGACTTGGAGTTTGATTGATTGGTGTTCCTGGTTTCTTCTGTCTGTTTTGTGGCTTTGATTGGCTGGCAACAGTCTGTTCTTGTGTTGGAGGCTTTTAGTGCAGCTTGGCTCCGTGTGAAGGGACGGCTGCTATTCATTGGCAAGCTGGGTTTCACCTGGGTGCCTGGTGGGGGGGTTAGGTTGGAGCTATCAGAGGGAGTCTGTTTTTGCCCAGGTGTTTGCCTGGCTTGTGGCATGGAGATCTTTCTATTTGAGAGTGCAGGCTTCCAAATGATTGACAGTCTGCTGGAATCATCTCTTCTATTCATGCTGTCAGGTCTTTTTTCAATCTCTATGGCTTCTCTGATGATTCTGTGGCTGGGGTTTTCTATAGTGGCCAGGGTTTTAGTGCCATTGAAGTTGATGTTGTGACCTGTGGTTTTCATGTGTTGGACTAGTGAGGAGGTGTGTTCCAGCTTTTTTACTGCATTTTTGTGTTCCTCTAGGCGGGTACTTATTCTTCTATTGGTCTGTCCAATGTATGTGGCCGGGCATGATGTACAGGGAATTTCGTATATGCCTTGGTTTTCCAGGTCAATTTTGTCTTTGGGGTTCCTCAGGATGGCTGCTATTTTTTTGTCTGTTTTGAAG
>BLBF01000031.1:1821212-1886460 GCA_015471245.1 Laticauda colubrina
CTTCAAAACAGACAAAAAAATAGCAGCCATCCTGAGGAACCCCAAAGACAAAATTGACCTGGAAAACCAAGGCATATACGAAATTCCCTGTACATCATGCCCGGCCACATACATTGGACAGACCAATAGAAGAATAAGTACCCGCCTAGATGAACACAAAAATGCAGTAAAAAAGCTGGAACACACCTCCTCACTAGTCCAACACATGAAAACCACAGGTCACAACATCAACTTCAATGGCACTAAAACCCTGGCCACTATAGAAAACCCCAGCCACAGAATCATCAGAGAAGCCATAGAGATTGAAAAAAGACGTGACAGCATGAATAGAAGAGATGATTCCAGCAGACTGTCAATCATTTGGAAGCCTGCACTCTCAAATAGAAAGATCTCCATGCCACAAGCCAGGCAAACACCTGGGCAAAAACAGACTCCCTCTGATAGCTCCAACCTAACCCCCCCACCAGGCACCCAGGTGAAACCCAGCTTGCTAATAAAGAGCAGCCGTCCCTTCACACGCAGCCAAGCTGCACTGAAAGCCTCCAACACAAGAACAGACTGTTGCCAGCCAATCAAAGCCACAAAACAGACAGGAGAAACCAGGAACACCAATCAATCAAACTCCAAGTCCAATGAAATAGGTCCAGGCTCCCAGCCAATCAGAATGAACCAGCCTCAAATTTAAAAACCAGGAGCTGTAAGACCCACATCCATACAGAAGCCTGATGATGGCAGATGAGATTCTGCTGAAACGTTGCTACAACTTTAACAGAACTACAATGACGTGGGATAATACCCGAAGGAAGCTGAACAGCACATATATATATATATATATATATATATTTCTCTTCGGCAAAAAGCCATTTTGGTCTGGATGTATAAATTGATTTAAGAATTTCTTTAATCTTTCTGCTATTATTGAAACAAATATTTTGTAGTCCACATTCAATAGAGATATCAGTCTGTAATTTTGTATCTGTTGTAAATCTGACTCTTCTTTCAGTATGAGAGTAATATATGCCTCCGCCCATGAATTTGGTACTTTTGCTTCTATCAATAGTTCATTGAATACTTCTAACATTATATCACAAAAAGAGTTCGGTAAGGTTTTATATAATTCTGCTGGTAGTCCATCTGGCCCTGGTGTTTTATTGCTTTTTTATCTTTTTATTGCTTCTGTTAATTCCATCATTGTTATTCTTTCAACATTGTTTTAAATGTTTCTGATATTCTAGTAAATCTGTTTTTGTAAATACTGTTTCACTTTTCTTTCTGAAATTGTCTCCTGATTGTATAATTTTTCATAATATTTTTGTATTATTTCCTTTTTATTTTCATTTCTATGATAGAGAGTTCCTTTGTCATCTATTAATTGATTAATCCATTTCTTTTCTTTCTCTTTTTTCAGTTTATATGCCAGGTTTATTTGTATTTTCAAATTTTTTTTGCTTAGATCTTTTAATTTTTTGTGCTAGTTCTTCGTTATCTATTAAGTCTAAATTGTGCTTTGTTAAATTCATTTGATTTTTTTATATTCTTTTTTGGTGGGTTATCTTGCAATTCCTTCTCTAGTCTCTTATATTCCTCTTCTAGTGATTTTTTTTTGTCTCTTTTTTCTATTTTTCCTTCCTGTATATGTTATAGTTAATCCTCTAATGTATGCCTTTGCTGTACCCGATACATTTTGTAGTGAAGGTTTTTTCTTTTCTATTTTCTTTTTTTTAAAGTCAGTTCTTTTTCTATAAATTGGATAAATTCATTTTCTTTCAATATTGAATCATTCATTGTCCATCTTGACCTCTTTCTTAGTCATTTCCATATGACTTTTATCAAATTATGATCTACTCACATACTTGTTTCAATATTTATTTCTTGTATATTAGTTATCATTTCTGTTGATGCCCACATCATGTCAATTCTAGACCAGGACAATTGTCTGTTAGAGTAGAAGGTATATTAACTGTCCTTAGAATGTGTTTCTCTCCAAGCGTCCTGAATGGCTAACTTTTCTATCACTTTGAAGAAGGCTTTTGGTAATGTTTTCCTTTTTTGTTTATCTATTTATTTTTGTTTCATAGTTCAGTTCCACACCTGCCATTACATTGAAGTCTCCTAAGATGCATATATTTTCATATTCCAGTTCTGTTATTTTTTTATGAAGTTTATCATATAAATCTTCTTTATTATTATTTGATGTATATATTTTTACTAAGAGTATCTGTTTATGGTTCATCATTGTTTCCACCATCAAAATTCTCCCCTCTTCATCCATGAACATTTGTTTTGCATTTATTTTCTCTTTAATATAAAGTGTCACTCCTCTTTTACTTTGATTTGCAAGGGAGACATATAGGGTTAGGATAGTCCAAAACTTTACCATGTTGTTTTTTAATATGCACTTCCTGTAAACAAATTATATCCATTTTTAGTTTTTTTAATTTGTTGAGAATTCCTTTTTTGAATTCAGTTCATTTATATTCATTGATATTAATTTTATTTCTTCCTCCATAGCTTTATTTATAATACTGTCTTGTTGCTCTTGTCACTCTTGTCTCTCTTGGTTCTTTTGGTTTCATTCCTTCCTTATTGCTCTTCTCGTTCTTTTTCTCCTACTCTTTGTTGTCTCTTTTTCTCCTCTGTAATTTCCTCATGACATCTGATTTCTTCTTGTTCTCTCTCTCTCTCTCTCTCTCTCTCTCTCTCTCTCTCTCTCTCCTTCTTGTGTGCTAAAATAGTGATCATAGAATTGCTCCACATTTTCAATTGAATCTAATCTGTGTCTTTGTTCCTGCCATGTCATCAATATTCCTTCTGGTATCAGCCCCTTTTCTAATTAAAGCTTGCCCCTTTTCTAATTAAACACTTTGTCAGAAAGTGATATTCCTTTCTCAGATTGCTAACTCTTCTCATAATCTGTTTTAGCATTGTTATTTCTTTTCCTTTATATTTCAAAGGGTCATCTCTCGTTCTTTGCAGGATTTCTGTTTTTATAGCTTTTTTGATAAATCTGACGTGTACTTCTCTAGGCAATTTGTTTTTCATTGCTTTTCTAGTGTGTACTCTAAATGTTTCATCTATGTCAGCAGCATTTTTTCTTTAGTCACCTTCAGAGCACCTGCCAATATATCTGCCATAATCTCTGTTAGGTTTTCTCCCTTTTCTTCCTCCATGTTTTGGAATCTCAGGTAAAAACCAACCCAATCCATTTCTAAAGTGATCAGTGTTTTGTCTTTATTTTGGTAAGCCAGTAATCCACCTTTCCCACTCTCTTTTCTGTTAAGTCTACTCTCGCTTCTACTTTTTGCATTTGTTCTTCATTTTTTGCCATCATTTATTGAATATTCTCTACTTTATCTTCTATTTTCCTCCTTTCACCTCTACTCTCCCCATTTGTTCTTTTAAGTCCTCTGAACTGCTTGTATTATCTCTTTAATCTTTGTCTGCATGGAGCTAGTAGTCTCCAGAGTCCTCTTTCTTCAGGGCTCAAAGTAGCCAAGGAAGATGCTGAAGATGGTGCTAATGGTGTCTTCCTCATTTTAATATATTTATTGTTATAATCCACAATAGATTATATTTATAATTCAATTGTAATCCAAGAAACATGAAAGTATAAATTCTTGTCAAAGTTCAAATTTCTTTTTCTTCAGGTTCTTCTCACCTTAATCAAATATTTATTGGTAATTAAAAAATAGGGAATAAAAATAAATAAATAAATAAAAAGGGAGAACAGCAAATTATAATCCAAGTTGACCCGCCAACCCTCTGTATTCAATCCTCAGTTGTCATTCTTCCAGCCAAAGAAACAAGAGGAAAAAAAAGAAAAGGGGAAAAAGAGAAAAGATACTTCGATTATAATCCCCCCCAAAATGTAAAAATATCCGTTCTCATCCAAATCCAAATTTCTTTTTCTTCAGGTTCTTCTTGCCTTAATCCAAAGGCAAGAAAAATATTAGAATGTGCAAAAATGAATAGATTAACACTGGCAATTAAAGGAAAAGAACAACCTGAATATTATATAATACAGGTGAAACTCAAAAAATTAAAATATCATGCAAAAGTTCATTTATTTCAGTAATGCAACTTAAAAGGTGAAGCTAATATATGAGATAGACTCATTACATGCAAAGCAAGATAGTTCAAGCTATGATTTGTCATAATTGTGATGATTATGGCTTACAGCTCATAAAAACCCCAAATCCACAATCTCAGAAAATTAGAATATTACATGCAATCAATAAAACAAGGATTGTACATAGAACAGTATCGGACCTCTGAAAAGTATAAGCATGCATATGTACTCAGTACTTGGTTTGGGCCCCTTTTGCAGAAATTACTGCCTCAATGCCGTGTGGTATGGAAGCTATCAGCCTGTGGCACTGCTGAGGTGTTATGAAAGACCAGGATGCTTCAATAGCTGCTTTCAGCTCTTCTGCATTGTTCTGTCTCACATCTCTCATCTTTCTCTTGGCAATGCCCCATAGATTCTCCATGGGGTTCAGATCAGGGGAGTTTGCTGGCCAGTTAAGCACAGTAAACCCACGGTCATTCAACCAGGTTTTGGTGCTTTTGGCGTGTGGGCAGGTGCCAAGTCCTGCTGGAAAATGAAGTCAGCATCCCCATAAAGCTCGTCTGCAGAAGGAAGCATGAAGTGCTTCAAAATCTCCTGGTAGATGGATGCATTGACCCTGGACTTAATGAAGCACAGTGGACCAAGACCAGCAGATGACATTGTCAGACATCCAGAAAGTATCCATGATACCAATCACTCCGAGACGTTTTCTCTCCAAATGATTTATTAAGAACAGATTTGGCATGTCAAAAGCAATTTCCCAAGTGAAACTTTTTTTGCGCGTTACACAGAATCCACCTTCTCTCCTCCCTTCTCCCACTTCTACACTGGATACTGGATACTACACTGTACACTTCTACATAAATCACAAGAACCAATTAACTGCAACTGGAAATTCTTAATACGACATACAAAATAACCTTGAACTTTTCAACTCCTCTAACTCTCTAAAAAAAATGTGGCAGCTGAATTTCAAAGCTGACAGGCATGCCCCCTTGAAAACTCCTCCTCCTAAAAGAAAAGAAAAAAAAAACACATATAGGGGTTAATATATTCTCTTTAACCCCCTCTCTCTCCCCCCCCCCATGAGGGCCCTTCATTTTGTGAGGAAAATCCTCATGGAATTGGTTTCCCAAGTGATCAGCATGAACATCCCAACTCTTTACCCAACTAGCATCTGAGAGGGGATATCCTTTCCATAAGACCAAATATTGCAATCGGCCATGGTGTAATCTAGAATTTTTTGAATTTCATAATGTGTTTCCCCCTGTACCATTAATGGTTTAGGAGGAGCAATTGGTGGTGGTCTTATCATTGATGTAGCAGCTGGTTTTAGTAAACTACAATGGAATACTGGATGAATTTTCCCCAATATTCGAGGAAGATTTAATTGGACAGTGACCGAATTGATTATCTTTGAAATTGGGAACGAACCCAAAAATTTTGGATCCAGCTTCTTACTGGACAGTTTCAACCTAAGATACTTGGCTGACAAATATACTTTGCCCCCTACTTTAAAAGGCGGTTGAAAGATCTATGTTTATCCACCTGTTTTTTATAATTTTTTGCAGCTTTGATCAAAGCTTTTTTTGTATTTTCCCATCCTTTCTTTAATGAGTTCATCCATTCTGTTAGGGACATGGATGAGGGAGGTTGTCTAGGTAACTCTGGCATCAGGACAAAATCCATTCCAGTGTTGATTTGGAATGGAGTTAATCCCATGCTACTATGTACTGCCTCAGTCCAATTTTCTTGTTGATAATTTACATAGCATCTAATATAATGTTCAATCATGACATTAGCCCTCTCAGCTGCTCCGTTACAAGCAGGATGGAAAGCTGAGAATAACCCTTGAGATGAACCAATGAATTTCAGAAATTCCCTCCAAAATTTTGCTGTAAATTGTACCCCTCTGTCTGATATTATTCTACAAGGTACTCCATGTAGTCTATAGATATGTTTCACGAACAGCTTTGCAAGTTTTTTCGCAGATGGAAGTCCTTTGCAGGCTATAAAATGGCTCTGTTTGGAGAATAAGTCAATTAAAGTCCAAATGATTGTATTCCCTTCATTCTTAGGTAATTCAACAATAAAATCCATTGCAATCTCTTCCCAAGGTTGGGTTGGTTCAGCAACTTGTTGCAGGAGGCCAGGGGTTTTTCCAGTTCTGTGTTTCATTGTGGTACAAATTGAGCAACTTTTTACATAGTCCTCAACATCAGGTTTCATTTTTGACCACCAGAACTGTCTTCTCAGTCAATGTAGGGTTTCAAGGAAGTGGCCTCCCAGCCGGGAGTTGTGGCTACGCTTCAGAACCAGTAGTCTTCGGGTTGTGGGTACATAAAGCTTAGTTCCTTTCCAAGCTAGTCCATCATTCATTGTCAACTCAGTTTGATGGTCCAGGAACCAAGGGTCAGTCAATAGGGCTGTTTTAAATTCTGTAGTCAGCTTAACTTCCAGGTGTTTGGGGTTGCAGTTGGCTTGGGCTTGAGTGGTCACTTGGCCTGCCGATTGAGCTTCTGAAATTAAGGCTTGTACTATTTCCTCTTGGTGGCTGTCAAACTGGGGTTTTCTGGATAGAGCATCTGCCAGTACATTTTTCCCTCCGGGGATAGATTTAATGTTAAAGTTGAATCGCTTGAAATATTGGGGCCATCGGACTTGTTTGGGCAATAATTTCCTAGGGATCTCTCGAGCCTCAAGGTTCTTATGATCAGTCCGTACCTCCCAGGCTTCTGGAGCCCCTTCTAGAAAATGCCTCCAAGTCAACAAAGCCCATTGTACGGCGAATGCTTCTTTCTCCCAGACCACCCACCTTCACTCTGTGTCTGTCAGCTTTTTAGACACATTAACTGCAAGGCATCAGTTGGCCTTGAGAGTCCTTTTGCAGCAAAACAGCTGCCACCACTACATCACTTGCATCCGTTTGGACAATAAAAGGCTTGGTCACATCTGGGTGCTGGAGGATGGGCTCAGCTGTGAAAAGGCATTTTAAGGCCTCGAAAGCTTTCTGACAGTCCATAGTCCAAGCCAGGGGTTGACTTGACTTTGGTTTGGTGGGTGATGGGCCCGTTTTTAACAGCTACGTCAATGAGAGGGCAACTTCAGCAAAGGATGGAATGAATTGTCTATAGAAGTTGGCAAACCCCAAGAAACTTTAAAGTTGTTTTTGGGTTCTGGGAGGTTGCCAGTCCAGCACCACTTTCACCTTTCCAGGGTCCATTTCAATTCCCAGGTTGGATATTTGGTAGCCTAGGTAGTCTAGTGACTCTTTGTGGAATTCACATTTTGACAGTTTCACATATAATTTGGTGGCTAGAACTTGTCAGATTTTTTTGTTCTAGAACTTGTCGGATTAATTGAACATGTTTTTCCATGGTTTTGCTGAAGATAAAGATGTCACCAGGAACACAAGGACCCCCCCAAGTAAAGGTACGAGTGTAGCATCTCATTGATGAGCTGCATAAACACTGCAGAAGCCCCCTGAAGTCTAAAAGGCATGACTTTGAATTGGAAGCTACCCAGAGGTCAGTTAAAAGCAGTTTTCCACTCATCTCCTTCTTTGATGCGGACCCAGTAGTAAGCTTCCCTGAGATTTAGCTTGGTGAATATTTTGTCCTTCGACAGGTGGTTCAATAAGTCCTTCATAAGGGGGAGAGGGTACATATTTTTGATGCATATGGCATTCATGCCTCTAATGTCAACACACAATCTCAACCCACCATTTTTCTTCTCCTTGAACAACACGGGGGCAGCTAGTCTTGATTTGGAAGGCTCAATAAAACCTTGTTCCAAATTGTTGTCAATGTATTTCCTGAATTCAGTCATTTCAGCAGGCATCATGGAATACATCTTTGGTTTTGGTAATTTCGCCCTGGGTTCTAATTCTATGGTGCAATCAGTGGCTCGATGGGGAGGTAAAACATTACACTCTTCTTCACTGAATGCTTTAGACAAATCTTTGTATTGGTTGAGTACCTGGGGTTTATCTGGGAGAAGGTGGGATGCCATGGATACCTGCTCAGGCTCTGGGTTCAAGCTGACTGGTGGCTTTGTAGTGGGTGGAAGAGGGGGAAATGGGCCAGGTCCAATGAGAATTATTCTGAATCCATCCTCCCATTTGATCGTCGGGGGCCATTTGTCTAACCAAGCAAGTCCCAGTATGATTGATTCTGACATCTTGGGGGCCACTATGTAGCGTATGAGTTTGCGATGGGGCCCTAATTCCATCTTGATCAATTCCGTCATCTGAGTGGGTGGGGGTTCCCCCAATTAAGGTTCCATCCACTTGCTCAAATCTGATTGGGCGTTTTAGCAGGTTAGTCTTTATGCCCAATTGTTTATGTAATGATGAGGAATCCAATAAGACATCTAGAACACCCAGTATCAATGACAGCTTCTAACTCCCCAGCCTCCCCCATGTTTGGTACCACTAACTTGACCTTGACTGTAAAAGGTATGATGGGATCACACCATTGGGCTGTCTTCGCAGGTCAAGTTTTCAGGGATGTGATGTTGGTCTGGTGATCTGTTGCTCCCATCTGCACAGAGGGGCTTTCCCAGCTGTGTTTGATGAACCAGTCCCTGCCTGGAGATCTTCCTTGATTCTTCAGACCTCTAACAGCTGTATTAGACTTTGACTGCGGAGCTTGTGGCGCAGGAGCAGGGGCCAGACAGTCTGCTGCCCTATGACCAGATTGGCCACATCGGTAACATTTCAGCCCCCTGGCAGGTCAGGTACGAGCAGGTTTGGCTGGTCTGGTCGGCAGTCTCCTTGCCACAATTCTCTTAGTTGGGGCTGCCGGAAGGGGTTTCTTCTGCGATTTAAGCTGAGGGAGGCAGTATAACACAACTGTAAGGTTTCTGGGATTCCCCTAATTTCATAGACCTTCTTTACTTCTTGATCAATGGCTTTTTTAAATAGTGTAAAGTCATTCTTTCAGGCCAATCCATGAGGTGGCTTGTGACCCTTCTAAAGTCCCAGATGAATTCTGACAATGGTCATTTGCCTTGCCTCATTTCCATTAACTTCTCTTCATTCTCTGCCACTCTGTCTGGATTTTCAAATCTGAATCTTAATAATTGAATAAATCCATTTACATCATATAATTCAGGGGCTTGTTCATTGTGTAGTTGGGCCACCCAGTCTGAAGCATCCCCTTCATTCATCCCATTAGTTATGGCCATAACCAAATCGCACTCTGTGACATATTGATCTCCAAATTGTTCTATATGGAATCGGATTCGAGTGAGGAAATAATTGAAATGTTCATGGCAACCATTGAATCTGGCCTCAAAGGGTATTCGGTCCGGTGTGGGTCATGGTTGCAGAGGTGGCACGTGCCAGGCCCCTGCAGGTTGTATTGGAATGGAAGGAACAGGCTGGGTGGCATATGTAGGCTGGGTAGGCCCCCTGAATCCTGGCTGGGTGGTGCCTCTCTGGAATAGGGGTTCCTGTGGCCTCACTTCTGGTTGGGGCTTCAATTGTGTTTGCCAGGAGGAAGATGGATGTGGCCTGGTTCCCTGGTCGGTTGGAGGGGATGTGGCTGCTGTCTGCTGTCTGGGCAACCCCCCCTTCAGACAAGGCCTACATTGGTGCTGGCTGCCATTGGCATTGAATCCACCCCGGGCCTGGATAAAATCGCCACCCTGGGGGCAAAATTCCTTCTGGAAAATGAGGGGATTGCCTCTGAGGCTGCAACATACCTCTGTGTCTTGTCTGCCAGGCGTTTGGTTCTGATAATTAGTGTTTTAGCCACAGAATTTATCTGTGCTGGGTGGTGGTGGGATTGAGCATTGAGATAGCGGTTGGTGTGTGTTTTCTTCTGGTATACGGTGTGTCCCAGTGTGCCATCTGTTCTTTTGTAGATTAGTACATCTAGGAATGGTAGTTGTTTGTTTATTTCTGTTTCCATGGTGAACTTGATTTGGGGTGTGTGCTGTTTAGGTGTGTTAGGAAATTGTTTAGGTTTTCTTTTCCATGGGGCCAAATCACAAATGTGTCATTGATGTATCTTAGCCATAGTTTGGGTTTGTGGGTGGCATTAGCCAGGGCTCTGGATTCAAATTCTTCCATGAACAGGTTTGCAATGACGGGTGACAATGGTGATCCCATAGGGGCTTCTTCAATTTGCTTGTATCTTTGTCCTTTATATATGAAATATGTGTTGGTTAGGCAGTGTTCTGTTAGTTCCATGAGGTGTTTAGCTGGTTGGTATTTATTTTTGATGATTTCAAGAGTTTCTTTTATCGGGACTTGAGTGAATAGTGAAACCACGTCGAAACTTACAGGCAGATCTTCTTGTTCCACGTGTAGATCTTTGATCATTTCTAAGAAGTGGTATGAGTTTTGTACATATGAAGCTGCGGTTTCAGCATGGGGCTGTAGTTGTTTTGCTAAGTGTTTAGGTAGGTTTTGTAATGGTGCTCCTTTGGAGCTGACTATGGGTCTGAGAGGTATGCCTTCTTTGTGTATTTTTGGGAGGCCATATAATTTGGGGCATCTAGAAGATTTTTCTCTTGGGATGATTGTCTGTTGGATTTCTTTGCTTATGTGGCTGGTTATAACTTTCTTCTTGGTTAATTTTTCCAGATATGTGGTTGGGTCTGTGTTTATAGGTTTGTATGTGGAGTCTTGGAGTAGGTCTGTCAATTTTGTTTCATAGTCTTTTCTATCCATTACTACTGTGGCATTCCCTTTGTTTGCTGGGAGTATTATTATGCTGTTATCATTTTTCAGGGTTTGTAGCACTCTGAATTAATCTTTTTGCAAGTTATTTTTTGGTGGTTTGGCTGTACATAAGATGTTAGTAACCTGGTGTCTTATTCTGTCAGCTTCATCTGTATTTAATTTGGTTAGGCTGGATTCTATTGCACATATGATGGATTCTGTAGGGATTTTTTTGGGTGCTATGGCATAATTGAATCCTTTGGTTAGGACATCTGTTTCTGTTTTGGTGAGTTCTCTGTTGGAAATGTTATATACTAATTGTTTCAGGTGTTGCTGTGAGTTGTTGGGGGTTTTCTTGTCATGTTCTAATTTCTTGTTTCTTTAAGAGTTTTTCATTTTTGTAAGTGGTTTCAGTTTCAGCTCTCCAAGTTGTAAGTTGTTTTATCTTATCCCAAAGTAGAGGGTGGATTTTGCTGCTCAATTCCAGGTGTAGTGCTAGCAATTCTTTGTTTAACTGATCCAACTGGAATCTTTTACTGTGAACTTCGTTCCTGAGTAAAGCCATTTCTGTTCTTTTCAGGATACGTTTAGTAGCTGCTGTGTTGTGGTGAAATGTTAATTTGAAGCAGGTTGGTGTTGCATTTTTGTCTCTGCAGCTACATAGGAATTTCAGGTCACATAATATTCCTCTCTTTTAACTTCTAGCTTCTCATAGCTTTTGATCTGGCTATTTATTTCCTCCTCGTAGAGGTCAGATATTTGTTTTTTTTAATTTTCGCGGGTACTTACATGTGTGCTGTTCAGCTTCCTTCGGGTATTATCCCACGTCATTGTAGTGCTTTTAAAGTTGTAGCAACGTTTCAGCTGAATCTCATCTGCCATCATCAGGCTTCTGTATAGAGTTTGTATGTGAGTCAGAGTCTCATAGTCTTTGGTTTTAAATTTGAGGCTAGCCTATTATTGTGGCAGGATGTTTTTTTATACTTAGACTCTTTAGTTTGGAGAAAAGATATCTTTTACTGAAAGTGAAGTGGTAGCAACCAAAGAATTCTGAATCTGAGAAATTAGGCGCGCAATTCACATATACAAAGTGATGGAAATGTTCCCACCCCCAATAGTTCAGATGACACTTCCAATTAGAAGTTGTGAATAGGATCATGTGGGCATCTTCAGGTGATGATGAGGCCTCTGTCCGTTGACCTTGGCATATTTTGATAAAGGGTTGCAGTTGCGCAGAGAAAAGAAAGCTAAGCGAGAAATAGAAACCTAACTCTATTGTATGCTTCCCCCCCCCATTTACACAACAGAAGAATGTAACACCTGCAGCTCACTTCCCAGACCTATCCCTTCTTCCCCTCCCCCCCCCCGTTCCTTATGACAGCCGAAAGATGCAAAGCAATAGTAGAAAATCTTGAAGGCTGACATTCGGCCCTTCTAGAAAAAGGAAAACCATCAGTCCTAGAGGAGAGAGAGGAGAAAATATAAAGACAATTAATCATTAAACAATTACAAAACAATACACTCCTAAGGCTTATCAGGATACTTGGAATGAAATGCTTTGATTAACTTAGGGGCTTTAACGTCGGTTTCGTTAACCCATTCGGCTTGCGAAGAAGGAAAATGTTTCCAGGCTACAAGATACTGGAGCTGACCCCTCCATTTGTGAGATTCCAGAATTTCTTTAACTTCAAAATGTTGTTCACCTTCAATCAGTATTGGTATGGGAGGGTCAGCCTGGATGGGTCTTAAATCAGAAGTACGTTCAGGTTTTAGCAAACTAACATGAAAAACCGGATGAATTAGTCAAAGAGTTTTGGGTAAGTTCAGCTGGACTGTTACAGGATTTATAATCCGTTCAATCGTGAAAGGACCAACATACTTAGGACCAAGCTTCTTTGACTTTTGAGTGGTCTGCAGGTATCTGGTGGACAGGAAAATCTTGTCGCCCACTTTATATTCTTTCTGTGGGGATCTTTTCTTGTCTGTAAATTTCTTTTGAGCTTGATGGGCCTCATCTAATGCTTTGCGTGTCACTGGCCAGTGAAGTTGGAGTTGAGTTATCCATTCATCCAACGAATGGATGTTAGGTTTTTCATGAGGAAGTTCAGATATGAGAACGAAATCTTGTCCTGAAGCCACTTTAAATGGAGTAAATCCAGTACTACTGTGTACGGAGTTGTTATATGCCACTTCGGCAAATGGTAATAATTCGGACCAGTTATCTTGTTGATAATTTATGTAACATCTAAGATATTGTTCTAATACTGCGTTAGTCCTCTCACAGGCCCCATTAGTTTGGGGGTGGTGGGCGGAGCTTAACCCCTGGGCGGAGCCTATTAACTTCAGGAACTCTTTCCAAAAATTTGAGGTAAACTGGACCCCTCTGTCAGAGATTATGTGTTCCGGAATGCCATGTAACCTATAGATATGTGAAATAAACAGTTTAGCCAGCGTCTTAGCAGAGGGAATCTTGGAATAAGGTATGCAATGTACTTGTTTGGAAAACAAATCAGTCACTACCCAGATGACCGTGTTTCCACCACTTTCGGGTAATTCTACTATAAAGTCCATAGAGATTTCCTTCCAGGGAGCCATTGGTCTAGCTACATTTTGTAACAATCCTCCTGGCTCACCAGGAGGTCTCTTTGCCGAAGCACAAATTGGACAGCTAGCTACATAAGCTTCAATGTCCTTCTTTAAAGTAGGCCACCAGAATTGCCGCTTAACCAGATGTAAGGTCTTCACAAATCCGAAGTGGCCAGCTGCTTTAGAATCATGAGCCTGTTGTAGTATTTGGCCCCTCAGCACCTGTGGCAAATACAACTTGGCCCCCACCCAAGCCAAACCATCTCTAACTGTATAGACACTTGAATGAGCCAGGAGCCATTTGTCCAGTTTTAAAGCTTCTTTTAATTGTTCGGTTAGGTCATTTGATAAAACCACTTCTTGGTTCCTCTTTTGGGCTCTGGTGATCACTGGGGCAGCTAGATGTTTGGCTGAGACAATTGGGCTTATCACCTCCTGGCGCATACCATTATATTGGGGTAATCTAGAGAGAGCATCCGCCATGAAGTTCTTCCCTCCTGGAATGTACTTCAATGAGAAATTGAATCGCTTGAAGTTCTGGGCCCAGCGAACTTGTTTAGGGGACAGTTTCTGGGGCACTTTTAAGGCTTCCAAATTTTTATGATCAGTCCGTACCTCAAATGGGTGTTTTGCTCCTTCCAGGAAATGTCTCCAGGTCAGTAAGGCCCAACAAACTGCAAAAGCTTCTTTCTCCCAGACGGCCCATCTTCTCTCTGTTTCAGACAGCTTACGGGAGGTATACGCACAAGGCTGTAAGGTCCCTTTCTCGTTGATTTGAAGTAACACCGCTCCAATAGCCACATCACTTGCATCGGCTTGAATCACGAAAGGAGTGTCCATATCCGGGTGCTTCAGCACTGGTTCTACAGCAAACAGTCGTTTTAGCTTTTCAAAAGCTGCTTGGCACTCCATGGACCACTCCAGCAGCTTTCCTGGCCTTGGCTTCACCTCCCCTTTTGTTTTTAAGAGATTTGTGATGGGCATTGCTATCTTAGCAAATGTCGGGATGAATTGCCAGAAAAAATTTGCAAATCCCCAAAAGCTTTGAAGTTGTTTTCTGGTGCATGGTGGAGCCCATTCCAGAACAGCACGCACCTTCTCTATGCCTTCAGATGAAATGCAATATCCCAAATAGTCAATTTTGTCTTGGTGGAATTCACACTTTGACAATTTAGCATACAACTTAGCAGCACACAGTTTCTGTAGAACCGACCGCACTAGTTTCACATGTTCATCCAGAGTTTCCATGTAGATAAGGATATCATCAAGATAAACCAGAACCCCCCTGTATAAATGTTCATGTAACACTTGGTTGATCATTTGCATGAATACAGCTGGGGCCCCTTGTAAACCAAAAGGAAGAACGTTGAATTGGAAGCAACCCATAGGGCAGTTAAAAGCGGTCTTCTACTCATCCCCTTCTTTAATTCGAATTCGATAGTATGCTTCTCTCAAATCCAACTTCGTGAAAATCTTTCCCTTCGCTAAATGGGCCAACATGTCCTTCATCAAAGGAAGGGGGTACACGTTTTCCAAAGAAATAGCGTTCAAATTTCTGTAATCCACCATCAAGCGCTTGGAACCATCTTTCTTTTCCCGGAACAACACTGGGGTCACTACCCGGGGCCTAGCAGGTTGAATGAAACCACGTTCCAGATTTTTATCTGTAAACAATCTTAGCTCTTCCAATTCCCATGGGGTCATTGAGTACAACTTTGGTTTCAGGAGCTTCACCCCAGGCAAGATCTCAATAACACAGTCTGTTGGCCGGTGAGGCGGAAGTTCTTCCGAGGCCTTCTCACTGAACACTTCTTTTAAATCCCAATACTCTTTAGGAATTTTCTCCTCATCTTTTATGGGCTCAGTACTTGTGGAAGCTATTTCAATTAGGGCCCCAGGCTTCGGCTGCGATCTGGTCCCTCCTCCCGGTCGCTGCTTTGTGCGTATGCGCAACAACCCCTTTCTCCAGTTAACCTGGGGGTTCCATTTCCAGAGCCAGGGAAATCCCAGTATTAATGGTTGCTCCATTCCAGGGACCACAATAAACCGCAGAGTCTCATCATGCTCTCCCATGATCATTTCTATAGGTTCCGTAACATAACGTGCAGGGCAACCTCCAGCCACTGATCCATCTAATTGGCAAAAGGAAATGGGCATCTTCAAAGGTTTTAGCTTTAGGTCCATTTTCTTCACTACTTCCGTGTTGATTATACACCTTGTGCACCCAGAATCTAACAGGGCTAGCATTTCCCCTTCGACCCCTGAATTGGGTACCCTCAACTTCACCAGAATGGTCATAGGGCCCACGCTTGGACTTACCAGGAAGTCGTCTTCTGAGTCGAAATCCTCCTCCTCAGGGGTCACTGGGGTTTCTGATTCCTCTCCTGCGGGAGGGGCGACCTCTGCCATCTCTTTCGACTTTAGTGCTGTTTCACGAGGCTTCGCTGGGGATTTTTCAGGTTTCTTTCCTTCCTTTGGTGCCCCCTTTGGCTCCAGCTTGACTCTGCAGTTCACAGCCCGGTGACCTTCCTTCCCACATCGAAAGCAGGCCGAGGGGTTGGGTCTTGGCGCCACTCCTCCCCTCTGAGATTTAGGAGCCTCTTGAGGACATGGGGAGGGAAAACTTGCTCCACCCATAATCTCCCCGCCGTTTGCTTTGGGTTAAATCAATCTCCACTTCTTCCAGCAAGTACCACATCTGCAAGTCATTGGGGTCTCTTCTAGCAATGCATCTCTTATACACATCTTCATTTATACCATCTTTAAACAGTTCTATCAGGGCTTCTTGGGGCCAGCCTCGGAAATGGCCAGTTAACTGTCTAAATTCTTGGGTGTAATCAGCCACAGACCTCCGCCCCTGTTTTATGGTTTTCATCCTAATTCGGGCCTTGCGCTCTGCCAGTGGGTCCTCAAACCTAGCCCTCAGTGCAGCCATGAACAGGTTGTAGTTCAGCAACTGAGGAGCATTATCATTATGCAAGGTCACCATCCACTCTGCCGCTATTCCCTCCAGAGCCCTGGTAACACACCTCACTTTGGCTGCTTCTGAGGGAAAGTCCTCCCCGTATTCTTCCATATGGCTCCAAACTTGAGCTAGGAAAAATCCCAAGGCTTTGGGATCCTCCCGTATTTTACTTCTAACAGAGGCAGTGTCAGGCGGAGTTCCATTCAAAATCCAGGAAAGAAATACTTAGACTCTTTAGTTTAGAGAAAAGATATCTTTTACTGAAAGTGAAGTGGTAGCAACCAAATAATTCTGAATCTGAGAATTTAGGCGCACAATTCACATATAGAAAATGCTGGAAATGTTCCCACCCCCAATAGTTCAACTGACACTTCCAATTAGAAGTTGTGGATATGATCATGTGGCATCCTCAGGTGATGATGAGGCCTCTGTCCGTTGACCTTGGCATAGTTTGATAATGGGTTGCAGTTGCGCAGAGAAAGAAGAAAGCTAAACGAGAAATAGAAACCTAACTCTATTTTATGCTCCCCCCTTCCATTTATACATCAGACGAATGTAACTCCTCCAGCTCACTTCCCCAGCTATTCCTACCTCCCTTTTCCACCCCCCCGTTACTCATGGCAATCGAAAAGATGCAAAGCAATAGCAGAGGATCTTGAAGACTGACATTCGGCCCTCCTAGAAAAAGGGAAATCATCAGTCCTAGAAGTCCTAGAAGAGAGAGAGAGGAGAGAATATAAAGACAATTATTAATCATTAAACAATTTCAAAACAATACACTCCTAAGGCTTATCAGGATACTTGGAACGAAATGCTTTGATCAACTTAGGGGCGTTAACGTCGGTCTCATTAACCCATTCGGCTTGTGAAGAAGGGAAATGTTTCCAGGCTACAAGATACTGGAGTCAACCCCTCCATTTGCGAGAATCCAGAATTTCTTTAACTTCAAAATGTTGTTCGCCTTCAATCAATATTGGTATGGGAGAGTCAGTTTGAATGGGCCTTAGGTCAGAAGTACGCTCAGGTTTTATCAAACTAACATGGAAAACCGGATGAATTCGTCGAAGAGTTTTTTGTAAGTTCAGCTGGACCGTTACAGGATTTATAATCCGTTCAATTGTGAATGGACCAACGTATTTAGGACCAAGCTTCTTTGACTTTTGAGTGGTCTGCAGGTATCTGGTGGACAGGAAAACCTTGTCGCCCACTTTATATTCCTTCTGTGGGGATCTTTTCTTGTCAGCAAATTTCTTATGAGCTTGATGGGCCTCATCTAATGCTTTGCGTGTTACTGGCCAGTTAAGTTGGAGTTGAGTTATCCATTCATCCAACGAATGGATATTTGGCTTTTCAGGAGGAAGTTCAGGTATGGGAACGAAATCTTGTCCCGAAGCCACTTTAAATGCAGTAAATCCAGTACTGCTGTGTACGGAGTTGTTGTATGCCACTTCAGCAAATGGTAGTAATTCGGACCAGTTATCTTGTTGATAGTTTATGTAACATCTGAGATATTGTTCTAACACTGCGTTAGTCCTCTCACAAGCCCCATTGGTTTGGGGGTGGTGGGCAGAGCTTAGCCCCTGGGAGGAGCCTATTAACTTCAGGAACTCTTTCCAAAAATTTGAAGTAAACTGGACCCCTCTGTCAGAGATTATGCGTTCCGGGACGCCATGTAACCTGTATATATGTGATATAAATAGTTTAGCCAGCGTCTTAGCAGATGGAATCTTGGAACAAGGTATGCAATGTACTTGTTTGGAAAACAAATCAGTCACTACCCAGATGACCGTGTTTCCACCACTTTCAGGTAGTTCTACTATAAAGTCCATAGAGATTTCCTTCCAAGGAGTCGTTGGTCTAGCTACATTTTGTAACAATCCTACTGGCTTACCAGGAGGTCTCTTTGCTGAAGCACAAATCGGACAGCTAGCTACGTAAATTTCAATGTCCTTTTTTAAAGTAGGCCACCAGAATTGCCGCTTGACTAGATGTAAGGTCTTCACAAATCCGAAATGGCCAGCTGCTTTAGAATCATGAGCCTGTTGTAGTATTTGGCTCCTCAATACTTGTGGCACATACAACTTGGCCCCCACCCAAGCCAAACCATCTCTAATTGTATAGTCACTTGAATGAGCCAGGAACCATTCGTCCAGTTTTAAAGCTTCTTTTAATTGTTCGGTAAGGTCATTCGCTAAAACCACTTCTTGGTTCTTCCTTTGGGCTCTGGTAACCACTGGGGCAGCTAGGTGTTTGGCTGAGACAATTGGGCTTATCACCTCCTGACGCATACTATTATATTGAGGTAGTCTAGAGAGAGCATCCGCCATGAAATTCTTCCCGCCCGGAATGTACTTCAATGAGAAATTGAATCGCTTGAAATACTTGGCCCACCGAACTTGTTTAGGGGACAGCTTCCGGGGTGTTTTTAAGGCTTCCAGATTCTTATGATCAGTCCATACCTCAAACGGGTGTTTTGCTCCTTCCAAGAAATGTCTCCAGGTCAACAAGGCCCAATGAACTGCAAAAGCTTCTTTCTCCCAGACGGCCCATCTTCTCTCTGTTTCAGACAGTTTATGGGAGGTATACGCACAAGGCTGTAAGGTCCCTTTCTCGTTGATTTGCAGTAATACCGCTCCAATAGCTACATCACTTGCATCAGCTTGAATCACAAAAGGAGTGTCCATATCTGGGTGTTTCAGCACTGGTTCTGCAGCAAATAGTCGTTTTAGCTTTTCAAAAGCGGCTTGGCACTCCATGGACCACTCCAGCGGCTTTCCTGGCCTCGGCTTCACCTCCCCTTTTGTTTTTAAGAGATTGGTGATGGGCATTGCTATCTTAGCAAACGTCGGGATGAATTGCCGATAAAAGTTTGCAAATCCCAAAAACCTTTGAAGATGCCCATTTCCTTTTGCCAATTAGCTGGATCAGTGGCTGGAGGTTGCCCTGCACGTTATGTTCCGGAACCTATAGAAATGATCATGGGAGAGCATGATGAGACTCTGCGGTTTATTGTGGTCCCTGGAATGGAGCAACCATTAATACTGGGATTTCCCTGGCTCTGGAAATGGAACCCCCAGGTTAACTGGAGAAAGGGGTTGTTGCGCATACGCACAAAGCAGCGACCGGGAGGAGGGGCCAGATCGCAGCCGAAGCCTGGGGCCCTAATTGAAATAGCTTCCACAAGTACTGAGTCCATAAAAGATGAGGAGAAAATTCCTAAAGAGTATTGGGATTTAAAAGAAGTGTTCAGTGAGAGAGCCTCGGATGAGCTTCCGCCTCACCGACCAACAGACTGTGCTATTGAGATTTTGCCCGGGTTGAAACTCCCGAAACCAAAATTGTACTCAATGACCCCACGGGAATTGAAAGAGCTAAGATCTTGAAGACTGACAGGCAGCCTAGGAGCTCTACGCCTTCTCTGAAAGCCCCGGGGCTGCTGCTGGATCGGGTTGATTTATGGGAGAGGGAGCTGCTCTGCTTCTTCTGGCTGGGGCTACTTCCCCTCTCCCTTCATACATTTGTGCAGCTTGGGGTTGTTCAAAGGCTTCATTCAGGAGTCTCCTGGCTTGATCCAGTAAGAGTTCCCTCTTTTCCTTCTCTTGCTAAGGCTCCTCTTTTCCACACCGGCAGGTAGTTGTGACCCCGGGGGGGGGTGTCCTTCTCCAGATCCTCTTGGTCACTATTTGAAGATAACATAATGTCTAGGCCCCCTCAGAAGAAAATTGGATATTCTCTCCGGGTGGGCTGGTGGGGAGATTCAGAATAATGTCAGGCGGAGCTCCATTAAAAATCCAGGAAAGAAATACTTAGACTCTTTAGTTTAGAGAAAAGATATCTTTTACTGAAAGTGAAGTGGTAGCAACCAAAGAATTCTGAATCTGAGAAATTAGGCATGCAATTAACATATACAAAGTGATGGAAATGTTCCCACCCCCAATAGTTCAGATGACATTTCCAATTAGAAGTTGTGAATAGGATCATGTGGGCATCTTCAGGTGATGATGAGGCCTCTGTCCTTTGACCTTGGCATATTTTGATAAAGGGTTGCAGTTGCGTAGAGAAAAGAAAGCTAAGCGAGAAATAGAAACCTAACTCTATTGTATGCTTCCCCCCCCATTTACACAACAGAAGAATGTAACACCTGCAGCTCACTTCCCAGACCTATCCCTTCCTCCCCCTCCCCGTTTCTTATGACAGCTAAAAGATGCAAAGCAATAGTAGAAGATCTTGAAGGCTGACATCCTGATTGGTTGGGAGTCTTTGTCTGTGTTTATTGTGTTTATTACACTGTGTTTATTATTTATTAACAATAAACTGTGTTTATTATTTAGGTGTGTTATTATCCTAACACACCTAAACAGCACACACCCCAAAATCAAGTTCACCATGGAAACGGAAATAAACAAACAACTACCATTCCTAGATGTACTAATCTACAAAAGAACAGATGGCACACTGGGACACACCGTATACCAGAACAAAACACACACCAACCGCAACCTCAACGCCCAACCCCACCACCAACCAGCACAGATAAATTCTGTGGCTAAAACACTAATTACCAGAACCAAACGCCTGGCACACAAGACACATATAAAGACTGAACTAAAGTATTATATGAACTAAAATATTATATAATATAATATTTATATTATATATAAACACCCTGACTAAAGTATTGACAGCCAACAGCTTCCACAAAAACAAAATCACCAGTTTGATCCACAAAAACACACCAAGATATAACAGAGACCTAGAAGATCAACAGACCTATGGAACAGCTGTCCTGCCCTACATAAGAGGTACTACAGACAAAATCAGTAAAATACTACACTTCAGAACAGACAAAAAAATAGCAGCCATCCTTAAAAACCCCAAAGATAAAATTGACCTGGAAAACCAAGGCATATACGAAGTTCCCTGTGCATCATGCCCGGCCACATACATTGGGCAGACCAATAGAAGTATAAGTACCCGCCTGGATGAACACAAAAATGCAGTAAAAAAGCTGGAACAAACCTCCTCACTAGTCCAACACATTAAAACCACAGGTCACAACATCAACTTCAATGGCACCAAAACCCTAGCCACTATAGAAAACCCCAGCCACAGAATCATCAGAGAAGCCATAGAGATTGAAAAAAGACCTGAAAGCATGAATAGAAGAGATGATTCCACCAGACTGTCAATCATTTGGAAGCCTGCACTCTCAAATAGAAAGATCTCCACACCACAAGCCAGGCAAACACCTGGGCACAAACAGACTCCCTCTGATACCTCCAGCTCAAACACACCCCCACCAGGCACCCAGATGAAACCGAGCTTCCTAATAGATAATAGCCGTCCTTTCACACGAAGCCAAGCTGCACTGAAAGCCTCCAACACAGGAACAGAGTGTTGCCAGCCAATCAAAGCCACAAAACAGACAGAAGAAACCAGAAACACCAATCAGCCAAACTCCAAGTCCAATAAACACAGACCAAGACTCCCAACCAATCAGGATGTCGAAAAAAACATCCTGCCACAAAAATAGGCTAGCCTCAAATTTAAAACCAAAGACTGTGAGACTCTGACCCACATACAAACTCTATACAGAAGCCTGATGATGGCAGATGAGATTCTGCTGAAACGTTGCTACAACTTTAAAAGCAGTTCAATGACGTGGGATAATACCCAAAGGAAGCTGAACAGTATATATGTGTGTGTGTGCTGTTTAGCTTCCTTCGGGTATTATCCCACGTCATTGTAGTTCTGTTAAAGTTGTAGCAATGTTTCAGCAGAATCTCATCTGCCATCCTCAGGCTTCTGTATAGAGTTAGTTCCTGGTTTCAAATTTGAGGCTGGTCCATTCTGATTGGCTGGGAGCCTGGATCTGTGTTCATTGGACTTGGAGTTTGATTGATTGGTGTTTCTGGTTTCTTCTGTCTGTTTTGTGGCTTTGATTGGCTGGCAACACTCTGTTCTTGTGTTGGAGGCTTTCAGTGCAGCTTGGCACCGTGTGAAGCGACGGCTGCTCTTCATTAGCAAGCCAGGCAAACACCTGGGCACAAACATACTCCCTCTGATACCTCCAGCTCAAACACCCCCCCCACCAGGCACCCAGATGAAACCGCGCTTCCTAATAGATAATAGCCGTCCCTTCACACAGAGCCAAGCTGCACTGAAAGCCTCCAAGCTGGAACACACCTCCTCACTAGTCCAACACATTAAAACCACAGGTCACAACATCAACTTCAATGGCACCAAAACCCTAGCCACGAAAGAAAACCCTAGCCACAGAATCATCAGAGAAGCCATAGAGATTGAAAAAAGACCTGAAAGCATGAATAGAAGAGATGATTCCACCAGACTGTCAATCATTTGGAAGCCTGCACTCTCGAATAGAAAGATCTCCACACCACAAGCCAGGCAAATACCTGAGCACAGACAGACTCCCTCTGATGCCTCCAACTCAAACACCCCCCCCCACCAGGCACCCAGGTGAAACCTAGCTTGCTGATGAATAACAGCCGTCCTTTCACACGAAGCCAAGCTGCACTGAAAGCCTCCAACACAAGAACAGAGTGTTGCCAGCCAATCAAAGCCACAAAACAGACAGAAGAAACCAGAAACATCAATCAATCAAACTCCAAGTCCAATGAACACAGACCCAGGCTCCTAGCCAATCAAAATGGACCAGCCTCGAATTTGAAACCAAAAGCTGTGAGACACACATCCATACAGAAGCCTGATGATGCCAGAAGAGATTCTGCTGAAACGTTGCTACAACTTTAATAGCACTACAATGACATGGGATAATACCCGAAGGAAGCTAAACAGCATATTATATATATATATATATATATATATATATATATATGTTCAAAATAAGAATGTAATGTAATTGTTGTTGTTATGGTAAGGAAATTGAATTAACCACAAATATAATGCACAAGACACTTGTACCCAGATGACACACTGTATAAAGAAAAGATGGAATGTTTGTAAAATAAAATAAAAAAAGTTTAAATAAAAAAAAAGTTGCGGACTGGTCCCGGTGAGTGGCACCTCCATTGGCTGTGGGGGCTTAGGTATGGTTGTCCACCAGGCACCTTCCATCAGACCGACTGGTCAAGAAGTTAGACCCCCGGTACCTTGGGCCGTTTCATGTGGAAGCAGTCATCAAGCCGGTTGCCTACCCCTGACATTGCCACACTCGATGTGAAACCACACTCATCTGGTCTTTCTTCGCTCCCTCTGGTTCCCGAACGAACGACCTGTTTGCTCCACCAACCTGACTGTCCCCAGGCAGCGCCACATGACAGAAATGGGTTGCCCGAGTATGAGGTTGCCAGTATTTGGAACTCATGGTGGTTGAAAAGATGGTTCCAGTATCTGATTGAGTGGAAGGGTTATGGCCCGGAAGATTTCACCTGGGAGGATACTACCTCCGTGCATGTACCTGTTTTAGTGCAGGCCTTCCATGATCAATTCCCATCCCAACCACACCTGGATTGTCAGAAGAGCCCTGCAGTGAGGGATAGTGTTGTGGCCCGCAGGTGGCTGGCAGAGCTGGCAGCAGAGTCAGAAAGTAGTGAGGAGGTTGGGGAGGAACCTGGGCCAGTCTTGGAGGCTGAAGCAGGCTCTGACGAGGGATCTACATCAGAGGCAGAGATGGGACCAGGGTAGGCTGGGAATCATCAGCGACCCAGGTTCAGATAGAATTGAGGCTGGGGAGCAGTTGGAACCGGTTCCAGCCTGTGCATGCACAGAGATGCTCAAAGAAAGGAGCAATTAAGAACTCAGGGTCGACATGGGAGCAAGGCCACAGGTGGATGGTGAATGGCCCCTCCCATCAGGATTAAAAGAGAAGCAAAAGGGAAGGGGGCTTTTGCAGGAAATAACTCATTTGGTCATTTGTTTGTTCCAGCCTAGTGGAGATTTGTCTGTAAACCCAGCCTTCCCTCCCAACAGTGAGTGTGGAACAATTTACCGGACAGTGTTTCAGGATTGATAAAGGATTGAGAGAATAAGTCTACCTTCGCAATACTGTTTGCCAAGCTGTTTGGCTGACTGTGAATGAAATAATTCACATTATTGTAAACATAGAGGGTTTTTTTTGCCACGACTTAGAATTGACTGAGTGCTTTTTGGTGAGGCCTAGCACAGAACAGAGTCTAAGAGTTTTTCAATACCTGTCATACCAATGTAACGTTCTCTTCTTCTAGCATTTCGCTCAAAATGAGAATGTTGCCCAAATAAACTACAACCCCATTATATAATTTTTATGTAGCACTTCATTAATTAGTTGCGTAAAGACTGTTGAGGCTTCTTGTAGTCCAAAAGGCATAACTCAGAATTGGAAATTGCCAAGTGGGCAGTTAAAAGCATTTTTCCCCTCATCCCCTTCCTGTATACGAATTCGGTAATACACTTCCCTCAAATCTAGTTTGGTAAATAACCTGTTTTTTGACAAGCAATTCAATATGTCCTTCTTAAGGGGAAGGGGTAAATGTTATGCATGCACTTGGCTTTGACCTTGCAGAAATTCATGCATAATCTCATCCTCCCATCTTTTTTTTTTTTAATAGAACGGGGACAGTTACCTTGGATTTTGTGGGTTGGATGAACCCTCTGGCTAAATTGGCATCAATGTACTCTCTCAATTCAGTCATTACTTTTGGGGTCATTCTAGGCTTAGGTAGCTTAGTCCCTAGTTTATTAAACAGTCAGTAGGGCAGTGGGGCGGGGGAGAACATTGCAATTCTCTTCATTAAAGACTGCATTCAGGTCTTGATATTCTTTGGGGACATGGGCACAGTCAGGTAGCATCTCTGTGGCAGTTGCTGCTACCTCCGATGGGTTGGGGCGAGTTGATGGCTGACAGGTCTCTGGAGGTATTGGTGGAAAGGGGCCGATGCCTATTCTAATTTTTCTGTAGCCATCTTTCCATTTGATTGTTGGGGCCCACTTGTCCAGCTAGGCTAGCCCCAATATAGCATACTCTGTCATCTTCACAGCTATCACAAATCGAATAAGTTCTTGGTGTCACCCCATCTCTATCCTAACAGGTTCAATGATTAGAGTAGCAGGGGCTCTACCTATAAGGGTCCCACCTACTTGCTCAAAGCAGATTGGCCAGACCAGAGGTTTTGTCTTTATTCCTAACTGCTCAATGATGGAAAACCCGATTAGGCACCAGGTGAAGCTCATATCTATCACTGCTTCTACTTTCCCTTGCACCCCAGTCTCTGGCATTACTAGCCTGACTTTAATAGTGAAAGGGCGGGTGGCTCCATTCACCATCGGATCATCATCCCCACTAGCAGTTCCAGAGTGGGTTTCTCTGACTAGAGGTTCCTCGCCTTCATTTGCAGGAAGGGGAACCTCTATGGCTTGTCATGGGAATTGGCTTATGTCCAGTGGGACATGGGTGATGACTTCCTTGGGGTCTTCCTCTGGCCACTGTGGGAGGTTGAGATTGAGAGACAGGCACAGAAGCTAAGCACTTGGATGCTCAGTGCTCTAATTGACTATATCTGTAGCATTTAATTGTGCTAGGCTGTTGGGCTGGCAGTAGTTCAGGTGGCTTCACCAGGGCCCAATGGTCTGGGGTCTTGTCGCCTGCTTCTCTTGTTTGGGTTTGTAGTGAGGATTGATTTCCCAATCCATTGCCATGGCCATGGTGCAGCTGGTTTGGATGCCATATGCTTTTTTAAGCTATGTGTCTATGGCCTCCTTGAAATAGTGGATAAGGATTGATTCAGGCCAGTGTCTAAGGTTCCCGGCCACTCTTCTGAAGTCCAAAATAAACTCCTTAGGGTTAGATTCCCCTCTTTCATAGTTTTAATCAGGGTTTCATTCTCATTCCTGCAGCCCATGTCTTCAAATCTGGTTCAGTGCAGCTGGATGAATTCATCAGCATTGTCTAGTTCAGCAGCCCCTTCATCGTGTAGTTGGGCTATCCATTCAGCTGCTTCACCCTCGTTCATTCCATCCCCAATAGCCAAATCAAGTCATGGTCAGACTGCTACTGGTCTCCATACCTGTCAATGTATGCGCAGACTCGATTGAGGAAGTATGCCAACTTCTCTGGGTTCCCATCAAAAGTCACTCTGAATCTTGGCGGTGTCACTGTGGCTGGCTACCAGAGGTGTGGCCGGGACAGCCAGTGGTGGGGCAGGGACCTGCTGTTGCACTGCAGCTGACTGCTGAGCTGGAGCTGGCTGCTAGCCGGAGTTGGCTGCAGGGCAGGAGATGGTGGTGGGGCAGGAGTTGGTGGTGCTAGCATCCATTGGTATTGAACCCACCCCTAACCTGGATACAAGGCCCAGCCAGGGAGAATATACTCTGCTGGTGGGAGCTTAAAGTGGCTGGTGAGGGGGGACTGGCGTCTTCAGACTTCTGATCACTGGCAGCAGCTACTGTCCATCTCCAGCAGGTTGGGCTGGCTGTACAGGGCCAGTTCTTCTGCTATCTATCTCTGGTTGAATAGAAGGATGGCATCACTGCACTATAACCACTTGCTGACCCTGGGTCCAAGAATGTGAACATAGGTTGAGTCAGGAACCACCTCAGCTGGCCGACCTGGGCTCGCAGGGAGTAACTGCCTAGTTCAAGATGTTCAAATCATTCTGGGAGACCTGTCAATGACTGGCAAGGGAGGCAGCAGGCTCCAATCCCAGGAATTGTCAGACCCCAAAGGTCTGACCTTGACTCAGGACCTTGGGTTTAACTCATCGGATTGGTCGCTGGTCAGTGTTCAGGTGGCCTCATCTTGATTCCAATCTCTGGAGTTCGGTCAGCCTGACCAAGTTTCCAGGACTCTGGCTCCCTGGGTCAGGTGCCTTGTCACTGTTCCGCCTTATCAGCTTCAATTGTTCACACATTTCTTCAGAGGGAGAGTACAGGGTCTTGCTCAGGGACTCTGTGTCAATACCTATGGCTCATTCCTCAACTGTTGCCTTCTCTTCTATCTTCCCTGAGTCTTCACACCACCCAGTTGGCAGGTTGGCATTCAGGGCTCAGGACCCTGGACAGCCCCCTGTTTCCTGGGAGTTGGTTAAAGATTTAGGAATTTGGGTTAATGTCAGTGTTCCAAGTAATAACCTCCAAATTAAAAGACTCTGACAATGTCATCTTCTCAAAGATCCATTTTATTAGAGATGTCATATTGGCACATCTGAGGAACACTCAAACCTGACTTTCTGAAAAAGGAATGTCGTTGTGGCTAATCTTCCACCGTTCCTTGAAATCCTCCCCCCAAATTCCCAAGCACTGAATGTGGCAGCCCAGAAGCCTCAAAGAAAAATGGCTTCCAAGCTGACAGGCTTCCCCCCTCAGGTGAGAATCATGTTCTGGAATGAGAAACAATCATTCAACAAACTGAGTGGTGGCTGGGGGCCATGAGAGGCTCATCTTTATGTCTCTTGACTTCCCTGCAGCTCATATGGTGTTTCGGAATTGCCTGCTTTCCACTCTGTGCTTTCACTCTGCACAGCCCCAGAGTGCACCGACCAAGTGATTGGTGGACTGCAGCTGCTGCTGAATGCTGTTGTTCCTCATGTGCTTGTTGGCTCTTGTGTGTGTGCTGGGGGGGGCACCTAGCCAGGCTGATCACCCTGAAATTGTGTTTCCCTGAAAATAAGCCCAGTGCTTAATTCAGAGGTCAAAAGAAAAGACCAGTGTCAGTGTTTCAAGTAATGCACCCATAGAAAACAGAACTCTGAGGTAGGCAGGTTCCTCAAAGAACAGTTTATTGGATACTTCATATTGGCACAATGTCAGGATTTCAGCAATTGCCCTAATTGACACACAACTGGTGAAAACTGACTAAAGGTTCCCACAGCTTTCATCTAATTAAAAGTAAAAGTTTCTCACTCCAGGAGAAGAGCGGCAAAGGGCGACTGCCCCTGCAACAAAGAGAAACCCTTGGAGCCTAATGCATAAGAGGATGTCATCTCTGAATGGCGCCCCCGAAGTCTTGATAGCCCAGCTGAAAGAAGGAAGCAAACTTTAAAATAACAGATTATGGCATTGACTGGACTTGGTGGTGCAAAGATTGTGTGCAACAAAAAGAACCTTCAAAAGAAGGTTCGTAATTTGCGGAGAGTGAGAGAGGCAGGAAAAAGCTGATTGGAGTTCCCAAAAAGCAGTGAATGGGCAGTGGTGAGAACGGTTGGGGAGCAGAGGATTTGCCCAAGGGACTGAGTTTTGAGAATTGAGATGAACAAAGAAAGGAAAAATATTGAAGATCTTTAAAGACTCCTAGATTTAAAAAGAGAGCTGGATTTGGTTGAAATAAAAGACAGTTGCTAGGCTCTTATACTGGACAGTGACAGTGACAGAGGAGAACAGAAGAGGAAGTGGCTGAAGTAACAGAGGCAATCGGTGTCCATTGAGAAGAACAGTTATTCCTCAGCAATTTTGCTTTCAAGGTAAGATAATTGATTTGTGAAAAGCAATTTTGAGGGGTGAAATACCTGCTGAATTATTGGATTATTAGCTTTTTGCTTGATTGTAGTTGAATTAATGAATTAATGAAATAAGTGCTTATTTATACAATTTTAGAAACATATTTATATTTATAATTTTTAATAAAATTTAAAGCTTGATTAAATTAGTAACTTATGATTAGAGATCTAGAAAGTAATTATTTCCATTAGTCCATATTATCTTTATATCTTATATTTATATAGTCATATATATTTTCTAATTTAAAATAGTAGTAAGGGGGGATGTGTTGATGAATTGGCGACAACAATGATGATTTGAGTAAGTGTCTTATAATATATATTATATATAATCCATATATCTTCTAAGACTTTGTTATAGATATTAAGTGAAGACTTTATTAATTAATTTAAAATCCATTGGGTTGTTAAGGATCTTATATAGAAAAAGTGTAACCCATAAGAGTTATAATATACAACTATACAACACTTTTAATTTAAGTGATTAGAAGGATATAAATTAATTCTGCTTGATTAAATGATAGAAGGGAGGTGTACTGTAAATAATATTGATAATTAATTGATTTTATAATAGGATATACTAAAAGAGAAATCTTAAATCTAGGAATGAACATATAGAAATCCAGAAAAGGATAAACCTGGGGTACAATACTAAAATTCTGGTGAATGTTGATTTGGGACAACATATATAGTATTTTAGAGAAACAGAGTGAAATATCAAAAGAAATGATGAGCATCACCATTAATGACGGTGAAAGCCAGAAAAAAGACAACACCTATATCAACACTCTCAATGGCAGCCGCTTCACCCTTAACACAAAAAATGATTGAAGGGATGCTCACAACAGAGAAGCAGAGCACAGCTCCAAATAACCCAAATATACAAACTACACTCCTATTAATGATACAAGAAATGATGATAAAGCTTCAGGAAACAATGATGAAAAACCATAGCGAAATGAAAGCTGAAATAAATGAAATTATAGAAATGGGGAAATTAAAAAGTGAAATGAAATCTGATATATTCAAATTAGATGAAAAAGTGGGCTCAATACAGCGAGCATTAGAAAAAATGAACATACAATAAAAAAATAGAGTTGATTGATCAAAAAATGAAAATAACAAAGAAATGGAAGACTCTCTTATCCACTTCGAGATGAACTGTGCAGCTTCGTATCTCAGGTTCCAGAATGCTGGAATGCTTAGAATTCCAGAATGCTTGGAAACAAAGGAAGAAAATTTAGAACTAGTGATGGCCAAAATTCTAGCAGAAACATTACAGCAAGACAAAAATGAAATATTGACTGAAATGGATGATGTCTATCGAATGAGCACAAATTATTCCAGACAGCATAAATTACCAAAGGAAGTGCACATATGGTTCACAATGAAAAAGGTTCCAGATATAATTTATAGGATAACGAGCCAAAGGGGAAATAGATACAGATGTTAAAACAGGTCCCAAGGAGAGTGAGGGAGCAAAGATGGGATTATAGATGTGGGCCCATCCCCCTTTCCATCGTCCCCTCCTCCTGGATCCCATCCCACCCCACCAGCTCTCGTGTTAAGCAAGGCCGATGTCAGTTGCGAAGCATGCCCAGCACTAACAAGTGCAGCAACAAACAGCAAGAGTAAGGGGCTGGAGAATCATCCTGGTTATACAGCTTACTAAGTGGGATATTCTCTTCAGGTGGCTAATTCCAGAAGGGATGCTAGTCACATGGGGGAAAAAAAAATCAAGATTGACATGTTAGAGAAGGCACAAGATTTCTGTGACCAGCTAGTAGGACCAGAGGACCAAAGCAGCAAAGAACACCTTGAATCAAACAGTCAGGAAGAACGGGAACAACAACAAGGAATTAAAGGAGACCAGAGGACAGAAGTGAAGGACCAACAAGAACAAGAAAACCTAAAGGCGATAGCAAGAACTCAAAGAAACACAAGAGCCAGAAGACAAAGATTAAGAGAAAACTAAGAGGATGGGAGAAGAAATCAAATTATTTTTGATCAACATAAATGGATTAAATTTGACAACGAAGAGGAAGAGAACCTTGGCAAAACTAATTAAACAAAATGTATGTTTACAAGAGATACATATTCAAAAAATGGATGAAAAATTTAGAATGGCCCAGATTAAGAAAATTATATACAGTTTCAGCAGACAGAAAAAAAAAGAATAGCGGTATATGTTAATGAGAAAATAAAATCAAAGTTAATTTTTGCAGATCCCAAAGGAAGAATATTGATGATGGAAGTGTGGATAGCTCAAAACCAATTTTGTTAGTAGTAATGTATGCTCCCAATGAAAATCAACAAGCGTTTTATAAAAAATTACACAATAAAATTATTGAATTGGAACCAAGAAATATATGCATCATAGGAGATTATAATGCAATAGTAGATCACAAAAAAAGATTACAGTAATGAAAAGAAAATTGGGGGGGGTGGGGAAAGTAGACTATTACCAAGAACAGGTTTTGAAATGATTGCAGAACTCAACCTATTAGATGTTTGGAGACAACTGAATACAGATAAAAGATAATTTACTTTTTATTCTAAACCGCATCAATCATGGTCCCACATTGACATGGCCTGGATGGACGGAGAAATAGGAAGAGAAGTGGAGGACATAAAAATACTATGAAACACTTGGGCAGACCACAATCTGCTTAAAATAATTTGGAGAGGTTGGAAAAAAATAAGACAAAGATGGATTTTAAATACACAAATATTAAAAGATAAAGAATTTATTCTGAAACTTAAAGAAGAATTAGCACTATTTTTTAATGAAAATACTAGACAACATACATTGACATAAAATCTTTGGGACACCATGAAGGCTTATATATGTGGAATCATAATATCTTAGACAGCTAAAAAGAATAAAGAGAAACGGACTCAACATAATACCTTGCAGGAAGAAATTAAAAATTTAGAATTTCAGTTGCAAAGAACACCACAAAAATAATAAAATTAGAGAAAAACTGTCCTTAGTTAAACATAAATTTAATATATTAGAAAATGGTGAAGAAATGGTGAAAAACCTAAAAGCAGCCAAACAAATCTTTTTCGAGCCATGCAAATAAACTGGGAACATGGCTTTCATATAGACTTAAAAAGGAAAGGGAAAAGAGAATAATATATCAACTACAGGATAAAAACGAGAATACCAACATACAATAGATAGGAAAAAAGAAATTTCACAACAATACTTTGAAGAACTACATAAATGTGAGAAGATAGATGATGAAAAGAGAGTATTTGGAAAAGGAAGGAAGGGAGTCCATTAATAGCAGAAGACCTAAAGGAAAACCTATCTAAAGAAATAACTGTCAGAATTGAAGCAAGCAATTAAGAATCAGAAAAACAATAAAATTCCAGGGCCAGATGGATTTCCGGGGGAATTATGTTAGATGATGGATGAACAAATAGGATAATTGATGTAAGATTTATATAATGAAGTCTTGATAGAAGCCAAAATGCCGGACTCATGGAGGAAAACATATCTCGCTAATCCCAAGAGAGCACAGATAATAGGTTAATTTACAAAATTACAGACCAATATCATTACTGAATGTCAATTATAAAATTTTTGTGACTATAACAACAAACAGACTGAAAAAATTACTGAATAAAATGGATTCTTGCCATTTAGACAAATCAGAAATAACATAAGGATAGTGCTAGACATCCTGGAATACTATGAGGCACACCCAGAGAAACAAGTGGCCCTTATTTTTCTGGATGTCCAGAGGGCATTTGATAATTTAAATTAGAAATTTAAGATGCAACAAATTCAAAATATGAAATTAGGAAATAAAATTGAGAACATAATAAAAAAATATATTCTATTCAGGGGTGAGATTCAAATTTTTTAACAACCGGTTCTGTGGGTGTGGCTTAGTTGGTGGGCATGGCTTGGTAGTTATGTTATTGGCTGGCCGTGGCCAACTCAATATCACTCATAGCGAGGCATGCATCTCCTCGCTTGGCCTCTCATGACTGTGGGGATGCTGCAACATGCTCCTCTCTCCTTCCAAGTGTGAAAAAAGGTCATAAGTCACTTTTTTAAGTGCCATTGTAGCTTTAAATGGTCACTCCACACAAGCAAAGTACCAGCAAAGGCAGAGAAAAAAACTCCAGAGAAGTTCCTGAGACAGGAAGTCTAGTCCTGACAAGAACATAATAAGAGTCAATGGAGAAGCAGTTTCTGTAAGCAACACCAGAATGTTTCCTTCCTGCCTTCCTTACAGAATTAGGCCAGTAATTTTTTCTAACAACTGGTTCTCCAAACTGCTTAGAATGTTAACAACCGGTTCTAGCAAATAGGTGCAAACTGGTAGAATTCCATCCCTGATTCTACCCAGAAAGAGAACATCATATTAAATGGTGAAAATACCCAGAGTTTTAAAATAGGAAAAGGAGTAAGGCAAGGTTGTCATCTGTCACCTCTTCTTTTTATCTTGTCGCTAGAGTCTCCTAAGATGAATTAGACAGAATCCAGGGATAAAAAGAACTAAAGTCAAAAAGGAATAATATAAATTGCAAGCCGTTGCAGATGACCTGGCATTTATCATAGAGGACCCCATAGAGACAGGGAAGGAGATAATTAGAGAATTGGAAAGATATGGGGAAATATCTGGCCTCAAAATTAACAGACAAAAAGTCAACTTTTAACTAAAAATTTGATGGAATCACAGAAAATAGAATTGGATAGAGCAATGGGACTGCAAATAACAAAGAAAATTAAATATTTAAGTATTTGGTTGACCGCACACTGTATAACAATAAAAGAGAATAATTATACTAAACTTATACAACAAAGAAAAAATTAGAATTGTGGGCCAAATTACAACTATCACTATTAGGAAGAACAGTGGTGATCAAAATGACTATCTTACCCAAAAAAATTTTCTATTTCAAACAATCCCCATTAAATAAGAGGAATTTTTTTCAATGAGATGAATAAAATTATGGCAAAATTTATATGGCTAGAGAAAAAAACCTAGAATAAGAATGAAGGCGCTACAAGATAATAAAAGCAGAGGTGACTTTGGAATTCCAAACTGAGAGATGTAAAAAGCTACATTGTTAATTTGGACTAAGGAATGGATTAATTTAAATGATAAGCGAATATTAAATTTAGAGGGCCATAACCTGCAAAGACGATGGCACTCCTTTTTGTGGGATACAGGAACCAAAAAACAGTCATACTGCCATAGACCCTTTGATTAGAGATTCCCTTATACAAAATTGGATTAAAATAAGAAGGAGACACTATATAAAAATTCCAGTTTGGTTATCTACAATGGAAGCTATGATAACATCCTAAAAATCTGGACCTATGCAAAATGACAAAATATAAAGAGGTTTTAGATGCAAAAGGGAAGTTAAAATCAAATCAGGATCTCCAAAAACAAGGGATATGTATTGATTGGTAGGCATATCTCCAGTTACAAAATAGATATAAAAAAGATATAAAAGAGTTTGGAATGTATTTGGAATTACAATTGGATAACATTTTATTTGGTCTAACTTTTGTTAGAGGTAGAATTAGAAGTTGTTAAGGAATGTATGATAGCTTGGGCTCAAAACATAGGACATAATATAAATTTGACAGATTGGGAAAATATTTGGAACCAAAACTACAAATTAACAAAATTGGCATCATACAAAGAGAATATTTATAAGATGTTCTATAGATGGCATCTTCCCCCAGTGACATTGGTGAAGATATACCCCAAAATGAGTCCCGGATGTTGGAAATGTAGAAAGAAAGAGGGTACATTCTATCATATGTGATGGTCTTGTCCTGAGGTCCAGAACACTGTCTTAAAATTAAATATTGGCTGTAAGAAATTCATAAGGATCAAATAAAATTGGAATCAGAATTATTCTTTTTAGGGATATTTTAAAGAAATATGGAAAAAAACATAAAATATATTATATTACACATTTTAATGGCTGCCAGAATAGCTTACGCTCAATGCTGGAAGCACAATGACATGACATCTGCTGAAATGGACAAACTGACTTTAGCCCATGTCACACTGAACCAACGGATGCAAAGAGGATGTAAAACGGACAAAAAACCTTGCCATCCGTTAGTTAATGCGATGTATCCATTCTGTACTCACTGCCTCCGTTTTGCTTCCTCTCTATCCATCCAGCATCCATTTATGGACGTTTCATCTGCTCCAAAAGTTTTGGGCTGCCTAAAACTTTTGCGTGGAAAATGTATCCAGTTCGTCCGTTCTGCATCCGCTACGCATCCGTTATGCATCCGCTATATCCGCTAGGTGTCCGCTACGCATCTGCGCAACTCCATCTGCTCCAGCTCTAAACGGACGCAGGGAAGAAGCGGAACGGACACAGAACGGATGCAGAACGGATGCCTAGCGGATGCAGCACGGAAAAAAAGCGTTTAAAACGGAAAAAATGTTCACAGAGGGGACCTATCTCGGATATTAAGGATGTCTACAGGATGCCTAGAGGATGCCAAGAGGATGCCAAGAGGATGCCAAGAGGATGCCTAGCGGAAAACCTATACTGCCTATAAAAAGGGGGAGCAACTCACCTGCATCGCACTTTCAGAACAGCCCAGCAGTGCAGACCTCTGCAGCCTTCATCTGACTCTTCCTCTTCCACAGCATCCAGTCATGTCCACCATGGATTGTAACAAAGTCCTTTCGGCAGCCACCATCGTTCTGCAACAGTGCGAAGCCATCTACAGGCTCTGTGAACACTACTGTGAGAAGAAAAGGAGCCACCCAAAAAGAGTCTGGGTCCGAAGATGGTTCACCAGTAGAGCAGAGGACGGACTGTACAACAAGCTGATGGTGGAGCTCAGGAGCGAAGACACTCGGGCGTTCCAGAACTTCATGAGGATGCCTCCAGTCATGTTTGACGAAGTTGTGCAGCGCCTGACACCCAGGTTGACCAAGGCAAACACCAGCTTCCGGCCCAGCCTGGAACCTGGGCTCAAGGTGGCACTCACTCTGCGCCACCTGGCCTCAGGGACCTCCTACAGGAGCATGCAGAATGGCTGGAGGGTGCCATCCAACACCATCAGCATTGTGGTCAGAGAAGTGGTGCAGGCCATCATCGAAGAATACAAGGAGGAGCTCCTCCAGTACCCCTCCACTGAATAAGGATGGAAGAAAGTTACAGAGCAGTGGTATCAGAAGTGGAACTTACCACACACCGTTGGAGCCATAGATGGCAAGCATGTGGCCTGCAAAGCTCCAGCCAAGTCGGGGTCCACTTATTTCAACTCCAAGGGCTTCTTCAGCATCATCCTCTTTGCCATGGTCGATGCTGATTACAAGTTCATGTACATCGATGCTTCAGGCAACGGCTCATCTTGGGATGCCCAGGTATACAACGCCAGTCACCTCAAGGAGGGGCTGGAACGCAACCTCATTGTGGGCTTCCCAGATCCAGAACCCCTGCCCAACGACACACAAGATGTGCCCTACTTCATCGTGGGGGATGACGACTTCTCCCTCACAACCTACCTCATGAAGCCCTACACCTCCAGACTCCTCACCCGTGAAGAGAGGATCTTCAACTACAGGCTGTCCAGGGCAAGGCGGGTGGTGGAGAACGCCTTTGGCATCCTGGCCAACAGGTTTCAGGTACTTCTCACCACCACGCAGCATTGCCCAGAGACCGTGAGGAGGATCATGGAAGCTTGCTGCATCCTGCACAATCTCATGCGCACCCGCTACCCAGTCTTGCAGAACAGGCTCGTGGACCTCCAACAAGCCAATGGGGTCATGGAGCCTGGGGAATGGAGGCAAGGGCAAAACCTGATAGACACTGAGGATGTGCAAGGCCCCAACAGAGCCTCAAATGAAGCGAAGAAGCAGCGCAACCTCCTGAGACAATGGTGCAACTCCCCAGCTGGAGCAGTGGAGTGGCAAGACAGGATGGTAGATGCTTAATGGATGCTTCCTTCAGCCTGTGTCATCACACGGATGAGATTGGGCCATGTATGTTTGGTTGGCCTACAATGAACAGGGCGTTTAATAAAGAGTTGTGTTTATGTTGACGTGTGGATAATTATTACATTATTATTGATAATAAAGGGCCGTAGGTGTGGCACCTGGGAGGGTGGACCATACAGTCCCACTATGCTTGCACTGGAGGTTTATCTATCCCACAGCTATCCTAACCCATCCCAAAGCTATCCTTACCCACCCCACAAGCATGCAAAGGCTTAAACCATTTCTAACAGTTTCCAGCAAGACTTTATTAAAAAAAAAGAAACGAAGCAAGTGTATGAATCAAAAATATACTTTATTAACAAGAAGCTATAAAACAAAAATGAGTCTCTGACACTCCTCTTGGTCGCTCAGTCCCAGGGGTGAAGGGTGCAGGTGCTGTGGAGGTGGCTGGTGCTGGAGTGTTTTCAACAGCTCCTCCAGAAGCAGAAGCAGCAGAAGCGCCAGCCCCAGAAGAGCGAGCCCGTGCTGCAGAAGCCCCAGCAGAACCAGAGTGAGGGCCAGGGGCGGGATGGTAGCCCTGTCCCTCTTGCCAGGGCTGGCAGCAGATGGCTGAGGCTTGCTGTGCTTCTGCATGGTTGTGGGGTTGCTGGCTGGCAGGGAGGCTGGCAGGAACCAAGGCTGGCAGGGAGGCAGGCACCAAGGCTGGCAGGAAGGCTGGCAGGCAGGCAGGCACCAAGGCTGGCAGGCAGACATGAACCAAGGCAGGCAGGGAGGCTGGCACCAAGGCTGGCACCAAGGCTGGCAGGAAGGCAGGAGCAAGGCTGGCAGGCAGGCAGGCTGGCAGCAAGGCTTGCAGGCAGGCTGGCAGCAAGGCTGGCAGCAAGGCTGGCAGGCAGACATGCAGGCAGGGCAGGCAAGGCAGTCGATGTGTCCGGCAGCAGGTCTTTCCTCTGAATGGCGACCTGCTTCCGAGCTGCTTCCGTGATATCCGCGGGGCTGACGCAATGCATCCTCCCCGCATGCGCAATTAATGCCAGGCATCCATTAGGCTTCCGCTGTGCATCCGCTTCATCCGTTCGGCGTCCGCTCTGCTTCCGCTCTTTCCGTTCCGCATCCGCTTTGCTGAGGCCCCCCGGAAGCCCTGAGGATATGCCACCCACTCCCATCCGCTTCCATCCGCTGGGCTTCCGTTCCGCATCCGCTTTGCATCTGCCCTGCGTCCTCCCCGCGTCCGTGTTATCCACTCCGGTTATGCAAATTTTTGCCCCTTTTGAGAGCGGATAATAACAGATTGAACATTTTGCTCGTCCACTGTGTCCTTTTTGCATCCGTTGGCCAGTGTGACATGGGCTTAAATGTTACAAGAGAAAGATGACTCTGAATAGTACAAAATCTGGGAAAATGGTATAATTGGATTGAATTAAGACAGATGGAAAATGAAGGAATCTAAGACAAGCGATTTATAGATTAAATGTATATATTTGCACAAATTATACATATTTGTAAATATGCACAAAAGATAGAATTGTATGAGATTGATGTCACAGAACTGTTAATGTAATGATTATCTTTTTGTTTTTAAAAGACATAAAATATTAATAAAGTTTATTTTTTTAAAAGTAAAACTTTCCCATTTTCCCCAAGTCACTGGTCATGTTGTCCAATCCAGGCACTGGCCAATTGCCTGATTACTTGGCTCCTCCTCTGGCCAGCCACCTGTGAGAATGTCCTTGGTTCCCACAGGAAAATTTTATTGTTTTGGCTACAGAACCCCATCTAAATATACCCTCTCCCTCCATTGTGGGGCAAGCCTGAAGCCTCCAAGATGGCCTCATCCATGTTCACCCCAGGGTTGATAACCGGGTCTTATTTTCAGGGAAACATGATATATAGGCAGAGGTGGAATTCTGCTGATTCAGGCCAGTTCAGGTGAACTGGATGTTAATTTTACATCCAGTTTGGTGAACGGGTAGTTCCGAAGACCAGCTGGTCCTGCCCACATCCCCTCCCAGGTGTCCCCACAAGGCCTGTCTGGCTCCCAGATAAGTGTAGGATAACCTACTGGGAGCAAAAATGGGGCATGGGGGGATTCCAGCACTGCGCCCATGCCCCATTTTGCACCCAGGAGGCTTCCAGGGAGGCTTTTTAGGCCAAAATGAGGCATGGGGTTCAAGAGCTGATGCACTCACACCTCGTTTTTGCTCCCAGGAGGCTCCAGGGAGCCTTGCTAGGCTGAAAATACCATCCCCCTGCACCCTATTTTTTTCTCCCAGGAGGCTCCAGGGAGGCTTGTTTAGGCTCTGTTTTGGAGACCTGCCTGCAGCCACAGGGGAGCATCCAGCCATCCAGTATGCCTGGATTCAATGTTTGCCAAAAGAACATTTGGAGCTAATGCAGTATTGATCACTGCCTTGGGAATGTTCTAGGTAAGCAAAACTATGCAGTCTCCTAAAACTGTTGGAACTAATCTTTTTTCTTTATTCCATATCCTCCTCTTCAAAATAAGTAAGTTGCTCTGCTTTTTCATGCCAGGCTTAGTGTGGTAAATTCAGAGTGGATTTTGTAGGTAACATTTTACCTTTAGGTCTCACTCATTTGCTCAATTTCAGAGCATACATTACACAATTTCCAAAGCATAATTCAGACAATTCAGCAGTTTGCCTAGTGGTTGCTACATGGTTCAATCATTACTTCTATTGCTGTCACAACTTGTCATGGCCCTGTTGGAATCTGATTTGGAGGGGGAGGCTGAGCAGCTGACAGGGAGTGGGAGTGTGGCTCTGTTGGCTGTGGAAGAAACTGGGGAAGGGCACAGTCCAGCTGGGCAGAGCAGGGAACAGGTAGAGCAAGGGAGAGGGAATTCAGAGGAAGACCCAGGCCCACCCCCTCTTCATCCTAGGGCATGCAGGGAGGAATGGAGAAGGGAGCAACATGAGTTGCATGGCTTATGGGGGAGGAAGGGGCCCTGATTCCCTTCATTAGCTGCAGCTGGGAACATAGTGTTTAAAAAGGGTAGCTGTGCACAGCAAGTTGTTGGGAGCAAATTGTGAATTATCTGGTATTGTTGAGGCTTATCTGTGTTCCTGGCATCTTCCCAACTGTGTGTGTTTTGTTGTGCTTTCAGGTCTGCAATTCCTTCTCCTGCCCAGTCAAGTTAATTACTGCAGCATAGTTTGTTTGGATTTTTAGTTACAGTTTGTATGTACTTTGTTTTCGGACTGAATTTCCTCCACTTAAAGACTGTTCCTGAGAGAGTTTTTCTCCAGTCAAAGGTAACCTGGACATTGGGGGCAAAGTTGGAGATAATAAAGGGACTCTTCTTGCTTATTTAACTGTGTTGCCTTTGTGCCAGGCCCTAGGTCATCACACAACCTTTATGGAGTCCAATGGCCTTTTAAATTTGACAAGCAAAAAACGTAGTAAATATTTCTCACAAATATTTTCCCTCTTCCATTTTGTGGTTCAATGTTTAACATACAAAATTATGTGCTGTGTTACTATTCAGTCAGTTTGCAAACTTGTTTTTTGTTTAATTTGAAGATGGTGGTAAATTCTTGGAAATAAAATGGCAATTAGAAAGACTCATTTCTACTTACCATTTAGAAAGGGTTAGAAAGAATAGAAGGTTAACCTTTGCTTTGTTTCCAATCTCCTTTTCATGACTTGGTCTTCATAAAAAGTAGCTTTGGAATTGAAGCCATATGTGTTAAAACAAAATTCTTTCTGTTTAAGTACAAGTATGCAAAAAGTTTCAGGATTAATCCAAAATGTTTAATGGCTTTAAATATCTGGATGTTGTACTAAGGTTTAAGAAGAAAGAGGTTCCAGCTGAAAATATAACATGAATAGCATAGAGATGCATGGTAACTCTCTCTCTCTCTCTCTTTCTTTCTTTCTCTTAAAAGGAAGAAGAAAGAGTGAGGGATGGGAGAAAGGGAGGGAAGGGAGAAAGAGAGAAGGGAAAGGAAAGTGAATGATATATGGATAGATGGACAGATGGAAGGAGGGAGGGAGGGAGAAAAAAAAGAGAGGAAGGAAGGATCACAAACCCTGGCACTAGATGCAGCTTCAGAGGATGCTTTGAAACAGCACAGCAGTCCAGGGCTGCAAGGGACCTCGGAGGTCATCTAGTCCAAACCCCTGCTCCAAGAGCATTGTTAAAGTGAGTTTCTCTTTTTGACTCACCTAGTCTCATGACCACATAGCCATACCCACCCAATCACATGACAACCAAGCCATGCCCACCAAACCACACCCACAGAACTAGTTGTTAAAAAATTTGAATCCCACTCCTGTATATAGAGCATCTTATAGTATTTATATGCATGTGAATATATCATTGTTACTGTTGAATGATGCACCTAAGTGGTATCCACCATGACATTCCTCACAACATAGTTATAGTTATCTACTTTATTGTTTGGTTATCTTGCTCCATATTTCCCCCAAAATAAACCTACCCGCAAAATAAACTGTAGCCTGAATTTCACGCTTTCACCTAATATAAGCCTTACCCCAAAAGCCCTAGTTATCTGCCTACTCTGTCCCAGTGCCTGGTTGCTTGGCACACTGATGCTGCCACCAATGAGATCAGGCAAGCCAGATAGAAGGGGTGTGGAGAGAGAGGGGGGGGGGGAAGAGAAATAGATCTGATGAAATGGTGTGTGTTTGTGTGTGTGTGTGAGAGAGAGAGAGAGAGAAAGCACAATGCTGCCAGCCCTGGTATAACTCTCTGAGGTCGGATCTCTCTCTCTCTCTCTCTCTCCCTCCCTTCCTCCCTCTCCCTCTCTCTCTCACACACACAGAGGGAGGGAGGGAGATGTTGTATTGGATCACTCTCTTGTGGCAGTGGTGGCAGTGCTTTGGTGCCTGACAGGCTGGTATGGCCTTACTTCTCACTTGGCTGATTTCCCTCTTTTGTCTCCCTGTTCCTCCTCCCCTCCTTGCTGTGCTTTCCATCTCTCCATTGCGGCATAGTGCCCGGGATCCACTTTGACAGTGGCAGGATCCTCTTTTGTAGCATGGCCACAGACCAAAGTGGCAGGGAAGGTGGAAGGCAATTCCACCCACCATTATCAGCCTGGTGGGTATGGAATGGGATGGAAAACCGAGCCATGCTGAAAACAGCTGAAACTGTAGCATTCCAGTCCTGGAAGATTATTTGAAAAGGACAGTATTGACTTCTGGTTTGCAGGACTTCGGCGGCAGGCAGGAATCCGCAATCGTGCATGGTTTCCACCTGGGCGTGCTGCTGGAGCGCTCCGAGGCTTTGGGGCTAAGCCACCCCGGAGAAAGCCGCATCTTTCCTCCCCAGCTGGCTAAACTCCCTTTCTCAAAGGCTGTAGAGCAGTGGTCAGAAATGGCCGCCTCAAAAAAGCCCTCATCTGGAAAAGAATGTGCAGGAGGAAGAAAGTGCTGAAGTGTAAGTTTTGGCTGACAGGGATAAGAAACAACAACTAAGGCATCCTGGAACTCAAATTTTAAAAAAGGATACATCACTCCCAAAGAAGATTTGGAAGCAGCGAATGAAACTGAAAAGGGAAAAAAAAAATTCACTCTCCTTCCTTACACTGACAGCAAACAGAGATGAATGAGAAATCAGAAAAATCTGCTTTGGCATCACCAGGTATATCAGCTAGAAAATTTAATGCCAAGGGAATAATAAAGATTTCTGAACATAAAAGGAAAGAAGGATTTTTTATTTTTTTTTGCTGTAAGTGGGAAGGGAGAGGAAGAGAATAAGAGCAGGATTTGGAAGGAGGAGATAGCCTGGAATCTAAAGAATTTAAGTTAAGGGCCTGTCACATTGGCCGACAGATGCAAAACGTTTGTAAAAAGGACACAGCAGACAAGAAAATGTTCCATCCGTTGTTATCCGCTCTCAAAAGTGCCCCGAATTTGCATAAGCAGAGCGGACAACAACGGAAAGGAACGGACGGGGGGAGGACGTAGCCAGGATGTAAAGCGGATGCTCCACGGAAGCCTAGCGGATTGAAGTGGATGGGAGCGGATGGCACATCCGCGGGGCTTTCAGGGGAGCACAGCGAAGCAGACGTGCAGCGGAAGGAGCGGATGCAGAGCGGATGCCGAGCAGATACAGCGGATGCCGAGCGGATGCCTAGCGGATGCAGAACGTTCACTGTGCATGCGGGGAGGATGCATTGCGTCAGCCCCGCGGATATAAAGGGAAGCAGCTGGCAAGCAGGTCACCATTCAGAGGAAAGACCTGCTGCCAGACACAGCTCCAGCCAGCCAGCCAGCCAGCCAGCCAGCCAGCCAGCCAACAACCATGGGGAAGAAGAGGAAGCCTGTGGCATCTGCTGCCAGCCCTGGCAAGAGGGACAGGGCCACCATCCCACCCCCTGGCCCTGATTCTGCTTCTGCTGGGGCTTCTGCTGCTGGGGCTGACTCTTCTGGTGCTGGAGCTTCTGCTGGCACTGCTCCTGGTGCTGGTGCTTCTGCTGGTGCTTACTCTGCTGGTGCTGGTGCTTCTGCTGGGTAATAGCTGTGGGATGGGCAGGGATACCTGTGGGATGGGTAATAGCTGTGGGATGAGCAGGGATACCTGTGGGATGGGTAATAGGTGTGGGATGGGCAGGGATACCTTTGGGATGGGTAATACCTGTGGGATAGATAAACCTCCAATGCAAGTATAGTGGGACTGTATGGTCCACCCTCCCAGGTGCCACACCTATGGCCCTTTATTATCAATAACAATGTAATAATTGATCCACACATTTCAACATAAATACAACTCTTTTTCAATGCCCTGTTCATTGTAGGGCCACTCAACATGCACGGCACAATCTCATCAGTGTGATGAGACAGGCTGAAGGAAGCATCCATTAAGCATCTATCATCCTGTCTTGCCACTCCATTGTTCCAGCTGGGGAGTTGCACCAGTGTTTCAGGAGGTTGCGCTGCTTCTTCCCTTCACGTGAAGCTCTGTTGGGGCCTTGCACATCCACAGTGTCTATCGGGTTTCGCCCTTGCCTCCATTCCCCAGGCTCCATGTCCCCATTGCCTTGTTGGAGGTCCACGAGCCTGTTCTGCAACACTGGGTAGCGGGTGTGCATGAGATTGTGCAGGATGCAGCAAGCTTCCACGATCCTCCTCACGGTCTCTGGGCGATGCTGCATGGTGGTGAAAAGTACCAGGAACCTGTTGGCCAGGATGCCAAAGGCGTTCTCCACCACCCGCCTTGCCCTGGACAGCCTGTAGTTGAAGATCCTCTCTTCACGGGTGAGGCATCTGGAGGTGCAGGGCTTCATGAGGTAGGCTCTGAGGGAGAAGGCGTCATCCCCCACAATGAAGTAGGGCACATCTTGTGTGTTGTTGGGTAGAGGGTCTGGATCTGGGAAGCCCATGATGAGGTTGCGTTCCAGCCGATCCTTGAGGTGACTGGCGCTGTATACCTGGGCATCTGAACCTGACCCGTTGCCTGAAGCATCAATGTACATGAAATTGTAGTCAGCATCGACCATGGCGAAGAGGATGATGCTGAAGAAGCCCTTGTGGTTGAGATAAGTGGACCCTGAGTTGGCTGGAGCTTTGCAGGCCACGTGCTTGCCATCTATGGCTCCAACGGTGTGGGGGAAGTTCCACTTTTGATACCACTGCTCTGCAACTTTCTTCCAGCCTTCTTCAGTGGAGGGGCACTGGAGGAGCTCCTCCAGGTTTTCTTCGATGATGGCCTGCACCACTTCTCTGACCACAATGCAGATGGTGTTGTGTGGCACCCTCCAGCCGTACTGCATGCTCCTGTATGTGGTCCCTGAGGCCAGGTGGCGCAAAGTCAGTTCCACCTTGAGCCCAGGGTCCAGGTTGGGCTGGAAGTTGGTGCTCTGCTTGGTCAACCTGGGTCTCAGCCGCTCCACAACTTCGTCAAACATGGCTGGCGGCATCCTCATGAAGTGATGGAATGCACGAGGGTCTTCGTTCCTCAGCTCCACAATCAGCTTGTTATCCAGTCCATACTCTGCTCTTCTGGTGATCCATCTTCGGACCCAGACACTTCTTGGACACCTCCTTTTCTTCGCGTAGAACAGGTGAAAGAGCCTGTAGATGGCTTCACACTGTTGTAGAACGATGGTAGCTACCAAAAAGAGTGTGTGATGATCCATGGTCGAGATGACTGGATGCTGTTGAAGAGCAAGAACAAGAGCAAGGCTGAAGAGGTCTGCACCGCAAGGCTGCTGGACTGAAAGTGAGATCCAGGTGAGTTCCTCCCCCTTTTTATAGGAAATATAGGTTTTCCGCTCGGTGTCCTTTTGCATCCTCTAGGCATCCTTCAGAGATCCTAAATATCCGAGATACGTCCACTCTGCGAACTTTTTTTCCGTTTTAATGCTTTGTATGCGAGCTGCATCCGCTTTCATCCTTTCTCCATCCGTGCTACTAACGCTGCGTGTCCGTTCCACATCTGTTTCGCTTCCTCCCTGTGTCCGTTTTCCGTTGGAGCGGATGCGAGTTGAATGGATGCACAGAGGATGCCTAGTGGATATAGCGGACGTGTAATGGATGACAATGGATGTAGAATGGATATTCCCTGCATGTGTTGCGGATGCAGAATGGACGCGTTGGATACATTTTCCGCTCAAAAAGTTTTGTGCAGCTCAAAACTTTTTGAGCGGATGAAATGTCAATAGACGGATGCTGGATGGACAGAGAGTATGAAAAACAGACGCAGTGAGTACAGAACGGAAGCATCGCGTTAACCAACGGATGGCAAGCGTTTCTCTCCGTTTTACATCCTCTTTCCATCCGTTGGTGCTGTGTGACAGGGGCTTTAAATTTTAACAGGACTTCTAAAAGCTACATTTTAACTGGAACTTTGTAACTAAATACTAACCCCAGGAAGAAAAAGTAAAAAAAAAAGGAAGAAGGTGTCAAAAGAAACAGGTTTAGGGTTAGGGTTAGGTATTGTTGGTTAGGGTTGGGGGTGAGTGGCCTGGCTATGGGCCCCTGAGGTAAGCCAGTGTGTGAGTGTGGCAGCTCCATCTCCCCCCACCTGCCTTGCCATGTCCTCCACTGCCACCTTCCTCACCTCGTCCTCCACCCTCTCCTCACCTAATCTTATGGCTACAGCACCAGCACATCTGTCAGGCTTCAACAAAGCTGCCGACAGAATAAAGCTCGACATGTTGCTATGGTTTGGGGAGAGCTACCTGCCTTGAAGGTTCCAAGTCAATGTCGATGGCAGCTGATGAAGCCAGGTGCAACTACTTCTCCCCACTTCAGTGCGACCGGCTGGGAAAATGCCTTATCAGCTGTTCAGCATTTTGCAAAGCTCTAAGCACAATGCCTCCCACTCTTCTCCTTTACTAGCCGGGAAATACTTCAGGATGTTGTTTTGGCTGGTCAGCATTCCACATAGGGGATATCGGGTGGATCAGGGTGGAAGGACGACACTTGGGGAAGGGGAAGATGTTATTTGGGGGGTTGGCTGGTAGGGTGTGAGATTGCTGTAGATGGATGTTAGGTGTTTTGCTAAGGGCGGATGTTAGCTCATTAATAGGGAGTGAATGAGAAATATAAACAATGCTGAGAGGCAGACGCTCTCAGCACTGGCTTTACTCGGACTTTCCGTTTATTGCTGCTGGTGGAGGAAGCCAAAATTGCTACATCAAGACTGTGAGTAAAGTGTTTTATTGAACCAGTTTCAGAGACCTCCCATAGGAGCTGACAGAAAGCCAGTGCTGACTCTTACTATTTACTCCATTGGTGGATTATCATGGCAGAAAGTAAAGACCCTGATTTTTTGGAGGAAGAGGTTTGAGAGGAAGTTGAAGAGAGGGGTGAGTGGAGACAGGACTGTTAGGATATGGGGGAGAAGACGGAGGATATTCCGCTGGCAGTGCAGCCAGCCGTGTGGCCAAAAGTGTGTTTGAGTGAACGGAGTTACGCTCCAAAAGGGCTGCCCCAAATAGAACGAACATTGAACTGGAAAGTAAAAAGATGGCCTGGAGCAGAAGACAGTCAGTAGATGGTTCCACGTAGGAACTTTTACGTCAGCAGTTCAGAGAGATGACATTGCAAGGGCCCATGGATATAGGCTCTTTGGGGCGTAAACAAGCCTTAACTCCTGATAATAGTTCTTTGGGCACACCAAAATCAATGGGATTCAGGGAATCTGATGTAGGAAGAGGCTTGGAACAGTCAGAATTATGTACTGGAGGATTAGATGAGAGGAGTATGGGATCTGAAAGTTATTCCATAAGATCTGGCTCTATAGAAAGACGAGAGATGGAGTATGGGCCTCATTGGGGAGGGCAGGCATCAGGAAAATGGGGACCACCTCCCCTGACTGCTACTTTTGATGGGTCAGTAGCTGTATTTCTGGGTCAGGTATTGAATCATTTTGACTTATATAGTTAATGTTATCCTTCCACTTGGTCAATGATCATTGCAATCACTGGACTATTGGTGGGGGAGGCATAAAAATGGGCAACTGATTTGTTTCATAACAGGACAGAGGAGTTAGGAGATAGAGGGTACTTTTTGGCTACCTTACGAACTAGATTCAAGGATACAATGGCTGATAAACGAGCCAAAGAAAATCTTCTGGTAAGAAAACGGAAAGGAAAAATGGCCAGAAAACATGTCAATGAATTTCAAAGGGTGATTAGCAAACTGCCATTATTACCCGAAAGTGTATTGATACATCTATTTGAAGAAGGTCTGGACCCTAAGTTGCATCAAGCCTGTTTGTACAGGGGCTCACATGCTAGGCTCACTAAATGGTGTCAGGTGTCAATAGAGTTAGATGATGAACTCCAACGCTTGAAACGTAAACTTGAAAGTGATGTCCAAACATGTAAAACAATGGATCCAGTTACAAAACCCCAGACTAAAGGGGCGATTAATCCAAGTGGTAGAGGAATAATGGAATCTTTCTGATGTAATAAACTGGGGCATAGAGCTGTAGCATGCCCTATACCCCCTTTGACATTAGAATACCCCGGGTCGATCTAGAAAGTGCCCAAACCAGATCAACCAGGAGTGATTGGCATGGACAGGAGAAAGTGAGTGGTGTTCAAAGCAAATCACCACAGGACCATGATGAGGATAATAATTCCAGTATACCGACTACGGTCCCAGCCGACTGTGATTTGGAAGGTGGGATACCCAATGGTGAGTAAACCAATCCATCCTTTTATCTTGCCAGTTTTTTATGGAATAAGCGGACTGAACAAGAAATCAAGGTGGGGGCACTAATTGATTCTGGGTGCAGGAGATGTTTAATAACTAAAGGGCTGGTGGACAAACTAAGTTTAAACATCATCAAATTGGATATACACATTAAATTTGAACAGGTGGATGGGTCCATATTAGGTGGGGTTCCGGTGACCCACAGAACTGAATATCTTAAAATGGTGATAGGTGAACACTGGGAGTGGATTTCTTTTGTGGTGGTTCCTCATATGAGCAAAGCAGTAATCTTGGGTTTAGCTTGGCTTGATAATTGGGAGCCAAGTATAAAATGGGAAGGAGAATATCAGAAATTGACACTAGCAATTGGCCCTCATCTACCTTGTCATCATGGAGTACAGCAGGCTCCTGAACACACATTGATAAAGGAATTATCAACCGTACACCCCTACCCTTATTAATATAAAGATTTGGCCAAAGTGTTCGAAGAAGATGGCACTGATTGTTTACCACCAAACCGTTTGATGGATTGTGCTGTAGAGTTGATCCCAGGCACATCTTTACCTAAGCCATGAATGTACTTCATGCCCAAAAAAGAATTAGAGGAAATGAGAAAATATATATAAAAAAAATTAAAAAGAGGTTTCATCACTCCAAGTAGATCACATGTAGCAGCGCCTGTGTTCCATGAAAAAAAAGATGGCAGTTTATGTTTATGTGTAGACTATCGAGGATTAAATGCCATCTGTGCGGAACCGTTATATCCATGACCATTAATGAAAGACCTACTTACCACCTTAGCACAAGGTCGCATATTTACAAAACTTGATCTACGAGAAGTGTATTATCAAGTACAAATTAGGGAAGGAGACGAATGGAAGATGACTTTTAATTGTCCATTGGTCATTTATTATGATAAGGGATGCCGTTTGGACTGCAAGAGGCTCCAGTGTATTTATGCAGCTGATAAACGACGTGTTGTATGAACATTTATATGGAGAAGTTTTGGTTTATTTGGACAACATTTTAATTTATTCAAAGTCTGAACAAGAACATATCCAATTAGACAGGTGCTCAAAAAACTGTTAGACGCTCAACTTTGCGTGAAGCTCTCAAAATGCGAGTTTCATACCAAATGACTGGATTACCTCAGTTACTGTATTTCTGAATGAGGTATTGAGATTGATCCACAGAAAGTAGAAACCGTGTTAAAGTGGCAAACCTCAACCACTAAAAAACAGCTGTAGAGTTTCTTGGGGTTTGCAAATTTTTATCGGCAGTTCATTCCCTGTTTTTCCGATATTGCTCTTCTCGCTGATAGATTTATTAGACAAAATCTTTAGGAATTAAAGATACAAAGGCAAATACTAAACTGCTATGGACAAAGGTATGTCAACAGGTATTCGACAACTTAAAAGAGTTATTTGTGAAGGAACCAGCATTTAAACATCCAGATATTGAGTTATCTTTTGTAATCCAGGCAGATGCCAGTGATGTAGCAGTAGGAGCAATACTACTGCAAAAGGGTATGGATGGGGTTTTACACCTGTGTGAATACACCTCTTGTAAGTTCAGCCCAACTGAGCAGAATTGGGTGACATGGGAGAAGGAAGCTTTTGCGGTTTGTTGGTCATTATTGACCTGGAGGCATTTGTTGGGGGCAGTCCAAATCCTTTTGAGGTGTGGACTGACCATAAAAATTCAGAAGCCCTCCAAAATCCATGTTGTTTATCACCGAAACAGGTTCGTTGGGTTTTATTTTTTAAAAGGTTTAGATTCACATTGAAATATGTCCCAACAGGGAAAAACTTCATGGCGGATGCTTTCTCCTGACTTCCACACTATCATAGCCAATGTAAGGACACAATCCAACCGCTTATACTGATAATTGATTGAGTTGCAGGAGCTAAAGCCATTATACTAGCACCAGATCTGCCTGTATTGTTAGCAGAAGATGATTGGTTGGCACATAGCGTAAATCCAATAGAAATGAAAGATGGTATAGCCTGGCGTGGGAACAAAATTTATATACCAAATGTATTGATATCAGTGGTACTGAAAAGATGTCATGATGTTAAGCAAGCAGGACAGCATGGATTCCTGAAATCTTTATATTTAGCAAAACAACAGTTTTGATGGCCAGGCATGCAGTCCGATATTGAAGCATATGTGAAGTCCTGTCCAACTTGCATGATGAATAAAATTAAAATAGGGAAACCGTCGGGTCTATTGTGGTCTGTATCGGAACCAACGAAATCATGGCAAGTAATTGGAATGCATTTCATAGTGGATTTACTAGAAAATAATGGGTACATAGTTATATGGACTGTTATCAATTTATTTTCAAAGCAGGCACATTTTATACCGTGTAAAGGAATACCATCGGCTAAAAAAAAAAAACTAGCATAATTATTCATACAACAAATATATCGATTACATGGAGTACCCAAATGGATTATATCTGACAGAGGAGTGCAGTTTACATCCAAATTTTGGCATGAATTCCTTGATGTGATTGGATCGACACAAGGGTTAAGTACAGCCTACCATCCAGCTACCAATGGTGCAGCTGAATGAGTGAATGTGGCTGTTAAGCCTGGGTTCCCCAACCAGGGTTAGGTAGACAAGCTAAACAGAATGTGCAGCGTTAGTCAGATAGGCACACAGATAAATGAGTGAGCTAAGCTTGTATGTTTATTAACATACAGTAAAAATAACAGATACGCTTGTGCTATCAAGAATATATTTTATTCCAGTATAAGTTTATGGCATAGTCAAATAACAGTCCAAATATCATTTACCATATAGTCAGTCCATTCAGGGATATTCAGTTAGCAAAGTCCATGTAGAATATCCTATGTCAGTTCACTTATAAATCAGTCCTTTGTTGGACTTTGTTTGTCTCTCCCGTTCGAGCAATGCAGTCTGGATTCCAAGCAGTAATCAGGGATCATCAAAGCCAGAGAGAGTGAGAGCAAGCCATAGTCTTGCTACTTTTATATTGTTTTCTTAACCACTCCTTTAATTGCTATTTCACAGTTAAAGCTGTATACACTCTAACATACACTAACTATGATTCATAGTTATTATTTCACCTAAACCAGTTAGGGTGAACAATGTTATCCCTAACAGTGGCCATCGAACAATATCTCCCATGTTATGTTGATTATCAACAAAGCAATTGGACAACTTTACTGCCATACACTGAAGTCGCATACAACAACGTGGTTCATAGTAGCACTGGTTATTCTCCTTTTCACAAAGTTAATGGAATGGAATTTACACCCATACCGGTGGTTGGTCAGCATACGGAGTGGCCGCAAGCTGCACAGACACAAAAAACTCCCAATACCACTACGTGTGCAACCAATATAGCAAAACAATGGGATTCAGTGTGAATCGCATTTTAAAAAGCCCAGGAAGCATATGCAATATAAAGCAACAAAAAATGATCCAACCAAAAGCCATATAATATTGGAAATTGGATTTATTTATCCACAAAATACATACACTTGGGTTTAAATAAGAAGAAATTGGGACCAAAATTTATTGGACCATTTCAAATATTACAAATCATAAATCTGGTAACAGTGAGGCTTCAACTGCCATCCCGTTTTAAACGAATTCACCCTATATTCCACATTGCTCTACTAAAACCGGCTAATATGGCCAGATAAGAACCGAGAGCGATTCTGCTGAGACCAGTACATGATGATCATTACAAAATTGACAAGATACTTGATTCACGTCGACGATGGGGTGTCCTACAATATCTAGTTAGCTGGAAGGGGTATCCACTATCAGATGCAGCATGGACATTGTGTACAGATGTGTCCGCTCCCCGGTTGTGGTGGCAGTTCCATAGGAAGTACCCCATGAAAGTGGGAGGGAGGGGGAAATTGTATATGCAAGATAATTGTTGCTTATTTTTTGTTTCAGAGAGTTACATGGTAGAGGGGGCCACATGTCAGGCTTCAACAATGCTGCCAACAGAATGAAGCCCGACATGTCACTATGGTTGGGGGAGAGCTACCTACCATGAAGGTCCCGAGTCAATGTCAATGGCAGCTGATGAAACCAGGCGCAACCACCTCTCCCCACTTCGGTGCGACTGGCTGGGAAAATGCCTTATCAGCTGTTTGGCATTTTGCAAAGCTCTAAGCACAACACTTCCCACTCTTCTCCTTTACCTGCTGGGAAATACTTCGGGAAGTCATTTTGGCTGGTCAGTATTCCACATAGGGAATATCAGGTGGATTGGGGTGGAAGGATGACACTCAGGGAGGGGGAAGGTGTTATTTGCGGGGAGTTGGGTGGTAGCATGGAAGATTACTGTAGATGGATGTTGGGTGTTTTGCTGAGGGCGGATATTAGCTAATTAATAGGGAGTGAATGGCAAATGTAAACAATGTTGAGAGGCAGACGTGCTCAGCGCTGGCTTTACTCTGTCTGTTTACTGTTGCTGCTGGTGGAGGAAGCCAAAATAAACACACATTGCTACATCAAGACTGTGCGTGAAGTGTTTTAGTGAACCAGTTTCAGTGACCTCCCGTAGGAGCTGACACCATCACTTGGCCTCCTGGAGTGCCATGCCAGTACCAGAAGAAGTAGGCTGCTGCTGAAAGGCGAAGATGTTATTGGGGTATAGATGGCCTGGCTGAGTCACCAGGTCTTCTGCTCTGGTGCCGTATCATTTCAAGGGTTCTTCTTTCTTGAGAAGGCTGGCAAGGCAGGACCTTACATTAGAAATAATCTGCAGTGGTCAACCTGGAGTGGCTCCAGCCCCTACCATGGGGACTGTGCAAAGAATGTCTAACTAGGCAGCAATCATGAGGAAGCTGAATGAGGGGAGGAAGCCCCCACTGAGGCTCAACCCAACAAAAGCCCCAGTATGTGGACAAAAAACAGACTCATCCTGGGCAATTCCTCAAAAGCTGAGGTGGTTGGTCAACATACGGAAAAGGTAAGACTGGGATGGGAGAACCTAAAGGATGGGAGAACCTTCACCCGTGGCAGCTGACAGCAGGAGTGGACATGTGAGCTGGAAACCCTTCATGATGACCATGAGATGGAGAAAACATGGGGCCAATCTGACCAACTCATGAAGCAGGCAATGCACCTCATGAGGAAGGCCTCCAAGGCATGGGAATCCAAGAAGCCAGGCTCTGTACTGCTGGAAATGAGAAGCGCCAAGAGGAGGCCACTGGTGAGCAAGATAATTCCCAAGGCCCTTGGACAGCCACAGAACCCATCGCCACCTCAGCAAACTTACCTTGGAGAGGGCTGGATAGTGTGCAAGTTCCTCATGCTGGTGGAAGGGGACTCCCACAGCTAGAATGGAAGGCACTCCTCCTGGGCATAAAATTCATTGGAGAACCCCAACAACTGGGGTTCTTCCTGGTGCATGTGCTTACATACACACAGGAGTAGGGAGGGATCTCCCAACTGAAGGGGCTAGAGTCAAAGTCATCAATCATCCTGGCTCAAGAGAAGGCTGCCATGGATGCTGGATGGTGACCATCCATAATGAGGATGCTCTGAGCTCCAAAGTTTTGACCACTTCATGATGGCCCTGAAGTGCAGATTTGAGGACCCCCTTGCTGTTTGAAAAGCCAGGGACATCATCAAACCTAAAAGCAAGGCCACCAGCCGGTAGTTGAATACACAGAAGAGTTTTGAGACCTAGCCTGCTACATGGACTGACCAGAATACTGGTGAGCTGTTTCAAGGATGGGCTCAGTGATGACCTGTACCATGCTTACATTGCTGGAGGAGACCAGCTCTCCTGCACAACTGGTCCATCTTGGCAGAAGAAGCCAAAATCAACCAAGCCCGAAACCAGTACTGCTCAAGCAAAACCAGGAACAGGTCACCACCCAAGAGGAAGAGAGGTCACCAATTCCCAGTCCATCTACCATACTAAACAACCTGCTTCAAGAGTGGGAAGAAAGATCACTGCACAGCAGAATGCTGCATGAAGACCCCAACCAGAAAGGGAGACTGCAATCCAGAGAGAAGCCAGAAAAACCCTCCCAGCATCCATGGAAACTGCCCTGAAGAGCATGGAGGTCATGGAATTCTGGTCCTCCCCCAACCATGGATCTGGAACTCTGACCCTATGAGAAGAAGGGCCGGGCCCATTGGATAGCAACTACAAGAATGACCCCTTTGGTAAGTGGGATGATTGAGCCCAGCCTGTAAAACTGCTAATTCCAAGCACAAGGCAGAAGGTGGCGTTGACAGCCTGACTAGGGTGCACCCAGTGCCTAATAAGTCCAAACCTAATGGGAAAACCCATATTGTTTTGCCAGGTCGATGAATCCACTGTGTGAGGAGTCCTGGCCACATTTGCCATGGAGCCCCTGGAACTTTCCATGGAGAGCCACTCCAAGATTATTGCTTTTATTGTGATTCTGGGACTAGGATTATCATGGCTAAAAAAGTGGAAGCTGTGGATAAACTGGACAAAGGGGATCCTGATGTTCCCAAGCCGAGGCGAAACCCCAGGAAAAAGGTGTTGTGGGGAAAACCAAGCTGCAGAAATGAAGTGGCATCCGCTGCCCAAAGTGAGCTGCTTCCCCAGGAATGCCGCAACGTAGCAGTGGTGTTTAGTAAGGTGGGGTTGGACAAAATTCTCCCTCACCAACCTACTGACTGTGCCTTCGAGATTCTCCTGGGAACTAAGCTACCAAAACCGAAACTTTACTCCATGATGCCCTGAGAGGTAGATGAACTGCTCAATTTCATAGACAAAAACTTAGAGCATGGCTTTAACCAACCTGCCAGACCCAAAGTAGTTGCCTTGGTACTGTTTTCCAGGAAAAGAAAAATGGCTCACCGTTCATGCATCAATTATAGGGGTCTAAATGCAGTGTGCATAGAAAATGTGTACCCCTGCCCCTCATGCTGGTCCACCTTTCAAAGGGCAAGATGTTTTCTAAGCTGGACTTGTGGGAAGCCTTTTACCAAGTCAGGATTTGGGAGGGGGATGAATGGAAGACAGCTTTTTACTGCCCACTGGGATGTGGCAGTGTTCATGCAGCTGATAAATAAGGTGCTGCATGAACACCTATATAATGGTGTTTTGGTGTATATTGATGACATTCTGATATATATCGAAACAAAAGCTGAGCACATAAAGCTGGTCCAGGCAGTCCTGAAAAATCTCTGAGCCGCCAAACTACACTTTAAACTGTCAAAATGTGAATTCCACAAAGACAAAATAGATTATTTGGTTCCTTTTGAAGTGCTGTTTGTTTCAATAATTCTACTTTATTGAGAAGGCTGGTGAGGTAGGGACCTTACCATTCTATTTCATTATTTCACTTTCACCTATTCTTCTAATATATTGATAGCATACTGAATTTTATTTCTGTGTTCTGAGATATTATGTATCTAACCTGACATTGAGTAATCTACAAATTTGGTAGCATAATAGCCCCTATTCTTCAAATTCATTCATAAGAAAATTGAGGGAAAAAAGGACTCAAAACCTTTCTTTGTGGAACCTCACACAGTCTCTCTCTCTCTAATGTGATAAGGAACCACTGGCAAACACTGTTTATGCATTTTGCAGTTATGTATATATTTTATTATCCTGCCATTCAGCCTGAATAGTATGTCATTAATATCGTCAGATGATTTGCTAATATCGATATGTCTACAACACTCCCAAAACCTACTCAAGATGTTACTCAATCAAAAAGTGAGGCAAGATTATTCTAGAAAATTTATTATTGGCAGATCTATGATGGTTTCTAAATTTTAATCTTCTCTGCCAAATTTCAGCATAAGATTTACCAGTCTGCAATTTGTTTGGTCTTCTCTTTCATTTTCTTTAGGATGAAAAGATGGTGATAACATTTGCTCTTCTTCAGCCAGATAGATTATACATAAAAGATTTGTACATCAGCTAGTTCATTTAGCATCCTAAAATTCAATTTATCTCTTTCTAATGAAAACTGAACTCAAGTAGGAATTGAATAGTGTACTATTCCTTGTTAGCATTAACTACATTGAACAGCTGAAAATAAGAACTCTGATGTTACACGATCATTTTCCCTCAGTTGCTTTATTAGTCACTCCAACTAAATTTTCCAAGTGATGGAAATGAATGCATTTTGAATAGGGACAGTGTCTAAGATGCTGAACTAGTCAATCAGAAAAGTTGGCAGTTTGGCAGTTTGAATCCCTAGTGCTGTGAGTGAGCTCCTGTTACTTATCCCAGCTTCTGCCAACCTAGCAGTTAGAACATGTAAAAATGCAAGTAGAAAAATAGGGACCACTTTGGTGGGAAGGTAACAGCGTTCTGTGCACCTTCGGCATTGAGTCATGCTGGCCACATGACTACAGAGACATCTTCAGACAGCTCTGGCTCTTTGGTTTTGTAACAGAGATAAGCACCACCCCTAGGGCCATAAATGACTAGCCTGTATGTGCAAGGGGAATCTTTACCTTTACTATATTAATAAAAGGTCAAGGTTTGAAATAAAAGATGTTTTATTGTTTGAGAATAAAACACTTTCTCAGATGTTTGAGAAAGTGCTACTGAAAAACAGCATAGACAGACAAATGGGAATGAAGAAGCAACAGTAATTATGTTGAGCATTCCAATGCAGCAAGAGTATTCAGATGTTCAGATTTCAATGTTCCAGTTGGCAAATTCCTTGGAAATTTAGAGAACAAGCTAAGAAATAGAAAGGATAGATAGCAATTAGGTAAATTTCCACACGAAGCCCATTCCCTGACTTCTGCCCAAGTCAAAATAAATCAATATTAAAACATGGGAAAGAATGTAATAATAATTATTCTGCAAGCAAAAAGGAGGGGACTAACAAAACCCATCATATTTTAAGACTTAGATTCTGCCTCTGGATCTTAAAATCCAATCTTCATCAGGCAACAAAAATGATGTAGATTCTTTCTGAATAATTTGCTGATGCTGAGTGATCTGTCTTTCCCCTCCCCCAGATTTCGTGTCACCCATATTGAGAAAAAACCCACTTCCCATGGATCCCAGGAGGAATCTTTTCATGAGAACAAGCCAGATGTAGCTGATACAGATCAGAAGACTAATAGCAATGAGAAACTTCAATGGATTGGGTCACAGAATGGAATTGTTCATACAGATGGAGTACAGGAAAGAAAATTAGCTCAGCCAGATTCTGAAAGACCACCAAAGGAGACTACTGCAGATGATTTAACTCAATCAGAGACTCATTTAAATTTAATAGCCAATACAAATATAGCCATAAATGAAACAGAGGGAGGATACCCTAAGGCATATTTTTCACAAGAAGCAATAAACTCTGCTCTTCGTTATGCAACTGAGATTAACTCCACTTCAGGATCCAAAGACCTTTCAACAGAAGAGCTAGAGGAGGATAACAAAGCTGAACAGATGGGCCATCAGAGAGTAGCTTATGAAGTACCAGACAACAAACAACAAGTTTCAATTGGACCCAAATTGGAAATGTGCCCAGTACAGCAAATGGCATAAGGCATCAGGTATTCTAATTTCTTTCTTGTTTTTTCTTATGTACATCAAGAAATTCACAACCTGAATTTTGTTCTTTCAATATAGAAAGTCATTAGAAAAATATGAACCAAATATTGATTAATGTAACAGTTCTAAACATATACAGTGTGCTGAGGCTATTGAAAGAGCTGGGACAGTGTTGTACAAATTCCCTTGTGAAAATGGTGAAATAAGGGCAATATCTTTAGGGAAATTGAAATGCCAAATAAGTATGTCTTAGTGAGCATGGCAAGGGAAGAATACTGCAAAATCCCCATTCCCTCCCCATTCTTGGGGGAAGTTTACTGCAAAATCCCATTCCCTCCTCACCCCACTAACCTGTTGTCCAGCTCCGTTCTCCTGTGTAGGGCAACAAAAGAAGACCCAGCCAATCAACTGGGATTTGGGAGGCAGAGAATAGATGGGGGTGGGGCCAGTCAGAGGTGGTATTGGCCTAATCTCCGAACTACTCAAAATTTCTGCTACAGTTCTCCAGAACTGGTCAGAACCTACTGAATATCACCTCTGAAATAGATCCCATACCATGTAATATTCAGTTTCTTCTTTTTCTTTAATTGCCAATGTTAATCTATTCATCTCTGCACACTCAAATATTTTCTCAATCACTTTCTCCTCTGCTGGTATTTTATCGCTTTTCCAATTCTGAGCAAATACAATCTTAGCTGCTGTTAATACAGGAATAATTATGTTTCTTCTTTGCTGTGACCTTCTGGTACCATTCCTAATAAAAATATTACAGGTTTCAAATCCATATGTTTATCATTTTTTCCAACCATGTAGGTATTTTTGTCCAATATCTTTTGGCTTCCACACATGTCTACCACATATGGTAAATATGTTCCAGGTGTCTGATGGCACTTCCAGCATTTGGCTGATTTGTCTTTAAACAACTTTGCCAGTTTTGCTTGTGCAAAGTGCCATCTATAAAACTTCTTATACAAATTTTCTTTGTATGCTGTCGATATTGTTAATTTATAATTTCTTTCCCATAGCTTCTGACATTTGTTTAATTCTATAGTGTACCCAAAGTTTTTCGCCCATGCTATCATTGTGTCCTTTACTTGCTCTTCTTCTAGTTTGACACCTAATAAATACAATTAAAACAATACAATTTTTAAATCAACAGTCCTCTGTTCCTGTTAATATTTTATCCAGTTCTGTCAATTCATTGTGGATACCTTCACCTTTAACATCTTTTTCATATCTTGATTGTATTTGCATATATGAGTACCAATGTATATCAACCCCTTGTTCATTCAATTCTTGTTTGGCTTTGAGCTCATGCTTTTCATTCAATATATCCTTATATCTAACAATAGTTCCCATTTTACCAATATTTGGGTGTACAAGTACTTCCATTGTTGATAACCAGACTGGAATTTTCAAATAATGTTCTCTAGTTTGTCCCATACTAACAATAAAGCATTCCTAATAAAATATCTTAAAAAATAACCATGTATCTTACTTCCCCTGTACCATAGAAATGCATGCCAACTCAATTGCAAATCATGTCCCTCCAGTGTCAACAACCTTGTGTTTCTTAACTTAATCCATTCTTTCATCCAAGTTAGTACCATGGCCTGATAATATATTTCCCAGTTAGGTAACCCTTCTCTGGTTCTTGCATCCTGTAACATTTTAAGATTACTTCTTGCTTTCTTCCCTTGCCATACATATTTCAATACTATTTTGTTAATATCTTCAAAGTATTTTTTTCTCCAGTTTTATCAGAACTATTTGAAACAGATACAACACTTTTGCTAATATATTCATCTTAATCACTGCAATTCTTCCTATTAATGATAATTGCATATTACCTCATTTTTCCAAGTCTGTCTTAATTTGTTGTTTTAATTTATAGTAATTATCTTCCTTAATCGTTCCACATCTGGCCATTAACTGGATCCTTAGATATTTCACTTTCTTTGCAATCTGAATATCTAATCTCTCCTTTAACTCTCTTTTCAAATCAAATCAACATTTACTTTCAGAGTACAACATATGTACAATGAGATTGGCTGAGTCTCCCTTCATTTTTTGTTTCTCTGTTTCTCTGTCATATTTTTTTACCAATACCTTAGTTTTCCCCTTATTTATTTTCAGTCCTGCCACTTTTCCATATTCCTCTATCTTATTTATCAGTTTAGGTCATGTTCCTAATGGTTCTTCTAATATAAAAAGCAAATGCCTGTTTTTTGTATTCCTTTCTTATTTCCATACCTTTTATCTCCTTATCTTTCCTAATATTTCTATTTAATACTTCTGGTATTAATGTTGTTAATACTACTACTAATACTTCTGGTATTAATGTTGTTAATACCACTACTAATGGTAACAAGGGACACCCTTGCCTTGTTCCCTTTTTAATATTATTTTTTTTCAGTCAGTTCTCCATTTACCATCACCTTTGCATATTGTTTGTAATATATTGTCTTAATCATTTTAATAAACCTTTCCCCAAAGTCCATTTCTTCCATTTGTGCCAGCATAAATTGCCAGTTCATGTTATCAAAAGCCTTCTGTGTGTCTAGGAATATCAATGCCATTTGTTTCTCTGGATGCGCTTCATAGTATTCCAAAGTGTTCAGGATTATTCTCATATTGTCTTTTATTTGTCTCTTGGGTAGAAACCCATTTTGTCTAGGTGTATAAATTGGTTTAGAAATCTCTAATCTTTTTGCCATCATTGAGGCAAATATTTTGTAGTCCGAGTTCAATGAAGATATTGATTTATAATTCTTAATCGGTTGTAAGTCAGTATCTTCTTTCAGTATTAGCATAATGTAAGCTTCCATCCATGAGTTAGGTATTTTTGCCTCCATCAGTACTTCATTTATCACTTCTAACAATAGAACAACAACTCAGGGAATCCTGCAGGATCTTATACATTTCTGCTGATAAGCCATCTGGTCCAGGTATTTTTCCATTGTTTTGTCTTTTAATTGCTCCTGTTAATTCCATCATTGCAATTCTTCCCTCAACATTGTTTTAATTTCTTCCGGTACTTTAGGGAGTTCTGCTTTTTTAAAGTATTCTTTAAATTCTTCTCCTCCCACTTGTTCTTGTTCATATAGTTTCCTCATAATATTTGTGAACTATTTCTTTTTCTCTTCATTTCTGCAGCAGAGGTTGCCTTTGTGATCTATTAGTTGGGAAATCCATCTCTTTTCCTTCTCTTTCTTCAGTCTATATGCTAGTCACCTTCCTGGTTTATTTGCATTTTCAAAAATGTTTTGCATTTTCAAAAATGTTTTGTTTAGAACTTTTTATTTTTTGTGTATTTCTTCTTTGTCTATTATTTCCATTTTGTGCTTTGTTAAATTCATTTTGTTTTGTATGTCCTTTCTTTGTGGGTTCCTTTGGAGTTCCTTCCCCAGCTTTTTATATTCTTCTAGTACTTTTTGTGCCTGTCTTTCCTTTCTGTTTCTCTTTCCCGTATATGTTATAGTTAGTCCTCTAATATACGCTTGAACTGTGTCCCATACGTTTGATGATGAGATTTTCTCATTTCTATGATTGAGAAACAGAATGAGATTAATGAGAAATAGAATGAGTTAATGAGATTTTATCATTTCTATTTTTATTAAAGAACAATTCCAATTCTTTCCCCATAATTTAATATACTCCTTTTCTCTTAATATTAAATTATTCACTGTCCATCTTGACCTTTTTTTTTTGTTCCTTCAATAATACTTTAATCAGGTTATGATCTACCCATGTGTTTGTTTCAATACTTATTTCTTGTATGTTGAAAATTAGATCTGTCCACATCATATCAATCCTAGGCCAGGACAAATGTCTATTTGAATAAAATGTGTATTGTTTGGTTTTGGGTTGTGTTTCTCTCCATGCATTTTGGATTGCTAACTCTTCCATCCTCTTGAAGAAGGATTTTGGTAATGTTTTCCTGTCCTTTCTGTTTATCTTTTGTGTTTTATATTCCAGCATCCACTATTTCAGCATCCATAATTGGATTAAAGTCTCATAGGATGCATATACTTTCATATTCTAGTTCCATTACTTTCTTGTGTAATTTGTCATAGAATTCTTCTTGATTCTTATTTGGTGCATATATTGCCACTAGTAATGTTTGGTTATAATTAATCATTATTTCCACCATTAGCACCCTCCCTTCATTATCTTGAGATATTTGTTTAGCTTTTATTGTATCTTTAATATATAGTGCTACTCCTCTTTTCCTTTGTTGTGCCAGGGAGATGTATAATTTCCCATTTTTGGGATAGTCCAATATTTTATCATGTTGTTTTTTTATGTGTTCCTCTTGTAAACAAATTATATCCAATTTTAGTTTCTCTAATTTATTAAAAATGTTTTTATTGCAGAATTCAGTCCATTTATATTAATGACATCAATTTTATTGCTTCTTCCATGTTTTTATTTATAATAAGCATTTATTGCTCTTGTTGCTCTTATCTCCCTTGCTTCCTTCGATTCTTCTCTTATCACTCTTTCTTCTTGTTCTCTTTCCTCTCCTCTTTGTCTTCTCTCTCCTACAGTTTCCTCTCTTTGTTTGATGTCTTCTATTTCCCTTGCTCTCTCTCCCTCTTGATCTCTAAAATACTGGTCATAAAATTGCTCTGCTTTCTCTATTGAATCTAGCCTGAGTCTCTGTTCATGTCATGTCACCATTAATCCCTCTGGTGTCAGCCATCTAAAATTAATCCCTCTTTTAATTAAACATTTTGTCAAGAATTGATATTCCCTCCTTAAATCTCTGATGCTTCTTGGTATTTGCTTCAAATTGTTATCGCCTTCCCTTGTATTTCAATGTATCGTCTCTTGCTTTCTGTAATATTTATGTTCTTGTCGCTTTGTGAATCTAACTTGTACCTCCCTTGGTAACTTGTTCCTCAGTGTGTGTCTTGTCTGTACTCCAAATATTTCATCTATATCTACCATTACTTTTTCCTTTGTCACTTCCAAGGCCCCTGCCAACAAGTCTGCCATTATTTCTGCTAATTTTTCCTCCTTTTCTTCCTCAATGTTTTGAAATCTTAAATCGGTGTGATCCATTTCCAATAAGAAATTTTTTTATGCTTATTTTGGTCTGCTAGTGTCAGCCTATAGCCCATTTCTCCCACTTCTTTTTCTTTATGTCTGCTCTCTCTTCTATTTTTCCCATACATTCCTCATTTTTCACCATTTGTTGGCTGTTCTCTACCTTTTCTTCTACATTCCCTACCTTCCCTTCTACATTCCCTACTTTCTCTTCCAATCTCCCTATTTGTTCTTGTAAAGCTTGCAAAATCATTTTAATTTTGGCTTCCATTGTAACCCTCTTTTCTTGCTGTAACATAATGTCCAGAGATCTTTGTCTGGCAGGACTTGAAGCAGCTGAGGAAGAGGCAGAAGATGGCAGATGTTGTTGCTTTCTTCATTTTGAGATATTGTGTTTGTTGTCTCTTTATTACTTCTTTATAATCTGTCATGTAAGAGCCAATCAAGTCAGCAAATCAAAAGCAATTTATAATCCACAGCAAAGTTTTCTCCCAAATTCTTCAGGTTCTTCTGTACCTTAATCAAATTCACATTTATTGTACTTTCCAAAAAGAAGTAGATGTACCAAAAACAGCAAGAATAATAAAACCGTGTTATATCCAGAAAAAAAATATGGAATATACAAATATTATGGAAAAATAAGTATGTAGGATAAAAATAAAAAGTTTAAAAATCCTTTTTTAAAAAAAAAAAAAATTGAAATTTAAAAATTGAGTAAAAAGGAGGAAGGCGGAGCTACGTCTCGGTGTTACAGCTGCGATCTCGGGGCTCTGAGATCTCAGCTGATATTTTTGCCTCTGGTCGGTTCTAACGGACCTAAACCGTCCCGTAGAGACGGGGATTGTGAAGGGCACAGTCCCAGGATCCCAGAGATATCGCAAAATCTCTGGTTTGATCCGGGAGAAGCCCTTTTGCTGGAAGCAGAAAGGCAGCCTCTAAAGCTGCTGAAGTCGGGACAACTCCGGAAAGAAAGGGATTTAAATGAGCGTGTATCGGTTGGGTGAGAAATTCTTTTGCATTATAAATTGATTAAGACTTGAAAGGACATCCTGAACAAAGAAGAAATCTGTGGCTTTATTTTTCTTTTGACTGAACCTGGGTTGAGCGGCGTTTAAGTGATATCAAATTGAGACTTGGATTTTTTTTTTCTTATTTTCTTTGAGGACTTTAAGGTGACTTTGTAGGTAACCGGACTGAATTTTCTCTTATATATATTTTTATTTTTCACTTGATTTTTATTTTTTATCTTTTTAACTTTCTTTTTAGGATAGAGGCTCCCTTTGGCTATCTTTTTTTTCTTTTTGTTTGAGTTCTTTATAAATATTTTTTCTCTTGGCTGGGGGGGGAAAGAGTATTTAGAGATGCTGTAACACTGCCAACTAGAGGCTTGAAAATATTTTATTTGAATTGGGGAGAAAAGCACTTCTTTTCAAGGACATTTTAATGTGATAAGATAGAGGGAGAATACAGTAAAATATTATTACAGGTGCTCTCTTGGACTCTTATCAATATCTCAACATTTGAGGTTTGGCTTTGAAGCTGCTGGAGAAGACAGTCATAATAAGAGCCTTGGATAAAGAAATAAAGTGCAGTGTACAGTGCATATATATATATATATATATATACCTTTGAAACTCCTACTCGCCAGCCTTTTTGGTTAATTTTAACTCTAGTATTCTTGCTTTTTATTTTAAAGGGAAAGCCTCAGAGTTCTTTCTTTTTTCTTCTCTTTCTTTTTTTTCCTCTTGCTTCTTTGCTTCTTCCATTTATTTTAATTGGATTAGGGTCTAGAAGAACCTGAAGACCTTTCTTTTTCCTTTTTCCTTTTTTGGTTTTGGGCTTTTTACTATTGGATTTTATTTTATTTTTTCTTTTTGATTTTTTTGGACTATATTTGGTTACTATACCAGCTGGATTTAAAGTCAAAGAGAGCTTGAAGACTTGGAAATATTAAAATGAGCAGGAAGCCAAAACCATTTGGCGTTTTTGCTTCTACCTCTGCTTCCCCACCACTTGAAGGACAACTTTCAATTCAGACAATGTTGAAGCAAGATAAGGAACAAGAAAAAGTAAATTTACAGATGATTATGCAAGGAATTCAAGATATTAAGATAAAAATAGATACCATGGACAAAAAAATAGAGAAATCTGATGAAAATTTTAAACAAATGATGGGAAAGTATGAGGAGAGATTCCAAAAAATTGAGGAAGAAGGAAAACAAAGAGAGGAGAAGATTGGAAATATTGACACTAGATTAACAGTGATAGAACAAGAAAAAAATGGGATGTTGAGGTGGGAGATGGAAAGATCAGAATTTTATCTTAGATTTCAAAATATAGAAGAGGAAAAAGGAGAAAACTTGGCTGTGATAATGATAGAAATATTGGCAGATCTTCTGGAAATTACTGAGGAAAAAATGATGGACGGAGTAGATGAGATATACCGAGTTTATACAAGATATGCGATGAGAAATAAACTACCAAAGGAAGTACATATTAGATTTACTAAAAAATCCATCAGAACACAAATATTACAAGTGGCAAGAGAAAAAGCATTGAAATATAAAAGCAAAGAGATTGTAGTTTTAAAACAAATACCTAGAAGAGTGAGAGAGATGAGAAGAGAATATCGATTTTTGACCAAAATGCTACTGGAAAATGAAGTGAACTACAGATGGCTGATACCAGAAGGACTAATTTTTACGTGGCAAGAACAGAGACATAGAATTGACTCGATTGAAAAAGCAGAACTTTTTTATGCAGAATTTTTTGGAAGAAAAAAAGAGGAGGCAGAGAAAGAGATCTCATTAATTGAGCTTCTGGAGGAACAACTGGAGATTGAAAAAGAG
>BLBF01000031.1:1891460-1991579 GCA_015471245.1 Laticauda colubrina
AATAGAGCATTAATATTATATATATGAAGAGTTTTTAGGATTGATTTGTTATGATTATATGATAAATTATAGAATAAACTGTTTGAAGTATTGTTATCTCGCAAAGCATGAATGATTAAAGGTATAGTCAGAAAAAGATTTTTTTTATTTTTATTTTTTTTTAGTAATATTAGAATATGGATTGACAATATGAGTGGTTATGCAATATAATTGTAATTGACACTATAAAATGAATGCACAAAACTGATGAACCAACCGATACACCGGAAGTATATATGAGAATAGATGTTTTTAATGTTTTGTATGTTTGTCTGTTTGTAGAAAATTAATAAAAAACTTTAAAAAAAAAATTGAGTAAAAAAGAGAAAAAAGGAAAAAGGAAAAAAAAGAAGAAAGAAAAGCGAAAGATTATCCAATGGAAATATAAGATTATATCCAAGGATTAATATAATAATATTAAAGTAAGGAAAAAGTAAAGTCAGTTATCCAATTATAATCCATGTTAAGTCACCAGCTTTCAGAGTCCAACCATCAGTTATATCCTCACAGTAATTTCCACAGTGAAAGCTTGCAGTTGTCCTTCAATAAAATATCACAACAGTGCAGGAGAAAAGGATTTAATCTTCTATTTCTTTGTATCTCATTTGTTTCTTTTCCAAGAATAGATGCATGGAAAAATAATATCTTTCAGTCAAAGTGAATATACTCTTAAATCTAAAGAAAAGTTGGAGTCAGAAGGATGTGTCTGTCATAGATTTACATATGTACTATTGAAAGATTTTAAACTAGACAAAAAAAAAACTATGGGTCTGATCTTGGAAAAAATGAATTTGAAATTGTATTGTGTGGTAATGATGAACATGCAATTGCTGAGGTTTATAAACTATTATTGAAATTGAATTTGAAGAATGAACATGTGAAACAAAACACGATTCAAGGAGCAAAGAATTTTGGCATAATATAATGCTTAAACAATGGGAACTTATGTGGACGAAGGATTTAAAATTTACACTGAACTATAATTTGAAAGATTTTTTTTTAAATAAAGGATAACACTGAATAAATTGTTAAAGATGTGTAAAGGTCTTAGCAGATCCCAAATGGCAGAAAAGGCTACATAGGTATGTAAGGCAGTGGAAATTACTCTATAGACTGAAATTCTAGAAAACAAAGCTGAAATTGCCATTGTAGATTGAGAATACAATGAGCAGTTTAACCTATTAAAAAAGCAAGTGTGCAGTCTGCAAAATTTTAAATGGCAGTGTCCCTCCACTAGACACAGGTTCGTGGACTTGAAAAGTAATGTTGTAAGGACCTGCCTCAGCTATCTTCTGAGAAAAGTATGACTTTTGAAAAGGTAGCATTTAAAAAAGAAACTTTTACTGAGAGAAAGTGATTGCAGAGAAGTCAGGCAGAATTTGAAAATCCTGCACAAAGCCTCAAGCTATTTTTCCCTCTTCAAACCCTACCCAATCCCCCAGTCCCTTGGTAGCCAATAATACTTGCAAATGTATTTTGAGAAACTCCGAGATATTTACTTGATAATAGTTCACTCTCAGGGCACTGCGACCTTTCAAATGTGGCTTTGGCATTTGACCACTTTAATGGTTGGCTCGTTTAAGGCTTGTCTTTAGTTTTTAAAAGATTTGTGATAGGGAGAGTTATCTGAACAAATGAGGGGATGGCTTGCTGGTAAAAGTTCACAAATCCCAGGAAGTTCTGTAGTTGCTTCCTCGTGCAAGGCAGAGTCCACTCTAACATTGCCCAGACTTTCTCTGGGTCCATTTCAATCTTCTCATGGGAGATCCAGTACCCCATGTAATCTATTCTATCTTGATGGAATTTGCACTTGGAAAGTTTGGCTTAAAGTTTAGCAGCACAGTTTCTTGAGAACATCCCGAACCTGCTTCACATGCCCTACCTTCATTTCAGTGTAGATTAAGATGTCACAAAGCAGACCAGTACTCCTTTATATAAGTGTTCATGCAGCACCTCATTTTCAGCTGCATGAAGACTACGGGTGCCCCCTGTAGCCAAAAGGGAAGCACCCTACATTGAATGCAACCGAGTGGGCAATTAAAAGTGGTCTTTCATTCATTCCTTTCCTCTGATCCTGATGTGGTTGTATGCTTCTCATAAATCCAGTTTAGTAAAAAAAAAAAACCAAAAAACTTCCCCTTTGCCAAGTGGGCCAGCATGTCCTTCATCAGAGGAAACAGTTACAAATTTTCCATACATACCATTTTCAGAGCACGATAATCAATGCAGAGATGAAGAGATCCATCTTTTTTTCTCTCTGAATAGAACTGGGGCCGCTACTTGGGATCACACTGCTTGGCTGAACTCCTGGCCCAGGTTTTTAACAAAAAAAATAGAGCTGTGTGCATGTGTGCTGTCAGGATTCCGGCAGCTACCCCAATTAAATCATGAGTCTCGAGCCAAACTTCCAAAACTTCAAAAGGATTTATTGGGAGTTAACATGTTTGGCACTGCCTGGGTGTAGCCAACTCTGAGACACATAATTCATTGTCACCCTTGACCCTGGTTTTCCCCCACCCCCTGGGTGTATTATAATTCATATTCTCCAATGTGACACATCCATAGCCATGAGTCATCAATCATATTCTCCCGTTAGATATTTGCACAGCAGAAACTTCAGTCACCTCGTTACTATTTTTGAGAAACTATTTATAGAATGCACTTTTGATTTCCAAGCTGCCACACTGCTCTTTCAAACCCCTTTCCTCCCTCCCTTTCTGCTGGCAACTCTAAAAAGACCTTATAAATATTTTATGAGTTGACATGTGCACTCATCCACCACTCACACAAATCGAGCTGTGTGCATGCATCCATTTGCCCACTGCTCACACAAATGGGAACTGCATGTGCACATGTGCTCACCCTCCACTCAAGCAAATGGTGCTGTGTGCATGTAGTCATCTGTAGCCCAGAGGTTGTAGGCTCTTGCCATAAGCATTCTTGTATAATAGTTGCATACTAGAGCCATCTTAACTCTTCACTTACATAGATGTTGATTAATATAAGTCTTGCCTATAATTGGCCACAGGAACTAGAAAATTTGGCTAATTCCTAGGAAAGTGAGATGTGCTAAAATGAATTAAAGATTTACACAAATAATTCAGGAAAGACTGAAATCTCATAATGAAAGCTGACCTTAGAAATCTGCACACGTTCCTCTTTATTCTGTTCAGTATGCTGGGAATAGGCCAATTTCAATAAAGACTAAAATTATCCTCCATGAGGGCTTATTTTAACCGTCATCTTGATTATTCTATGAAAACAGAATTAAATACATTCTATTAATTGATGAGACTAATTTTTAATTTCTATTTATATAAGTGACAAAACCCTGCCGTGGGTAGGTCAAGGGCATTAGTAAAGTAAACCAAACAGATAAGATTATAGCATCAGGCTTGTAGAAAGCCTAGAATAGTGCTTAATCCTGCTGGGAATGGATTTGCAATGGGACACCAATAAAATGGCCTTTTGACACTCACCATCTTTGTTCTTTCAGGTCCTATGAACTGCATGCTCCTTAGCATGAGTTGCTAAGGAGAGAGATCCACATGGAATGGACCTCAGGTTTGCAGGGATGAAGTTGCAACATCAAAGCAGAATAATCCTGGCTGGAAAAGCAACTGTTTACTAGTCAGACCACCAAAAGGACGTGCTACTGTCATCAGTAAAGCTGGCAAATTCCATATTCCCATTACAATCATTCTCCATGCAAAAGCAGAACAATAATCACAAGGATAGGAACATGTTGTAGAGTAAACAAACATTAATGGAAATCCAAGCCCCTCTGTACTCTTGAAAACTTTGCTAAAGTCAATCTTTTACTACTATGTGTCTTTTAAAAGAGCATGATTTATAAGCATGTCTCAACTGATAAGAATTCTACTCATCATACTGAAGTTCAATATGGGGTACTTGCAACAACAATTCCAGTCTCATAGACTTCTGCTGTTAACAATAGAAAAAGCAACTAACAAATTATTCTAGTTCATGGCAATTGGCATACATCTCTCACACAATGGTTTCCCTAGCAGCTCTGGGTGGCATATTTCTGAAGCACCATTAACTTGTTTCTTTCAGAGGGCAAAACATATCCTCCAGATCCCAAGAAATCTCAGACATGGAGGGGGATGAATAGGATAAAAAGGTTCTGCGTTCTTTGCATATGGAATGACTCAGATAAGACAACAGCTAAATTATTTAGAATTGTGTGCATACCTGTGCCCATTTTAACTTTGAAACACAGTGACTTTGAGGTCTTTATTAAAGTAGTATTTGACTTGTAAGTGCTGTATACCCAGGAGCAATGGAGTTGTATCTCACATTGCCAAGCATTGAACAAATCTTGCTTCTGAGGATCTGCATTTTCTTTACTGAATACAAATCTGTCTCAGCACAGGGGAAGGACACTTTTTCTAGGAATGCAATAAAGAAATAGGCATTTCCCTACCTAATGGTAGGAAAACAGAGTACTGTTCTTGTTTCCACAAATGATATAAGTCCCATAACATAGTGAAGCAGCAACTTGCTTTGAGCTTTTTCATTGTGGTGTTTAACGCAAAAGGTCTGAACACGTGTACATGACAGATTCCTTTGCCCAGTAAAAAAACCTTGGAGGTTCACATGAAAATTTGGGATAGATTTTTCTTTCTAGGAGCAAAGACTTGAAATCTGAATTTGGGGATCAACTAAATCCTTTAGAATTTTCCTATTATGCTCTTCTGTAAATATTAATTAAAAAGCCATAATATAAATCCTACATGATTTTTGTGTGTATGAAATCAAAATAATACTAACGCATTTAAATGCAGTAAATATGGAAAAATATAATGGTTCAACATCTATTGCTTTTCAAAAATAGAATACATGAACTACTTGCTCTGAAGAAAGCAGTAAAAGAATGAGAATAGGGGGGAAATGGACAGATGGCTAGATCTATGAAATAAATCTGTTAGTGTTCTGTATGTAAAGTGGATGACTCCAAATCTACAAACCTGATTGGCTAAGAAAAAGAACAGTGGATTGGTTCACTAGGAACCAATCCAAAGAGCTGCCAAAAAGGCGGCAAATCCAAATAACTGCCATTGGCTGCAAGCAGGCAAGCCAGCCTGTATAAAAGGGCTGGCCCCGGCTTCAGCCGGCGTTCCGTTACTGACTAGTTATAATAAAGGTATTTGTTGTTGGAACCCGGTCTACCTCGTGTGTTTTCCGAACAAAACACTGGCGACGAAGGTGGGATCGTCCTGAATGGAAAAAACCTGCACGCGGTGATAAGAAGTCCAGACTGCAACCAAGATGTCTGGAAACAACGCACCGCCCGCACCCTTCAATCCCAACAAAGAGGATTGGGATTCCTATGCTGATCGCTTCCAAATGTACTTGGAGAGCAATGAAATGGAAGGCATTTCCGAACAACGCAAGAGAGCCGTGTTCCTGACGCACTGCGGACCAACCGTGTTTAAAATGGCAAAAGCCCTCGCGAAGCCTCGGGACGTTAAACAATTAACGTGGACAGAATTGCAGAGACTCCTCAAAGCACACTACGCTCCGATGGTGTCTAACTTAATAAAGCGACACGAATTTTACCGAAGAGACCAGAGAGAGGGAGAAACCGTCGCCGATTTCATCGCTGCACTCAGACAAATAGGGGGTGAGTGTGAATTCTCAAACATAGACGAGGCAATGAGAGATCGCGTGGTGTTGGGCCTGAGAGACTCGACCGCACAGAGTAAAATGCTCAACAAGCCCAACATCACCGTTACCGAAGCCATTGCGGAAGCTACAGCCGCTGAAGCCGTGAAAAAATCTGCAATGGCCCTTAAGAAGATGAACACACACAGCGATGAAACACCAGCCAAAGATAGAAAGCATCCTGCCACCACGACCCACTATGAAGAGTCGGGCGAAACAAACGAATCGAGCGAAGAGGACGACGAGGTCCACCGTTTGCTCACAAACAAAAAAGAGCGCGAAAGGAGAAATTGGCGGGAATGCGCTGGCTGCGGAGGAAACCATCCACGAGCCGAATGCAGATTTCTCGATGCCATCTGCCGACATTGCAAAAGACGAGGGCACATCGAGAAGGTCTGCAGAAACAAAAAATTCTACAGCCCGACGAGACGCAGAAATTCCCCAACACGAGCCGAGCCTAAACGAGCCGAAAGCAAATGGCAACAAGAGAAGCGAGCCAATACACACCAAACTGTCATTATTCAGAGCTCCCAGACGGAAAGTGGGAGAAAAATTAAAATCATCGTAGAAATCGAGGGAAAACACTGCAAGATGGAAGTGGACTCGGGGTCCTTCCTCTCCATGGTATCGTGGGACACAATTAAACAGTTAGTCCCAGGTATCAAAACCAAAGACTTGAAGAAGCAGCACCTAACCCTCAAAGACTATCAGGGAAACCAAATCCCTGTGATGGGCAAGGGACATTTCCGAGTCGCCTACAAGAATCACATCAAGGTGCTTCCACTGACCATAGTCAACCAAGACAGACCAAGCCTCCTGGGCATCGAGTGGTTCGCGCCATTGGGCATCGGGATGACCGGGGTCGATCGAGTGACTACAACCGGCTGGGAAGACGACCTCATCCGAGAATTCCAGGACGTTTTTGACGGCTCACTGGGCAAGTACCGGGGAAACCCCATTTCTTTCAATTTAAACCCCCAAATAGCCCCACGAAGAATAAAAGCCAGGCGAGTTCCTTTTGCACTAAAGGCAAAAATAGAGGAACAGCTGGACAAATTAGTAGCCCAAGGGGTTTTAGAACCTGTGGACCATGCCAAGTGGGAAACGCCTATCGTCACACCCATTAAACCTGATGGGTCCATCAGAATCTGTGGTGACTATAAGGCTACCCTGAACCACGCATTACAACCAAGCGCATACCCGGTGCCAGTAGTCCAGCATTTGCTTCATTCCCTGGGAAACGGCAAAGTTTTCGCCAAACTCGACTTGGCACAAGCCTATCAACAACTCCCAGTAGACCCAGAAACAGCAGAAGCGCAGACTATAGTCACCCATAAGGGCGCATTCAAATGCCACCGACTCCAATTTGGAGTAAGCGTAGCCCCTGGCATCTTCCAGAGTCTAATGGAACGCCTTCTAAATGGCATACAAGGAGTCGTTCCCTATTTCGACGACGTCCTAATCTCGGCCAGAGATGAAACACAATTAAGGAACAGACTGAAAAAGGTTCTGACTAAGTTTAGAGAATCTGGCCTCAAGGTTAAAAGAGAAAAGTGCTGTCTAGTTAAGAACAGCGTCGAATTCCTGGGCTACTCAATAGACGGAGAGGGTATCCACCCCACAGATAAAAAAATTAAGGCGATAAATGACGCTCCTGAACCAAGAAATAAAACAGAACTACAAGCGTTCTTAGGATTAATTAATTTTTATAATGTGTTCCTGCCAAACAAAGCCACTATAGCAGAACCGTTACACCGTCTGCTAGACAAAAAGGCAACTTGGACTTGGGGTTACAAAGAGAAAAAAGCCTTCCAAAATATTAAAAGACTGCTAACATCAACAAACGTTCTCATCCAATTTAGCGACACTCTGCCATTAACAGTGACCTGCGACGCTTCACCATATGGAGTAGGTGCCATCCTGAGCCACCAACTACCGGATGGCAGAGAAGCACCCGTCGCATATTATTCTAGGACTCTATCAAAAACCGAGCGGAATTATAGCCAATTGGACAGGGAAGCTCTAGCAATTGTCGCTGGAGTAAAACGTTCCCACGAATATTTATATGGGAGGACTTTTCGAATCATAACGGATCACAAACCGTTAATGGGGATTTTGGCGGGAAACAAGCCAACACCTAATATACTGTCCCCAAGAATGACGAGATGGTCAGAGTTCCTGGCGGCTTATTCCTACACTCTGACACACCGGCCAGGGAAACAAATTTCCCATGCGGACGCTTTGAGCAGAGCGCCCTTACCAGCAACCGACGCAGACCCGGCACCAGCGATGACAACGCTACAAATCGAGACTTGCCCCGATCTACCCATATCAGCATATGATGTCGCCAGAGCCACCGCGAAAGACTCATTGACTGCCCGCGTTCTTAGCTGGGTAGGTAAAGGCTGGCCGGAGAATCAAAAAACTGAAAACTTTAAACCTTTCCGGTCCAGACAGACTGAACTTTCTATCCAAAAGGGGTGTTTGCTGTGGGGTGATCGGGTAGTAATCCCTGCTAAACTACAGCCCAGGGTACTTATGCTGTTACATGAAGGGCACCCGGGAATGGTTAAGATGAAAAGCCTCGCCAGAAGTTATGTGTGGTGGCCGGGTATTGATAAGGACATAGAATATTGGGTAAGCTCATGCCACAAATGCCAGGCAATTAGACCATCCCCACCAAAGGCACCTGTTAAGGACTGGGAAACCCCTCGAGGACCGTGGTCAAGAATACACATTGACTTCGCGGGGCCTACCAAGGGGCATACCTTTCTGATTGTCATTGATGCCTATTCCAATTGGCTTGAAGTAAAAATTATGCCATCAACGACAACAGAAGCCGTAATAAAGAAACTAGACAGCCTGTTTGCCACCCATGGCATACCGGACATTCTCGTCTCAGATAACGGGCCACAGCTCACCAGCATACCATTTGAGCAATACCTAGCCTCCCTAGGTATAAGACATGCACTAACCGCGCCGGCTCACCCGGCTGCGAACGGCAGGGCTGAGAGAATGGTCCGGTTTACCAAAGAAGGGTTGGAACGAATGGACGCTGGAGATATCCAACAAAAAGTAAACCGTTTGCTCACACTCCAGCACATAACGCCCAGTACTATAACAAATAAATCACCAGCAGAACTACTCTTGGGGCGAAAATTAAGATCTCACCTGGATAGGTTACACCCAAATTTTACCCCAGAAAACCCCCCTGACTCCTCAACACGGTTCAGACAATTCGAAACAGACGATTTGGTATACGCAAAAAACTTCACCGGGGACCCGGTATGGCTACCCGGCAAATTATCCAAATTACAGGCCCCAAATCCTACCAAGTAAAATTAGACGATGGCAGGGAATGGAAGCGGCACATAGACCAGCTTCGATCTCGAATTATAGAAAGAACCACAGACTTACAAACATTCGCAAAAAAACCCGGCGAAATGCAAACCAAGGTGGGGGGGGGAAAGGCGAGAAACAAATAAAGAACTGTTTAAAACTAAAACTAACATTCAAATAAATAAACCTAACATTCAATACGATCAAAAAGAGCCAACAAAAGACTCACCGTTTGAAGAAACCCACGGAAAGAGACCATCGGAAGGGGCCAGCCAAGCCAGCTCGACCTGCCCCGAGGAAACGGGAGGGAGCGGCAAAACCGCCGGCCTAAGAAACTCAGGCGGCGGTAAAATGGCTGACTCACCCTTCCAGACGGTTCCAGGGAGAAGGACGGACGACACAGCAGCCCCATCCGAACCGGGCGAAGTCTTCACTGAAAATGAACCGCGCAGGTCAAGTCGAGTCCGGAAAAGCCCCACCTACCTGCGAGACTACGTCATCACGTAGGACTGAACTAAGGGGGGAGTGGTGTTCTGTATGTAAAGTGGATGACTCCAAATCTACAAACCTGATTGGCTAAGAAAAAGAACAGTGGATTGGTTCCTAGTGAGGTGCCAAAGAGCTGCCAAAAAGGCGGCAAATCCAAATAACTGCCATTGGCTGCAAGCAGGCAAGCCAGCCTGTATAAAAGGGCTGGCCCCGGCTTCAGCCGGCGTTCCGTTACTGACTAGTTATAATAAAGGTATTTATTGTTGGAACCCGGTCTACCTCGTGTGTTTTCCGAACAAAACAGTTAGTATTTAATCTACAGAGACTCTCCTGCCACCTCAGGAAGCTCCTGGGCCCGATGCAGATTTGCTCACTAGCTTGCAAGTTCAGTTTAAAAACAGTTGATGAGGGCTGTTGACAAGTGGGTGGATATGCTGCTTCTGATTCAGCCAGCACTAACACTGTAACTATCCACTGCTCCTGCCTCTAGGACAGCAATGAAAAATTGCTTGCTTTGGAAAAGGAAACAACACAGAAAGATTTGCCTTTCTCAAGAGTCACGTATGTAGCAGAGGTGGTATTCAGCAGGTTCTGGATAACCGGTGGCGGAAATTTTGAGTAGTTCAGAGAACTGGCAAATATCACCTTTGACTGGAGATTTTACAGTATTCTTCCCCTGTCACGCCCACCAAGCCACGTCCACAGAACTGGTAGTAAAAAAAATTTGAATCCCACCACTGGTATTTAGACTTTTAATTAGCATATTTTCTGAATAAATCATTTAACAATTGAGAAGGCACAATTTTGCTGAGGCCTGAACAATATGGTGTAAAGTGGCCAATAGGAGCTGAGCAGAAGCAGCCCTCAGCCTGCTGGCATTACTACCTCAGTCACCACTGTTGATATATCACAAATTTGTATTCAGCAAAGCTTGTGTTTAAAGAAGGTGGGAAATACTTCAGCTGTCAGGGCTCCAACAAATCCACCCTCATTCAATTCAAAAGTCTCTAGCCATATCTCAAAAAAGTAAATTGGTTTATTAGAAATTGCCATGTTGGCGCGTGGCTGGGTGCAGCTGATACTAAACCACATCATACATTTCCCCCTTGACCCTGGTCTTTCCACCACCCCTTGGGTGTGACTTCTCCAATGGGACACATACGTCTCCATCATGCTCTCCATAAACCTTCTTATGCTCCGACAACTTTGGGCTACTGAGGTGATTATCTAGGCATTTCAAGAATGCCTTGTTTTCCCCCACTCCCTTTTTCTGACAGCTAAAAAGACCAAAGGAGTATCTTTTAGTTGACATTCAGCTCTCCTCACTGAAGGTGACAAAAAGAAAACAAATTTATTACAGGTATAGAACTTAGGGTTGTGAAACACCCCCCCCCCCAGGTTTGGTTACGGTTTCTGCATGGAACCTAGTCTCAAGGCGATCAGCTTGTATGTTACTACTCTTTACCCAAGATGCCTCTGATAAAGGGTAGCCTTCCACTTGATTAGATATTGGAGTTGTCTCCTGTGCCACCTCGAATTGAGGATTTGCTGCACCTCATAATGGGTTTGGCCTCCTATGACCACAGGGTCTGGGGGTTCATGAGGTGGTGGCCTCAGGATTGATCCCACCACAGGTTTTAAGAGGCTACTACGGAATACCAGGTGTATTTTCTCTAACAGTCAGGGCAACTTCAGTTGCACTGTGACTGGTTTGCTGACCTTTTACTATGGGGAAAGGTCCCATGAATTTGGCCCCAACTTCTTATTAGGAAGCCTTAACGTCAAGTACTTGGCAGGATAGGTAGACCTTCTCCCCCACCTGGAATGGCCTTTGCGGGGCCCGGTGTTTGTCTGCCTGTTTTTATAGCTTTGTGCCACTTTTGCTGGCGCCTTTTTTACATTTTCCCAAGTTGTTTTCAGCATTTACATCAAATTGGTCAGGCTGACTGAGGATGGGGGATCCCTTGGAAACTCAGGCATTGGGATGAAGCCCATGCCACTCACTACTTTGAAGGGGGTTAGTCCCATGCAACTGTGAACAGCATTATTGTATGTGACCTCCACAAAAGGCAGGAGGTTTGACCAATTGGATTGCTGATAATTCACGTAGCATCTCAGATACTTCATTACCATGGCGTTCAATCTCTCTGCCCTCCCCCATTGGTGCTTGGATGAAGAGCTGAGCTAAGACCCTGGGACAACCCAGTAGTCCGCAGGAACTCCTTCCAAAATTTAGCCGTCTGTCTGAGATAATTCTTTGTGGCACTCTATGCAGGCAGTAGATGTGTTTCAAAAACAGCTTGGCTAACTGGTGGACTGAGGGTAGCCTACTGCATGGTATGAAATGCGCCTGTTTGGAAAATAAGTCTATCACAGTCTAGATCACTGTGTTTCCTACACTTTTCGGTAATTCTACTATGAAATCCATTGCGATCTCCTCCCATAGCCTTGTTGGTTCCCCAACCATCTCTAGCAATCCAGAGGATGGTGTTCCTGGATGTTTTTTCATCACTGCGCAAATGGTGCAACTCTTCACATAGCTATCCAGGTTTTTATGCCAGGCCACCAGAATTGCCTCCGAGCTAAATGTAAAGTTTTAAAGAACCCAAAGTGGCCTGCTGGCTTGGCGTCATGACTCCTCTGAAGGACTAGAATACATAGGGATTCTGGGATGTAGAGTTTTGTTCCTTTCCAGGCTAGGTCATCTCTTTTCGTTACGATGTGTTGATTGTCTCAGAACCAGCGGTCTGCTAGCAATTCAGTTTTTAATTTCGTGGCTAAGTCATCTGTGGATCGGTCTTGTTGGTCGCATCATCATCATCTGGTGGTTACTTGGGCAGCTATTTAGATAGAGGGGATGATGGCATTATAATTTTTTTCCCTTTCACACTGGGGCATGTGAGGGCGTCAGCCAGAAAGCTATTTCCCCCTGGGATGTATTTTTGCACAAAGTCAAATCGGTTGAAGTATTGGGCCCAGCGGACTTATTTGGGTGATAGTTTTCACGGGGTCCTAGGGCTTTCCAGATTTTTATGGTCAGTCCAAACTTTGAATGGCTTCTGGCCCCTTCCAGGAGGTGACGCCAGGTCTGTAGTGCCCATTTTATTGCAAAAGTCTCTTTCTCCCATGCAGCCAATTGCCTCTCTATGTCTGTGAGTTTGTGGGAGGCATAGGCACAGGGCTGTAGGTTTCCTTGGTCATTTCTTTGGAGTAACAGTGCTCCCACTGCCATGTCGCTTGCGTCTGCTTGTATGACAAAGGGTTGTTTGGGGTCAGGGGGGGTTCAGCACCGGTTCTTTTGCAAAAAGTTCTTTCAGTGTTTCAAATGATTTTTGACAGGTTAGGTCCCACTGTAGGGGTTGTCCCGGCAGGATTTTGTTTCCACGCTCCCTGTCTTTAAGAAGGGTTTGGCAATCCTCGCAAAGGAGGGGATGAATTGCTGCTAGAAGTTTGCAAACCCCAGAAAGCTTTGTAGCTGTTTGCGGGTGAGAGGGACTTGCCAACCAAGGACAGCTTGTACTTTGGCTGGGTCCATCTCTATGCCTTTGAGACTCAGTTTCCCAGGTAGTCCAACTGTGCATGGTGAAATTCACATTTTGATAGCTTGACATACAGATTTGGTGCTAGAAGTTTTTTCAGTACTTGGCGCACTAGGAGTACGTGGTCGTCCATCACCTCAGGGTAGTTGAGGATGTCACTCAAGTAGACAAGGATGCCCTTATAGTTGTATAAATGTTCATATGGCACCTCGTTAATTAATTGCATGAACACCAGCAGGGGCACCCTGTAGTCTGAAAGGCATGACTTTGAATTGAGACCTCCCTAGGGGACAGTTGAATGCTGTTTTCCATTCGTCTCCCTCTCTGATGCAAACTCGATAGTATGCTTCTCTGAGATCTAATTTGGTGAAGACCTTATCTTTGGCCAGGTGAGATAGCATGTCCTTCATAAGCGGGAGGGGATATAGGTTGTGTACACACAGTCCATTGATGGCCCTAAAGTCAACACACAATCTCATGGTCCCATCTTCTTTTTCTTTGAACAGGACTGGGGCTGCAACCTGTGGCTTGATCGGTTCAATGAAACCCCTTTTTAAGTTTTTGTCTGTGTAGTTGCACATTTCTTGCATTTCACAGGGTGTCATGACGTACATTTTGGGCTTTGGTAACTTTGTCCCGGGGATGATTTCTATGGCGCAGTCTGTTTCACGATGGGGGGGTAGGATGTCACACTCCGTCTTGCTGAATACTTCAGTGAGGTCTTGATATTCTCTGGGGATCTGTCTGACCTCTGGGGTTCTGTTGGAGGTGGCTGCCAGTTGTTCTGGTGAATTCTTGGAGGGGGTTACTTACATTGGCGGTGCCTCCATTTGATGGTGAGGAAGGGGTTGGAGTCCCTTTACAACCTGAGGCTGCCCTCTTGCCACCAGATAGTCAGGCCTCACTTGTCTAGCCAGGAAAGTCCCAACATGACTGCATCTGTCATTTTGGGAGCTAGTACGAATCAAATTGTCTCCCAGTGTTACACTAGCTCTAGTCTCACTGGTTCAGTTAAATGAATGGCATAGGCTCCTCCCAGTAGGGAGCCATCTACTAGTTTGAACCGGATTGTGTGGGCTAGCTTTTTCGCTCTGATCCCCAGTTTTAGGACCACAATCAGATTGATCAGGCATTTGGTGCAGCCTGAATCTGTTAAGGCTTGGAAAATTCCCTTATTCCCTGTCTTTGGTGCTGTAAGCTGTATGGGGAAAACGAAAGGGGGAATCGGTACACTCACCATTGGGTCATCTTCCCCCTCGTCTTCACTGTTGTAAGGATCTGGTGATTGGTCATTGTTGTTTGGCGTTCCTTCCCCTTCAGCTGGCTGGAGAGGGACCTCTGCAGCCTGAAGAACCCTCTGGGATGCGTTGGTGGTACGTCTGGGGCCTCATTCAGGTCGCGCCCTGGGTGGTGGCTTTGGCCTTGGTCTCGAATCTGGGATTCCTCATATCACTAACACGTAATGCCCCATTTACTTTTATGGCTACTTGGAACCACTCATAGAATCTGTTGGGGATGTCACAATAGGCAGTTACTTTGCTAATTTGCTGGTCCAGGTTGGTTCTGAAAAAATGAAACAGCATCCGTTCAGGCAAAAGGGATAGTTTCCCACTAATTCTCCTGAATTCATGGATGTGTTCCTTGATGGGTCACCCTCCCTGCTTTAGGTTGCTGAGTTCATCTTCTGCATATGGATCATCCTCTACCTCCTGAAATCTGGACTAGCAGTCGTAGGAAGTCATCTGCATCATACATTTGGGGGGGCCTTCTCTTGTGGAGGGTTGCTGGCCATCCTCTTGCTTTTCTTTCCAGCCCCTCAGAAATGGCATTCACCATGGCTCCAGGGGAGGGGTAGAGATGTCCATAAAGTTCTAGGTGGATCTTAGCTGAGTCAAGGAATAGAGCTAGCTGGTCTGGGTCCCTATCAAGTTTCCCCCTGATCGGGGGCAGTTCATAGAGCTCTGCTCTGCCCTCTTCCTTTTGCACTCTGTAAATCTGTGCTTGAGATGGCTGACCTTCCTCCCTGGCTCTAGTTTGCGCAGAAGGAGGAAGGAGATACCTGCTGCGTGCGGGAGGCACTGGTTGCCACTGTGAGCTCTTTCTTCTTCTGCTGGGTAGAGGAGGAGGGTGTAATCTTGCCTACTTCTCCTCACATCAGAAGGCTCTGTGGGAGGTCCCCTCTGTTCTGGGCAGCATGATGATCAAATTCCTCCCTTAGCTGCTCTATCCTGTAGCGATCCCGACAGGAGCTTTGGGGCTCTGTCTTGTTCCCAGTCTCACATCCATTCCACTCTTATCAGCTCACTCAGGGCCCTTCTTTCTTTTTTAAGCTGGGGGAGCTCACCTTCCAAAGCTGTGGGAGGTTTTGTTTCCTTTATTTGCTCAGGCCTCTCAGCTTCGCTTGTGATTGCATCCTCAACTTCTTTTTATAGCTGGGCTGTTTCTCACAGGCTTTCTTCTGAGAGGCCCCCCTCTGCCATTTTAATCTGACTATCTCCATGCATTCCAGATGTCGGAAAGCAATTGAAATGGCTGGGGGTCAGGTATCCTGGAATGTTGAATGTTTAGAGTATTGGCTGGCTGTCAGGGCTCCAACAAATCCACCTTCATTCAAATCAAAAGTCTCAAGCTGCATCTCAGAAAAAGTAAATTGGTTTATTAGAAATTGCCATGTTGGCGCGTGGCTGGGTGCAGCCGATACTAAATCACATCATACATTTCTCCCTTGACCCTGGTCTTTCCACCACCCCTTGGGTGTGACTTCTCCAATGGGACACATACGTCTCCATCATGCTCTCCATAAACCTTCTTATGCTCCGACAACTTTGGGCTACTGAGGTGATTATCTCGGCATTTCAAGAATGCCTTGTTTTCCCCCACTCCCTTTTTTTGGTAGCTAAAAAGACCAAAGGAGTATCTTTTTAATTGACATCAGGATCAGCTCAGCTTTATATAAAATTAAACACCTAGGCTATGGACTACAAATGAATCAAAAGAAGCATCTTGAGGTCATTTTAAAGAATTGCAATTATTCGGTCCACAGTTAGTGGGATTCAAAAAATTTTTATGACTGGTTCTATGGGTGTGGCTTGGTGGGCATGGTAGGGGAAGGATACTGTAAAATCTCCAGTCAGAGGTAGCATTTGCTGGTTCTCTGAACTACTCAAAATTTCCGCTATCAGTTCTCCAGAACTGGTCAGAACCTGCTGAATACCACCTCTGGAGTAAGTGCTAAATTCACAAATTAAGGGAAATCTTTTCTCTGAAATGATATCCTCTTCATTTACTAAACTCACCACCATAGAACTGTGAGCCTATTGGTGTTTTTTAAGTACAACTATTTGCAGAAAAAATAGTACAATTTTTAATGGAAATCTGGAATGTGAGTGCATTGGATAATTAGAAACATAAATAAACAAACAATAAACAAACAAACAAATGAATGAATAAATAAATAAGCCTTATTGCTACTCTCATCTAGTAGAGTAGTTACACATTTTGGATCTCAAATGAGGCTTCCATCTCTTTCATCTCTTCAACAGACTGGCGGTTATGCTCAACTGTGTTTGGACACATTTGTTATTATTTAGACCAATTTGGCAAGGGCAGTATGATGCATACATTTTAGAAACCTCATTCAAAGCACCTGAGACAGTGCCACCTGTAGCTTCTTCTAGTGTTACTCAAGTGTTCTGGAAGCAATTAGAAGCCTCTCTCTTATAAAAAGAATTTTACAAATCTTTATTTCTGAAAAAACATTTTGAAGAAACATTTTATTGATTTACACAAGCAAGGTTACAAACTTTTTTTTTTCTATATCTGGAAAATTTAGTTAGGATTAGAAATACATAATACACAATTTCCCAGACTTTCCCAGACTTTCAGACTCACGGAAAATCCTGGCAGAACACTTAAAGTAGGCTTCTCCAAGGACCAAAAAAAATATGCATTCCCAATATTTCCTCCACTGGATAAATACAAACTGTTCAAGGAACAAGTCAGTAGAAGACTATAGAATGCAAACTTTGGCTATTAGCTTCTACTGATTATAGTTTGCTGAATGGTATAATTGAAATTTCAACTATTTTAAATGAAATAAATTCAATCTTTTCTTCTTCAGCTCATGAGCTTACCCCAATTAGAAAACATAAGCAGTGTTGTAAAAATAGTACATACCATGTTACTTAAAAATCAAAGACAATTTGTATTACTCTTACTACTTACATAGAATACAAAGGATTGTCTTTAAATTCTTTAAAATGTTAGGAAATGACTTGGGATTTGGACTTGATTTGAAGTGTGCATGATGTAACTATGAAACTGACTTTGGAAATTTATCAAGAATTAGTTATAGGCTATACTATAGCCATCAAATATACTAAGCAAACATTTTTCTAAATTTGTTGGAAAAGATTATTAAATTAATACATATTCCCATCTGTTAGCAACGGCCATTTACTTGTTCATTTGGTTGAAAGTTATTTTTTTTTAAAGGGAAGACATGTTACTATATTGGGCAATTAATGCTAGCACAGCTTTATTGTTCAGTTTTGTCAAATCATGAAAAATGCAGTAATGGCCTAGAGGTGAAGATGCTCACTTGGAAGGTTGAGAGCAGGGGTGGGATGCTACCAGTACTGCCCAGTTCTATAGAACCAGTAGCTCTGAAGAGCAGCAGACACTGAACCTGTTCTGTGTTTGCTGCTGTTTGGACCACCCACCCGCCGGGCTCTTATCTGTCCTTTATTTCCTGCTTTTACAACCTCAGCTGCTTTGCGCGGCAGAGCTGAGGTTGAAAAATCAGGGAAAAAGTGGCTTTTCAAATGCTGTGCACCCGCAAAACATAGTCATCAAACCAGCAGTAACACCGGTTAAATCCCACCCCTGTTTGAGAGTTCAATAGGGCACAAAGAGAAAATGCCTGCTGCAAACTCTGTGTAGGCATCAGGAAAGGCTACCCAGTAAATGCTCAATTCCATTCAGTCCCCCTGATTCCACCCCAAATAAAGGATTATGGGGTTGTAAAAAGAAAAAATAAAATATAATAGGACAATAGAAGAAATTAATTTTTGTTTCTAGTGACCAGGATTATTACTGAAAAACACTGGAAAACTGCATTGTTCTTTTAGTACAATCATATTTGAAGGTGTAGAAAATAGTATTGGTTGAAAAATTAAGACAGCATCAAATACAATTGGACAGTTCTTTAATTAAAGATAATTTTAATCTCATTTTATCTCTATCTTTTAATTTATATTAGCAATTTTTAATATAGGTAGTCCTTACAACTATTTGTTTAATAACCATTTAAAGTTACAACAGCACTGAAAAAAGTGACTTATAATTGTTTTTCACACTTAAAACCATTGCCCCATGGTCATATGATCAAAATTTACAGGCTTGGCAACTGGCATGTATTTATGGCAGTTGCCATGTCCCAGGGTCACCTTTTGCAACCTGACAATCAATAGGGAAGCGAGATTGACTTAACAACTGTGTTACTAATTTAACAACTGCTTGTGATTACATGTGATTCATTTAACAACTGTGATAAGAAAGATCGTAGCATGGGACAAAACTCACTTAACAACTGTCTTGCTTGTTTTGGGCTCAATTATTTCTGCTACATGAAACTTCTGGGGTAGTGAATCTGGAAAATGAATTTTTTAAAAATTGAATTTTTGCTTTTGTATAATTTGTTTTATTTTGTTGTTCTTTTATATTTTCTATTGAACATTTTATAATTTATATTGAAAAATATTTTCAAATATTTTTATTTTTAAATAAATTTAATAGTAAAATAATAAAATAAAACAAAATGTTTCATTTCCCCTTTCCCACACATGGCTTCAAAAAGTTGTCCTGTTCTGCCTACCAAGATGTAGTTTCCATTTTAATTTTATCTTCATTCTTTCTTCTTTCTCTTCTTCCCTTACAATCACAAAGTACAGAGATAATTGACAGTTTATGAATGTAAGGGAAGAGTAGGATGCTTATCCTTTTGACTGTAATGGTATCTCATGAAAAGAAGAAAAGTATATTCAGATGGGGGATAGAGATTAATAGTAAGCAGGAAGTTGTTCAGAGGAGAAAGAAAAAAGGGAAAATAAAGAGATGTAAAAATTAAAGCATAACCTCTCACTACATTATGAATTAAAAACAGCTGTGTAAAAGCAAGAGAAAATGAGAATGAATTTCTAATACTGCACTTTCAGGATGGACAATTAACGATAGTTACCTCATTCTTACAGTAGCCCCAGATGTAACTACCCTCCCTGATTCTCGGGTCATTATTGGGACCTTCTGCTCAGCTCACTTTTACTTTATAAGCCTCATTCTCCAACACAAATTCTTGTTTTCCTAATGTGATATGAACCTGTTTTTTTCCCTTTTGGAAGAGATATGATCAGGTCTTGTGAGTCAAGTTTGGAAGGTTTTCTTTGTCTCACTGACCTCAGTCTCCACTTCAGTTGGATTTTCCTGATGGAGGGTTGGAAGTGCAGTAACTTTCTTACCCAGGGCAACCTGTGCTTGAAGCAGCCCAGTCTGCTGATCTATAGAGACAGTTGGAATTACTTTGTGTTCTGATATTCTATCAGTGAGATTCTGTTTATTTGATTCCATCTGAAAGGTCCTCTCAAAGCAGCATGGTTTTATTAAGTCAATTCCAGATGCTCTGGGAACCCAACAAGGGGGCAGCATGCTGGATGTCAACTGACCTGAAAAACTAATTGGTTTTTTAGCTTGATCCACAGGAGGCAGTATGGAATGGGTGGGTTCCAGAAAATCCATGTCTGTAAAGCTGCCCACCTCTTCATAGACAGGTTCTGACTCAGCTGGCTCCTGCTGTTCTTGATGCATTTTCATTGGCTGTAAGGGGTCAAGACAAAAAGTGTGAGATTTGTTCTTTGGGCTCAAGGTAAAAAAGGGGAAAAAAGATTCTGTGTTCATGATAGGCTGCTTTGATTTTGGGGCTTCAGTTGAGGATTGTATTGTACAGGCTAAGGATCTTATTGTATAGGCTAAGCCAAACAAGCTACTCAGAGATCTATGCATTGCCTTGAGTTAGACAGCACGAACACTTGGGATTGGGGTGGGATTCTACCAGTTCGCACCTGTTCGCTAGAACTGGTTGTTAACATTCTAAGCAGTTTGGAGAACTGGTTGTTAGAAGAAATTACTGACCTAATCCTGTAAGGAAGGCAGGAAGGAAACATTCTGGTGTTGTTTACAGAAACTGCCTCTCCATTAACCTTTATTACATTCTTGGCAGGACTAGACTTCCTGTCTCAGAAACCTCTCTAGAGGTTTTTTTTCCTCCTTTGCTGGTACTTTGCTTGTGTGGAATGACCATTCAAAGTTACAATGGCACTGAAAAAAGTGACTTATGACCATTTTTCACACTTGCAACTGTTGCAGCATCCCCACAGTCATGAGAGGCCAGGCGAGGAGATGCATGCCTCAGTGTGAGTGATATTGAGTTGGCCACGCCCAGCCAATAACATGACCACCAAGCTATGCCCACCAACTAAGCCACGCCCACAGAACTAGTTGTTAAAAATTTTGAATCCCACCCCTGCTTGGGATCAACCAAAACTAATAAAACTAATATGTTTGTTTGGCCTTGTGTTTTGTATATCAACTAATAATTTTTGCTATGTTTTGTGTTTTAGATTCTAACTAAAGGCCTCAGTGCTTTTTGAAATATTTTTTTACTTGAAGGCAAATCAGAACATTCAAATCAGTCTTGGTTCCTGGTGACTGCCTGAGGATATCCCTGCAATTTTCTTGGCAAGTTTTCAGGAGTGGTTTGTGTAATTATTCTCCATATAAATGTTTTCATTTTAAGTCATTTTTTAAAAATACAATTTTGTAGCCATTTTTTTAGATGCTCTAGGAATTGCACCCAAAATGTCTACAGTTATTTGTAGCTCAGGAATATCCAGTTGTGCACTTCTGATTTAAGAGCTGCCTTCATAGCCCCAATGTAAGAATTCCTATAGAATTTATAATATACCAAACTATGGCTTTAACAAATCAACAAATACTTACAAAGAACATGGACAATATCCTTCGGTTGTGTAAGCGATGCTGAATGCAAAAGAAGAAAAAGTAGACAGATGAAGCTGAAGCAATTTATCCACAGAAAAGCAGGAGGATATAAATTAGGACATAATCTGAAGAATTTGTGCACATAGTTCTTACAAGAAAGAAAGGTAATCTATCCTTTGTGAAGAAGGTTATGCAACAAATGCGCTGAAGATTAAAATCTATGTCACATATTGGTCAGAAAGGGCCTGCTTTAAAAAAAATAAATTAAATGCTTATTATCAACTGTAGGTTTTTGCTTCATGAGTGGGGGGTGCTAATGGATAAGGAGTACTTATTAAGGTGGAACATAAAAACATAGTGTTCCTGCCAATGACTATTAGGACAACACAACAGTTTACATGCTGACTTAATACATGAATTTCGTATTATGTCATACAATAAAATGATGCTCCTCGAGCCCACATAAACTCAAAATGACTGCATGATATAAATAAAATATATGCCTTGTGTGTTTTGTAGTTCGCTCTTGTTTCAAAAGTTTGGCTTCCAAGTGGAACCTTACCAAGGTTTGATTAACAGAAAGCATGACTGGATTACTGCTGTCTCCATGTAGGGAAATCAGGGGCATGGTGCCAAACGTAGGCTTGGTCAAGTCAGAAGAAGACCGTTGACGTAGATGAACTGGACAGATTCTGTCATGCTACATGAAAGACATGAAAAAAATATTTTTTGTTACCGCATGACTTGCTTATTCATTTCTTCTTCTCATGCTCTTATTTATAGTGTTAGAGTACAGAGATTGCCCACTTGAGTTCTGGATTTTATAAATAGTCCTTAAATAATTTTAAGCATCAACCAGATCATCCATCAATTTGCGGTATAATGTGTGATGGACACAAAAAATGAGTATCAAACCAATTTTTCCCATAAGAAACAAGGTAAATAAATGTAATACATTCCCAAACCAATAATGCACATTGTAAGGCAATAAGTAAAAGGAGATACAGTTGTATATAACTACTTTATATGAGAAATAACCCTAAAATTTAATGAATACTGTACTTAGATTGAATAAAATAAAAACTTCACTTTACCTGAACTGAGAAGAGGCCGTGTCCTAATGAGATTGTCCTGTTCCAGTTCACATGCACAGACTCATGGGGAGGTTTAAAAACTTTATTAAGAAAGGTCACACTCAAACCAACTGCAAAATTCCCCTGAGTTCAAGTCTGCACAACATAGATGTAAAGTCTACATGTAAAGGCACAAATCTGCACACACACACACACACACACACACACACAGGCACAATCCAGAGTCTATATATGATATATCCATGTCAAGGTACAAGTCAAAAATCTGAAAAGCAAATCTGAAGTCCAAACATGCAGCCACATGAAGCACAAGTCTGAAGTGATGAAAACTGGAGTCAGAGTTGGAACACGTGCAAGGCAGAGAAAACAGGCAATTGTTTCGACATCACGTTGCTCCATGTGTTGGGCTAAACAGGCATGCACCAGTGTAAAACACTAGGAGGGACAAGGCTGTTGTCTCATAAAGCCCATGTCACACTGAACCAACGGATGCAAAGAGGATGTAAAACGGACAAAAAAGCTTGCCATCCGTTGGTTAACGCGATGTATCCGTTATGTACTCACTGCCTCCATTTTGCTTCCTCTCTATCCATCCAGCATCCGTTTATGGACGTTTCATCCGCTCCAAAAGTTTTGGGCTGCCTAAAACTTTTGCGCGGAAAATGTATCCAGTTCGTCCGTTCTGCATCCGCTACGCAACCGCTACGCATCTGTTCTGCATCCGTTACGCATCCACTATATCCGCTTGGCGTCCGCTGCGCATCCGCGCAACTCGCATCCGCCCGGACGCAGGGAGGAAGCGGAACGGATGCGGAACAAATGCAGAACGGATGCAAAATGGATGCAGCATGGAAACAAAGCATTTAAAGCGGAAAAAACGTTCGCAGAGGGGATCTATCTCGGATATTAAGGATGTCTAGAGGATGCCTAAAGGATGCAAAGGGACACCTATGCTGCCTATAAAAAGGGGGAGCAACTCGTCTGCATCTCACTTTCAGACCAGCAGCCCATCTGTGCAGAGCTCTGCAGCCTTCATCTGACTCTTCCTCTTCCACAGCATCCAGTCATGTCCACCGTGGATCGTACCACAGTCCTTTTGGCAGCCACCATCCTTCTGCAACAGTACGAAGCCATCTACAGGCTCTGTGAACTCTACTATGGGAAGAAAAAGAGGCGGCCAAGAAACGTCTGGGTCCAAAAATGGATCGGGAGAAGAGCAGAGTACAGACTGTACAACAAGCTGATGGTGGAGCTCAGGAACGAAGACACTCGGGCATTCCAGAACTTCATGAGGATGCCTCCAGCCATGTTTGACAAAGTTGTGGAGCATCTGAGACCCAGGTTGACCAAGCCTAGCACCAACTTCCGTCCAGCCTGGACCCTGGACTGAAGGTGGCACTGACTCTGCACCACCTGGCCTCTGGGACCACATACAGAAACATGCAGTATGCCTGGAGGGTGCCACACAACACCATCAGCATTGTGATCAGAGAAGTGGTGCAGGCCATCATCGAAGAATACAAGGAGGAGCTCCTCCAGTGCCCCTCCACTGAAGAAGGATGGAAGAAAGTTGCAGAGCAGTGGTATCAGAGGTGGAACTTCCCCCACACCGTTGGAGCCATCAATGGCAAGCACGTGGCCTGCAAACCTCCAGCCAAGTCGGGGTCCACTTATCTCAACTACAAGGGCTTCTTCAGCATCATCCTCTTCGCCATGGTCGATGCTGACTACAAGTTCATGTACATCGATGCTTCAGGCAACGGGTCAGCTTCAGATGCCCAGGTATACAATGCCAGTCACCTCAAGGAGGGGCTGGAACGCAACCTCATCATGGGCTTCCCAGATCCAGACCCCCTGCCCAACGACACACAAGATGTGCCCTACGTCATCGTTGGTGATGACGCCTTCTCCTTCAGAACCTACTTCATGAAGCCCTACACTTCCAGATGCCTCACCCGTGAAGAGCGGATCTTCAACTACAGGCTGTCCAGGGCAAGACGGGTGGTGGAGAATGCCTTTGGCATCCTGGCCAACAGGTTCAGGTACTTCTCACCACCATGCAGCATCGCCCAGAGACCATGAGGAACATCGTGGAAGCTTGCTGCATCCTGCACAATCTCATGCGCACCCGCTACCCAGTGTTGCAGAACAGGCTCGTGGACCACCAACAAGGCAATGGGGACATGGAGCCTGGTGAATGGAGGCAAGGGCAAAACCTGATAGATACTGTGGATGTGCAAGGCCCCAACAGAGCTTCATGTGAAGGGAAGAAGCAGCGCAACCTCCTGAAGCACTGGTGCAACTCCCCAGCTGGAGCAGTGGAGTGGCAAGATGGTAGATGCTTAATGGATGTTTCCTTGAGCCTGCCTCATCACACTGATGAGATTGTGCCATGTATGTTGAGTGGCCCTAAAATGAACAGGGCATTTAATAAAGAGTTGTGTTTATGTTGAAATGTGTTGATCAATGATTAAATTGTCATTGATAATAAAGGGCCATAGGTGTGGCACCTGGGAGGGTGGACCATACAGTCCCACTATGCTTGCACTGGAGATTTATCTATCCCACAACTATTACTCATCCCACAGGTATCCCTGCCCATCCCACTGCTATCCTTACCCATCCCACAAGCATGCAAAGGCTTAAACCATTTCTAAAAGTTTCCACCAAGACTTTATTTACTAAAAGAACTGAACCAAGTGTGTGAAGCAAAGATAAACTTTATTAATTTTGCTGTAAAAGCAAAATGACCCAAGTAAAGTGTCCCAAACAAAGATAAAGTCAACAGGTAGCAACCCAGTCTCTGGCACTCTTCTCAGTCACTCTGAGGCATGCCCATTGTCTCAGGGGTGAAGGGTCCAGGTGCTGTGGAGGTGGCTGCTGCTGGAGTGCTGGTCTGAGGTGTCATTTGCGTGCCTGGCCCCAAGAGGACAACAGGGGATGGTGTGTGGAGGAAGCTCTCAGAGAACTGGCTCAGTCCTGTGATGTTGAGAGCCCCTTCCTCCAGGACATGGGGTGTCAGTCCCAAGACCAATGACAGATGTTCTGAGGCCGGGCTTGGCTGTGGGGTGGAGGAAGGGAGGAGTGTAGTGGGGCTGTCTGGTCTGCAGCTGAGCGAGGTGAGGCGTGGGTGGCATCTGTGGCATGGGTGGCATCTGTGGCATGGGTGGCATCGGTGGCGTTCGATGTACCTGTGCCTGGACTGGGAAGGGCTGCCTGTGCTGCTGGAACTCCTGGTAGCTGTAGCCTTGGTAAGTGAGGGCCTGTGGAAAGCCTTGGAAGGGCTGTGACATCACCTGGGGTGGAGGAGCAGACCTGGACTGGGTTGGAGCAGGTTCAGCTGGGCCTGGAGGGTTGTGCAGAAGGCCGGTGATCCTCTCCTTTATCACCTGGTACTGTGATTCGGACATGTCCATGAGGGTCTGGTTGACGTAGGTGAGGAAGGGCTTGCGGTTTGAGGATGGTATGTTGGTGTGTACCAGCTGAGAGAGGAGATCTACACTGCTTTTGATGGTGTCCCTGATCTCCAGCAGGACAGTGTGGTTCTGCCCCTCCGGTCTGGCTCTCTGCCTGCTTTCTGTGGAGGTGGAGCTGGGTGTGGGTGTGGTTTGGTCTCTGGTGGAAGTGCCCTCTCCTTGCTCCAACTGCGTCAGGGGGTCCTCCACGCACTCCGCCATGGGGAGTGCAGCTGTCGGGGGGGTCTCTGTCATGGGACACTCCACAGATACCTGCCTGGACACAGGAGCTGACTCTTGGCAAGAAGAGGACTGGCTCTCTGTGGGCTGCCTGAGAGAGAGGGTAGACAGAGGGACTGCTCCTCAGTGGTGGATCTCACCCTCCAAGGAGCTGCACTTGGCCATCACGTAGGTCTCCCGGTCGGTGAGCTTGACCGCGGCCTGGCCAGACTTCTTGAGGTGCAGCTTCCCGTACCAGGTGTGCATGTGCTTCCACCACCCGAGGAGGACCTCCGAAGTGTAGCCCAGGCTCTCCGCCTTCTCTCTCCAAGCCGCCTGCTTCCTCTTGGTGTCTTGATAGAGCCTGTGTCCCTTCCGCCATAGGTACTCATTCTCCCTCAGCCATTCGAGCACCTCATCCTCATGTTCCTCTTCGATGGAGTATTGCCTCCTCTCCCGTTCTCATGTATGCCTCTTCCTCCCTCTGGAAGGGCCATCTGGGCCCTCATCAGAGGGGCTTCAAGGTTCTAGGGGCTGCTCCACCACACCACCACCACCAGCAGCAGCAACAACAAGAACAGTTGCAGCAAAAGCAGCACCAGCAGGACCAGCAGCACCAGCAGGACCAGCAGGACCAGCAGCACCAGGAGCACCAGCAGCAGCAGCAGGACCAGGAATATCATCAGCAGAGTAAGCACCAGCAGCACCAGCAGGACCAGCAGGACTAGGAGCACCAGCAGGACCAGTAGCACCAGCAGGACCAGGAGCAGCACCAGCAGAGTAAGCACCAGCAGAAGCACCAGCACCAGGAGCAGCGCCAGCAGAGTAAGCACCAGCAGAAGCCCCAGCACCAGGAGCAGCGCCAGCAGAAGCCCCAGCACCAGCAGAGTCAGCCCAAGCAGCAGAAGCCCCAGCAGAAGCAGAGTCAGGGCCAGGGGGTGGGATGGTGGCCCTGTCCTTCTTGCCAGGGCTGGCAGCAGATGGCACAGGCTTCCTCTTCTTCCCCATTGTTGTTGGCTGAAGATGTGTCTGGCAGCAGGTCTTTCCTCTGAATGGTGACCTGCTTGCGAGCTGCATCCTTTTATATCCACGAGGCTGATGCAATGCATCCTCCCCGCATGCGCAGTGAATGCTAGGTATCCGCTAGGCATCCGCTAGGCTTCCGTGATGCATCCACTGTATCCGCTCAGCATCCGCTCCTTCTCCTGTGTGTCCGCTTCGCTGTACTTCCCCGGAAGCCCTGCAGATGTGCCATCCACTTCCATCCGCTTCCATCCGCTAGGCTTCTGTGGAGCATCCGCTTAACATCCTCGCTACGTCCTCTCCCTGTCCATTCCTTTCCGTAGTTGTCCGCTCTGTTTATGCAAATTTGGGGCACTTTTGAGAGCGGATAACAATGGATGGAAAATTTTCTCGGCCGCTGTGTCCTTTTTACATATTTTTTGCATCCGTCAGCCTATATGACAGGCCTTTAATTAAAGATAAGATGGAGTTGCATTATATATAAAAAAGTTACACTGCTATGGAAATACAAAACTCTCCCAAAAAAATCAAGGATGAAAATCTCCTTGAATGCATTTTGGATTCATATAAAACAACAAAATATTAATATAAAACAACATTGGCATAGGTATATGCCACAGACCACCTAATCAAATAAAAGTAATAGAACTTTTAGGTAAAGTGTGCATGAAGCACACTGCAGTATAGCAGGGGACTTGAACTATCAACTGGGAGACAAACTCTGCATCTACATGTTTGTTATGAATGAGAAGATTTGCTATACAGCACTTAATTCTCACTAACAGATGAAATGATGGAGAGGGTGTTGAAGTTACAGGAACTTTGGGGGAGAATGACCATGTGACATTGGAATTCAATATAACGCAGGCACAAGCCATAGAACAAAATTAAACTAGTGTCTTAGACTTAGATTTAGACTTGTTTGATTTCAACAAACTCAGAGACAGCTGGGGAAAATTCCATGGATGGAAATCTTTAAAGGGAAAACAATTCAAGAAGCTTTGGAAACTGAAACATGAAATTATAAAAGCCAATCTAACACAATACCACTAAAAAGGAAAAAAAATAACATCCCAGAAAAAAAAGCAACATGGTTGCATAAAGAACGCTGATAAATTGAAAGATAAGAAGGATAAGTATAAGTATACTCGGAAGGTACATCAACTCTCAGCGCAGCAGATTCCATGAAATAATTCCAATAAAGTTTCAGAAAGGATTCAGAAGTTTGGGCTATCAGTGGCTAGCCAACAGGGAGACAAATAGTTGTCTGCCACATCTATTCATCTCCGACCCCTGCCTTTTATCCTGAGAGTTAAGGGGGGGCTTAGCTAGCAGTGGTGGCTCTTCCATCCTGATGATCGGCCCATAGATTCCTGCTGCTCTTCTCTCCTCTGCCTTTTGTGCATCTGCACATCAGGCACAGAATGCAGCTGTTCCTCCTCTTCCTCATCAGCCATCTCCAGACCTGGAGGCTATTGCCTCTCCATCTAGGGGCTGATGGACAGTCCAGGCTCCGCCTCTATATCTCTGACAGCTCCATTCCCTCTTCCCCCTCAGATGCTGGGTCCGACTCCCACTCTGCCTCCTCATCTGGATTCAGCTGCCAATAGGCCACAACACAGGAAAGCTAAGGTTCAGAATGAACTAAGACTTGCAACAAATGTCAAAAATAATTTTAAAGGTTTCTTTCCTACGTGTAAAAAAAGAAAGAAAGAAAACAACCAATGGGAGAAGATAGCAAGAAGATGACAGCAGCTTAATTCATTCTTTGCCCAAAAGGAAAAATTAGTCCAACCCATCAAAAGCAGTACCATAAAACAAAATACAAGACAAATGATACAAGACAAAATCAACAAGAAAATGGTAAAACAACATGTTATCTTACTCTAGACAAGTTCAAATCATCACAGCCAGATGGATTACATCCCAGAGTTCTGAAGGGGGTAGGGGATAAAATCTTGGAATCACTGAACCATATTTTTCTTTCTTTTTATATGTTGTTTTTTTATTTTATGTTGCTTATACATATCAATGCATGAACAGTGTAATACCTGAGTATCATATATTTCAGTACAAATAAAACATATTACTCATAATTATTACATTTCATTTTCATTGTTTCATATTGTTTAAACTTATCTAATACTACTGCCATTCAGTTTCTAAATCTCCCTCTTTTTATTACATATATCTTGTTATATTAATATATGTATATTGTTGTTCCCCTCTTATTTCTATTTCTATTCTTACTTTTATTCATGTTACCGTAGTATTCAAAGACGCTTCTTTTCTGTCTTCCATCTTTCACCTGCTTTATTATTTATATTTTTCTTATTTAACTCTTCACATCTGTACATATTAAAGTTTCATCATTCTTTCATTGTTTAGTGTTTCAATATCCAATTCTTGTACCAATTACAATATCATTTAAACATATAGGGTAGATCTATTCATATTCCTTCCATTCATCCAATCCATGTAATTCCACTATTAATACACATGCTTATATTAAAATATATTATTTCATTATCTAATTAGTCATTGTTTACTTTTATTATATATATATTATTTTATTATTATTTATATTATTATTAATTTTATTATTTCATTGCTAATCATTATATCATTATATAATCATTATATAATAATCATTCTCTAATTTTCGAATTAATGCTTAGTTCTTTTTCATAATTCCCATATTTCACTCTTCATATCTATTTGTATTAAAACATTATCCTAATGCTTATCACAATATGTACAAAATAATTATCCAGTGTATATAATTCTAATGTTAATACACATGTTTTGGCTTAAGTATGTTCTTAAAGAATCTTTTTTTCCCCTCTCTTTTTTCTATCCATTGTCTCTTGCCTTATCAGTACTTTAAGTCGTATCCCTTTTTTTAAAAAACTTGCCTCTCATATTCTTCTCTTGGATCTTTAAGTTACTCTATCTACATCTGCATCCTGATTATTCAATCCAACTTTTTCTCTCCTCCCTACCCTTTTCCACTGTCTAATTTTAAAGTTATCTGTTCTAACACCTATCTCCTTTCCCCAAATATCTTCCTGTTTCTCCCATTCTCTTTTTAAGTCTTTTAAATTATTTTCCTCCTGTTTAAATTCCTTAATCATTATTAGTTTTGATATCTCTTCCTTGTTGTCTTTTTTTCACTGGTTTCTCAGTTCTGCTTTTTCCTCCTTCCCACTTTGAGCCAAAAGTCCAGGAGCCATTTATTCAAGGCTGAACTTATACAAATCACAATTCTTTATATCTCACAAATAATCAGTCAAATCCATTTAAATAGACCAGAGGATTATCCAAGCCTTCTCAAATCACTTTTATGGATTCAATCATATAACATAGCATTCAGGGGGCTTTTAATTGAAAATCTTATTTTAATATTCAGGTCTCTAATGATCTTAGTGGAGATGAATATAATCCAATAGTTGTTTTCACAGTCCTTCAAGTGGTCATTTCCAGGCTTGTATATTTTCCTCTTGTCAGCAGATGGCGCTCTCTACTTCAAAATGTTGTTACTGGGACTCCAATTTTAATTATTATTGATTATTTCAGATTAAAATTCAAGTGAAAACGCAGTATTAATTTTTTAAATCCAGAGTTGCAGCATTTTAAAATGCCTTCTTCATCTTCTCACTTTGAGAGTCCAGTTTTCTGTATTTTTTAAGAATAAATTGTTTCCTCTCTTTTTAAATCTCCTCCTCCTTTCAGTTTAATCACTTAATCCCTTTCCAAAGTGCTTGTTCACCATTTAACAAATAGTTCTAGATAAATAGTTCCCCTGAATTTCTTTGGAGTTGAAGTTTGAATAGACAGAATTCTTCTCACCCAGTTCACACACTGTTCACTAAAGTCCACTCCTGCACTGTGCTTAGATCATTGATCCTCAAACTATGGCCTGCAAGATGGATACGGCCTGCCAATGCAAAGTATCCAGCCCATGGAGTGGTGGGATTCAGCCTGGCCCCTCGCCCCACCCCTCACCATTGGCCTTACCTGGCATCCACTCCAGCCACATTTCTGGTTCATTATTTCACCAGTTGAGCTGCACTTCTAATCACATTGCTGCTGCCAAAGGTAAGGCCTAAGGGTGCAAGGGAGGGCTAGCTGACTGAGGGGTGATGATGCAGGTGCAGCCACATGATCTAGGGCTGGTGGGTGAGATGGGGAGGGCTGCTGCTGGTTTGAAAAGAGCTCTGCTGTCAGATTATAAAGTAGCACTTTAAAAGTCTTTAAAAACACTTTTAAAACGGCTTTTCAGGATGTTTTTCAGCTCCTGATTCATGTCTCCTAGCTTTTTCAAAATTAGCTGAAGTTGACTAACACTAATTCAAATGCAACTGCAATATAATGCCTGAAGAAGAATTCACCCACCGCTTTGATTCTTGCCATATATAAAGTACATCCACCAAATTGGTTGCTGAACAATTTTGGTAGATATTCATGTGTGTGTATGTACACATGCACAAGTGTGGAAAAAGCAAATCAGTTTGTGAATTCCCCTTCAGGCTTAAAAGCCTTGTAATCTCAAATAATTCAAAAAAGTAGTCTGGTCTCCTAGAAAATAGATTCCTTGGGTTGAGCAAGTATAGCAAGGACAAAAGCAAGGACACGACCTAGCTATGCCCACCCAGATGGTCCGCCCCCCCCCCAACACTCTGAGGGATTGTGAATTGGCCCTCTGTTTTAAATGTTTGAGGATCCCTGGCTTAGATGATCATCTGCTGTCCTAGCTTCTTGGCAGCCATCTTAGACTGCCTCTTCTCCTTGTCATAGCATAGACAGAAAAAGCCCCAGGGTTCAGCAGGAGAGTTGCGAGCCTGCAACCTCTCAGAGCACCCCTCCTTAGCTTCGCCGCCCCTACAAGGCAGCTGTGGCTTCTTTCGGAGCCCACAAACCCAGTGCTGGGATTCAAATTTTTTTACTACCGGTTCTGTAGGTACGGCTTGGTGGGCATGGCAGGAGAAGGATACTGTAAAATCTCCAATCAGAGGTGGTATTTGCTGGTTCTCCAAACTATTCAAAATTTCCGCTACCAATTCTCCAGAAATGGTCAGAACCTGCTGAATACCACCTCTGCCACAAACAGGGAGAAGCCAGCACAGGAATTAAGAGCTGCGTTCCCTGTGACTGGTAACACCAGGAAGCTCCACTCCTTTCTGAACCATATTTTTCAAAGAACCTGGAGCACTGGGGAACTACTACTACTACTACTACTACTACTACTCGAAGACTGGAAAAAAACTGGTATAGTTACCATCTTCAAAAAGGGGGGAAATGTGTAAAAGAATGCAGACCAATCAACCTGCCATCAATACCTGGAAGATCCTGGAAAAAATAAACAAGTAACAGATCTGTGAACAACTAGAAGCAAGCAAAGCTATTACTAGATGCCAGCATATGTTAGTAACAAACATATTATGCCAGATAAACCTTATTGCATTCTTTGACAAAATAACTAAATGAGCAGACCAGTTGTGGATGCAGTAAACATGGACTTCAATAAGGCTTTTGACAAATTAGACCATAGCCTGTTTCTTGATAAAATAGAAAATTATGGGATACACAGCATCATCATCAGATGTATTTGTAACTAGTTGACCAACGAAAAAGATTTGTGAACATCTAGAAGCAAATAAAATCATAACTAGTAGCCAGCATGGCTTTGTTAAAAAGCAAATCATGCCAAACCAATCTTATTTTATTTTTTGACAAAGTGACTAAATTAGCTAAATGCTGTGGGCATAGTATATTTACACTTCAGCAAGGCATTCAACAAAATAGATCACAATGTACTTCTAGTTGATAAACTAGAAAAAGGTTGAGATAAATAGAATCACCACCAGATAGGTTTGTAACGGGTTGACAAACTATACACAATGAGTAGTCCTTAAATGTACTATTACATGGAGTGTAAGCAGTGGGGTACCACCAGGTTTCATGTTAAGTCCAGTACTCTTCAATATCTTCAAAAATCACTGAGAAAAGGGAATAGAAGGGGAACTCATCAAATTTGCAGATGACATTAAGCTGGCAGGAATAACCAACACCCTAAAAGACAAGCTCAGGATCCAAAAAGATCTTGGAACACCTGAACAATGGGCTTTATCCAACAACATGAAATTTAAAGGGGAGAAAAGCAAGGTTTTACCCCTAGGTACAAGTACAGAATAGGCAAACCCAGGCTCAAAAACAGTAACTGTGAGAGGAATCTTGGAGTCCTAGTGGATGACCACTTAAACATGAGCCAGCAGTATGCAGCAGCAGCCAAAAAAGCTAATACAATCCTTTCTCGTAAAAACAGAGGCATAGAATCAAAACCACATAAAGTACCACTTTATAAAGCCTTAGTAAGGCCACACCTGAAATATTGCATCCAGTTTTGGTCACCATATTACAAAAAAGACGTTGAGATTTTGAAAAAAGTACAAAGAAGAGCAGGTAAGATGATTAAAGGCCTGGAGATAAAAACATATGAAGAATGGTTAGCCAACACTTATACAAGAGAGGCTCAAGATCCAGAAGAATCTTAACAGTCTTGAACACTGGGTCCTAAGCAACAAAATGCAATTCAGTGATGAGAAAAATAAGGTCTTAAGGAAGAAAAAATAAATGTACAGGCTTAATAGCAGCAACTGTGAGCGGGATCTAGGAGTCTAGTGAACAACCATTTAAGTATGCCAGCAGTGTCATAAACTCCAAAGTAGTCCTAGGCTGCATCAACAGAGGATGTATTAAGATCACATGAAGTATTATTACCACTTCATATTGCTTTGGTATAATACCACACTTGGAATGCTGTGCCCAGTTTTGGTCACTATGACAAAACAAGATATTGAGACCATAGAAAGAGTGCAGAGAATAGCAACATACCGTATATAACAATGAGTCTGGAGGTTAAACCAAATAATGAACTAGATATGTCTAGTCTAATAAAGAGAAGGACTAGGGGTGACATGATACCAGTCCTCCGATACTTGAACAGCTGTCACAGAGAACAAGGGGCCAATCTATTCAGAAGGGCAGAACAAGAACCAACCTGAACTAAGAAGAAATTTCCTGGCAGCAAGAACAATTAATCAGTGGAAGGGGTTGTCACCCAGAAGTCATAGTTACACCATCACTAGATAATTTTAAGAAGAGATTGGGGGCTAACCAAACTAGGTATGTCTAGTCTAAAAGGAATAAGGGCAGGGGTGGAATTCTACTGGTTCAGACTGGTTTTATAGAACCAGTTGTTATGATTCTGCCCAGTTCAGAGAACCAGCAAATCATGCCCCTGGCTGGCCCTGCCCCTCTATGCCCACCCCACTCCTTGCCCAGTTAGTCTTTATCATGCATGTGTGACATTGCACGCATGTGTGACATCACTGACTGCATTCTCCCCAGCACTCCCCATCCCCATCTATGGAAATTGTAAACCCTGGATGACTGCCAAGGTACATTTCTGAGAGACTGGGATTCTGCCTTTAAGGCAGGGGACAGGGATATATATATAGAGACCAGGGCAAACCTTAGAAGAGGCATTAAGTTGGCAAAACAAAAATACAAATATAAGGCGGAGATAATGGCAGATAGCACATAACAACCTGAAGCAAGTGTGGCAGGGACTGCAGCAACTAACTAACTATAAGGGCAACACAAGGAACACAGCCAATGCTGACGCCTCGTTGGTAGAGGAGTTGAACATCTTCACCTGCTATTTGGTGAAAAAACCAGATCCTGTAGCTTCTGCATGCCAGCCTTCTGATTCCCAGCCACTCACCCTATACGAATATCAAGTGAGAGCTGCACTGAAGGCTGTGAATCCCAGTAAAGCTGCAGGTCCAGATGGGGTGCTGGGGATGGTGGTAAAGACTTGTGCAGATCAATTAACAGGGATCCTGACAAAGATCTTTAACATCTTCCTAGAGATGGCCTGTGTTCCATCATGCTTGAAAACAGACACTATTGTCCCAGTCTCCAAGAAAACAGCAATTAACTGTCTAAATGACAACAGAACTATCGCGTTAATGTCAGTCGTGATGAAATGCTTTGAAAGACTGGTTCTCCAACACCTTAGGACATGCCTCCCACCAGATTTTGACAAACAACAGTTTGCCTACAGGGGTATCAGATTGACAGATAATGCCATAGCTACCACCTGACATACTGTAGCGAGCCATCTGGAGAAACTCGGAAACTATGTCAGGATGCTTTTCATTGACTACAGCTTGGCTTTCAATACTATCCTGCCAAGCATCCTTATTGAAAGCTGACTGACTTGGATTTTCCCTCTTCCATCTGTGACTTTCTGAGGGACTGACCACAAACAGTGAGGACTGGATCTGTCACATCCACCTCCCTGAAGGAGAGCACTGGCTCCTCACAGGGCTGTGTGCTCAGTCCCTACCTGTACTCAATATACACACATGACTGTGTATCATCTGACCTGTGATCTGACACTGTGGTCATTAAGTTCGCAGATGATACTACTATATTGCATCTCATTACAGGTGGGGAGCTTCAAAAATTATCCTCATGGTGCCTAAAAAATACCTCAACCTAAACATCAGCAAGACAAAGGAGATTGTGCTAGATTTCTGGAAGAAGAGAGAGGAACCCACACCACTTTACATTGTCTTTATATTTTCTCCTCTCTCTTTTCTAGGACTGATGGTTTTCCTTTTTCTAGGAGGGCCGAATGTCAGCCTTCAAGATCTTCTACTATCGCTTTGCATCTTTTGGTTGTCATAAGAAACGGGGGGGAGGGGAGGAAGGGATAAGTCTGGGAAGTAAGCTGGAGGTGTTAAATTTTTCTGTTGTGTAAATGGGGGGGAGCATACAATAGAGTTAGATTTCTATTTCTCGCTTAGCTTTCTTTTCTCTGCGCAACTGCAACGCGTTATCAAAGTATGCCAAGGTCAACGGACAGAGGCCTCATCATCACCTGAAGATGCCCACATGATCATATTCACAATTTCTAATTGGAAGTTTCATCTGAACTATTGGGGGTGGGAACACTTCCATCACTTTGTATATGTGATTTATGCGCCTAATTCCTCAGATTCAGAATTCTCTGGTTGCTACCACTTCACTTTCAGTAAAAGATAACTTTTCTCCAAATTAAAGAGTCTAAGTATTTCTTTCTTGGATTTTGAATGGAGCACCGCCTGATATTATTCTGAATCTCACTCTACCAACCCACTTGGAGAAAACACCCAATTTTCTTCCGAGGGGGCCTGAACATCATGTCATCTTCAACTAGTGATCAGGAAGATCTGGGAGCCATTGGAGGGCTAGATTCTTTGCTGGTACAGGAAGCCCAATCGTAAGCAGAGCTCAATCTAGAAGAGGATCCAGCTGTGAAGCCCAGATGGTCGATGGGGTTTGGCTGGAAAGATCCAGAGAAACTCCCCCTCCACCGGGATCACAACTACCCACCGGCGTGGAAAAGAGGAGCCATGGTAAGAGAGGGAAAAGAGAGAACTCTTACTGGATCAAGCCAGGAGACTCCTGAATGAAGCCTTTGAACAACCTCAAGCTGCACAAAGGTATGAAAGGGAAGGGGGAGTAGTGCCAACTAGAAGAAGCAGAGCAGCCCCTTCTCCCATAAATCAACCCGAGCCAGCAGCAGCCCTGGGGCCCTCAGCGGGGGGTGTAATTCCTAGAAGGCGTAGAGCTCCCAGACTGCCTCTGTTAGAAGTAAAATACGGGGGAAATGCCAAAACCTTGGGATTTTTCCTAGCCCAAGTTTGGAGCTATATGGAAGAATACGGGGAGGATTTTCCCTCAGAAGCAGCCAAAGTGAGATGTGTTACCAGGGCTCTGGAGAGAACAGCTGCAGAGTGGATGGTGACCTTGCATAATGATAATGCTCCCCAGTTGATGAATTATAACCTGTTCATGACTGTGCTGCGGGCTAGGTTTGAGAACCTACTGGCAGAGCGCAAGGCCCGGATTAAGATGAAGACCATAAATCAGGGACGGAGGTCAGTGGCTGACTACACCCAAGAATTTAGTCAGTTAACCGGTCATATCCAAGGCTGGTCCCAGGAAGCCCTGATAGAAGCGTTTAAAGATGGTTTAAATGAAGATGTGTACCAGAGATGCATTGCTAGAAGAGACCCAAATGACTTGCAGATGTGGTACTTGCTGGCAGAAGAAGTGGAAATTGATTTAACCCGAAGCAGATAGCGGGGAGGTTCTGGGTGGAGCAAGCCTCCCCCCCCCACATCTTCAAGAGGTCCCCAAACCTCAGAGGGGAGGAGTGGCGGCAAGACCCAACCCCTCGGCCTGCTTTCAATGCGGGAAGGAAGGTCACCAGGCTGTGAACTGCAAAGTCAAGCTGGAACCAAAGGGGGCACCAAAAGGTGGGAAGAAACCTGAAAAATCCCCAGCGAAGCCTCACGAAGCAGCACAAAAATCGAAAGAGACAGCAAAGGTCACCCCTCCCGCAGGAGAGGAATCAGAAACCCCAGTTACCCCTGAGGAGGACGATTTTGACTCGGCAGATGACTTCCTGGTAAGTCCAAGCATGGGCCCTATGACCATTCCAGTGAAGTTGAGGGTACCCAATTCAGGGGTCGAAGGGGAAATGCTAGCCCTGTTAGATTCTGAGTGCACAAGGTGTATAATCAACACGGAAATAGTGGAGAAAATGGACTTAAAACTAAAACCTTTGAAGATGCCCATTTCCTTTTGCCAATTAGATGGATCAGTGGCTGGAGGTTGCCCTGCACGTTTTATCACGGAACCTATAGAAATGATCATGAGAAACCACGATGAGACTCTGCGGTTTATTGTGGTCCCTGGGATGGAGCAACCATTAATACTGGGATTTCCCTGGCTCCGTAAATGGAACCCCCAGGTTAACTGGAGAAAGGGGTTGTTGCGCATACGCACCAAGCAGCGACCGGAAAAAAAGGGGAGATCTCAGCCGAAGCTTCAGATTCCGATTGAAATAGCTTCCACAGGTACTGAACCCGTGAAAGGGGAGGAGAAAATTCCCAAAGAGTATTGGGATTTTAAAAAAGTGTTCAGTGAGAAGGCCTCGGATGAGCTTCTGCCTCACCGGCCAACAGACTGTGCTATTGAAATTTTGCCTGGGGTGAAGCTCCCGAAACCGAAGTTGTACTCAATGACACCACGGGAATTGGAGGAGCTAAGATTGTTTACAGATAAAAATCTGGAACGTGGTTTCATTCAACCTGCTAGGACCCGGGTAGCGGCCCCCGTGTTGTTCTGTGAAAAGAAAGATGGTTCCAAATGCTTGGTGGTGGACTTCAGAAATTTGAACGCCATTTCCGTGGAAAACGTATACCCCCTTCCTTTGATGAAGGACATGTTGGCCCACCTAGCCAAGGGGAAGATTTTCACAAAGTTGGATTTGAGAGAAACATACTACTGAATTCGAATTAAGGAAGGGGATGAGTGGAAGACCGCTTTTAACTGCCCGATGGGTTGCTTCCAATTCAACGTTCTTCCTTTTGGTTTACAAGGGGCCTCAGCTGTATTCATGCAGATGATCAATCAGGTGTTTCATGAACATTTATACAGGGGGGTTCTGGTTTATCTTGATGACATCCTTATCTACATGGAAACTCTGGATGAACATGTGAAACTAGTGCGGTCGGTTCTACAGAAACTGTGTGCCGCTAAGTTGTATGCTAAACTATCCAAGTGTGAATTCCATCAAGAGAAAATTGACTATTTGGGATATCGCATTTCATCTGAGGGCATAGAAATGGATCCAGAGAAAGTGTGTGCCATGTTGGAATGGGCTCCACCACGTACCAGAAAACAACTTCAAAGCTTCTTGGGATTTGCAAATTTTTACCGGCAATTTATCCCGACGTTTGCTAAGATAGCAATGCCCATCACAAATCTCTTAAAAACAAAAGGAGAGGTGAAGCCAAGGCCGAGGAAGCCGTTGGAGTGGTCCATGGAGTGCCAAGCACTTTTGAAAAGCTAAAACAACTGTTTGCTGCAGAACCAGTGCTAAAGCACCCGGATATGGAGGCTCCTTTCGTGATTCAAGCCGATGCGAGTGATGTGGCCGTTGGAGCAATGTTATTTCAAATCAATGAGAAAGGGACCTTACAGCCTTGTGCGTATACCTCCCGTAAACTGTCTGAAACCAAGAGAAGGTGGGCCATCTGGGAAAAATAATCTTTTGCAGTTCGTTGGGCCTTACTGACCTGGAGACATTTCCTGGAAGGAGCAAAACATCCATTTGAGGTATGGACTGATCATAAAAATTTGGAAGCCTTAAAAACGCCTCGGAAGCTGTCCCCTAAACAAGTTCGCTGGGCCCAGTATTTCAAGTGGTTCAATTTCTCACTGAAGTACATTCCAGGCGGGAAGAACTTCATGGTGGATGCTCTCTCTAGACCACCCCAATATAATAATATTCGCCAGGAGGTGATAAGTCCAATTGTTTCGACCAAACATCTAGCCACCCCAGTGATCACCAGAGCCCAAAAGAAGAAACAAGAAGTGGATTTATTGAATGACCTAACTGAACAACTAAAAGAAGGTTTAAAACTGGATGATTGGTTCCTGGCTCATTCAAATGACCATATAGTTAGAGATGGTTTGGCTTGGGTGGGAACCATGTTGTATGTGCCACAGATGCTGAGGGGCCAAATACGACAACAAGCTCATGATTCTAAAGCAGATGGTCACTTTGGATTTGTGAAAACCTTACACCTGGTTAAGTGGCAATTCTGGTGGCCTACTTTAAAGAAGGACATTGAAGCTTATGTAGCTGGCTGTCCAATTTGTGCTTCGGCAAAGAGACCTCCTGGTAAGCCAGTAGGGTTGTTACAAAATGTAGCTAGACCAACAGCCCCCTGGAAGGAAGTCTCAATGGACTTTATAGTAGAATTACCTGAAAGCAGTGGAAACACGGTTGTCTGGGTAGTAACCGATTTGTTTTCCAAACAAGTACATTGCACACCTTGTTCCAAGATTCCATCTGCTAAGACGCTGGCTAAACTGTTTATTTCACATATCTATAGGTTACATAGCGTTCCGGAACGCATAATCTCTGACAGAGGGGTCCAATTTACCTCAAATTTTTGGAAAGAGTTCCTGAAGTTGATAGGCTCCACCCAGGGCTTAAGCTCCGCCCACCACCCTCAATCCAATGGGGCCTGTGAGAGAACTAACGCAGGGTTAGAACACTATCTTAGATGTTATATAAATTATCAACAAGATAACTGGTCCGACTTACTACCATTTGCCGAAGTGGCATATAACAACTCCATATATAGTAGCACTGGATTTACTCCATTTAAAGTAGCTTCGGGACAAGATTTTGTACCCATACCTGAACTTCCTCGTGAAAGGCCTAACATCCATTCGTTGGATGAATGGATAACTCAACTCCAACTTAACTGGCCAGTAACACACAAAGCATTAGATGAGGCCCATCAAGCTCATAAGAAGTTTGCAGACAAGAAAAGATCTCCACAGAAATTATATAAAGTAGGCGACAAAGTTTTTCTGTCCACCAGATACCTGAAAACCACTCAAAAGTCAAAGAATCTTGGTCCTAAATATGTTGGTCCTTTCACGATTGAACGGATTATAAATCCTGTAACAGTCCAGCTGAACTTACCGAAAACTCTTCGACGAATTCATCCGGTGTTCCATGTTAGTTTGTTAAAACCTGAACATACTTCTGATTTAAGACCCATGCAGGCTGACCCTCCCATTCCAATACTGATTGAAGGTGAACAACATTTTGAAGTTAAAGAAATTCTGGACTCTCGCAAATGGAGGGGTCGACTCCAGTATCTTGTAGCCTGGAAACATTTCCCTTCTTCGCAAGCCAAATGGGTTAACGAAACCAACGTTAAAGCCCCTAAGTTGATCAAAGCATTTCGTTCCAAGTATCCTGATAAGCCTTAGGAGTGTATTCTTTTGTAATTGTTTAATGATTAATAATTGTCTTTATATTTTCTCCTCTCTCTCTTCTAGGACTGATGGTTTTCCTTTTTCTAGGAGGGCCGAATGTCAGCCTTCAAGATCTTCTACTATCGCTTTGCATCTTTCGGCTGTCATAAGAAACGGGGGGGAGGGGAGGAAGGGATAAGTCTGGGAAGTGAGCTGGAGGTGTTAAATTTTTCTGTTGTGTAAATGAGGGTGGGGGGAGTATACAATAGAGTTAGGTTTCTATTTCTCACTTAGCTTTCTTTTCTCTGCGCATCTGCAACCTGTTATCAAAGTATGCCAAGGTCAACGGATAGAGGCCTCATCATCACCTGAAGATGCCCACATGATCATATTCACAATTTCTAATTGGAAGTTTCATCTGAACTATTGGGGATGGGGAACACTTCCATTACTTTGTATATGTGAATTACGCGCCTAATTTCTCAGATTCAGAATTCTCTGGTTGCTACCACTTCACTTTCAGTAAAAGATAACTTTTCTCTAACTTAAAGAGTCTAAGTATTTCTTTCTTGGATTTTGAATGAAACACCGCCAGACAGGGGGGCTGTGTGGAGAGAGTTTCCTCCTTTAAATTCCTGGGAGTCTACCTCAGTGAAGATCTTACCTGGAAAATCATCACAACCCAGGTGGCCAGAAAGGCCCAACAGAGACTCCATTTCCTTAGGGTCTTGAGAAAAAATAAAGTGGAACAATGACTGATGACCTCCTTTTACTGGTCCACAATAGAAAGTGTCCTCACATATTGCATTACAGTGTGGTATGGTGACATAACAGCCGCAGACAGAAAGTCATTACAGAGGGTGGTGAGTGTTAGGAATATAAGTCACCGAACAGTTGTGTTGGAAATATATAAACCAGGATAGACATTTTAATACTGTCTCTTTAAGGGAATGCTAAAAATTGTAATTGTTCCTCTTAAGGAACTTTCCTGTTTAAGTTCCTCAAACAGCCATAAGATGGAGCCAGAAACCTGGTTTCCCAGAGTGTGTTGCTAGTTTCTAGTTGAGTGATGTTCTGATGGTCGCTGTTTTTGGTTCCTGCATTTCCTTATTGATGGTTGCTGCTCATTGTTATTCTTGGATTGATGTGAGCCTATTATTGAACTGGTTTTGATACTGGACTTTGTTGTTGGATTATCCCTGGACTGAAAAATGACTGCTATAACCATGTATGACTTGGACTGTTTGTTGGACTTTGCTTAACCGTTTACTGGAAGTAAAAACCTACATTTTACTATACAGTGTATCTGTTTGCTGGTTCACCACTCTCACTACGTCTCCCTGTGTGCACTTATTCTCCTAACGGGGAATTACCTCAACAGTGAGCACAGCATAAATCATCATGGGCTGTTCTCTGATACCACTAGATGACATCGTTAGGGTTTGCTCCTTTAGAAGAGTGAGGAAAATTCTCAGGGACATCCCGGTCAGCACTTCTTCACTCTCCTACCATCAAGTAGGAGATATAGAAGCATAGCCAGCCACACCAACAGGCTGAAGAACAGTTTCTACCCATGGGCTGTCAGACTTCTGAACCGAAAATAACGTTGCAGGGCCAGTGCATTGTGCAACAAGGTCACAAAGTGTAATAAGATTGGGACTGGGTTAGGGTCTTCTGTCCTCACTGTGAGTTGTGTTGGGGGGGGGGTGCATGAAGGGGGTCTCAGCCAATCTCATTGTACATGCTGCACTCTGACAATAAAGATGGTAATAATAATAATAATAATAATAATAATAATAATAATAGTAATAATGTGTTGAACCAGCTTTGATAGAGGTTAACAATAGGAAGCTACTCAAAGTGCAGCAAACCAAGAAACAATACAGGAAAACAGTGATGCAAACTTGGGCTGACAGCTGGTGTAACAAAGCACTGCATGGACAGTTCCTTGAAAAGATCCAAGGAAAAATAGATAAGGAAAAGACCTGGTTATGGTTGACCAACAGAACACTGAAGAAAGACACAGAAGGCCTGATTCTTGCAGCCCAAGAACAAGCCATTAGAACGAATACAATTAAAGCTAGAATAGAAAAATCTGCTGATGACTCCAAATGCAGACTCTGCAAAGAAGCAGACGAAACCATCAATCACATTCTGAGCTGTTGTAAGACAATCTCTCAGACTGACTACAAACAACGTCACAATACAATCACTCAGATGGTCCACTGGAACTTGTGTCACAACTGCCATCTGCTGATGGCAAAGAACTGGTGGGATCATAAAGACTGAGAAAATGGTTGAAAATGAGCATGCAAAACTACCGTGGGACTTCCAAATACAGACTGACAAAGTTTTGGAACACAATACCCTAGATATCATGATTGTGGAGAAGAAAAATGTGTGGATCGTCGACATTGGCATACCTGGTGACAGCAGAATCGACGAGAAACAACTTGAAAATATCACCAGATATCAGGATTTGAAAATTGAACTGCAGAGACTCTGGCATAAAACAGTGCAGGTGGTTCCAGTGGTACTCGGCACACTGGGTGCCTGAAGACCTAGGCAAGCACTTAAAAAACAATTGGCACTGACAAAATTGCCATTGGTCAGCTGCAGAAGGCCACCTTATCTGCTCGCATAATCTGCCGATACATCACACAGTCCCAAATGCTTGAGAAGTGTTTGACTAGTGATTTGTGACATGAAACTCAGCATAGTTATCTTGTTTGCTTTGTACACTGTCATTTTTTGTGCATATATTATTATTATTAATTTTATCTATTAATAATTAATATATATTAATAATTTATCTATTATTAATAATAATATGTCTCACCCAGTCACTCCTTAAGGTATTTATTTTTCTTTTTCCTCCTAACAATCAGCTGTTCTGATGATCAGCTATGCTCACTGTCTTACTGCTTCACCCAGGAGGATTCCCTAAGGCCCAGGAGGCAAAAAGGGACATGCAGGGGTGTGTGTGTGCTGCGTGCCCCCCCCATGCTCCATTTTTGGCCTCCTGGGCCTCAGGGAAGCCTCCTGGGAGCAAAAACAGCCTCCCAGGAGGCTTCCCTGAGGCCCAGGAGGCAAAAACACAGGACACAGGGCAGTAGTAGGATTCAATTTTTTTTTACTATCGGTTCTGTGGGCATGGCTTGGTGGGCATGGCAGGGGAAGAATACTGTAAAATCTCCAGTAAGAGGTGGCATTTGCTGGTTCTCGGAACTACTCAAAATTTCCACTACCAGTTCTCCAGAACTGATCAGAACCCGCTGAGTACCATCTCTGGAGCGGGGGGGGGGGACTGGCACCATCACCCCGCTCCTGTTTTGGTGCTCCTGAGGCTCCAGGGAAGATTCCTAGGTCCAATGGGGAGGCAGGCAGGGAAACAAGGAAGGAAAATGAGAAGGAAGGAAGGAGAAAGAAAGAGAGTGTTTTTTTGTGGGGAGGCAGCAAAAGAGGCAACATTCCTTGTCAGGGAAGCAGGTAAAGTCAGAAAGGGAAAATCAATTTCAGATGCTGCAAACCAAGTGCAGTTTCTGCCACTCACTGGAAAGGAAGGAAGGAAGAAAAAGGAAACCCCAAAGCTTAAATCCCCAGGACTGACATCGACTGGCTGGCATTTGATCTCTTCCACTCTAGCTTTCCTGCTCAATTGCTAGTCTTATTTAGTTCAGAAGCAGCCAGGTGGGAGAGAAGGTAATTTCTCTCTGAGTGTTTAAAGCAATGATTCCCAATCTTTTTTTCACCCCGCACCCCTAAAGAAATTTCACTCGAACCTCACACCCCCTGAAATATATGGTAAATATATGGTAGGATTGAATTATTTAATTATTAAATATATGGTAGGATTGAATCTTTTCAGTTATGTATGTGACGGCCACTAAATAATGATATTTAACTCTAAAATGAAAACAAAATTAGTCCATTGCAAAAGAAAATAAAAATGCCAACATATAGCCAATATCCCATTATTTACCTGGACTTTTCTCACACCCCCTGGAATATCATCTAGGGGGTGCGAGCACCCCAGGTTGGGAACCCCTGGTTTAAAGTCACGAGGTTTTTCTTCCTACTTGCTTCACAGTGCAGCTCTCCAGCTCTGGGAACCTCGTTTCTGGACTGGGAGCTTTTTCCTTTGGAGTAGGAAGAAAAGGAGGTGGAAGTGGGAGAGGCAGTGACTGGGGCTTGTAAAGGTCCCTTCTCTGACTTTGGAGGAGGCTGGGGAAGGGTGTGTTTTTGCTGTTGTTTCATTGCCTGTGTTCCTGGACCTAAGTTGATTAGCTGTGTAATTACCAGAGTAAGCCTATTTAACTTAAAAGTTTTTCTTTTCTTTCTCTGTCATACCTCCAATTCTAAATGAAACTTGAGAAGACCTGTCCTTAATTATCAGGGAGTCACTTTCTGGTCAGTCCTCCTAATTTGGCCTCTTTTAGATTTAATCAGCATTAAGGTATTGCCTGTAACATTTACTTTATATATAATATTTATATTTCAAAGCAGATTGGTGTGTGTGTGAGAGAGAACAAATCCGTGGGGTTTGTGTTTGCCTACAGACAATCTCAATGGGGTTTTATATACTGTAATTTAAAATCTGTTCATTTTAAATAAAGTAAGAAATGCAAATTAATATTGCTGGAAATAGTAACAAAAGGTCACTCCATGAGTTAAATTCATTAGAAATCAATTTACAATACATAAAATAAAGGTATATAGTGCATTCAGAAAAATGCAATGCTAATGGATTTTAGAGTGATTCTCTTTCCCAAATCTTGGGGTTTTTAGTTACAGTCTTAATTAGTGCAGTTCTCAGTCTGGTTTATTGTGTGGTCTTCTGAAACATATGATCAGGAGTTATTTTGAAATAACAAATAAGGAAATCCTGTTTGTTTTATTCTTTTTTTAATGGCCTTTTTTAAAGGAGCCTGAAGCTGCTGTTGCAATGAAGTTAGGCAAATGGCAAGAAAGTCTGTGCTCTTTTTCCCTTGGGGAGGGTCTTATTAAATACTTATTAAATCCTCTACTCATTGCAGAATACCTTATGTCACCAGACTTGAAATTCTAGACCTAGAAAACCTAGAATTATACCACCTTTGGTTTGATCTAAGTATAGTATATAAAATTATACATTGCAATGTCCTACCTGTCAATGAATACTTCAGCTTCAACCATAACAACACAAGAGTATACAATAGATACAAACTCAAGTGTAGAGTTGTAATTGCAGGAATGTTCCAATCTTGGATGGCAAACCTCAGATAAAGAATATTTCCAAGTAAATACAACTCAGGTAAACAAAATCACTAATCTAAAGGAGGATTAGAGAGGGGAAGTAAACATATGTTAGTCTTTAACAAGAGATAATTAATTGTATGAATTATTATGCTAAACAGTAACAAAAGTTAAGCAGTGACCAAAAGTTAACCAATGATGGAGGATAACTAAAAATGTGTATAAATACAAGACTAGACTCCAGTAAAGATAGTCATAATCCAGTTGTTCATGATCAATCAACTTGACTGCCTCATCATTACAAGTGGTGCCCAAACAGGGACCCTCTTACTTCATCCGGCAAGGATTTGGTGCACTTTCAACCCTTTGTGGTTTCTTCAACCTTTGAGTTTCTGTAAGTATGGGGTCTTCACTTTCTGAGCAACAAAGGAAGCATGTAGATGAATTAGGCTATTTGTTGAAAAAGAATAATAGTGAGGTACCACAGAAAAATCTCTTAAGGCTGGTCCAGGAGAATGCAACTCAGTGCCTATGATACCCAGAAAAGGGGTCTTTAAATTAACTGATTGGGAACGTATTGGGAAAACATTGCATACTGAACCTCAAGCAAAAATAGAAGTTTTGCAGGTGTGGCATTTATGTAGGCATGCAATTGAAAAATTTGGTCACAATGAACTTTCTCTTTTAACACCTCCACCTTCATGTCAGACAGCTTGGACTGCAAGTAGCAGAACGGGAGGGTCTGCCTTATCAGATCTCAAGAGAGTTAAAAATGGCAGTTACAGACAAAAGCAATTACAGTTACAGGCACCCACCCAGAACCCAAAGCGTGCCTTTCCCATCATTCTGACTCCTCCAGAAGTCTCTCTCACTCCTCCTCAGCCACAACCAGTAGCGCTGGGATCCAGTTAATCACGCAAGAGGAAATTGAGTTTAAATTTCCCATGGAAGTTAAAATAGTTCCATCTCAATTTAAAGGTCCTCTTCCTTCAGGATTAGTTTGCTTAATCTTGCCTCATTCTTCTGCACACAAAAAGGGCTGTTTTGTTGTGCCTGGGGTAATAGATTCAGATTACACTGGTATCCTCATGATTCAGATTTGGGTGAATCTTCCTCAAGTTCTTCCTTGTAATTCTTCTGTTGCTCAATTGCTTCTTCTTCCATATGAAATTCCATCTCCTAGTATAGGTAATCTTGAGGATGCAGGATTTGGATCAACTTCTTTATCTGTAGGCTTACTTCATCAGCTGAACTCCTTTTGTCTTTTGTTAATGCTCTTCCTTAATAAACAACCATTTCAAGGGTTATTAGATACTGGAGCCGATGTTACTGTCATCTCCTCTTTACAGTGGCCAGTACAGTGGCCAAAAATGACAGTTTCTTCATTGTGGGGAATAGGAGATTATACAGCTGCTTGGCAGAAGGTTCAAGAAATTAATGTTACAACATCTGCTGCTAAGTCCTTTTTCCTATAACCATACATTCTAGATATTCATACTAATATTTGGGGCCGTGATATCCTTATTCTTCTTAATGATATCCTTATTCTTCTTATTCTTCTTAATTCTTCTTCATTTGATTCTTGATGATGGCTCTTCCTCTTAAATGGCTCTGTTCTACGCTGGTTTGGGTGGAACAATGGCCATTATCAAGGGGAAAACTCACTGCTTTACAACAGTTGGTTCAAGAACAATTGGGTGCTGGTAATACAAAACCTTCTACTAGTCCTTGGAATACTCCTGTTTTTGTTATAAAAAAAAAAAAAGGGAAATGGCCCTTACAATGTGATCTACCAAATCCTAACTTAATTCCTAATTTTTATAAATTATTGGTAGTTGATCTTAAAGATTACTTTTTTACTGTACCTTTGCAGCCTCAAGACAAAGAAAAATTTGCATTTACTGTTCTAGTTTTAATAATAGCATGGCCACAAAACGATATCATTGGCGAGTGTTGCCTCAGGGAATGCTTAATTCCCCTACACTTTGTCAATATTTCATGGATAATGCCCTTCAACCCTTTTGGAATAAATTTCCTTCCTATTTAGTCAATTACTATATGGATGATATATTGATAGCAGCCCCGGATTTTGATGAATCTAAGTTGTTAAAAGAGTTAATGGATATTGTGGCACAAGAGGGATTGTATATAGCCTCAGACAAAATTCAAAAGGTAGAACCTTATACCTAGTTAGGTCAAAGAATGTTGCACAATTCCTCCATTCCAATTCTTTCTGAATTACAAGTACAGAAATCATATACATTAGTACAATGGCAAAAATTACTTGGTATTATTAATTGGGCATGCCCATTCTTCTACATTATAACTGGTGATATGTTGCCCTTATTTCAGTCTTTGAAGGGAGCACAATCACCAAGAGATCTAATTGTATTAACTGATCTTCAAAGAACATGCCTTCAAGAAATATTGAATAAGTTTAAGCATCGATATGTGGACAGGATCTCATTAGCATAGCTTTCACTTGTACAAAAGTTGAACATGAGCATTTGATGATGATTTCAGAATCAGCTGTCCTGTGTGTGCTGTTGCTAAGAGGCCTCCAGGAAGCCTGCTGGACTGCTCCAAAGTGTTGCCAGTCCTAGCACCCCAGTCAGTGACTCTAGCTGGTATTTAAGGCCCTGTCCCACTGGCTGACGGACGCAAAACATATGCATAAAGGATACAGCGTACGATCAAAATTTCGGGGGTGGCTCCATCTGTTGTCATCCGCTCCAAAAAGTGGTAAAAATATGCATAAACAGAACGGAAAAGAACGGACGGGGGTAGCACGTAACGGGGATGTTAAACGGATGTTCATAGGAAGCCTAGCGGATGACAGCGGATGACACATCCGCAGGGGTTCTGGAGGAGAATAGCAAAGCGGATGCATAGCGGAAGGGGCGGATGCATAGCGGATGATGCGGATGCATCACGGACGCCTATAGGAAGCAAAGTGGATGCATAGCGGATGTATATTGGATGCAAAGCGGTCACTGTGCATGTGGGGAGTATGAATTGTGTCAGCTCCGTGGATGTAAAAGGATGCAGCTCGCACGCAGTCAGCATTCAGAGGAAAGACGTGCTGCCACATACATCTTCGAACAACACCATGGTTTGTCAGTCAGGGAAGAAGAGAAAGACCATGCCGACTCGTGCCAGCCCTGGCAAGAAGGACAGAACCACCATCCCACCCCCTGGCACTGACTCTGAAACTGCTGCTGCTTCTCCTGCTGCTGCAGCTGCTGCTGCTGGTGCTTCTCCTGCTGCTGGTGCTGCTGGTGCTACTGCAACTGCTGCTGCTGTGGTGGACCAGCCCCAAGGCCCTCAAAGCCTGCTGTTCAAGCCCCTGAAGGCCTTGCTGCTGAAGGCCCTGCCAGAGGGAGGAAGAGGCAAGGGAAGGAGAAGGGTGCACCATTTCCGAGGAGCATGAGGATGAGGTACTGCAATGGCTGAGGGAGAACGAGTACCTCTGGAGAAAGGGCCACAGACAGTATCGGGACACCAAGAAGAAGCAGGCAGCTTGGAGAGACAAGGCAGAGAGCCTGGGGTACACTGCAGAAGTACTCCTTGGATGGTGGAAGCACATGCACACCTGGTATGGCAAGCTATACCTCAAAAAATCTGGCCAGGCCGCTCATTGACTGGGAGATGTACGTCATGGCCAAGTGCAGCTTCCTGGAGGGTGAGGTCCGCCAGCGAGGAGCAGCCCCTCTGACGCCCACAGGCAGCCAGTCCTCTTCCAGCTAGGAGCCAGCTACCCTGTCCAGGCAGGTGTCTTCAGAGGACCCCACGGCAGAGACCCTACCAACAGCTGCACACCCCATGCCGGAGGACTTGGAGGATCCCCTGTCACAAATGGAGGAAGAAGCGGCAGCCACCAGAGACCAACGCACTCCCACCCCCACCCCCAGCTCCACAGAATGCAGGCAGAGAGGCAGACTGGAGGGCCAGAACCACAGTGTCCTGTTGGTGATGAAGACCAGCATAGAACTGCTCTCTCAGCTGGTCCACTTGGACAGAGGATCCTCCAGTCACCACACTTTCATCACCTACGTAAGCCACACCTTGAGGGATATGCCCAAGGCCCAGTACCAAGTGATGAAGGAAAAGATTACAGCACTTCTGCACAACCCTCAAGGCCCAGCTAAACCTGCTCCGACCCAGTCCAGGTCTGCTCCTCCACCCCAGGCGATGTCACAGCCCTTCCGTGGCTTTCAACAGCCCCTCACCTACCAAGGCTATGACTATCAGGACTTCCCACAGCAAAAACAGACCTTCCCAGTCCAGGCCCAGGTACATCGCACGCCACAGACGCCACACCACGCCCAGCTGCAGACCAGACAGCCCCACTACACTCCTCCTTCCTCCACCCCACAGCCAAGCCCATCAACGGATAATCTGTCATCAGTCTTGTGCCTCACATCCCAGGTACTTGATGAAGGGCCTCTCAACCTCATGGGACTGAGTCAGCTCTCTGAGAGCTTCCTGAACACACCATCCCCTGTTGTACTCTCGGGGCCAAGCACCCCAATGGTGCCTCAGACCAGCACTCAAGCCACAGCCACCTCCACAGCCCCTGGCCGCTTAACAGCTGAGACCATGGACATGACTCAGAGTGATTGAGAATAGTGCCAGAGACTGAGTTGTTACTTGTTCACTTTATCTTTGCTTAAGACACTTTACTTGGTTCATTTTGCTTTTTTAATAAAGTCAGTTATTAATAAAGGTTATCTTTGCTTAACACACATGGTTCATTTTTTTTACTTAATAAAGTGTTGGTGAAAACTTTTTAAAAATGGTTAAGTCTTTGCATGCTTGTGGGATAGGTAAGGATAGTTGTGGGATAGATGAGGATAGTTGTGGGATAGATAAGGATAGTTGTGGGATAGATAAACCTCCAGTGCAACCAGAGTGGGACTGTATGGTCCACCCTCCCAGCTGCCACACATATGGACCTTTTGTATCAATAACAATTTATTCATTGATCGACACATTTCAAAATAAACAAAGCTCTTTATTAATGCCCTATTCATTGTAGGGCCACTCAACATACATGGCACAATCTCATCAGTGTTATGCCACAGCTTCAAGGAAGCATCCATTAACCATCTACAATCCTGTCTTGCCACTCCACTGCTCCAGCTGGGGAGTTGCACCAGTGTCTCAGGAGGTTGCACTGCTTCTTCCCTTCACGTGAAGCTCTGTTGTGGCCTTCTACATCCACAGTGTCTATCAGGTTAGATCCTTGCCTCCATTCACCAGGCTCCATGTCCCCATTCCCTTGTTGACGGTCCACAAGTCTGTTCTGCAACCCTGGGTAGCGGGTGCGCATGAGATTGTGCAGGATGCAGCAAGCTACCACGATGCTCCTCACAGTCTCTGGGTCATGCTGCATGGTGGTGAGAAGTATCTGGAACCTGTTGGCCAGGATGCCAAAGGCATTCTCCACCACCCGTCTTGCCCTGGACAGCCTGTAGTTGAAGATCCTCTCTTCACGGGTGAGGTATCTTGAACTGTAGGGCTTCATGAGGTAGGTTCTGAGGGAGAAGGCATCATCACCAACGATGAAGTAGGGCACATCTTGTGTGTCATTGGGTAGGGGGTCTGGATCTGGAAAACCCTTGATGAGGTTGCGTTCCAGCTGATCCTTGAGGGATGGCGTATACCTGGCTATCTGAAGCTGACCCGTTGCCTGAAGCATCAATGTAGATGAACTTGTAATCAGCATCAACCATGGCAAAGAGGATGATACTGAAGAGGCCCTTGTAGTTGAAATAAGTGGACCCTGAGTTGGCTGGAGCTTTGCAGGCCACGTGCTTCCCATCTATGGCTCCAACGGTGTGGGGAAAGTTCCACCTCTGATACCACTCTTCTGCAACTTTCCTCCAGCCTTGTTCAGTGGTGGGACACTTGAGGAGCTCCTCCACGTATTCTTTGATGATGGCCTGCACCACTTCTCTGACCACTTTGCTGATGCTGTTGTGTGGCACCCTCCACGCATATTGCATGTTTCTGTATGTGTTTCCAGAGGCCAGGTGCCACAGAGTCAGTGCCACCTTCAGTCCAGGGTCCAGGTTGGGACGGAAGTTGGTGCTAGGCTTGGTCAACCTGGTTCTCAGCCGCTCTACAAGTTCATCAAACATGGCTGGTGGCATCCTCATGAAGTGATGGAATGCACGAGGGTCTTCATTCCTCAGCTCCACCATCAACTGGTCATACAGTCCAAACTCCATTCTTCTCATGATCCATCCTCAAACCCACACAGCTCTTGGACGTCTCCTTCTTCTCCTTCTGTGTAAAACTTGAAACAGTCTGAACAGGTTTTGGTTCTGGTGATGAATGAGCGCAGCTATCATACGGACTGTGTCATCATCCATGGTGGAGAACAATGGATGATGTGGAAGACCAAGACTAAGGGTGAAGAGTTCTGTACACCACGGCTGCTGGACTCATACTGAGATCCAGATGATTTTCTCCCCCTTTTTATAGAAAATATTGGTTGTCCGCTAGGTGTCCTTCTACTTACTCTAGACATACTGCAGACATCCTAAATATATGAGATACATCCCAGATACAAACATTTTGTCCGTTTTAATCCTTTATGTACGAGATGCATCCGCTTACATCCTTTCTATTTTTGTTCTACTAATGATGTGTAGATGGTCCTCCTTTTGTTTCCTCCCTCTTTCTGTTTTCAGCTGCAACGGATATGAGTTGCGAGGATGCCCAGAGGATGCAGAGAGGATACAATGGACGTTTAACGGATGATAACGGACATAGAATGTTTGTTGCCCATATATGTCACGGATGTACATCATATGCGGCGGAAAGTTCATCTGTTCAAAAAGTTTTTTGCAGCTCAAAACTTCTTGCACGGATGAAATCTCAGTGGACAGATGCTTGAGGGATAGAGCATATGAAACACCTATGCAGTGAGTATACAACGGATGCATAGTGTTTTCCAACAGATGGCAAGCTTTTTTTAACGTTTTACATCCTTTTTGCATCCGTTGGTGCAGTGGGACATGGGCTTTACTTTTCAGTTCTTTGCAACAGTAAATCACAACTACTACAAATTTTTGTTTCCTTGTGAAGTGCAGGATATCTTTTCTGCTCTTCAGTAAACCAGTCTTATCTCCTATTCCTCAGAGTCTTTTTTTTCTTCCCCTGAAGGTTTAAAGCCATTTTTTTCTGCAAGAGCCTGTTTTTTAATTCCAGTGGAACAGAGCACATTCTGCATCTCTTGCTTTTGTGAGACACTATTATCCATTGAAAGTGCTCATTTGTTTGATTCTTAATTATGGAGAGTTCCTTTGTCTTCCAATTCTTGCTATAGCACCAGCTTTTCCTGATCTATAAATATTTACCTTATTGCCACTCAGTATTCCAATTCTTTAATCTTTTCTTTGAGGATTTGCTTCCAGTTCATACCAGGTTGTTCTCAGGCAGTAACTCTATAAACCCTGAAAATTATGACTGTCCAGTCCAATGTATTTATTGATCTCCATCTTCAATTTTTAAGATTCTGCCTGTAGAAGGCTTTATGAGCCTTCTTTTCTCAGGCTCTTAGGATAGCTAATTACCACAGTCCATTTAGAAAGAAAATTTGTTCAGAATATTCCTGCTGAACTCTCTTGACTAATTTTTGTCTACTTGCCCTTTTCACTTGCAGTGTGCGTGCTCTCTAGGATTAATTGCCTTATTATCCATCTACAGTTACAATATGAGTTCTATAATGAATAAGGAGCAATCTTTTTTAATTAGATAATGTCCTTCATCCAGGGGTGGGATTCAAAAATTTTAACAACCAGTTCTGTGGGTGTGGCTTAGGTGGTGGGTGTGGCTTGGTGTTCATGTGACTGGGTAGACATGGCTTGGTGGTCATGTTATTGGCTGGGTGTGGCCAACTCAATATCACTCACATCAAGGCACGCATCTCCTCGCCTGGCCTCTCATGACTGTGGGCATGCTGCAACAGTCGTAAGTGTGAAAAATTATCATAAATCAGTTTTTCAGTGCCGTTGTAACTTTAAATGGTCACTCCACAGAAGCAAAGTACCAGCAAAGGAAGGAAAAAAAACTCCAGAGAAGTTCCAGAGACAGGAAGTCTAGTCTTGCCAAGAATGTAATAAGGGTTAACGGAGAGGCAGTTTCTGTAAGCAACACCAGAATGTTTCCTTTCTGCCTTCCTTACAGGATTAGGCCAATAATTTCTTCTAACAACCGGTTCTCCGAACTGCTTAGAATGTTACAACTGGTTCTAGAGAATAGGTGCGAAATGGTAGATTCCCACCCCTGCCTTCATCCTTAGCATTTATAGCAGAACAGAATCTCTAAGAACATACTGCTTTACCCTCCTCTATTCCTAGACTCTTCCTTCTTTTGCTCTCCCTATTTACTTAGTTAATGGGCCAACAGTTTTACTGTATTGTACTACATTGTTATTTAAAGGAACAAACTTAAATCTCTTGCAATTTTCCATACTCTCTAATTAATTGTCAAGTTGGTCATTTTTTGTTTAAAAGAATATGAAATGGTGATTTCATTGCAAAATATCCAAGTTGGATTCATAGAGAGATCCATTTACATGCAACAATTTATATATACAAAGAAAAAGTATAGATGTAAGGTGAAAGAGAAGTATTTATTTCTGAGCCTTTTATTTTCATACTTGAAATCTGTTGATGTGTGACTAGGATTCATTCTGTCCATGGCTCTCTTTTCTGCCAACAATTAAAAATACATTTAAAAACAATTAAAAGTTTCATTAAGAAAAGTATAATTCTAACCCTAACCCTAACCTTTATCCAGCAAACTTCCTTTCTGGAGATGAACCAGCATATTCAAGCTATCACAATCACATTACCTTCATAATCAATTATGCATATCTTATTAATAGATTAACTAATGAGGTATATTTCTTTTTTTTTTATTACTTACCTGAGCTTTCAGAATGCTGGTGACCCAGTCCCATAGCTCAGATTTTCCTGGGCATGTTAAATACCTACAGAATAAACATTGACAATTACTGCCAGCTCTGGTGATCTTTGTCTCATTAACTTATCTAATTCAACAAATAGTATAGGATTCACCAGAGCAGTTATAAAAGTCTGAGGTTTTCCAGAGAAAGAACTCAATAATGGAACATGAGAAGTGCCTAGCATTTTCTAAAAGCAGCCAAGAAAATAACTTTTGTTGCTGATCTTTATGAACTCATGAATAGTATTCCAATTTTTTTTCCTGAACTTGTGGTTAAAAGTTTCTTTTATTAAAGGCGAAAGGAAACGTACCCTTCAAAGCTCTCAAACTTCTTGATCCAAAGGTTTCTAATAGATTGAAACAAGTTATTTTCTTAAGCGATTAGAAGGAAGTTATGTGAATGTAGTGTCCTTTCAAAGCTGCAATTGTTGTTTGAACAAGATGGCTTTTCCTTGTCTCTAAATCCACTAAAGCCTACTATCTTGCCGTCTGGAGCATTTCTACAATGTTATGTAGGAAAGATGATGCCTACAGAATAGTCAGATAAGAGACAGCATAGTTCACAATTGGATAGTGGGTGGGGCAGGAAGCTCAGAAGGGACCCTTTCTAATTTCTTGGCTGTAAAGATGATGGCAAGAAATTGTAGTTTCAGACTTGCAAGATTCTATTCATGTAGCTTTACAATAAATTGGAATTAGCTTATCTGGTTGTATTTCTTATCTAGTCTACCTGATAAGGCTGACATCAATTTTGCACATCTCCTTTATAGTTTGAAAAATTAGGGATGGTTCCTTCTGAGCCTTTTGCCCTGCCCACCCTCCAGCTGCAAACAATGCTATCTCTTAACTGACTATATAGCATCTAAGTAGCATCTTTTTGCCCCCCTCTCCCAAGGTCCTTCTCACATACCATTTCCCAACTTGTGGGAAATTAAAACTTTGATTTTAGAAAATTATGGACAGACTAAGGGGCCAGACAAATTTGAAATAACATTTTGAAATTTTGAAGGATCTTTTAAGAAGGAACAAAGAAAAATGAAAAATAAAATAAAATTGTATAAATACTTATTTGAACAAACTAAAGATTAAGATTATTAGAAATAAAAATAAGGAATATAGATCTGATTTATTTGACCAAGTTTAAAACAAATATGTCATTATTTCTGCTAATTTTTAGAATAGAATAGAATTCTTTCTTGGTCAAATATGACTGAACACACAAGGAATTTTTCTCTGGGGTATAAGCTCACAATGTACATATAATCAGTACGTAATAGGTTGTAGATCATAAATAATAATTACAATTATTTATCATAAGTTGTAAACAATTGATAAATCATAAGAAACCAATAGATGATAGTTGGCAAGATGAGAAATGAGATGGTATTCTGTGAATTAACTGTTCTGCAGAGTGAGGCACAGGAGAAAAACTATCTTTGTGTCTAGTTGTTTTGGTATGCAATGCTCTATAGTAGTCTCCTGTGGGGAGAAGTTGAAATAGATCATGTCCAGGATGTGAGGGGTCAGGATGTGAGCTCTCTTTCTGGTTCATGCAGTATATAGGTTCTCAATGGAAGGTTGCAATTGGTTTTTTTTTCTGCAGTCCTAACTTTCTGTTGAAATCTGTGTCTGTCCTGTTTCATTGCTGTGCCAAACTAGACAGTTATTGAGATACAAATGAGGCACTCAATAATTCCTCTGTAGAACTATATCAGCAGATCCTTGGCAATCTGAACTTTCTGAGTTGATGCAGGAAGAACATTCTTTGTTGTGCCTTTTTAATGATGATTCTAATATTAGGTGACTATTTCAAGTCCTTGGGGATAATAGAGCCTAGAAACTTGAAGGTCTCTACAGTTGATGCTGTGCTGCCTAATATTGTAAAAGAAGGTAGAATAGGAGAGTATCTTCTAAAATCTACTATCATCTCTAAACTTTTAAGAGTTTCAGCTCCAGATTGTTCTACCATTCCTCTGAAAATAAGACCCGGTTTTATATTTTTTGAGGGCTCCAAAGCATTATTTTTGGGATTGTCTTTTTTTTTACATACAAAAGGTGGTAAGCGCAGGGATCGACAGGAGTAGGAATGCTGCTATTGGCAGACTCGCCCTCTCTGTCCCACCATCTGCTTGCCCAAGGCCAAATGGGCCAAAGTCTCAGCCCTGGCCTCCCCCCACCCTGCCATCTGGCTCTGCTGCTGCTGGAACACTGGAGCTCAGGCCTTGATCAGGCTGCTGCTATAAGGCAGAAGGCTATGCAGAATATCAGGATTGCCTGCTCCTTTCCCATGCCTCTGCCTGCTGCCAGTGCCAGCATTGCCTGTCTCCATTAATTCAGGTGTCAATCCATCCCACCATTTCTCAGCTTCCCTGCAGCCATGACAGGGCAGAAGTTTGCATGACACATTGGGACTACCCCCACCCATGCCTCTCTCTAGTTGCTTGGCATGCTGTTCTTGCTGCTGCTGGCTTCACAGAGGCTCTTCACCCTCCTGGCCATGCTGCTCTCATCTGCCCTGCTGGGCCACTCCTGCCTGATGTGGAGTGAATTGGCCCAGATCTATGGCTTCCAGAGTACCTTCCCTCACCGCCAGTCTGCCAAAAGGCAGTTCCAGCCACCCCCTGCCACCTGTCTCTCCTCATCTTCTGACAGCAGCACTGGTCTGCCGAATGGGCTGGACTGGGCAGACATTGAGGCAATGGCAGCAGAGCAGCCACAGGTGACTTAGAGGCCAAATGTGGCATGGGCAGCATGGCTCCATTGGCGACCACTGGCATAGAGGCCCTGGCAGGCCAGTGGTAAGGGGAGGTACTCATACAGTAGATCTGGGCCAATTCACCCCATGCCAGGCAGGAGCAGCCCAGCAGGGCACCCAAAAGCAGCACAGCCAGAAGGGTGAAGAGCCCACACAAGGCCAGCAGCAGCATGTGCATCAGGTGCATCAGCCAGGAAAAGATGGGAGAAGGTGTTCTAATTCACTACACAGCCCCATTATGGCTGCAGGCAAGTGGAGAGATGGTGGACTGGATTGACACCCAGTTTAATGGAGGCATGGTAGAACAATCTGGAGCTGAAACTCTTAAAAGTTTAGAGATGATAGTAGACCCGGTTTTATATTTTTGAGGGCTCCAAAGCATTATTTTTGGGACTGTCTTTTTTTTTACATACAAAAGGTGGTAAGCGCAGGGATCGACAGGAGTAGGAATGCTGCTATTGGCAGCACCGGCAGCAGGCTACATCCATCTACAAGTGTGGTCAGGCACAGATAACTAAGTCAGTTTAGAATGGAGAGTTTCAGGAATGGTGGTGTTGAGCTGAAGTCTATAAAAAGGACCCTTACATAATACTTTGGGGATTCAAGATGTTGTAAGATGTAGTACAGTGCCATATTGACAGCATCATCTGTTGATCTATTTGCACTGTAGGTAAATTTGCAAGGGGTCTACAGCAGATCTCTGATGGCTTTCAGGAGAGCCAACTGTAACCTTTTTAAGGTTTTCATAACTATGGATATAAAAGCATTTGAAACAAGAAGGGACATAGCACATTTCCAGTTATTTATTTAAAATGCGGGTGAAGATGGGATCCATTTCATCAAACTTTCAAGCAAGAAGAAATTACCCTATCTGGTCCTGGTGCTTTTCCATCTTTTTGTCTGTGAAACAGACATTGCACATCTTTTTCTCTGATAACCAGAGATAGGGAGTCCAGAGGGATGTAGGAGCAGTTATCAGTGTGTCTGAGATGGAGAAGGTAGCAATAGTTGACAGAGGTCTCCTCTCAAACCTACAGTAGAAAACATTCAGGTAATCTGCCAGTTACTGATTCTCTTCCACAAGGGAGGGAGGTCTGCTGTGGCCGATAATATTTTTCAGGCTTTTTCACACATTTGCTACTTTATTTGCGGAGAGTTGATTCCTCAGCTTTTCAGAGTATCTTATATTTGGTGCCCTGTTCTCCTTTGCTAATGTTTCTCCTTTTAAAATCTAATATGAGTCTGGAGATCTCTGTTCAACCCACAGGATTTGATCAATTAAAGTTTGCAATGCCTTGTTTATGCAAGCTTGGGGTGGTATGTAGAACCCAACTAGGATGAATGAAGAAAACTCTCAATAGGGTATGCAATTGATGAATAGTGCCTTTAAATTCACATCACAAAATTTCTTTAGCGTAGTGACATTTTTATACCATCAGTTATTAATATAAAAGCAGATACCTCTTCCCTTTTTTTTATGGAAAGTTTCTGCAATTCTGCCTGCTCTTTAAATCTGAAATCCTGGGCTTTGCAAGCAGCTATCAATAACTGAACCATCCAGCCATGTTTCAATGAAACAGAGGGATGCTGAGTTGGAAAAGTCTGAGTTGTTCTTATTTAAAAGGAGCAGTTCATTTAACTTACTTATCAGTAAGTGAAGATTAGTTAAATGAAATCCTAAGTAGCATTAACAGAGGGATTGAAGCAAAGTCATGTGAGGTACTACTACCACTCTATAAAGCCTTAGTAAGGTCACATTTAGAATACTGCATCCAGTTTTGGTCATCACAAAAAGATATTGGGACTCTATAAAGAGTGCAAAGAAAAGCAACAAAGATGATTAGGGGACTGGAGGCTAAAACATAAAAATGTTTGCAAGAAACTGGGCATGGCTAGTCAAGTGAAGAAGAATAACAGAGGTGACATGATAGCCGTGTTCCAATATTTGAGTGGTTGTCACAGAGAGGAGGGGGAACAGCCTATTTTCCAAAGCACCTGAAGGCCAGACAAGGAATAATGGATGGAAACTCATAGCTTTATTGAACACTGACTATAAAATATGTGCTTCAATCATGGCAGAGAGAGTAAAAACTGATCAAGGGGAGATTCGGTCGAGAAATTTTCTGACAGAACAATCAATCAATGGAACAGTTTGCATTTGGAAGTTGTGGGTGCTTCATCACTGGAGACCTTCAAGAAAAGACTGGATAACCACTTGTCAAATACAGTAAGGGAAAGGGGTTTTTTCTTACCCTATGATTCCTGAGTCTCTGAAAAATGCCTCCTTGCTTGCCCCTCCTTTTTCTCTTGTTTCTCTTCTACCTTTTTCTAACTGCCATGTCAAGAGAGATAATTCCTATTCCCTCAGTCAGAATTTACTCTGCATTTGAAAAGAAGAGAGGAATAAACCCAGAAAGCTGCTTGTTATTAAAAGTCCACTATCTTATAGTCAAAATCTTATCTCTTGAGAATGAAATTTGTGAGAGTCACAGAAAATAATAGAAAACATTAGTACCAATACTGGGAGATTTTTGATGATGTCAGGATTGAAATAAATATGCTTTATGGATTTTTTAATAGATAAAAGATGGGATATAGGAAGAAGCATCTGCTGTATTTTAAGAAAAGGTAATTATAGAAAGATAACTTACTAAAATTGTTTATACATAAAGGTAGGAAATCATTTCTTCATATATTACTTTTTTATTATATTTTATTTTTTTTCTTTTCTAATTATATTTTCTTGTTTCTTTTCTGTACATCCTATCTTTTAAAATTTGTATTAGTTTTTATTGTTGTTTTTATTTATTTGTGTTCTACAGCCACCCATCTCAACAAGTGACTCTAGGTGGCATACATCATAAAAACAATAAATACAAAATAAATATATGATCATATTTATATTATAAATTATAATCTTTAGTAATATTATTTTTTTAAAGGAAGTCATGAATGATCATCATCCTGGAGATGTTGCCATTTTTCCACCTTTAGCTTATCAGAGAAACTATGTATTTAAACTTCTTTAAACTCTTCTACCACAAAATAATAAACTATATCTCTGGAAGTAGAAAACAGTATACCATCATTGTTTCCATGTCTTAAAGTTGAATATTTACTATTTATACTGCCTACATTTTAAAATTTCTAGGTTCTGCTATATCACATGACCTAAAATGGACACCTAACATCAAAAATGTCATCAAAAAAGCACAACAAAGAATGCTCTTTCTGCACCAACTCAGAAAGCTCAAACTGCCCAAGGAGCTGCTGATACAGTTCTACAGAGGAATTATTGAGTCAGTCCTCTGCACCTCTATAAGTGTCTGGTTTGCTTCTACAACCTAACAGGACAGACACAGACTTCAGAGGATAATTAAGATTGCAGAAAAAACAATTACTACTAACCTGCCTTCAATCGAGGACCTGTATACTGCACAAGTCAAAAAGAGGGCTGTGAAAATATTTGGAGACCCCTCACATCCCGGAGATAAACTGTTTCAACTCTTTCCCTCAAATCAACACTATAGAGCACTGCACACCAGAACAATTAGACACAAGAACAGTTTTTTCCCCAAAAGCCATCACTCTGCTAAACAAAGAATTTCCTCAACACTGTTCAACTATTACAAAGTCTGCACTACTATTACTGTTAATCTTCTCATCACTCCTTATCATCCATCCACTCCCACTTTTGACTGTATGACTGTAACTTTGTTGCCTGTATTCTTACGATCTATATTGATTATTTCCTAGTATGATTTAATTGCTTATTGTACCCTATGATTATCATTAAGTGTTGTACCTTATGATTCTTGATGAATGTATATTTTCTTTTATGTATACTGCGAGTATTTGCACCAAGAGAAATTTCTTGTGTGTCCAACCACACTTGGCCAATAAATAATTCAATTCAATTCAATACATATACAGTGTAACCAGAAGCATTACCTCACCAAGGTTTTCCATCAATAATGGAAACAAACCTAAGCGATGTATTAAATTTTGAATAGAGACATTTGTAGATTGAAATGAAGCCGATCAAAATATGATAAGGACATTATCTATTATTGTATAAATGATATGAAACAATATTTGTTAATTCTACTGTCATTCCTTTCTCAACTTCTCTGTGCTTGAGATGAAAAAAGCACCAAGAAGAAAGAACAAACTGATGGTAGAAATAATCATGGCTAGTGCTTGAGCAGGGAGTTGGACTAGAAGATCTTCAAAATCCCTTCCAATGCAGTTATTCTGTATTCTTATAACAGACAGTCTTGGATATTCATTACATGATTCAAGTCCCAAACTATTCAACCTCAGATTTTTTTCTAGATAATATTGGGTTATAATGCACTATATTATAAGTTGTATGTTTAATTTTAGCTGCAGAATTATATAAATTTAGGTTTATATTCACTTCACTGATCATGTTTTTGTGAAAGATACTCACAATTGCTGTTTTTGAAAAATTAGAGTAAAGCCCCATCTGTAATAGTGAGAAATAGGGTATGATTAGAATTTAAACAAACTAATAAGCCGAAACTAAACACATCTGGGGCTATTCTATAGGCAATTCAATAAACAACTACATCCCCAAAACTTGTAGTCCCTAAGTTCTTGATAGACGATTTTGTTGATAGTAATTTTCTGTTTTTCTTTCTTTTTTGTGTGTGGAAAGGTTAGAGCGATAAAAAGTATCCTGAGCCTTGCAGGTAATTAAGACAATTCACTCCTTAAAAATTCTCTCTGTCTCCAAATCAAGTTGTTTTTTCCTGTTTGCACATACATTAAGGTGCTTGACCATCATCTGTACCACATATAAGGCACAAAGGCAAAGGATGATTCTCGGGAACAGAAAAAGTTCAAAGAAGCTAAGAATGTATCTTCACAAGGAATGAAAAATCATTCCACATGTCTTGCCCTTTTTTTGGCTATTGTTCCATTTCATGTATTAAATTATGGCAAATATATATTAAGGCTTCTAGGAAGAACTGGAACTTATGTTCTGTGCATAAAACTATAGATAGTCCTATAGTTAGTTTAATGACTGTTGAAAGTTACAATGGCACTGAAAAACGTGAACAATGACCATTTTTCACACTTCAAACTATTGCAGCATCACCATAGTCACGTGATCAAAATTCAGACGCTTGGCAACTGACTCATATTTATGACAGTTGCAGTGTCCCGGTGTCATGTGATCCTCTTTCACGACCTTCTGAAAAGCTAAGTCAATGGGGAAGCCAGATTCACTTAACAACATTACTAACTTAACAACTGCAATAATTCACTTAACAATTGTGGAAAGGTCATAAAACAGGACAAAATTCACTTAACAATAGAAATTTTGGGCTCAATTATGGTTAATATTGCCTCTGATAGCCACTTGCCGTGAAGGTGGTTTCAATTTTTTTCGGATCCCCAAGTAAACCTTCGCCATATCCAGTAGCCATTCTCGCTCTGGCTTGACACTCTAGAGATGTACAATAGAAAGATAGTCCTCAATTCACAGATATAAAGAAAGGGTTACAAAATAAATCAGGATTATTTTGCCCATCTTTATTTCACTATATCCAGACATTTGACTAGCAATTACTATTAAAGCTTAATGCAGTGGAAATATTTTTTCTCTGTAAAAGTACACTTGAAATAGCTTTAGTCACTTGCATATGTAATCTATTTTACACATATAATATAAATGTAATGCGAGGAGGTGGAGAGGGTTGGTAGTTTTAAATTTCTGGACATTTATATCTTGGAGGACCTCTCATGGACTATGAATGCTAACATATTTGCGAAGAAGGCACCAGAAAAGGCTGTACTTCCTGAGAATGCTCAGGAAGTTAAATCTATCTCAGCATCTACTTCTGTCCTACTACCACAGCACCATTGAGAGTGTCCTAACATACAGCATTCTTGTATGTTATGGGAGCAGCTTTGTAGCGGACAAAAAAGCTCTAACAGAGAATCATTAAAACTGCCCAGAATATCATTGGGCTCTAGCTACTAGCCCTAGACGACATCTTCGCAACTCGCTGTTTGAGGAAGTTGCACAACATTCTCAGAGACTCTTCCCATCCTGCTTACAATCTTTGTGAACTGTTGTCTTCTGGCAGAAGATATAGAACAATTAAAACTTGGACCACATATTTTCTGAACAGTTTTTATCCCAGAGCTATAACTGCACTTAACAATGAACTTAAGGACCAACATCAGTGAGTGTTGGACAGTATCACTTGGTCTGTTGTGTGGATACTTGTGTGTTTTTAGGAGACAGGGAATTTTGGTGTGTGTGTGTGTTTGGGGATTGTCATGTGTACGTGCATGTTGAGTCTGGTCTCTGGGTGTGATGTGAATTTCTTTGTATGTATACTATGTATATAGGTACAATGACAATAAAGAATTCAAATTCAAATTATGCCAATTCAACAAAAACTCAAGACTACTTCCTGGGTTCTTGAGAAAAGCACCATTCAAATTAGGAACTTAACTTTTATATCTCCTTACTTTTATTTAAAATCCTCTTGTTCAATAACCGAAGACCTAAGAATCCTAATTCATAGGATTCATTTCCACAGGATGCCTCAGCCAAAAACTGTGCATTAAATTTGTAGTGCCATATAAAAAAAGAGACCCCAGACTATCTTGCACTATATTGCAGCACTGTAGCTAGGAGTTGCAACAGCCTGCCAATTAAGCCCCACACATATGTGGGTCTGAGTGAAACTGGCCTCCCCATTTATGAGTTATCTGATGAATACCAATATCTTTTTGACCAATAGGGAGCAACTGGGATGACTTGGGATCAGGGGTGGATGCAAATATCTTTACTACCAGTCCTGTGGGGGTGGCTAGATGGAAGTGGCTAGGTGGACATGGCCATGTGACTGGGTAGGCATGGCTTCTTTTGTGTGGGCAACACCCCCTCACACTCCATTTTTTGGCCTCCTGGGCCTCAGGGAAGCTCCTGGGCAAAGCAGGAAGACAGATGGGGATCCCAGAATAGCTGATCGTCGGAACAGCTGATCATCAGGAGGAAAAAAAAAAGAAATATTGGTTCGGCCAAATGGTAGCATTTTTTACTACCGGTTTGTGCGAACCTGGCTGAACCGGAATAATCAGGAGTGGGATTCAAATTTCTTAACAACCAGTTCTGTGGGCGTGGCCTAATTTATGGGTGTGTCTTGGTATTCATGTGATTGGATGGCATAGCTTGCTGACTGGACGTGGTTAGGTAGTCATGTGACTAGGATGGGCATGGCTAGGTGGCCATGTAACTGGCAAACCAAATATAAGTGGTCCTCGCTTAATGGCCAGTTGCTTAGCAAGTGTTCCAATTTACGATGTACCTCCCCAGAGCTACCTGATCTGTTTTTGGTGTTTTGACAGCCATGCACACACACACACAAACACACACACACACACACACACACACACACACACACACACACACACATGACCAGTTACAACATCCCACACAGTCTTGTGACTGAGGTTTTCTATGTTTTTTGCCAGTTTCCAACAATTCCTTGTGGTTTCCGGTTAAAAATGCCCATTGGGGAAAATGAACTTGTTTAACAACCACAGTGTTTGCTTAATGACCACAAGGTTCATTTAATGACCATGGTGTTTGCCTAACCCAGGGGTCTGCAACCTTAAACACTCAAAGAGCTTTCTATTTTCTTTTAAACAGTTATCTCTTATCTCTGTCTCTTTCTCTCTCTCTGTCTCTTTCCCTCCCTCCCTGTCAGCCTTCAAGATTTCCTTCCTTTGCTTTGCATCTTTTGGCTGTCATAAGTAACAGGAGGAGGAGGGGAGACATAGTAATGGGAAGCGGACTGGAGTTTTTACAAAAAAGAACTGTATAAGTTGGGAGGGAAGGGGTTTTTTTGCTTATGTTTCTTTCCTATGCTATGCTCAAGCGCTGCTCTTTATCAAAATTTGTCAAGGTCAACCGACAGAAGCCTCATCACCACCTGGAGATGCCCACATGACATTATATACAACTTTTTATTGGATGGACAGTTTAAACTATTGTGGGTGGGAACACTGCCATCACTTTTTACATGTGATTTACGTGCTATTTTCTCAGATTCAGAATTCCTTTCATGCTACCACTTGATTTCCAGTAAAAGATATATTTTCTCTAATTAATGGAGTCTAAGTATTTCTTTCTTGGATTTTGAATGGAACATCAGCTGACACTCCCTCTCTCTCTCTCTTTCTCTGTCCATGGCGGAGGGGGAAGGAACCTCTGAACTAGTGCTGGGTGGTGGGAATCTGATGAACCAGTACTGAAGACCAGATGGCTGGCAGGGAGGTTGTCTGTTCTATCTTTTCCTCCATTGTTTCTGTTGTCTCCTCTCTTTCCTAGACTCTGATCTTTATTCATTATCAGTTGTAGGATATTTTCTATTTTCCCATTGATACCTTGCAATAGGTTCTTTATCTCTTGGTGATTCTTTGTCATAGTATTCTTAATGCTTTGAAACACCAACACCATTTCTTTTGAAGTTTCACTCATGATAGCACTCTGCCAGTCAAAATAGGGCACAGGGGTTAATTACAAAGTGTGGGCTTTGCTTTGTGACATCCAGATCCAGTGAGCAAGGGGTGTGAACTGCACAGAAAATACACTTTTGTTTAGTTATGAAGAAATATCCTCAAAGTCAGATGTACACTAAATGAAGACTGACTTTTAGCTACACATCTTCCTAGCAAACAGTAAATTTTGAAGCTCCATGTAAAGAGGATTCATTTTAGAATGAGTAAACACAGTTTGCATGTTGGAGATTTCTAAAGGAATGCTGGGAAACTCTGTATTTTAAAGAATATTTGAGGGATGGGCACAGAATAGCCCTTCTCTGCCTGAGGCTGTAGAGACCTGGCATCAATCAAAACACTTTTGTGAAGCAACTGATCAACACAGACAGGGCAAGCCACTAGTATATGAAAGAGAAAACTCCATTCCCTTCTGGTACTGATGAACTTATCCAGTTTGGTAATGAAACATCTGCAAGAAAACCATCAAGCTCAGAGAATACCAAGGACCCTACAGTTCAACCAGGGGTGGGATTTGGACTGGTTCTATAGAACCAGTTGTTATGATTCTGCGCAGTTCAGAGAACTGGCAAATCGTGCCCCTGGATGGCCCCACCCCTTTCTGCCTGCCCCTCCTCTCCCCACCCAGTGAGTCCTTATTGCACATGCACGACATCACGTGCATGCCCAACATTGTGGACTGCGTTCTCCCCTGTCCCGTCACTCCTTAAGGTATTTTTCTCCCCCCCGACGATCAGCTGTTTCGATGATCAGCTGTGCCGGGATCCTCCTCATTGTCTTACTGCTTCACCCAGGAGGCTTTCCTGCCCAGGAGGCAAAAAGGGGTGCACAGGGTGGGTGGGAGCATGGGGTGGGAGCTGCATCTCCCTGCCCTCTGTTTTTTGCCTTCCTGGGCCCTAGGAAAGCTCCTTGGGAGCAAAAACGCCCCCTAGGAGACTTCCCTGAGGCCCAGGAGGCCCAAAAATTGGGTGCAAAATCCTAATCCAGAACCACACCCAGAGCAATCATAATGCAAAATCCCCACTCCAGCCTCTCCTCAGAGCAATCAAAATGCAAATTCCTCACCCCATCTCAGAGCAACCACAATTCCCTTACTAACCAGCTTTCCACATTCTCCTGAGTGCAGGGCAACAAAAGACCATGAGACTACCAGTTAAAAAAAATGCAATCAGACCTTCCAACTTCTCAGGGAAAAAAGATCTCATAAAATTGGAAGGTCTGATTGAACTTTTTTTTTTTTTTTTACTGGTAGCCCCATGATCGTCTTTTGTTGCCCTGCATGCTGAAGAACAGAGCTTGAAAGCAGGTTAGTGAGGGAAATATGGTTGCTGCAGGATTTTGCAAGAGGCCTCTAGGCCAAAAACAGGGTGCGGGAGGCACATGCCCCATGGCCCATTTTCACTAGCAGAGGTGCCATGGGCTGGTCTTTTGCTATTTCCAGGCCAACCTCACAGGCCAGATCTAAATTTCCCACGGGCTGGATCCGGCCCATGGGCATTGAGTTTGACACCCCTGGTGTATTGGAACAGTACTTGATGTGTTATGTCAACTATCAGCAGCATAACTGGGCAGACCTGCTCCCATTTGCAGAGATGGTATATAACAATCCCACAGGAAGCACCTGAGTGCTTCTCCCTAATAGAATAGAAGAAACAATTGCAAATTACATGGCCAGTACTTCACCAGGTATTGGCTGAGACCAGATAAACATATAAGAAATATGCTGACAAAAACACAACCCTGCAGAAAAAATTGAAGTAGAGGATGAAATTTATTTGTCTACCAATCTAGACAACCTTCATAAAAGCTTGGATCAAAATTTTGGATCAAAAGCTCAGGGGGTGGGTGCTGGACTAGAAAACTTCCAAGGTCCCTTCCAATTTTGTTATTCTGTACTGTTGTGTCAATTTGTCAGATTTTTATACCTGTTTCTCTTTGAGTAGAAGCAACTTTTGATCCTTGATGACAAAGTAACGTTCCTGAAATTTGTTTCCCAGAAGCTTAGCCAATTCCTCACGGCATTTTAAGAGACCATATTTTGGGCTCTCACGTTTAGTATCTATAGCAAATAGAGACATTGAAAATGTTTTATAAAGAGAAGTTATATTTCCAATACCAGGCAAATTAGTTATAGAATCATTATTTAGTTGTTATGTGACAAGACATGTGACATCTTTTCAATTTCACTATTCTTTGCTGAATCTGAATATCTTTTTCTTAGGAAAGTTGGCAATGGAAATAGATACATCCTGTGGAGCTCTTGAAGATGGCTGTTGAAGTGTTTGCATGCCTACTTGTTGCTGTCTGCTATAAGCCTTCTTTCTTTAGTGACCAGGGGAGCGATTGACCAGCCATGTAGTTCTGCTGTTAAGCAGCCTCCAATCTTGGTGTCTCTCCTCCATTTCAGGAGTAATGCAAAGCAAAATGTTTTGAAATGAAAGCTTATCAAAGAGAAATCCAACCTAGAATTAATGAGAAATTTCCTGTCAGAACAACTAATCAATAGTAAAGCTTGCCTATCCAAGTTGTGGGTGCTCGATTGCTGGAGATTTTCAAAAAAAGACTGGACAAACATTTATCTGGAATGGAATAGCTTGGAAGTTGGACTAGAATACCTAAAAGGTCCCTTCCACTCTGTTATTCTGTTCATTCTTGGGTAAATATGATCATCAACATCAAAAAGATTTCACATTGCTGTTTTAGTGAGAGATGATAGATACTGGAAAACATGGATTGTACGACTTATTCCTCCTTCATAAAATACTTTTTGGACATACTCTTTTATATTATCAGGCCAGCTATGCCAATACTATCTTCCCTATAGCACCTTTCCAAAGTTTCAGTCAGAAATCAATTTTGCCTTATAATCAAGGAACAAAGTTCAGATCCATTTCTATATAGACAATAATGCTATAGAAAATGTTCTGATGATTTTAAAACAGTAACAAGTATATTTATCTCTTAAATAATAGGCTCAGTCACCTGTGAAAAGGCAGCTTCCTTGCTCAATGGACACCTTTTTCACAAGTAAATATGCAGAGCTGGGTTTTGGTAACTTGCACCACTGTAGGGCCTGCTCTAGAACTTTCTCCTTGGGATGCAAAGGACGCTCTGAAAAATGATGTTCAGAAAAAGAGTCCAAAGTTTAGTACATGCAGGTATCAGGAAACAGCCAGGAAACTAAACATCAGAAGTATGTTAAGGATATGGTGTATTATATCTTTATGCCGGGACAAACAGAATATCTGATAGAAAAATTGACCCAGACTCTTGAGGTTGAAAAGGACTGGATGAGGAAGAACAAACTCAGATGGATTGTGCCAAACAACCATGCTGTGACCTATTCACAACTGAGCCATGTGAGTGGCATGCTGGTATGCATGGCATGCATGGATATGCATGTTGTTCAACTTGTCCACCATTCACGCAATTGAGCTGCACTTGTGCATGTCAGCCTGCCACTTGTATGGCCCAATTCTCCTCTCTACCACTTGCCAGGCCGCCAAGCTGCAAAGGTTGGGGACTGCTGTTATAGAAGGTATACTTGCTACTGGTAGGTTTCAGGAGTCTGTTTGTAGCCCATAACTTTATTTTGAGGGATGACATATCATTTAACAACCATTCAAAGTTGCCAACAGATCTCCCAAGCACTATATAATAACCCCGTTTCAAAGTTACAAAGCCGATAGTGCTCCTATGTCATTTGCATTTTGAACAATTGCAAAGATACTGCAATGTGCCCACCCACCTAGTCCCCCACTCTATTCTGCCCTGCCAGATCCCCACAGGTACAGGGCCTGCTTTTCCACCTGACAGGGTTCCACAGGAGTCTTCCCACAACCCCCTCACAATTGCTCACTTACTTTTCAAAGATTTCCAGAGTCTAAGAGCTGGGGGAAGGGAAGGAGAACAGGGCACTCTGTTGCCAGGCCACATGACACAAATACCATAAGTTGCATCTTTTTCTGAGTTGCAAATTGCTTCAACCCAGCTACCTGTGTTGTGGTTCACTGGCAGCCAGTGCAGATGGCAGTGGAATTGAACAGTGGGGGAGAACGGGAACCAGTCAAGGAGTCTGGAGAGGACTCAGACAAAGGTCCTGCATCCGATGCAGAGATGGGGCCAGGACTATCTGGGATTGGGGTGCTGCCTTCTGAGCCTTCGGAGTCTGGCAGCAGCAAGGCAGAGGACCTAGGGGAGCCTGTGTTAGGAATATAAGTCACCTAACAGGTATTTGGGTTAGAAATATATAAACCAGGATAGACATTTTAATACTGTCTCTTTAAAGGAATGCAACAGCATGCAATTGGTGTGGTTTCAGCCAAAAGATGGAGCCAGAAAGCTGGGTTGTTTTAGTCTTAAGGCCCGGTCCCACTGGTCGACGGATGCAAAACGCATGCATAAAGGACACAGCGGATGAGCAAAATTTCGGGACTAGCTCCATCCGTTGTCATCCACTCCAAAAAGTGGCAAAAATTTGCATTAAACAGAACGGAAAAGAACAGACAGGGGTAGTATGTAGCGGGGATGTTAAATGGATGTTAATCGGAAGCCTAGCGGATGGAAGCGGATGACACCTCCGAAGGGGTTCTGGGGGAGAATTTCGAAGCGGACGAATAGCAGAAGGGGCGGATGTATAGCGGATGAAGTGGATGCATCACGGACGCCTATAGGAAAAAAAGGGGATGCAGCGTGGATGTATATCGGATGCAAAGTGTTCACTGTGCATGTGGGGAATATGAATTGCGTCAGCTCCGCGGATATAAAGGGATGGCGCACGCAAGCAGTCAGCATACAAGGGAAAGACGTGCTGCCAGATACATCTTGTAGGAACACCATGGTTCGTCAGTCAGGCAAGAAGAGGAAGTCCATGCCTACTCGTTCAAGCCCTGGCAAGAAGGGCAGAACCAGCATCCCACCCCCTGGCACTGACTCTGAAGCTGCTGCTGCTCCTGTGATGGACCAGCCCCAAGCCCCTCAAGCCCCTCAAAGCCCTGCTGCTGAAGGCCCTGCTGCTCAAGCCCCTGAAGGCCCTGAACAATCTCCAGAAGGCCCTGATGCTCAAGCCCCTGAAGGCCCTGCTGAAGCCCCTGCCAGAGGGAGGAAGAAGCAAGGGAAAGAGAAGGGAGAGAGGAAACAGTGCACCATTTCTGAGGAGCATGAGGATGAGGTGCTGCAATGGCTGAGGGAGAACGAGGACCTCTGGAGAAAGGGCCACAGACTGTATCGGGACACCAAGAAGAAGCAGGCAGCTTGAAGAGACAAGGCAGAGAGCCTGGGGTACACTGCAGAAGTTCTCCTTGGATGGTGGAAGCACATGCACACCTGGTATGGCAAGCTACACCTCAAGAAATCCGGGCAGGCTGCTGTCAAGCTCACTGACCAGGAGATGTACATCATGGCCAAGTGCAGTTTCCTGGAGGGTGAGACCCGCCACCGAGGAGCAGCCCCTCTGAGACCCCTCTCCCTCAGACAGCCCACAGACAGCCAGTCCTCTTCCAACCAGGAGCCAGCTACCCTGTCCAGGCAGGTGTTTTCAGAGGGCCCCAAAGCAGAGACCCCCCCAACAGCTGCACTCCCCATGCCGGCAGACTTGGAGGATCCCGAGGAAGATGATGCCCTGCTGTCACAAATGGAGGAAGAAGCAGCAGCCACCAGAGGCCAACCCACCCCCACCCCCAGCTCCAGAGGATGCAGGCAGAGAGGCAGACTGGAGGGCCAGGACCATAGTGTGTTGTTGGAGATCAGGGACACAATGAAGACCAGCACAGAACTTCTCTTTCAGCTGGTCGACTTGGACAGAGCATCCTTGGGCCAGAACACCTTCATCACCTACGTGAGCCAGACCCTGAGGGACCTGCCCGAGGCCCATTACCAGGCAATGAAGCAGAAGATCAGAGCACTTCTGCACAACCCTCAAGGCCCAGATGAAGCTGCTCCTACCCAGTCCAGGTCTGCTCCTCCACCCCAGGCGATGTCACATCCCTTCCACAGCTTTCAACAGCCCCTCACCTACCAAGGCTATGACTACCAGGACTTCCCACTGCAGAAGCAGAACTTCCCAGTCCAGGCCCAGGTTCATCGGATGCCACAGACGCCAGTCCTCACCCAGCTGCAGACCAGACAACACCACTACACTCCTCCCAACCCTTCCTCCACCCCATAGCCAAGCCCGTCAATGGACAATCTGTCATCAGTATTGGGCCTGACATCTCAAGTCCTTGATGAAGGGCCTCTCAACCTCACGGGACTGAGTCAGCTCTCGGATAGCTTCCTGAACACACCACCACCTGTTGTACCCTCGGGGCCAAGCACCCCAATGGTGCCTCAGACCAGCACTCAAGCCACAGCCACTTCCACAGTCTCTGGCCGCTTAACAGCTGAGACTATGGACATGACTCAGAGTGACTGAGAATAGTGTCAGAGACTGAGTTGTTTACTTGTTAAGTTTATCTTTGCTTAAGACACTTTACTTGGTTCATTTTGCTTATTTAATACAGTCATAAAGTTTACCTAAGAAAGTTTATTGTTGCTTAAGACACTTAATACAGTTTACTTGGTTCATTTTGCTTATTTAATAAAGTCATAAAGTTTACCTAAGAAAGTTTATCTTTGCTTAAGACACTTAGTTAACTTGGTTCATTTTTTTTACTTAATAAAGTGTTGGTGAAAACTTTGAAAAAATGGTGAAGCCTTTGCATGCTTGTGGGATAAATAAGGATAGTTGTGGGATAGATAAACCTCCAGTGCAATCATAGTGGGACTGTATGGTCCACCATCCCAGCTGCCACACATATGGACCTTTATTATCAATAACAATTTATTTTAAATAAATTGTTTATTCAACACATTTTAAAATAAACAAAGCTCTTTATTAATGCCCTATTCATTGTAAGACCACTCAACATACATGGCACAATCTCATCAGTGTTATGCCACAGCCTCAAGGATGCATCCATTAATCATCTATCATCCTGTCTTGCCACTCCACTGCTCCAGCTGGGGAGTTGCACCAGTGTTTCAGGAGGTTGCGCTGCTTCTTCCCTTCACGTGAAGCTCTGTTGGGGCCTTGTACATACACAGTGTCTATCAGGTTACATCCTTGCCTCCATTCACCAGGCTCCATGTCCCCATTCCCTTGTTGATGGTTGACAAGTCTGTTCTGCACCCTGAGTAGCGGGTGCACATGAGATTGTGCAGGATGCAGCAAGCTTCCACGATGCTCCTCACAGTCTCTGGGTCATGCTGCATGGTGGTGAGAAGTATCTGGAACCTGTTGGCCAGGATGCCAAAGATGTTCTCCACCACCCGTCTTGCCCTGGACAGCTTGTAGTTGAAGATCCTCTCTTCACAGGTGAGGTATCTTGAACTGTACGGCTTCATGAGGTAGGTTCTGAGGGGGAACGCGTCATCACCAACGATGAAGTAGGGCACATCTTGTGTGTCATTGGGTAGGGGGTCTGGACCTGGAAAACCCATGATGAGGTTGCGTTTCAGCCGATCCTTGAGGTCACTTGCGTTGTATACCTGGTCATCTGAAGCTGATCTGTTGCCTGAAGCATCGATGTACATGAACTTGAAGTCAGCATCAACCATGGCAAAGAGGATGATACTGAAGAAGCCCTTGTAGTTGTAATAAGTGGACCCTGAGTTGGCTGGAGCTTTCCAGGCCACGTGCTTCCCATCTATGGCTCCAAAGGTGTGGGGAAAGTTCCACCTTTGATACCACTCTTCTGCAAGTTTTCTCCAGCCTTGTTCAGTGGTGGGGCACCTGAGGAGCTCCTTCACATATTCTTCAATGATGGCTGTACCACTTCTCTGACCACTTTGCTGATGCTGTTGTGTGGAACCCTCCAGGCATACTGCATGTTTCTGTATGTGGTTCCAGAGGCCAGGTGCCACAGTCAGTGCCACCTTCAGTCCAGGGTCCAGGTTGGGATGGAAATTGGTGCTAGGCTTGGTCAACCTGAGTCTCAGATGCTCTACAAGTTCGTCAAACATGGCTGGTGGCATCCTCATGAAGTGATGGAATGCACGAGGTTCCTCAGCTCCACCATCAACTGGTCATACAGTCCAAATTCCATTCTTCTCACAATCCATCCTCGGACCCACACAGCTGTTGGACGTCTCTTTCTTCTCCTTCTGTGTAAAACTTGATACAGTCTGAACAGGTTTTGGTTCTGGTGATGAATGAGTGCAGCTATCATACGGACTGTGTCATCATCCATGGTGGAGAACAATTGATGATGTTGAAGACCAAGAGCAAGGGTGATGAGGTATGTGCACCACGGCTGCTGGACTCATACTGAGATCCAGATGATTTTCTCCCCCTTTTTATAGAAAATATTGGTTGTCCGCTAGGTGTCCTTCTACATACTCTAGACATACTCCAGACATCCTAAATATATGAGATACATCCCAGATACAAATGTTTTGTCCGTCTATTTCCATGCTACTAATGCTGTATAGACGTTCCGTGTACTTTTTGTTTCCTTCCTCTTTCTGTTTTCAGCTGCAGCGGATGTGAGTTGAGGGAATGGCCAGAGGATGCAGAGAGGATACAGCGGACGTTTAACGGATGATAACGGACATAGAACGTTTGTTGCCCGTATATGTCGTGGATGTACATCGTACATGGTGGAAAGTTCATCTGTTCACAAAGTTTTGTGCAGCTCAAAACTTCTTGCACAGATGAAATCGCAGTGGACGGATGCTCGAGGAATAGAGCGAACGAAAAACGTACACAATGTGTACGTACACAATGGATGCATCGCGTTTTCCAATGGATGGGAAGCTTTTTTAACGTTTTACATCCTCTTTGCATCCGTAAGTGCAGTGGGACCGGGCCTTTAGTCTGAGTCTCAGAAGAGAGTGTGAGTGTATCTTTGTTTCCTTCCGTTGGAAAGTATTGCTGTTGCTCTATTTTTCCTAATTGACTGATATCACTGGATTTAATGTAAGTCTGATACGGAACTGTTTTTGACACTGGACTTTAATATTTGGATTATCCCTGGATTGCAAACTGACTGATTTAACTTGTGAATGACTTTGGATTGCTTATTTTGGACTTTGCTTGACATTTCTGGAAGTAAAATCTACATTTACTGTACAGTTATCTGTGTGCTCTGTGTGTATTATTCCAACACTACTCTCTATGCGTCTCCCTGTATGTGCTCATTCTCCTAACGAGGAATTACCTCAACAGCCTGTTTCCAATGCATGTGTGCGCAGAGCTGCTAGAAGGCAAGAGCAGCTGAAACAAAAGGGACGACTCGGGAGTAAGGCTGGGAGGTGCTTACCCCTCCCATAAGGTATAAAGGTCAGGCCAAGAGGATGAAACCTTTGCAGGAAGCAAAGTAGTTCAATCAGTTCAGAGTCATTCTTGAAGCTCTTCGTCCTTCAGTTGGTTTTTTGTACTTCTGTTGATTCATTTGATACTTCTGTTTTTGGCAGCACTTCACAGAACTGAAAGGTGTGTGCTTATCTTGGGGGACTGTTTGAGATTAATTCCAGCTGGGAATGAAAACAATTCCTAGCATTGAATTAAAATAAGTCTTGTTTTTAAAATAAGTGTGTGCATAATTATGGTTTAGGAAGCCTGGGTCAGAACAACCTGTGCAGCCTAGCAATGAAGCAGTTTGCAGCTGAACAGCATGATTGGCTGGCTTGGAAAATGATGTCCGTTTGTGGAATCCAAGCAATGGACACCTGTACTTTGTGAAGAAAAGCTTAATTCACCAGCAGAGGCAGCCAGTTTTTCTCACTGCTGATAAACGTAGTTCAGATTTCAAACCAGCAGAGAGCTGCTTCCCCTCTCTCAATCCTAGCTAGCATCGTACAGGGTGGGAAGGGAAAAGGGCTACCTTTAAAATAAAATACGGAATAATCATACAGCCTTAAATGTATACAGAGAAAAAAGAAACAAAGTGTTTTACTGACCTAGCTCTCCATTTTCTAAAACTTCAAAGGTCAGCCAAAGATCTCGACTAGCTGTTACATTTCTCATCTTCAGCACTTGATTTGTCAGTTCTTCTGCTCTCATTTTGGGAGAAACCTGTAGGGTAATTAAGTAATAATTTTCAGTCAATCCATAGTACAGGGTATATATTAATACTTCTTTGTCATAAAAAATCAATGATGCCTTAGTGATAGTTATGAACCCCTTTTCTCCACTCAGGAGTGCCCTGGGCAGTTTACACAAAGACACTCTATTACTTACCTTAAGAGTAACACAACAGTCAGGATTTTTCTGCTCCAGATATACTTCCAAGATAATATCGCCAGCCTGTGAGAGCTGTAGAGAGAAAACAGCGGTTGGAGCAATGAATGGCAGAAAAACATAATTGGGCAAAACCAGAAATGCTTCAGTAGCAGTTCCAAATTTTGGGATACCCTTCCTCCCTAGATCAAGGCATACCAGGAGTTGGTGAAAGCGAGCAGACTTCTACCTGAAATGAATGAATGATTTAGGGATGTCATAATTATATAGACCACTCAATTTCATTGTCACTTAATTTCATTGTCACTCAATTTCATTGAGGGCTGGGTTGTGTTTGACTTGGGGGCCATGGTGGGTGTGGCCATGGTGGGTGTGGCTAACTTGGCATCACTTGTGTCGGGGGCATTTGTGGTGGCCTGAGCAGTCTGCTAGTGAAAATGAGCTCCCAAGCTCCATTTTTGGCTGCTACAGCCTCTTGCAGCCCTCTGCCAGCAAAAACAGAGCTTGGGGGGGGGGGCACATGCAGCCCCCTCCAAGCTCCCTTTTTGCTGGCAAAGGGCTGCAGGTGGCTGCTGCAGCCAAAAGCAAAGCTCAGGAGCCCATTTTCACTAGCACAGCACCACAAGCCAGTCTTTCGCTGTTTCCAGGGCAGCTCTGTGGGCCATATCTAAGCACCCCATGGCCACATCTAGCCTTGAGTTTGACATCCCTGATACAGACTCTATTTATTCTATTTTTAATCTACTGCAGTATTATTGTTTGATTGTATTATTATTGTTGTTGTTCTTGTAAAAGTTTTATTTGGGTTTTCACAAAACATAATACAAATAAAATATCTTTTTTTGAGACAAGCATGGTCCCGGGTTATCAGGTCTCCATACAGACACAAACTCAATTTCATGTTAATCTTTGTGTTCTGTTCCATATCTTATTACTATTTTAATATTTTCTCAATAATTTTTCCCTTCCCTTAGTTTTCTCAACCTTGCTTTTAATTATCTCATTCCTTTCTAAATTCAATTATATATATCTTTTTCTAAGTTTCAATATCTTTCTAATCATTATATTTATACTTTTGCCTGGCCTGTTTCAATTTCATATTTTCTTTTCTCAGTAAACAAAATTTTCCCCTGTAATTACTGATTGGAGTATGACACCTTTGTATCTTTTAATTTTTGTCCATTCAACTCTTATTTAAACTTCAATTTATGCCTTTACAATAATAACATTCAATATAACACATAACTTCCAGTCAAATTCTGCTTGGTACATTCTTAAAATACATACTCAGTTCTTTCTTTAAATTTTTATTGGTTTTAAAACAAACATAAACAAACAAAACATAAAAACATGAAGCCATCTTCCATATATATACATACAGTGTGCCGGTTGGTTTACAAATTGTTTTGTGCTACCATTTCGCAGTCTTCAATTACAATTACATAATATATCCTCTCATACTTTCAATCAAATATCAAGTACATTAATATCTTTATTCATCAATCATTGATGAACATTCATTCATGTTTTATAAAATAATCATATTTTACATAGTTTATTTTATAACAATTCTTATTATCCTCCCAGATCTATCCTAGAATCATATTGTAGATATAATTAAAAAAAAAAAGAAAATACATCTTTATATATTTATTATTTTCTAAAAATTTACATATTTCATTACGATGTTTTGTTATCTAACCATTGATAGAATAGATCCCAAATTTTATAAAATTGTTTATCATCTTGTTCTCTAATTTCAAATGTCAATCTACTCATTTCAGCACATTCCAATATTTTCTTAATGATCTCCTCCTGTGATGGTATCTTCTCATTTTTCCAGTTTTTAGCAAATACAATCCTAGCTGCTGTTAATACATTTACAATCAGATATTTCAATTCTTTACTATATATTTCACGCAAAATTCCCAATAAAAAAATCTCTGGTTTCAAGTCTATATGCTTATTTGTTATTTTTTCCAGCCACATGTGGATTTTAGTCCAATATTTTTTAGCATCCAAACATGTCCACCACATATGGTTCTTCTTCTTCTCTCGTGTCGCTACACTTTTCCCAGCCACTGTAGAACACTGTTGGTGTAGGTTGGTGTAGCGTGGTAGAAGGATTCGCAGGTAAACAGATACCTGACAGGGGCCGCGACGTGAACGCTCCTTCTATGGCCCCTACCACATATGGTAATATGAGCCAGGTGTCTGATGACATTTCCAACATTTTTTGGACTTATTCTTGAACATTCTTGCTATTCTTGTTAGGGGAAAGTGCCACCTGTAAAACATCTTGTACAAATTTTCTTTAGAAGAAAATTTGCTGTTGACATTGTCATTTTATAATTTTGAGACCACAATCTTTGCCATTTCTCTAAATCAATCCCATATCCAAAATTCTTCCCCCAAGCAATCATACTTTCTTTAACTTGTTCTTCTTCTAATTTAATTTCAAATAAATATCCATATAATTTTTTAATCACCTTTTCATCAGGACCTGTCAAAATCTTATCTAAATCAGTCAATGTATCATAAAAACCTTCTGTTTTAAAATCTTTATTTTATTTGCGCATTTGATTGTATTTGCGCATATGAAAACCAATTCACCTTTATACCTTGTTCTTCAAATTTTTCAATAGATTTAAGTTCACCCTTTTCATTCAGTATTTCACCATATCTGTTTGTTCCTTTTTGTATATTATAGGATAAGAAAATGCTTCAATAGTCGATAACCAGACTGGAATTTTCAAATAACTTTGTCTTTTAGTCTTCTCCTAATTTAACCACAGAGACTCCCGTATATAATGTCTTGCAAAAGTTTTAACTTTATTCTCACCTTTTTACCGTGCCATATATATTTCAACACGATTTTATTTAAATCTTCAAAATAATCTTTTCCAAGCCTAATTGGAATTGTTTGAAACAAATATAAAATTCTGGGTAATATATTCATCTTGATTGTTGATATTCTCCATATTAGTGACAGTTGTAAATTTTCCCATTTTGCCAAATCTTGTGCGATTATCTGCTGCTTAAGTTTAAAATAATTATTCTCTTTTAGTGTACTGCATCTTGCTGTCAAATATATCCCCAAGTATTTAATCTTATTAGTGACCTGGATTTTCAATAGGTCTGCTAATTCTTCCTTTTGTCTTGATAACATATTCTTTGTCAGAATCTTTGTCTTATCTTTATTTATTTTCAAGCCAGCTACCTTTCCATATGTCTCTATCTTTTCTATCAATTTTGATGCTGTTTCTAGTGGATCTTCCAAGATGAAAACCAAGTCATCTGCAAATGCTTGCAGTTTAAATTCTTCCTTTTTAATTTTCATCCCTTTTATATCCTTTTCTTCTCTAATATTTCTGTTTAACACTTACAAGGTTAACACAAACAACAAGGGTGACAGTGGGCATCCTTGTCTTGTTCCTTTTCTTATATCAATACAGTCTGTCAATTCTCCCTCTATCATTACCTTTGCTGTTTGCTTATGATATATAGCTTCTATTGCTTGAGTAAATTTGTTTGTAAAGCCCATCTGTTCCAGCAGTAACAACATGAATCGCCAGTTCACATTTTCAAATGCCTTCTGTGCATCTAGAAATATCAAAGCCATTTGTTTTTCAGGATGAGCCTCATAGTATTCCAAAGTGTCCAAAATTACTCTCATATTGTCTTTAATTTGTCTCTTTGGCAGAAATCCATTTTGATCAGGATGAATAAAACTGTTTAATTATTTTTAAGTCTTTCTGCCAATTCTGAAGCAAAAAAATTATAATCTGCATTTAGTAAAGAAATAGGTCTATAGTTCTTAATTTGTAATGGATCGGCCTCCTCTTTTGGAATAAGTGTAATAAAAGCTTCTAACCATGTTTTAGGTATCCTCTTTTTTGACATAACTTCATTCATAACTTCTAACAATGGAAGGTTCAACGATTCTTGTAATGTTTTATAAAATTCTGCCGAAAGTCCATCTGGGCCTGGTGCCTTTCCATTATTTTGCTTCTTGAGTGCTTCAGTTAGCTCCATCATCGTTATAATGCTTTCTAACATTGTTTCAATCTCTTTAGGTATCTGGGGTAGATTAGCATTCTGTAGATACTGTTTAACTCTTTCCTCATCAATGTTCTCTTGTGGATATAATTTCTCATAATAGTCTCATATGATTTCCTTCTTCTCTTTGCTACCATAGCAAACTTGGCCTTGTTCATAAAAAAATAACTATAAGGGAATCTCTGGCTTAAAATATTATAAAATCAAAAAGGAGAAAGAATAAATAACAAGAAAAAAAAGAAATCAGTCCAGTTTCAAAATATAAGATCATGTATAAAAAATCCAGCAATGAAAAAAAAAAAATTACTTTGACATTCTTGTTTAAAATCGCCGCTTAATCACTTCTGTCAAAACTTTTACAGATTCTTTCTTTCCTTTAGGGTGTCCTTTCAAATCTTAAAATATAAAAAAAGTTCTCACCAAACCAGCACACTCTCTCTTTCTGGTCTCTTCCGTTTCGGAGCTGTCCCAACTTCAGCAGCTTTAATGGCTGCCTCTTTGCCACTGGCAAAAAAAGCTTCTCCTGGATCTACCAGGGACTTTGTGATATCCCTGGGATTGTCAGGATGCACTCTTTACATTCGCCATATCTTCGGGACGGTTTAGATCCGATTGGACCATCAAGGAGCAAAGATATCGGCAGCAATCTCAGACCTCCAAGATCACATGCTGTATCGTCATGATGCCAGCTCCACCCTCCAAAATACACACTAAGTTCTTAAAGAGAAAGTATATATATAACAATAATAAATAAAATACTTATTGTGTTATTATTTTTAAGATATGTGAAGCTGGGTGTTGGTTTGACTACAGTGGCATACAAATATCATAAATATATGATCCAAGATGTTTATTTAACACATTTCTGTACACTTGCCCACAGAATAGGGTACTGGGAGTGCAGGAAGCTATGGGCAGCTTTTTGAACTTTTTGAAATGAAATCCAGACTCCAAAATGACTGTTCTTATTTGTGGGAGATGACCAGGCTGAGCCTGAGGAAGAGGTCAAACATATCATAAATCATAAATTCCTGTGCTCTCACAAGAGATCCAAATCCAATCCATCTTGAATGCCTCTATCTCCTACTCATTTCCCTTAATACCCGGTTGGTCAGATTCTTATAGAGAGCTTAAGCTTGCAATACTCTTTATTCTTTACTCATTTGAACTGCCTGAACATCCTGATTTCCTTGGGGCTTGATGGATACTTCTTGGATAAGAAGCAAAACATTTTCAAAGAAAAACAAGAAATCCAGTTTCCTCTTGAAAAAGCAGCTTTGGGATAAGATGAGAATATTCCTAGCACAGTCCAATGTGTTCATTAGCACCTGACCGGGAGAGTTTCTGACAGTCAGATCAAGATTCTCCTTCATCCTCGTGCTTTTAACTGACTCCACTGCCAAATGGGACCCGCCACTCATTGAAACCAATGACCTCATCTTGGATAGTTACCCAAACTTCCTTACCAGATTTAGAGAGAATTTTGGGGACCTTATTCGGATAGAAATTGCAGAACAATATATCTTCCACCTGCACAAAGCAACAACTCTGTCAGAGCATATGTTGAAGATTTCAAGCTCATTGCAGCAGATCTCCACTGGAATGAACAAGCCTTAAAGCTGCAATTCAAAATGGGGCTCAACAAGGCCATAATGGCATAACTCACACCGAAATAAAACATAATAGGGAGCAAACAGCTTCTTAAAAAATGATGACCCCCATATATGAACATAAAGAAGAATACTGATATACCAAAATCAAACACAATAGGGAACAAATAGCTTCCACAAAAAAATGAGCATACATATGTACCTCACAAGCAAGACCAATGGAAACATGTCATTCTTCAAAGAAAACAACCAAGAGCAAAGAGCCCACTATCCACCCTAGTCCATTCCAATGAAGCCCCTGGAATGGAACAATCACATTCATAATCTCTCCCTGGAAGAAAATATACAGAAATTCACAAAAGAGCATTCATCAGTAGTTTTTAAAGAAGCAAAACCCAGCATTCCTACGACAAGAAGAAAAATATTACAGATTTCCCTAGGAAAAAAGGGTGAATATTGGTGACAGGAGATTCAATTCTCAGGGAAACAGAAATTATAGTTTGCAGACCAGACAGTCAATCTCGGGAGATATATAGTGTCCCTGGAACAAAAATAAAAAATGTAACTTAGTATTTTATTAAAATAATCAGCCCCACGGTTTACTATCCCTTTCCTCTGTTACATGTGAGAACCAATGACACAGCAATGAATCTGAAAATAATAACAGGAGATTATGAACAGCTAGGGAAGAAAGTTAAAGAATTAGGAGCATAAGTGGTGTTGTCATGCCCTTATTGGAGTCTGATTTTGAAGGGGAGATTGGGCAGCTGACAGGGAGTGGGAGTGTGGCTCTGGTGGCTGTGGAAGAAATGGGGGAAGGGCACAGTCTGACTGGGTATTCAGAGGAAGACCTCAGGCCACCCCCTCTTCATCCTCGAGTACGCAGGGAGCAACAGAGAAGGGAACAATGTGGCTTATGGGAGAGAAAAAGGCTCTGATCCCTTTCATTAGTTGCAGTTGGGAGAACAGGACATAAGAAGGGCATTTGCACACAGCACCTTGTTGGAAGCAAAGCATGCATTATCTTTGTCGAGGCTTATCTGGGTTTTGATGTCCTCCCAACTGTGTGTGCTTTGTTATCTTTTGGAAGTCTGCAATTTATTATCCTGGCCTGTCATGTTAATGACTTCAGCATGGTTTGTGTTGGTTTTTTTTATTTCTAATTTATCTGTACTTTGGGTTCAGACTGCATTTCTTCCCTTTATGGACTGTTTTTGGAAGAGTTTGATCTCCAGCTGAGGATAACTGGACACTGGGGGCCAAGTTGGAGGTAATAAAGGGAATTTATCTACTTTTGTGCCTTTGTTATTTTTGTGCCATGCCCCAGGTCATCACAGGTGTTTTCATCTATATTTCCAACAAAAGGCCAACTTCCAATGAGGGAGCAAAGGATTTTAGAAATGAACCACTGGAAACAATTTATTTGGAAAATGACTGGCTCATCTTATCAAAAGGGCCTTAAACTAAAATTGAAGGGGTAGGGGGCCAACCTTCATGACTTATAAAACTTAATTCCAAGCAAAAACCATTAGATAACAATCGAGGAAAGGATTAAAGAGAAAAAAGAAATAAAAAAAAAGAAAAATAATAAAATAGAGAGTGATGGAAAGGATGTAAAATCTCAGTTACAAAATAGGAGATGGAAGAAACATACCCAAGACCAATAAAGAACTCAAATGCCTATACACTAATGGTCAAAGTTTAGGGAACAAACAGGGTGAATTTGAAGTATCAGTACATGAAGGCAGATATTAGATATCGTATTTTTCAGATTATAAGATGCACTCAACCCTCCCCCCCAAAAAAGTGGGTGGAAATGTCCATGCATCTTACAGAGCAACGATGAGAGTTAGCACCTTTTTGTTGTCGCGTGCTGAAAGTACGCATGTGCGCATGAAAGAGTATGCATGTGTGCCTGAATTCATAATGCAATGCACATGTGACTCCCTGCGCTCCCCCTAACCCCTACGCATGTGCATGGGATCCCCAGCTCCCCCACCCCCTGCACATGGGCACACATCTCCCACATGTGCCCCACTCCCTGTGCATGCCTGGCAGATACCTGAAAATCAGCTGGCTGGTGAGAGGCATGCGTGCATGTGCAATAAACAGCTGGGGTGATGGCTCACGTGCCCACAGAGATGGCTCTGCATGCCACTTCCAGCACTCGTGCCATAGGTTCGCCATCACATTTATAGAATCACATTTATGGCCTGTTTTTAACCTCCCGAAGCCTCCACACATGGACAGATCACAATCCAGTGACAGTTAATTGGAAAGGACAAAAGAAAAAATGGAGATGGGCATTGAACCAGTCAACAGTAAAAGATGAACAAAACTATGGAAAGAGAAATGGATTTTTTAAAAAGAGAAAAAGAAAGAACAAACCTCACTACAAAATATATGAGGTACTGCCAAAGAGTATATTCAGGAATTAGTTATAACCTATATGGGGAAAAAAATAAGAAAAAAACTAAACCAAAAGATGTTAGAAGAAGAACATAAAAGATTGGAATTAGAATTACAGAAAGAAAAAAAGGCTTTAAAAAGTCAAATGGAATTAATAAAAAACATAAACTGAATCTGCTACACAAAGAAGAATTGGCTCAAAAAATTAAAAACATACCTTCCTAAAGGAATGCTGGGAAACTGTATTTTAAAGAACATTTGAGGGAGGGATGCAGAATAGCCCTTCTCTGCCTGAGACTATAGGGACCTGGCATCAATCAAAACAATCAATTGTTTGTGAAGCAATTGATCAACTCTGACAGGGTAAGCCATTAGTATCTGAAAATAAGAGAAAACTCCACTCCCTTCTAGAACTGATGGTGTTACCTAATTTGGTAATGAAACATTTGCAAGAAAATCATCAAGCTCGGAAAGCACCAAGGATCCCATAGTTCAACCCTGAGCTACAAATATTCTCTTTTATCAATAGACACTTTTTGGTTAGAGGGACTCAGAGCCTGCCTTATATGAGATGACTCCCAGTGGATTTCATTCTAAATGTTGGTATGATTTCTGTAAATAAGGAATGTAGAATTATAATGGTTCTTTGATCCTTCATACATAAAAAATACAAAGCTAAAGGATAAACAAATAAAAACTAGATTTGAAAAAGAAAAGGCTCAGAAAAGAAAAAGAGTGAAAGTGTAAGGAAGAAAGAAAGCTGAAAAAGAATGACTTTCAACTTTCTTTAGTACAGATATAAGTAAAAATATATTAAACTCTAAGATTAACATTTGTCTACATTATTTCCATAATCCCATATCTAATCATAAAGGCCTCAGATCAACTTTTAATTTCAGTTTCTCACAAAAAGTCCAATAATGTTTCATATCACTTTAATCACTATTTGTTAACGAAACCACAACTGAACAGGAATGGAAAATCCTAACTAGTGTAACCCATGCTTCTCAATTTTGGCAACTTTAAGGTGCATGGACTTCAATTCCCAAAATTCTCCAGGTAGCATGAAGTTCTCCCATTTTAAACTTGCCAAGACTGATCCACAGATAGGGATTTTTCCATTCCTCTTTTACTGGATCATAATTAAAGTTTGCGATTCTCTCCCTTCTGCTGGCCACAACGGGGCATTCCCCCTTCCCAGAGCAATTATAATACAAAATCCTCATTCCCACCTCACAGCAATCATAATGCAAAATCTTCACCCCCCCACCCCATCCCACAGCAAACACAATTCCTCACTAACCTGCTATCCAGCTCCATTCTCCTATGTGCAGGGAAACAAAAGTAAACTGTGAGACTACTAGGTTGTTTTTTTTTTTTAATGCAATTAGTCCTTCCGATCTCATGAAGTTAGAAGGTCAGATTGAACTTTTTTTTACTGGAAGTCACATGGTCTTCTTTTGTTGCGCTGCATGCCAGAGAACAGAGCTGGAAAGCAGGTTAAATAAGGGAATTATGATTGCTGCAGGATTTTGCAGTAGGCCATCCAGGACAAAACGGGCCATGGAATGGGGCATATATGCCCCATGTCCCTTTTTCACTAGCAAAAGGACTGCGGGCTGATCCTTTGCTATTTCCAGGCCAGCCCTGCAAGCCGGATCTAAGCAGCCCATGGGTTTTGAGTTTGACACCTCTGTGTTAGAGCAACCACCACCTGGCCTCACAAGCTCCTGCAGAGGAGTATGAGGAGTTCCTTTGAGATGGTCTCCCTTCTGCCCTTGCCATGTTACCATGAGAACTCAGACTTTGAAGACACAAGAGAAGGAAAAAGCAGAATAGAAAAACTCTTGGAAGAGGAGGGGGGCCAAGATGAAGGGATGGATGATCTAGGAGGTGTCAGGCTGAGCCCAAGGGAAGGGTCACGTCAGATCCCTATTGTGATATTGCCCATTCATATGGGGAGGGAACACGGATTCTTTTAAGCCCATGTCACACTGAACCAACGGATGCAAAGAGGATGTAAAACGGACAAAAAACCTTGCCATCCGTTCGAAAATGCGATGTACTCACTGCCTCCGTTTGACTTCCTCTCTATCTGTACAGCATCCGTTCATGGATGTTTCATCCGCTCCGAAAGTTTTGGGCTGCCTAAAACTTTTGCGCGGAAAATGTATCCAGTTCGTCCGTTCTGCATCCGCTACGCATCCGCTACGCATCCATTACGCATCCGCTATATCCGCAAGGCATCCGCTACACATCCGCGCAACTCCATCCGCCCGGGCATAGGGAGGAAGCGGAATGGACGCAGAACAGATGCAGAATGGATGCCTAGCGGATGCAGCACGGAAACAAAGCGTTTAAAATGGAAAAAATGTTCGCAGAGGGGACCTATCTCGGATATTAAGGATGTCTAGAGGATGCCTAGCGGAAAACCTATACTGCCTATAAAAAGGGGGAGCAACTCGCCTGCATCTCACTTTCAGAACAGCAGCCCAGCGGTGCAGACCTCTGCAGCCTTCATCTGCCTCTTCCTCTTCCACAGCATCCAGTCATGTCCACCGTGGATTGAAACAAAGTCCTTTCGGCAGCCACCATCGTTCTGCAACAGTGCGAAGCCATCTGCAGGCTCTGTGAACACTACTGCGAGAAGAAAAGGAGCCACCCAAAAAGAGTCTGGGTCTGAAGATGGTTCACCAGAAGAGCAGAGGACGGACTGTACAACAAGCTGATGGTGGAGCTCAGGAGCGAAGACACTCGGGCGTTCCAGAACTTCATGAGGATGCCTCCAGCCATGTTTGACGAAGTTGTGCAGCGCCTGACACCCAGGCTGACCAAGGCAAACACCAGCTTCCGGCCCAGCCTGGAACCTGGGCTCAAGGTGGCACTCACTCTGCGCCACCTGGCCTCAGGGACCTCCTACAGGAGCATGCAGTACGGCTGGAGGGTGCCATCCAACACCATCAGCATTGTGGTCAGAGAAGTGGTGCAGGCCATCATCGAAGAATACAAGGAGTAGCTCCTCCAGTACCCCTCCACTGAAGAAGGATGGAAGAAAGTTGCAGAGCAGTGGTATCAGAAGTAGAACTTACCACACACCGTTGGAGCCATAGATGGCAAGCACGTGGCCTGCAAATCTCCAGCCAACTCGGGGTCCACTTATTTCAACTCCAAGGGCTTCTTCAGCATCATCCTCTTCGCCATGGTTGATGCTGACTACAAGTTCATGTACATCGATGCTTCAGGCAACGGCTCCTCTTCAGATGCCCAGGTATACAACGCCAGTCACCTCAAGGAGGGGCTGGAACGCAACCTCATCATGGGCTTCCCAGATCCAGAACCCCTGCCCAACGACACACAAGATGTGCCCTACTTCATCGTGGAGGATGATGACTTCTCCCTCACAACCTACCTCATGAAGCCCTACACCTCCAGACTCCTCACCTGTGAAGAGAGGATCTTCAACTACAGACTGTCCAGGGCAAGACGGGTGGTGGAGAATGCCTTTGGCATCCTGGCCAACAGGTTCCAGGTACTTCTCACCACCATGCAGCATTGCCCAGAGACTGTGAGGAGGATCATGGAAGCTTGCTGCATCCTGCACAATCTCATGCGCACCCGCTACCTGGTCTTGCAGAACAGGCTCGTGGACCTCCAACAAGGCAATGGGGACATGGAGCCTGGGGAATGGAGGCAAGGGCGAAACCTGATCGACACTGAGGATGTGCAAAGCCCCAACAGAGCCTCACATGAAGCGAAGAAGCAGCGCAACCTCCTGAGACAATGGTGCAACTCCCCAGCTGGAGCAGTGGAGTGGCAAGACAGGATGGTAGATGCTTAATGGATGCTTCCTTCAGCCTGTCTCATCACACAGATGAGATTGGGCCATGTATGTTTGGCTGGCCTACAATGAACAGGGCGTTTAATAAAGAGTTGTGTTTATGTTGACATGTGTGGATAATTATTACATTATTATTGATAATAAAGGGCCGTAGGTGTGGCACCTGAGAGGCTGGACCATACAGTCTCACTATGCTTGCACTGGAGGCTTATCTATCCCACAGCTATCCTTACCCATCCCAGTGCTATATTAACCCTTCCCACAAGCATGCAAAGGCTTAAACCATTTCTAAAAGTTTCCAGCAAGACTTTATTAAAAAAAAGAAATGAAGCAAGTGTGTGAATCATAAATAGACTTTATTAACAACAAGCTATAAGACAAAAATGAGTCTCTGGCACTCCTCTTGGTCGCTCAGTCTCAGGGGTGAAGGGTGCAGGTGCTGTGGAGGTGGCTGGTGCTGGAGTGCTTGTCATCAGCTCCTCCAGAAGCAGAAGCAGCAGAAGCGCCAGCCCCAGAAGAGCGAGCCCGTGCTGCAGAAGCCCCAGCAGAACCAGAGTGAGGGCCAGGGGAAACCCCTTGGGAACGGCATGGAAGAGATCGGTCCTAGGGACGGATCCAGAGGCATGACAGCCCAAGACTTGGCAAAGGAAGTGAAAAGTGAGACAATGGGGGTGATCAGTGAAAATTGACAGAGAGAAGTATCTGATCCTCAACAACTAAGTGACCTGGAGAAAGTGATTGACAAGTGAGTCTCCATTGAGAGCAATTTGGTGATTTGATAGTGGGAGCAGAAGATTAGTGATCAACGATAATGAGTGCCCATTGGAGTAGGGGAAGTGAGCAGAGACTGAGACCCGAGCTGTTTAATCTGTTTGAAAATGCCCAGGACAGGCAAGTTGATTATTTGACTGACTATTTTGAGGGGATTGACGAGGAATGTTTAAATAGACTGAAAAAAGGAAAAAAAAACAGACAAAAGGTACTGAAGGAGAGCAAAAAGAAAATTTAGCTGGGACAAAATTTAGCTTGTACAGTGACTGTGCATATTAGCAGGAAGAAGACGTCTTGTAGACATCTTGAAATGAACAAAGCAGATGGTGGAATATAAAGGACACTAATTGCTTCAAGTTTTGTTAGAGACATTTGGACTTCTCAGATATAAGAATAAATATGAAAATAAAGAGAAAATATAATTGTAGGAATTGAGTTTTTAGTCACAGGGCAAAAGGGGAAAAAAGAGGTACTGTGAGTTAATATTAATAAGTTAATATTTACAATATATATGGATTGTGATTTTTCTATTTTTCTACGTTTTACCTTATCCTTTTCTATATAACCTTATTTAATTGAATCAACTGGATTAACTGGATTAACCATAATAAAATAGTAAAAGAGATACCAATATATCAATATATTAACTCTTATAGACTAAGTTTATATTACAGTTTCATCATACTTTCGAAGATGGCAGCGTATAACTAGCAAGGTGAGGCTCTTGCTCCAATGGTCATTTGATCGTGAATGGGTCCCTACAATTTCCCTTCCTGATTAAAATAAATAGTTGATTGTGGGAAGATTTGCTGTTCATCCCTGATCAAAAGAGACTCTGTTAGGTCACCACCTGTATCAGTTATCGGCAAAAATCACCCAAACCAGTGACTGTGACTGGTTTTGGGAGCGCTTGCCATCCTTGTGGCCACCCTAAAGGACTGCTTGTGCCAGGGATCCCAGAGCACCGAAGCTACTGTTTCCTTCAAAACGCTATAGCCCAGAGCCCGTTGGAGCCTTTCTCACCTATAAAGACCTATAAAACCATCACCTGCACTGGAGATCCCAAGGAGCCGAAGCTCCTAATTTCTAAGGCAGCACTGTAGCCCTAAACCTGTTGGAGTCTTGATCAACGGCAGAGCTCCAACCGCCGAACTTCCAACAGCTAAGAGCCTGATCCCGGAGTGATAACCTTCAAGTAAAACTGCTGCCCAAACTGCCCCCTACATCATTGATTATCTGCGATCATCAAATCCCACATCGGAGGTCCTGATCTCAGAGTGCAGCCCTGCTAATTCACGCAGTAGCCTAATTTCTAAGATCACTGACCAAACACAAGGGGATCCATGAGAAGACAGACCTAATCCCTAAGATTGCTAGCTGATGATCTGAAGTAATGAGTGAAGATTAACCTTCTGCCAAAAGACTTCATCGTTACCTTCAGCCTAATATATGCCCAAAGACAAGAAGATCCGTGTGAAGACAGATCTGGTTCCCAAAAATCACTAACTGAAGATCTGAAGAAACGAGTAAAGAGTAATCTTCTGCCAAAAGACTTTCATCTGTACTTTCAACCTAATATATGCCCTCTTCCTATACTCCCCAAGACCATCCAAACCAAATCTTCTCCTCTTCCTCCCATTATTCTCTTCCTGCCCTAATTTTTCCCAATATAACTCTGTTTAATTGATTAACTGATCTTACTAAATGATTAATTAATTTTTACAATTATTTATCATTAGTGAGTAATATATTATTATAGATTACCATGGACTAGTGGTTATTGATTAGTTTGGTTAACTATTTTGAATATTAGTATGTTTCGTGCAAATTAATGATTAGGACAATTAATTGACTAGTGTGATTAGTATAATAGACTGTTTGATTACCACAATACCTTGTTTGATTGAACAACCTAATCAACAAACCATCTCAACAAACCCACCATGCCAGGAAAACAATCCAATGTCAAATCTCAACCTAAAAAGAAAGAAACTCCTACTAAAGAACCACAAGACTCTTGCTCTTGCCTTAATTTGTAAGGAATTTTTAGAGAAGAATGAAGATTACATCAAATGTTTTCTTTGTAACAACTATGCTCACCATAATTGCTTAGGATTACCCAAGCAAATGGCTCTATTCCTAAAAACATCCGCCAATGCTTTTCCATATTTCTGTCCACCATGCAGACCCAAACTAGAAAAATACATTACCCTGCTTGAAAGAATTGATAGCATTGAAACATGTATAACATCCCTTGACACCATTGTAGCACCCCCGGACACTATACAAACGAGATTGGCAAACCTTGATTGAAAAAAAAGAGACAGCACTAAAAATGAACATCAAACATCTACAGACCATATTTCTACTCAACAACCACAACCAAAACCCAAACCACAAAAAACAACAAATCCTACAAATATTGATATCCCCATCCTCATCAAAGAAGTTGTTGAGCATGAACAGAAGCGACCAAATGCCATCTTATTTGGTCTAGATGTCAATGATAATGATGACATCTCTAATGTTCGAAACATCATCAGAGAAAATCAAGCATCAACCATCTCCCCTGAAGAAATACTTGATATTTCCTGTGTTGGTCCTGAGCTTAAAAACAAAGAGAGCTTGATGATCCCACGCCTCTGCAGGGTTGTTTGCAAAAACGAAACAAGCAAACGCAAATTCATTTTTTCAATAAATTCACTCACAAAGAACAACAACAACCATAAGAACCTTCATTCTCTCCCTGATCTAAACTTACAGCAACCTGTATGATTCTAGGAGCTACGTTCTGAGCTTAAAAGATTACATGAATTAGGTAATACAAATCTATACATTGATTACCATGCTGACTGTATCAAAAGCAAGAGCCTCAACCCATGTCACAATATCCATCACCCAAACATACAACGTAAGGGATGCACGCCCTTTACTTCCTCCAGACCCACTACTTCATATCTTAAATGCAAACTACTTAATGCAAGAAGCCTCTCAAATAAGATGCATAAATTCCTCATCCTTCTAAGCTCAGCCACATTTGACATTATATTTGTCTGTAAGACATTGTTAAATGCGTCTTTCCCAGACTTCATTACCACTACAAGAGAATATCAAGTTTTTCAGTCAGATTGCAAAATCCGTACAGGTGGTGGAGTTGCTATATTCCATAAAAAGTCTCTAAATCTAAAAAAGATCCAATTATACAAGAGCTTGCTCTTCCCAAGACCATCATCATCAACTGTCCATAAACATCTCAATCCATTTCTTACTTTGCTATCATGCCCCTGACTATGATATAATTCATGCAAACAAGCTAACTTCACTACTGACATGGGCTGCCTCCTGCCCACACCCTCTCATTTTTCTTGGTGACCTCAACTTACCTCTTATAAATTGGACACAAAACGAATGTACATCTGAAACCATTCATACAACCCTGGACAATGCTGTCAATCTCATCTTCTGCAATAGTTTGAATTCATTTTATGGAATACAAATTAAAGAACACTTTCCTAACAGTGACCACAGCATGATTGACTTTTGTCTCAAAATATGTCCTCACAAAAATCACCGTAACGACAGGATCCCCAATTATAACTTCAAAAAAGGCAACTATGATCTTATAGACAACGATCTCTCATCTCTTGATTGGCAAATTCTATTCACTGGATGCAATACTGTTGAAGACCATTACAACATATTTTTACTTGAAGTCAAAAGAGTCATAAAACAATAAGTACCAATAACAACTCCCAAAACCAGAAAAAACAAATGACCCATAACAATAAGGAAGCTCCAATCCAAAAAAAAATCCCTTGTATTTCTGGAAAAACAAATCTGGTCACGTTACCAACTTTAAAAGCCAATACAAAAATTTACGCCACCAAATAAAGACTGAATGTATTATAACAAGAGGAAAACCTATGCACCAATTCGACCCGCGCTTTCTACAATTTTGTAAACAACAAACTAAAAGACTCAAGGTCCATCCCACCCTTAAAAGAACCAAATGGTAAAGACTGCAATGATGACACCATTAAAGCCAACCTCTTTAACACATTCTTTGGCTCAGTATTTGTAAACAGCAATGGATCATGCCTGATATTTCCTAGTCGAACCACAGACAACTACAATTATCTAATACATATCGATTTTACAGAAGACAATGTTGAAAAAGCACTACACAATCTAAAACCATCTTTATCTATTGGACCGGACGGAGCTTATGCCTACTTCTTAAAAAAGCTATTCACTGCCATCACTGAACCTCTAAGCATAATCTTTGAAAAATCTTTCAGGACCAGCTCCTTGCCAAATCTATGGTCACTAGCCACAGTCATTCCTATCTTCAAAAAGGGAGACCCCAGCTTAGTTGAAAATTACAGATCAATCTCTTTATACTGCGTCACCTGTAATGTCATGTAATCAATTATTAACCAACCCATTATCCTCCACTTAGAGACAAACAACCTACTCTCTAACAAACAGTTTGGTTTCAGAAGGAAACTGTCCTGTAATCTGCAACTCTTGCACTGTAAAAACATATGGACTACACAACTTGATCAGGGCAAAGCAATTGATGCAATTTACATATACTTCTATAAAGCCTTTGATTCAGTGGTACATGACAAACTACTCCTAAAACTAAGGTCTTATGGTATCTCTGGATACCTGCATAACTGGATAGAAGCATTCCTGTCAAACAGGCAACAAATGGTCAAAATTGGGAGCGTCCTATCAAATCCTGTACCTGTCAACAGTGGTGTCCCCCAAGGTAGTGTTCTAGGACCAATTCTCTTCATACTCTACATAAATGACCTCTGTGATCATGTTAAGAGCAACTGTGTTCTTTTCGTGATGATGTAAAGCTATTCAACACCACTGACAATGCTGCTACCCTTCAAATAGATCTTGACTATGTGTCAGAATGGTCAAACAAATGGCAATTTCAGATCTCAACAAATAAATGCTCTATCTTACATATTGGAAAAAAAATCAGAAAATAAAATACAAGCTGAATAGTCAAGACCTTGCTGATGACAAAAACTTTGTCAAGAACCTTGGAGCACTCATCTCAAATGATCTAAGTGCTAGAGCCCACTGTAACTACATAGCCAAAAAGGCATTAAGAGTTGTTAACCTAATCTGTTATACGATCATATATAGTTATTAAGATTAAGTACTTTAACAGGCATAAGAACAATACCCAGTGGAATTGGAAATTATTAATTGGAATTGGAAAGTATTAGAATTACCTAATTAGGAAAATTGCACTTTGCACTGACACAGAAAAAGAGAACAGAGATAGCAATGTACACAAAGCAATGGCTAAACCTGTTCCAAATTTTTGCAGATGATGAAGGAAGAATCCTCATGGGAGAAGTACAAATAACCCCCCCTCCAAAATGCTGTTAATAGCAATATACATCCCAAACGCTAACCAAAAAGAATACTATAGTAAGCTACACCGGAAAATAGAAGAACTGGAACAGGACAACATATGCATTATAGGAGATTTTAATGCAGTAGTAGATATAGAAAAAGATTACACTAAAAAAAGAAATAGGAAAAAGAGAAAAACATTGCCAAATACCTTCTATAAACTGACACAAGAACTAAATCTTTAAGATATATGGAGAGAATTCAATAGACAAGAGAGACAGCATACATTCTTTTCAAACCCTCAGAGTTCCTGGTCCAGGATTGATGTGATATGGATGGATACAGAAGTAGCAAAAGATGTAGAGAAAATAGAGATATTACCAAACACATGGGCTAATCATAATCCTCTGGTAGTGAAATGGAAAGGGAGGAAAAAGAGGGGAAGATGGACTTTTAATAAAAAAATTTCTAATGGATAAAAACTATATATTAATGGCAGAAAAGGAATTAAGACTATTCTTGAAAGATAATATGAATGACCAAACGACACTACAAAATTTATGGGACACAACCAAAGTGTACATTTGAGGTCTAACAATTGCATATGGAGCAAAAAAAAATAAAGATAAGAAAAAATGACAGACCTGCAAGAGAAACTCGAAAAATTAGAATATAGACTCCAAAAAGAACCACAGAATGAAGAAATTGAAAAAGAGAGGGAAGGTACCAAACATAAAATAAATTTGACCCTGCAAGATGAAATGGCACGGAACCTCAGGATAATAAAGCAAAATTACTTTGAACATGCCAACAAACTAGGGAGATGGTTGGCCCATAAACTGAAAAAAGAGAAGGAGAGAAAAACAATACAATCCCTACAGGATGAAAACAGAATCTCATACCATTTGGCAGAAGAAAAACAATCTATTGCCCAAAAATATTTCGCTGCATTGTATTATACTCACAGTGAGATATCAGAAGAAAGGATTACTCAATATTTGAGTGGAAAAAATTATCTACAATCCCAGATCCAACAAAGGAAATCACAATGATTGAAATAAAAGAAGCAATTAGCAAACAAAAGTACAATAAGTCTCCAGGAACAGATGGGATCCCCACAGAATTATATAAGGAATTACAAACACCACTGGAACAGCTAATGTTGGACTTGTGAAATGAAATATTAGAACAAGCAAAACTGCCAAATTCATGGACAGAAGTCTATATCACCCTTATCTTAAAAGAAAACACCAATGACCAACAGATACAAAACTACAGACTGATTTCATTACTTAATGTGGACTATAAAATATATGTCACAATAATTGCCAAAAGAATTTTAAAAAAATTATATGGGTATATCTACCCTGATCAAAACTAATTTGTACCGCAGAGATATTTAAGAAACAACACCAGGCTGATAATGAATGTACTTGTCATGAGGTGCTCCATTCAAAATCCAAGAAAGAAATATTTAGACTCTTTAAGTTAGAGAAAAGATATCTTTTACTGAAAATGAAGTGGTAGCAACCAAAGAATTCTGAATCTGAGAAATTAGGTATGCAAATCACATATAGAAAGTGATGGAAATGTTCCCACCCCCAATAGTTCAGATGAAACTTCCAATTAGAAATTGTGAATATGATCATGTGGGCATCTTCAGGTGATGATGAGGCCTCTGTCCATTGACCTTGGCATATTTTGATAACGGGTTGCAGTTGCGCAGAGAAAAGAAAGCTAAGCGAGAAATAGAAACCTAACTCTGATGTATGCTCCCCCCTCCTCATTTACACAACAGAAAAATGTAACACCTCCAGCACACTTCCCAAACTCATCCCCTCCCCCCCCATTTCTTATGACAGCTGAAAGATGCAAAGCGATAGTAGAAGATCTTGAAGGCTGACAGTACTAGAGTATTATGAGGCACACCCTGACAAGCAACTGGTGTTAATGTTCATGGAAGCACAAAAGGCCTTTGATAACTTGAATTGGAACTTTTTTTATTAATCAATTACATTTAATGAATTTCAGAGTAACATTTGTAGATATGATCAAAGCCATATATACTACTCAAACGGTGAAGATAATTTTGAATGGCGAGCTAACAGAAAAATTTAACATATTAAAAGGAGTGAGACAAGGTTGCCCATTATCGCCACTATTATTCATTATTGCAGCATAGGTACTACTAAAACAGATTAGAAATAACCAAGAAATAAAAGGTTTGAAAATTAGAACAGAAGAATACAAAACCCAAGCATTTGTTGATGACATAGTGTTTATTCTGGAAGACCCTCTGGAAACAGGGCATATACTGTTATTTGGCAGAGTGGCGGATTAAAAATAAATAAGGAAAAAAACAAAGATACTAACAAAAAATATGACAGTGAAATAGAAGGAAGAATTGGAAAGGAAATTAGGGATCCAAACAACAAAAAAATGGAAATTCCTTGGGGTATAGTTGACAGCCAAATGCTCATCGATAAAAACAGACAATTATGAAAAACTGCTAAAACACAAAAATATTTGGAAAATTGGAGGAAACTCCAGATATCACTGACAGGGAGAATTGCCACTATCAAGATTACCCAATATGCTATTTCTCTTTCAAGTAAACGCAATAAAACTAGGTAAAACCTTCTTCAAAGAACTGAACAAAGCAATTAAAAATTTTATTGGCAAGGGGAAAAGGCCCAAATAAAACTTAAATTTCTGCAAGTTAGGACAAAGGAGGGTTCGGACTTCCAGATTGGGAACTCTATTATCAGGCCACAATAGCAATATGGATTAAAGATTGGATAAACCTAAAGAATAAAATATTACTGACACTAGAAGGACATGACATGCAAATTGACTGGCATGCTTTCATGTGGGAAGGGAAAAGAAAATTTCATTCATATTTCCAAAGACACCAAATTAGAGATACACTATTAGGGGTTTGGGAAAAATTAAAACAAAATTATTACACAAAGGTCCCGATCTGGTTGTCGATCATGGAAGCGATACCTGAATGTTTTAGATCTAAACAAGACAGCGAGTTATAAAGAGATATTGGATGAACAAGGGAAAATCTAAGCAGGAATTGATGTCACAAGGAATACAAATAAGCTGGTGGCCATACCTACAGATACATACTAGATACAAGAAGGATATAGAACAATATGGGATACACTTAGAACAACAAGAATTAGATAAAATTTTACAAGGTAAGTTCATTATAAAACCCTTCTGTTTTACAAAAATTTTGGATATAGCATCAATTTGGAAGCTTGGGAAAACCTATGGATAATAAATTATAAATTAACTTTATTGACCACATACAAAGAGAAGTTGTACAAAATGTTTTATTGCTGGCACTTACCACCAGAGAGACTTGCAAAAATGTTCCTGAATAATTCAGCAAGCTGTTGGAAATGTGGCTATGAGCAGGGAAGCTACTATCATATGTGGTGGACCCTGGGGTGGGATTCAAATTTCTTGACAACCAGCTCTGTGGGTGTGGCCTAATTTTTGGGTGTGGCTTGGTGGTCATGTGACTGGGTGGGCATGGCTTGCTGATTGGGCATGGCTTGGTGGTCATGTGACTGGATGGGCATAGCTTGTATGTAAATATTATAAATATTTATGTAAACATTTATTTTTTTATTTAAAAAAAGCAACTTTTACCCAAAAGCAGGCAAAGCAGGCAGGCAGATTGAATTACTCACAGAATCACAGATTAACTTAGAGATCTATCTTTCTGCAATTGGCTAGCTGAGTCTGCACTGAAAAGCTTCAGTCCTAAGGAAGGTTCAGCTCTGCTTTTAGATTACCTAGAAAGAAAAAAAATCCAAGGATTTCCTGCTTTCTAACTAATCTAAATCTCCTGGCAGAGCAGAACAGCTGATGGTCGGGGGAAAAAAAGAAAAAATAGCAACTTACCAAACCAGGCACGTTGGATGGCTTACATGCCAGGAAAGGAGTTATTGGGTGGGGAGGGGAGGGGCCAGTCAGTGGAGCGATTTGCCGGTTCTCCGAACTAGGGACAATTGTATGTGCAACATTTGCAAGAAATCAACAGCTGTGCCACCTGGACAGCTGACAAGCGCTGTGCTCTGGTGCACAGCATTTGAAAATCCTCGTTTTCTTGCTTTTACAAACTCAGCTGTGCTGCACAAAGCAGCTGAGGAGGGAAAAGCAGGGAATAAAGCGAGGTCGCCAACCTTTTGGACCTCAGGGACTACCAAACTCATAATTTTAAATCCTGGGGACCACTAACATGAATTTCGACTGACAGTGGCTTTCTGATGTTGGTGGGAGAGGGAGAGAGAGAGAGATCTGATCTAAGTTCTCTCTCTCTCCCTTCCTCCCTCTCTCTCTCACACACAAACACACAGAGGCATGGGTGGGATTCAAATTTCTTAACAACCGGTGCTGCGGGTGTGGCCTAATTTGTGGGTATGGCTTGATGGTCATGTGACTGGCTGGGCATGGCTTTTATGCAAATATTATGAATATTTATATAAATATTGATTTTTGTATAAAAAAGAGCAACTTTTACCCAAAATCAGGCAAAGCAGGCAGGCAGATTGAGTTGCTCACAGAATCACAGATTCATTCAGAGATCTATCTGGCATTGGTTAGCTGAGTTTGTCACATAAATTTGCTTGCAAGCAAACTCACAAAATTAACTCACAACACACCATATATGTAAATATTGAATTTTTTTATGAACAAAAAGAGCAACTTTTACCCCAAATCAGGCAAAGCAGGCAGGCAGATTGAGTTGCTCACAGAATTACAAATTTACTTAGAGATCTGTGTTTCTGCCATCGGCTAGTTGAGTCTGCATTGCTTCAGTCCTAAGGAAGGTTTCAAAGATCTAAAGATTAGCTAGAAAGCAAGAAATCCATCAGTTTCCTGCTTTCTAGCTAATCTAAATCTCTCAGAATTGCGAATGAAAAAAAGTAAAAATAGCAACCTAGCAGGCAAGCTTGCTGGGTAATGAGTGAGTGGGCAGGGAGGGTTCCCGCAGGCCATGTGGGTGGCGCAGCCGTGTGTTTCTGCTCAGTCTGGATTAATTGCTTTGGGAGGTGATCTGGGAGTGACATTTTTCTGCGGACCACCAAAATTTTCTTGCGGACCACTACTGGGCCACAGCACACTGGTTGGCGACTGCTGGAACAAAGGTCAGCCTAGAGCCTGGGCAGGCAGGTGGGCCAAATACCAAACCGGTTTGGTGTCAGCTGCTTTTCGCAGTTACAGGTTCTATAGAACCGGGCCAAACCGGTAGTATTCCACTCCCGGGTGGACTTGCCCAAAAGCAAAAAAATATTGGAGGAAAAATAAAAATTGGTTGGAAGAAATCACAAAAGTTAAAATTGAGTTAAAATCAGAGATATTTTTATTAGGGATCCTAAAACAGAAAATTAGTGTGTGTGTGTGTGTGTGTGTGTGTGTGTGTGTGTGTGTGTATATA
>BLBF01000031.1:1991679-2053105 GCA_015471245.1 Laticauda colubrina
CCCCCCCCCTGCCCCCGAATTCATGATCATAAAGAAAACCTTGAAATGTGCAGAAATGGACAGGCTACCAATGGAACTCAGAAACAAAGAGGAGTCAGAATACTATGAGATTTGGAACTTATGATACAGTTGGCTGGAAGATAGACAAGAAAGGAATAAAAAGTCAAATAAAAGGATATGATAGAAATTGGGAATATTATGTGTAAATTTATTTGTGATAAATAATTAGAATGAAATTCTGTATTATATCTCAATAAATGAATGACCATTTGATACAATGAGAGAGCTATCATTTAGAGTGAACACTGTATTTGCTTATGTTGCGATGAATGGAATGTTTTGATTTTACTGTATTTATATAAGTTTATTTAATAAAGTATTGAATTTTTTTTAAAAAAAGATGAGGAGTGGGAGTGGGAGGCAAATTTAAAAATGGATAAGAATGGAAGCATTAAGGGGGAGAAGAAATGATGTACAGGAAATTGCCCTTTAAACTTCAATTGATTACAATTTAGAGAGGCAGAAATAAAATTAGAGGGGAAATATTAGAACATAAATTGCTTATAGAATGAATAAAAATAATAGAAAGATTAGAAGTTTATAGATATTAGTTCCTTTTATGTATGTTTCACATTAACAATGTCAGCATGAACTGGATTAATATGAATGGAAAGTTAAATTTGTTTCGATATGATAGAGAAATGTTTAAATTAAACAAAGAAAACACAGAGAAGATTATTTTTTTTAAACTCGTGTATATTAGATCATATAAATTTGATTAATGTGATAGAGATTATGAGTAATGTTTGTGTGAATTGGATTAATATGAATGATACAGTTAAATTTTAAACTGTTATTGTGAATTAATATGAAAAAATTGATAAAAATTAATAAAATAAAATAAGGAGGATTACATAAATTTGATAAATTTGAGAGAGACTACTAACAATGTTAGCATGAATTGGATCAATATGGAATGAAACTTAGTTAAATTGTTTATATACAATAGAGTAATGTTTAGATTGAATAAGAAAGTTATACAGGTGAAACTCAAAAAATTAGAATATCGTGCAAAAGTTCATTTATTTCAGTAATGCAACTTAAAAGGCGAACCTAATACATGAAATAGACTCATTACATGCAAAGCAAGATAGTTCAAGCTGTGATGTGTCATAATTTAGATGATTATGGCTTATAGCTCATGAAAACCCCAAATCCACAATCTCAGAAAATTAGAATATTGTGAAAAGGTTCAATATTCTAGGCTCAAAATGTCCCACTCTAATCATAGCACCTGCAAAGGGTTCCTGAGCCTTTAAATGGTCTCTCAGTAGGAACCACAATCATGGGAAAGACTGCTGACCTGACAGTTGTGCAGAAAACCATCACTGACACCCTCCATAAAGAGGGAGAGCCTCAAAAGGTAATTGCAAAAGAAGTTGGATGTTCCCAAAGTGCTGTATCAAAGCACATTAATAGAAAGTTATGTGGAAGGGAAAAGTGTGGAAGAAAAAGGTGCACAAGCAGCAGGGATGACCGCAGCCTGGAGAGGATTGTCAGGAAAAGGCCATTCAAAAGTGTTGGGGACTTTCACATGGAGTGGACTGAGGCTGGAGTCAGTGCATCAAGAGCTACCACACACAGTCAGATCCTGGGCATGGGCTTCAAAAGTCATAGTCCTCTTGTCAAGCTGACAAACAATGTCAGAAGCATTTTACCTGGGCGAAAGAAAAACAGAACTGGTCTGTTGCTCAGTGGTCCAAAGTCCTCTTTTTTGATGAGAACAACTTTTGCATCTCATTTGGAAACCAAGGACCCAGAGTCTGGAGGAAGAATGGAGAGGCACACACTGCAAGATGCTTGAAGTCCAGCGTGAAGTTTCCACAGTCTGTGTTGATTTGGGGAGCCATGTCATCTGCTGGTGTTGGTCCACTGTGCTTCATTAAATTCAGGGTCAACACAGCTGTCTACCAGGAGATTTTGGAGCACTTCATGCTTCCTTCCGCACATGAGCTTTATGGGGATGCTGACTTCATTTTCCAGCAGGACTTGGCACCTGCCCACACTTCCAAAAGCACCAAAACCTGGTTCAATGACCGTGGGATTACTGTGCTTGATTGGCCAGTAAACTCGCCTGACCTGAACCCCATGGAGAATCTACAGGGCATTGCCAAGAGAAAGATGAGAGACATGAGACCGAACAATGCAGAAGACTGAAGGCTGCTATTGAAACATCCTGGTCTTCCATAACACCTCAATAGTGCCGCAGGCTGATAGCTTCAATGCCACACTGCATTGAGGCAGTAATTGCTGCAAAAGGGACCCAAACCAAGTACTGAGTGGTTTGGGTCCCTATAATGCATGCTTATACTTTTCAGAGGTCCGATACTGTTCTATGTACTATCCTTGTTTTATTGATTCCATGTAATATTCTAATTTTCTGAGATTGTGGATTTGGGGTTTTCATTAGCTGTAAGCCATAATCATCACAATTATGACAAATCACAGCTTGAACTTTCTTGCTTTGCATCTGATGAGTTTATCTCATATATTAGTTTCACCTTTTAAGTTGCATTGCTGAAATAAATGAACTTTTGCACAATATTTTAATTTTTCAAGTTTCACCTGTAGATGAAGATAAAGCTGAGGAGTTAGGCATTTTTTGCTTATACATAGTCGAAAAACCTAATGACTTAAATTGGATAAATGTGATAGAGATTACTAATGCTGTTAATGTGATTTTGATTAATATGAATGATACCCAGAACCAACTCTATTCACATACAATCTGGATGTATATTAAATGTATATATATAAAAAAATAATAAAAAATACATTTAACATTTTTTATACTCATTTGAACTGTCTGAATCTGCTGCTTTTCTCAGCACTTGATGTTACATTCCTTAATCATTATTGAAATGACTAAAAGAAGAGGACTAGAATTTGCTAACCCACTTATATCCCGACAATTGTACATTGCTAAGGTTGGATTATGGATCCCTGTTCATATTCAATATAAATATTGAAGAGGTTTACTATCTGTCTTATGAAAATGTTTATTTAATTGCTGGTATGGTAGAATCACTTGCTGAAAAAGAAAAGGCTTCCCTAGGAGAGTAAAAATACATTTCAGCTTGGAGTCAGTTCAGGGAGAAAACGTCTGAGGTCAAACCCTTATATGCCATTTCCCAAGGAAAGATAGACAATCTGGCAAGATTCTTATAATATAAGTGATCAGCAGTAAAATGTTCTCATGGGCCTATTCTGTTGGATTCTTGCAGCAGAAATTCAAATCCAGAAAACACACAGATGACTGGTTCAGCAGGATTCATAAACTTCTTTATATACATAACATATTAAAGTTCACAATACCAGTAGTTTCTTCCACCTAACATAAGCAAAAACACAAGCAGCAGCTCAGAGCATATTACTTTTAGTTTCTCTTTTAGAATTAAACCACACCCAGACCCTCTGTAAAGCCCATGTCACACTGCATCAACGGATGCAAAGAGGATGTAAAATGGACAAAAAAGCTTGCCATCTGTTGGAAAACACGATCCATCCGTTGTGTACTCACTGCATACATTTTCCGTCCAGCATCCATCTACTGTGATTTCATCCACTCAAAAAGTTTTGAGCTGCACAAAACTTTTTGAGCGGATGAAGTATCCAACGTGTCCATTATACATCCGCTATGCATACGAGGAACATCCGTTATACGTCCGTTGTCATCCATTACGCGTCCGCTATATCCGCTAGGCATCCGCTGCGCATCCGTACAACTCAAATCCGCTCCAGTGGAAAAGGGACACAGGGAGGAAGCGAAACGGACACAGAATGGACACACAGCGTTAGTAGCACGGACGTAGAAAGGATGAAAGCGGATGCAGCTCGCATATAAAGCATTAAAACAGAAAAAACGTTCATATAGGGGACTTATCTCGGATATTTAGGATGTCTGGAGGATGCCTGGAGTATGTGGAAGGACACTTAGCAGAAAACTGATATTTCCTATAAAAAGGGGGAGGAAATCACCTGGATCTCACTTTCAGTCCAGCAGCCCTGGGGTGCAGACCTCTTCAGCCTTGCTCTTGCTCTTCAACAGCATCCATTCTTCTCCACCATGGATCATCGCAGGCTCCTTTTGGTAGCCGCCATCATTCAAGAACCAAGCCCTCTTCAGGCTCTTTCACCTTTTCTATGGGAAGAAAGGGAGGCGGCCAAGAAGTGTCTGGGTCCGACGATGGATCGGGAGAAGAGCGGAGTTAGGACTCTATGACAAACTGATGGTGGAGCTGAGGAACAAAGACACTCGTGCATTCCAGCACTTCATGAGGATGCCGCCAGCCATGTTTGATGAAGTTGTGGAGTGTCTGAGACCCAGGTTGACCAAACAGAGTACCAACTTCCATCCCAGCCTGGACGCTGGACTGAAGGTGGCACTGACTCTGTGCCACCTGGCCTCCGGGACCACGTACAGAAACATGCAGTATGGCTGGAGGGTGCCACACAACACCATCAGCATTGTGGTCAGAGAAGTGGTGCAGGCCATCATTGAAGAATACCTGGAGGAGTTCCTCCAGTGTCCCTCCACTGAACAAGGCTGGAGGAAACTTGAAGAACAGTGGTATCAGAAGTGGAACTTCCCCCACACCGTTGGAGCCATAGATGGGAAGCACGTGGCCTGCAAAGCTCCAGTCAAGTCAGGGTCCACTTATTTCAACTACAAGGGCTTCTTCAGCAACATCCTCTTCGCCATGGTCGATGCTGACTACAGGTTCATGTACATCGATGCTTCAGGCAACGGGTCATCTTCAGATGCCCAGGTATACAATGCCAGTCACCTCAAGGAGGGGCTTGAACGCAACCTCATCATGGGCTTCCCAGATCCAGACCCCCTGCCCAACGACACATAAGATGTGCCCTACTTCATTGTGGGGGATGACACCTTCTCCCTCAGAACCTACCTCATGAAGCCCTACACTTCCAGATGCCTCACCTGAAGAGAGGATCTTCAACTACAGGCTGTCCAGGGCAAGACGGGTGATGGAGAACGCCTTTGGCATCCTGGCCAACAGGTTTCAGGTACTTCTCACCACCATGCAGCATTGGCCGCAGACCGTGAGGAACATCGTGGAAGCTTGCTGCATCCTGCACAATCTCATGTGCACCTGCTACCCAGTGTTGCAGAATAGGCTTGTGGACTGTCAACAAGGCAATGGGGACATGGAGCCTGGTGAATGGAGGCAAGGACAAAACCTGATAGACACTATGGATGTGCAAGGCCCCAACAGAGCTTAACGTGAAGGGAAGAAGCAGCGCAACCTCCTGGAACACTGGTGCAACTCCCCAGCTGGAGCAGTGGAGTAGCAAGACAGGATGGTTGTCAGTCTTCAAGATCTTCTGCTATTGCTTTGCATCTTTTCGACTGCCATAAGTAACGGGGGTGGGGGTGGAAAAGGGAGGTAGGAATAGCTGGGGAAGTGAGCTGGAGGAGTTACATTCGTCTGATGTATAAATCGAAGGGGGGAGCATAAAATAGTTAGGTTTCTATTTCTCGCTTAGCTTTCTTCTCTCTCTGCGCAACTGCAACCCGTTATCAAACTATGCCAAGGTCAACGGACAGAGGCCTCATCATCACCTGAAGATGCCACATGATCATATCCACAACTTCTAATTGGAAGTGTCAGTTGAACTATTGGGGGTGGGAACATTTCCATCATTTTCTATATGTGAATTGCGCGCCTAAATTCTCAGATTCAGAATTCTTTGGTTGCTACCACTTCACTTTCAGTAAAAGATATCTTTTCTCTAAACGAAAGAGTCTAAGTATTTCTTTCCTGGATTTTGAATGGAGCTCTGCCTGACATTATTCTGAATCTCCTTCCACCGGCCCACCCAGAGAGAATACCCAATTTTCTTCTGAGGGTGCCTGGACATCATGTCATCTTCAAATAGTGACCAGGAGGATCTGGGAGCCATTGGAGGCCAAGATTCTTTGCTGGTGCAGGAAGCCCAATCGCTAGCAGAGCTCAGTCTGGAAGAGGATCCAGCTGTGAAGCCCAGATGGTTGGTGGGAGTTGGTTGGAAAGATCCGGAGAAGGACCCCCCCCCCTGGGGTCACAACTACCTGCCGGCGTGGAAAAGAGGAGCCTTGGCAAGAGAAGGAAAAGAGGGAACTCTTGTTGGATCAAGCCAGGAGACTCCTGAATGAAGCCTTTGAACAACCTCAAGCTCCACAAAGGTATGAAGGGGGAGGGGAGGCAGCCCCAGCCAGAAGAAGCAGAGCAACTCCCTCTCCCATAAATCAACCCGATCCACCAGCAGCCCCGGGGCCTTCGGCGGGAGGTGTGACTCCTAGAAGGCGTAGAGCTCCTAAGCTGCCCCCGTTAGAAGTAAAATACGGAGGGGATCCCAAAGCCTTGGGATTTTTCTTAGCTCAAGTATGGAGCCATATGGAGGAGTATGGGGAGGATTTTCCCTCAGAAGCAGCCAAAGTGAGGTGTGTTACCAGGGCTCTGGAGGGAATAACGGCAGAGTGGATGGTGGCTTTGCATAATGATAATGCTCCTCAGTTGCTGAATTATAACCTATTTGTGGCTGCACTGCGGGCTAGGTTTGAGGACCCACTGGCGGAGCGCAAGGCCCGAATTAGGATGAAAACCATAAGACAGGGGCGGAGGTCTGTGGCTGATTACACTCAAGAATTTAGGCAGTTAGCAGGCCATTTCTGAGGCTGGCCCCAAGAAGCTCTGATAGAACTGTTTAAAGATGGTTTAAATGAAGATGTGTACCAGAGATGCACTGCTAGAAGAGACCCCAATAACTTGTAGATGTGGTACCTGTTGGCAGAAGAAGTGGAAATTGATTTAATCCGAAGTAAATGGCGGGGAAGTTATGGGTGGAGCAAGTTTTCCCCCTCGCGCCCTCAAGAGGCTCCTAAACCTCAGAGGGGAGGAGTGGCGGCAAGACCCAACCCCTCGGCCTGCTTTCGATGCGGGAAAGAAGGTCACCGGGCTGTGAACTGCAGAGTCAATTTGGAGCAAAAGGGGGCGCCCAAGGTAGGAAAGAAACCTGAAAAATCCCCAGCGAAGCCTCGCGAAACAGCACTAAAGACGAGAGAGACAGCAGAGGTCGCCCGTCCCGCAGGAGAAGAATCAGAAGCCCCAGTGATCCCTGAGGAGGAGGTTTCTGACTCGGAAGACGACTTCCTGGTAAGTCCAAGTGTGGGCCCTATGACCATTCCGGTGAAGTTGAGGGTACCCAATTCAGGGGTCGAAGGGGAAATGCTAGCCCTGTTAGATTCTGGGTGCACCAGGTGTATAATAAACACGGAAGTAGTGAAGAAAATGGGCCTAAAGTTAAAACCTTTGAAGATGCCCATTTCCTTTTGCCAATTAGATGGATCAGTGGCTGGAGGTTGCCCTGCACGTTATGTCACGGAACCTATAGAAATGATCATGGGAGAGCATAATGAGACTCTGCGGTTTATTGTGGTCCCTGGGATGGAGCAACCATTAATACTGGGATTTCCCTGGCTCCAGAAATGGAACCCCCAGGTTAACTGGAGAAAGGGGTTGTTGCGCATACGCACAAAGCAGCGACCGGGAGGAGGGGCCAGATCGCAGCCGAAGCCTGGGGGCCTAATTGAAATAGCTTCCACAAGTACTGAGCCCATAAAAGATGAGGAGAAAATTCCTAAAGAGTATTGGGATTTAAAAGAAGTGTTCAGTGAGAGGGCCTCGGATGAGCTTCCGCCTCACCGACCAACAGACTGTGCTATTGAGATTTTGCCTGGGGTGAAACTCCCGAAACCAAAGTTGTACTCAATGACCCCACGGGAATTGAAAGAGCTAAGATTGTTTATTGATAAAAATTTGGAACGTGGTTTTATTCAACCCGCTAGACCCCGGGTAGCGGCCCCAGTGTTGTTCCGTGAAAAGAAAGATGGTTCCAAACGCTTGGTGGTGGATTACAGAAATTTGAACGCTATTTCTGTGGAAAACGTGTACCCCCTTCCTTTGATGAAGGACATGTTGGCCCATTTAGCGAAGGGAAAGATCTTCACCAAGTTGGATTTGAGAGAAGCATACTACCGGATTCGAATTAAGGAAGGGGATGAGTGGAAGACCGCTTTTAACTGCCCAATGGGATGTTTCCAATTCAACGTTCTTCCTTTTGGTTTACAAGGGGCCCCAGCTGTATTCATACAAATGATCAATCAAGTGTTACATGAACATTTATAAAGGGGGGTTTTGGTTTATCTTGATGATATCCTTATCTACACAGAGACCCTGGATGAACATGTGAAGTTAGTGCGGTCGGTTTTACAGAAACTGTGTGCCGCTAAGTTGTATGCTAAATTGTCAAAGTGTGAATTCCACCAAGACAAAATTGACTATTTGGGATATCGCATTTCATCTGAAGGCATAGAGATGGATCCAGAGAAGGTGCGTGCCATTCTGGAGTGGGCTCCACCACGCACTAGAAGACAACTTCAAAGCTTTTTGGGATTTGCAAATTTTTATCGGCAATTCATCCTGACATTTGCTAAGATAGCAATGCCCATCACAAATCTCTTAAAAACAAAAGGGGAGGTGAAGCCGAGGCCAGGAAAGCCGCTGGGGTGGTCCATGGAGTGCCAAGCCGCTTTTGAAAAGCTAAAACGACTATTTGCTGCAGAACCAGTGCTGAAACACCCGGATATGGACACTCCTTTTATGATTCAAGCTGATGCAAGTGATGTAGCTATTGGAGCGGTATTACTGCAAATCAACGAGAAAGGGACCTTGCAGCCTTGTGCGTATACCTCCCGTAAACTGTCTGAAACAGAGAGAAGATGGGCCGTCTGGGAGAAAGAAGCTTTTGCAGTTCGTTGGGCCTTGTTGACCTGGAGACAATTCCTGGAAGGAGCAAAACACCCGTTTGAGGTATGGACTGATCATAAGAATCTGGAAGCCTTAAAAACACCCCGGAAGCTGTCCCCTAAACAAGTTCGGTGGGCCCAGTATTTCAAGCGATTCAATTTCTCATTGAAGTACATTCCGGGCGGGAAGAATTTCATGGCGGATGCTCTCTCTAGACTACCTCATTTTAATAGTATGCATCAGGAGGTGATAAGCCCAATTGTCTCAGCCAAACACCTAGCTGCCCCAGTGGTTACCAGAGCCCAAAGGAAGAACCAAGAAGTGGTTTTAGCGAATGACCTTACCGAACAATTAAAAGAAGCTTTAAAACTGGACGAATGGTTCCTGGCTCATTCAAGTGACTATACAATTAGAAATGGTTTGGCTTGGGTGGGGGCCAAGTTGTATGTGCCACAAGTATTGAGGAGCCAAATACTACAACAGGCTCATGATTCTAAAGCAGCTGGCCATTTCGGATTTGTGAAGACCTTACATCTGGTCAAGCGGCAATTCTGGTGGCCTACTTTAAAGAAGGACATTGAAGTTTACGTAGCTAGCTGTCCGATTTGTGCTTCGGCAAAGAGACCTCCTGGTAAGCCAGTAGGATTGTTACAAAATGTAGCTAGACCAACGACTCCTTGGAAGGAAATCTCTATGGACTTTATAGTAGAACTACCCGAAAGTGGTGGAAACACGGTCATCTGGGTAGTGACTGATTTGTTTTCCAAACAAGTACATTGCATACCTTGTTCCAAGATTCCCTCTGCTAAGACGCTGGCTAAACTATTTATATCACATATCTATAGGTTACATGGCGTCCCGGAACGCATAATCTCTGACAGAGGGGTCCAATTTACCTCAAATTTTTGGAAAGAGTTCCTGAAGTTAATAGGCTCCTCCCAGGGGCTAAGCTCTGCCCACCACCCCCAAACCAATGGGGCTTGTGAGAGGACTAACGCAGTGTTAGAACAATATCTCAGATGTTACATAAACTATCAACAAGATAACTGGTCCGAATTACTACCATTTGCTGAAGTGGCATACAACAACTCCGTACACAGCAGTACTGGATTTACTTCATTTAAAGTGGCTTCGGGACAAGATTTCGTTCCCATACCTGAACTTCCTCGTGAAAAGCCAAATATCCATTCGTTGGATGAATGGATAACTCAACTCCAACTTAACTGGCCAGCAACACGCAAAGCATTAGATGAGGCCCATCAAGCTCATAAGAAATTTGCTGACAAGAAAAGATCCCCACAGAAGGAATATAAAGTGGGCGACAAGGTTTTCCTGTCCACCAGATACCTGCAGACCACTCAAAAGTCAAAGAAGCTTGGTCCTAAATACGTTGGTCCATTCACAATTGAACGGATTATAAATCCTGTAACGGTCCAGCTGAGCTTACCCAAAACTCTTCGACGAATTCATCCGGTTTTCCATGTTAGTTTGCTAAAACCTGAGCGTACTTCTGACCTAAGGCCCATTCAGTCTGACTCTCCCATACCAATATTGATTGAAGGCGAACAACATTTTGAAGTTAAAGAAATTCTGGATTCTCGCAAATGGAGGGGTCGACTCCAGTATCTTGTAGCCTGGAAACATTTCCCTTCTTCACAAGCCGAATGGGTTAACGAAACCGATGTTAAAGCCCCTAAGTTGATCAAAGCATTTCGTTCCAAGTATCCTGATAAGCCTTAGGAGTGTATTGTTTTGAAATTGTTTAATGATTAATAATTGTCTTTATATTCTCTCCTCTCTCTCTCTTCTAGGACTTCTAGGACTGATGATTTCCCTTTTTCTAGGAGGGCTGAATGTCAGTCTTCAAGATCTTCTGCTATTGCTTTGCATCTTTTCGACTGTCATAAGTAACGGGGGGGTGGAAAAGGGAGGTAGGAATAGCTGGGGAAGTGAGCTGGAGGAGTTACATTCGTCTGATGTATAAATCGAAGGGGGGAGCATAAAATAGTTAGGTTTCTATTTCTCGCTTAGCTTTCTTCTCTCTCTGTGCAACTGCAACCCGTTATCAAACTATGCCAAGGTCAACGGACAGAGGCCTCATCATCACCTGAAGATGCCACGTGATCATATCCACAACTTCTAATTGGAAGTGTCAGTTGAACTATTGGGGGTGGGAACATTTCCATCATTTTCTATATGTGATTTGCGCGCCTAAATTCTCAGATTCAGAATTCTTTGGTTGCTACCACTTCACTTTCAGTAAAAGATATCTTTTCTCTAAACTAAAGAGTCTAAGTATTTCTTTCCTGGATTTTGAATGGAGCTCCACCTGACAATGGTAGATGCTTAATGGATGCTTCCTTGAGCCTGTCTCATAACATTGATGAGATTGTGCCATGTATGTTGAGTGGCCCTACAATGAATAGGGCATTAATAAAGAGCTTTGTTTATTTTGAAATGTGTGGATCAATGATTAATTTGTTATTGATAATAAAGGGCCATAGGTGTGGCACCTGGGAGAGTGGACCACACAGTCCCACTATGCTTGCACTGGAGGCTTATCTATCCCACAGCTATTACCCATCCCACAGATATCCCTGCCCATCCCACAGCTATTACCCATCCCACAGGTATCCCTGCCCATCCCACAGCTATTACCCATCCCACAGGTATCCCTGCCCATCCCATAAGCATGCAAAGGCTTAACCATTTTCTAAAACTTTCCACCAAAACTTTATTAAGTAAAAGAAATGACCCAAGTGTGTGAAGCAAAGATAACCTTTATTAATAACAGTTAAGTAAAGTGTAGGACTTTATTTAAAAAGCAAAAGGAACCAAGAAAAGTGTCCCAAGCAATGATAAAGTCAACAGGTAACAACTCAGTCTCTGGCAATGTTCTCAGTCACTCAGAGGCATGTCCATGGTCTCAGGTGTAAAGGAGACAGGGACTGTGGAGGTGGCAGTGGCTGGACTGCTGGTCTGAGGCGCCATTGGGGTGCCTGGCCCTGAGAGGACAACAGGAGATGGTGTGTTCAGGAAGCTCTCAGAAAGCTGGCTCAGCCCAGTGAGGTTGAGAGGCCCTTCATCCAGGACCTGGGATGTCAGGCACAGGACCGATGACAGATGTTCTGAGGCCGGGCTTGGCTGTGAGGTGGAGGAAGGAGTGCAGTGGGGATGTCTGGTGTGCAGCTGGGTGAGGTGAGGCGTCTGTGGCGTGCGAGGAAATATCTGTGGCGTCGGTGGCATCTGTGGCATCTGTGGCATCGGTGGCATCAGTGGCATCTGTGGCGTCAGTGGCATCTGTGACATCGATGGTATCAGTGGTGTCGGTGGCGTCTGTGGTATCGGTGGCGTCTGTGGCATCCGAGGTACCTGTGCCTGGACTGGGAAGGGCTGCCTCTGTTGAGGGAAATCCTGGTAGCCGTAGCCTTGGTAGGAGAGGGGCTGTTGAAAGCCTTGGAAGGGCTGTGACATCGCCTGGGGTGGAGGAGCAGACCTGGAGTGGGTGGGAGCAGGTTCAGCTGGGCCTTGAGGGTGGTGCAGCAGCGCCGTGATCCTCTCCTTCATCACCTGGTACTGGGGCTCGGGCATGTCCATGAGGGTCTGGGTCACATAGGTGAGGAAGGGCTTGCGGTTTGAGGAAGAAATCTCAAAGTGTACCAGCTGAGAGAGGAGATCTGCGCTGGTCTTGATGGTGTCCCTGATCTCCAGCAGGACAGTTTGGCTCTGTCCCTCCGGTCTGCCTCTCTGCCTGCTTTCTGGGGAGGTGGAGCTGAGGGCGGGTGTGGGTTGGTCCCTGGTGGTCCTGCTTCTTCTTGCTCCATGTGTGTGAGAGAATCCTCCACGTCCTCCGGCATAGGGTGTGCAGCTGTCAGGGGGGTCTCTGTCGCGGGGCGCTCTGTGGACACCTGCCCCAACACGGTCGCTGTCACCTGGCCTGAAGAGGACTGGCTGCCTGTGGGCTGCCTGAGAGTGAGGGTAGACAGAGGGGCTGCTCCTCGGTGGCGGACCTCACCCTCCAGGAAGCTGCACTTTACCATGACATAGGTCTCCTGGTCGGTGAGCTTGACCGCGGCCTGGCCAGACTTCTTCAGGTGCAGCTTCCCATACCAGGTGTGCATATGCTTCCACCACCCGAGGAGGACATCACCAGTGTAGCCCAGGCTCTCCGCCTTCTGTCTCCAAGCCGCCTGCTTTCGCTTGGTGTCTCTATAGAGCCTGTGGCCCTTCCTCCACATATACTCGTTCTCCCTCAGCCACTCCAGCACCTCCTCCTCATTGTCAGCCTTCAAGATCTTCTATATCGCTTTGCATCTTTCGGCTGCCATAAGAAACGGGGGGAAGGGGAGGTAGGGATAAGTCTGGAAAGTGAGCTGGAGGTGTTACATTCTTCTGCTGTGTAAATGGGGGGGGGGGGAAGCATACAGTAGAGTTAGGTTTCTATTTCTCGCTTAGCTTTCCTCTGCGCAACTGCAAACCGTTATCAAAATATGCCAAAGTCAACGGACAGAGGCCTCATCATCACCTGAAGATGCGCACATGATCATATTCACAACTTCTAATTGGAAGTGTCATCTGAACTATTGGGGGTGGGAACCTAATTTCTCAGATTCAGAATTCTTTGGTTGCTACCACTTCACTTTCAGTAAAAGATATCCCTTCTCTAAACTAAAGATTCTAAGTATTTCTTTCCTGGATTTTGAATGGGGTCAAAGCATGCTCCTCAGCGATGGAGAACTGCTTCCTCTCTCCCTTCTCCTTCTCCTTGCCTTGCCTCTTCCTCCCTCTGGCAGGGCCTTCAGCATCAGGGCTTTCAGGGCTTTGGGACTGGTCCACCACAGCAGCAGCAGGAGAAGCAGCAGGAGAAGCAGCAGGAGAAGCAGCACCAGCACCAGCACCAGCACCAGGAGAAGCACCAGCACCAGCAGCAGAAGCAGCAGCAGCAGCAACAGAGTCAGCGCCAGGGGGTGGAATGGTGGATCTATCCCTCTTGCCAGGGCTGGCAGAAGATGGCACAGGCTTCCTCTTCTTCCCCATGGTCTCTGATGAAGATGTCTCTGGCAGCAGGTCTTTCCTCTGAATGGTGACCTGCTTGCGAGCTGCCTCCTTTTATACCCATGGGGCTGACACAATGCATCCTCTCCGCATGTGCAGTGATCTGTTACACATCCGCTACGCATCTGCTCTACATCCGCTACACATCCGCTCTGCATCCGCTTCATCCGCTCTTTCCGCTACGCGTCCGCTTTGCTATGCTCCCCCGGAAGCCCTGCGGACGTGCCATCCGCTTCCATCCGCTTTCATCCACTAGGCTTCCGTTGAGCATCCATTTTACATCCTCGCTATGTCCTCCCCCCATCCGTTCTTTTCTGTTCTGTTTATGCAAATTTGGGGCACTTTTGAGAGCGGATAACAATGGATGGAAAATTTGCTCGTCCACTGTGCCCTTTTTACATATGTTTTGCATCCGTTGGGCGATGTGACCTGGCCTTAAGTTTCAGCTCCCATTGGCTGACTTTGTTAATCATCTCTCTGCCAGTTCATGAATACTCTGACATATTCAACCAGAGTGGTTCTGGTTACTTAGCCTCTGATAGCTGATTTCTTAGTAAGGAAGAAAAAAGTGGGATAAATAGCATCAGTAGTGGGATTCAAATTTTTTTACTACCAATTCTTGGTTGGTGTGGTGTGGCTTGATGGGCATGGCAGGGAAAGGATACTGCAAAATCCCCATTCTCTCCCCACTCCTGGGGGAAGGTTACTGCAAAATCCCATTCCCTTCCCACCCCAATAATCTTTCCAGCTCTGTTCTCCTGTGAAAGGCAACAAAAGAAGATCCAGCTGATCAGCCTGGGATTTGGGAGCAGAGAATAGATGGGGCAGGCCAGTCTGAGGTGGTATTTGCTGGTTCTCCAAATTACTCAAAATTTCCACTACCGGTTCTCCAGAACTAGTCAGAACCTGCTGAATACCACCTCTGGATAGCATCACTATCAGATGGATTTCTAACTGGCAGACAAACCATACTCAACGAGTAGTTTTTAATCTACATGGAGAGAAGTAAGCACAAGGTTCCGTCTTACGCGTAGTACTCTTCAATATCTTCATAAATGACTTAGATGAGCTGAGAAGGGGAACTTACCAAACTTACTAAGCTGGCAGGAAGAGCCAACACCCTAGATGATGGGCTCAAGATCCACATGGATCTTGACAGACTTGAACACTGCACTCTATTTAACAAAATGAAATTCAATGTAGAGAAAAGTAAAGTCTTACACTTAGGCAAGAAAAATCAAAAGCATACATATAGCCTGGATGAAACCAGGCTTATAGCAGTAACTGTGAGAGGGATCTTGGAGTTTTAATGGACAACTAATTAAATATGAGCCAACAACCTGCAGTGGCAGCCAAAAAGTCAATGCAATCTTCAGTTGCATTAACAGAGGGATGCAATCAAGATCAAATAAGGTACTAATACCACTCTATAAAGCTTTAGTAAGATCACACCTCGAATACTGAATCCTGTTTTGGTCACAACACTATAAAAAAGATGCTGAGACTCTAAAAAGAGTGCAAAGAAGAGCAACAAAAATGTTTAGGGAACTGGAGGCTAAAACATATGACGAACAGTTGCAGGAACTGGGCATGGCTAGTCTCGTGAAGAAAAGAACTGGAGGAGACATCATAGCACTGTTCCGAGATTTGAGGGGCTGCCACAGAGCAGAGGGCGTGCAATGCTTTTCCAAAGCACCTGAAGGCCAGACAAGGAGTAATGGATGAAAACTGAACAAGGAGAGATTCAACCTGGAAACAAGGAGAAATTTTCTGACAGTGAGAGCAATCAACCAATGGAACAGCTTGCCTTCAGAAATTGCCGGAACTTCATCACAAGAAGCTTTCAAGAAGATGCTGGAATGCCATCTGTCAGAAATAGTGTAGGGCAGGGGTCTGTAACCTGAAACACTCAGAGCCATCTGGACTCATTTCCCACAGAAAAGAAAGCACTGGGTGCCAATAATTTAACAACTGGTGTTACTGGGTCAAGTTGACATCACTCATTCCCACCCAGTCACATGATCCTGCCACACTTAACCAGATGGTCATTAGGGCAGAGCGCCAGTTAACTTATTTGCCCCACCTGGCCCTGCCATACCCCTCTCCTACCAGCCACCTCTTGCCACACTTGGCTTTAGGTGGCCTTGGGTCTTGCCACACTTGGCCTCTCTCTCTCTGTCTCTCTCTGTGTCTCTGTCTCTCTCTCCCTCTGTGTTTGTGTGTGTGTCTGACACTGTGTGTGTATGTGTGTGTATGTCTGACTCTATGTCTCTGTCTCTCTTTTTCTGCCCCTCTCTTTCTTCCCCCCTCCCTCTCCCTCTCTCCCTCCACCCCTTTCTCTCTCTCATACCACTGCTGTTGCCAGGGGCAAGTGAGGTTGCATTGTAGGTCCGAGTTGTAATGGGCTCCAGGAGGAGGAGAAGACTCTGTCTCCCCTATTGTAAAGCATGCTGAATTTCACTGTGCTGCACAAAGCGCTGCGAGAGCAGCAGGCAGCTCATGGAGGGGCAACAGCTTCAACCCCAAAGTGGCTTACAGCTTTGACCCCAAAGCAGGGGGAGGCGAGGGCTTCCTTGAGTGCAAATATACCACGATGAAGGCAGAATGGTGTTGCCATGAAAAGGCAACTACGGGAGCACTTCTCTCCCACTCTGGAATATGAAGCAAGTCTCCATCACCTTCCATTGCCCTTGCCTTCTTAGGCCAGGTGAAGAGTGACTGGGAGGTGAGATGAGGGACCAGCCAGAGATGTGATCAGCTGACAGGGTGCTACAGCAGAGGACCAAAAGAGACCCATGCAGCTCCAGAGCCACGGGTTGCAGACTTTTGTGTAGGGTCTCCTGCTTGGGTGGGGGGTTGGACTAGATGGCCTACAAGGTCCCTTCCAACTCTGTTAATCCAGTAATCTGATGTTGTCAAAGTATCTGCTAAGCAATACACAAAAGTGATGGGTAGTAGGCATTGTAGTACCTTCACATCCTGCCAGGTAGTAATCAAACTGTTCTCCAAATCCATCTGTAACACCTGATCTTCATCAATCTACAGTAAAAAAAAAGTTACAGTAAAATACACATAAAACAAATGTGTAATGATATTGGGGGAAGGAGATCCAGACTCACATTAAAAATATGAACATAGTTGTCAATCAAATCCTCTATCACTTTGACTTCTTGTTCCCCTTTTCCATTTGTCTGGAAGAGACTGGGGGCAAATAATAAAGCTAGGTTCTTGGTGCTCATCTGATTGAGATAGACGCATTTCTGTATCCTAGAGTGGAGAGAAAAAAAGACTCAATTAAAAGCTAATTGCTGCATCCAATGGAGGGAGGCCCTGATGAGAGGGAAAACTGCAGAGTCTTGCACACTTGCAAACAGAAGTCTAGGTTTAACTATCAACAAGAAAGATGGAGTTTCAATTACATGGCACTCTCAAATAAGTAGGCTATCTATCATGTTTCTCCAACAATACGGCCTCCCCCAATAGGAAGTCCTAGCATGTTTTATAGGCATGAAATGAAATTAAACCCCTCCCCCCAGATTAAGGCCTATATTAAAACATGCGAAATGGGGGGGAAATGGAGGGGGGGCTTGCTGTTAGGAAGTACTTTTGTTGCACACTCGGATATGGTGCTGCCTGCATTGAACCTGATACAAAGTGCCCCACCAACGCCAAGGTCAACATCCAAGCCGTCGCCGCCTGCCCAGAGATGCAAGGGGGGGGGAATTAAGTCACCCCTGAAAAGACGGCCTAGCCGTTTTGGGGGGGCTCAAAAAAAATAAAACTGCCTTATTATATGAGAAACACGGTATATTCATTTCAGTCTGGTTTCAAAATCAATCATGGGAGGGAAACATACTTTTTTGAGACATGGTTGGAGGAATAAATTCCTTATAGTCCTTTTAGTCTTCTCAGGAGTGTTTGATAACACAACATCATTCTGATGCTGCAAGAATTTGAACTTAGAATGAAACAGAACCACTGAAGCAAGAATATCTCTAAGTGTACAATATCAGTATTTAGTAGTGAGGAAGGATAGGTCAGTCAGCAACCTCACATTTGTGGGGTCTAATGGAGCTCAATGCTTCCCCCCCTGCTGTTTTTACATTTACACAAAATATATGTATGTGTGAATTAATCAGTTTGGTTTGAGCTGATGATAGGCAGCTTTATATTCTCAAATTGGGCCAAGCCAGAAATATTTTGAACAAGTGTTTAGGGACTGTTGAAGCCTGGAAGTTGAATACTAACAAGATGAAGGAGAGGAGGCAACACTTAATCGAAGAGGAACATGAGGATGAGGTGCTCGAATGGCTGAAGGAGAACGAGTACCTATGGCGGAAGGGACACAGGCTCTATCGAGACACCAAGAGGAAGCAGGCAGCTTGGAGAGAGAAGGCAGAGGCCTGGGCTATACTTCGGAGGTCCTCCTCGGGTGGTGGAAGCACATGCACACCTGGTACGGGAAGCTGCACCTCAAGAAGTCTGGCCAGGCCGCGGTCAAACTCACCGACCGGGAGACCTACGTGATGACTAAGTGAAGCTTCTTGGAGGGTGAGATCCGCCACCGAGGAGTCTTGGGACTGACACCCCATGTCATGGAGGAAGGGGCTCTCAACATCACAGGACTGAGCCAGCTCTCTGAGAGCTTCCTCCACACACCATCCCCTGTTGTCCTCTCGGGGCCAGGCACCCCAATGGCGCTTCAGACCAGCATTCCAGCAGCAGCCACCTCCACAGCACCTGGACCCTTCATCCCTGAGACTATGGCCATGCCTCAGAGTGACTGAGAAGAGTGCCAGAGACTGGGCTGCTACCTTTATCTTTTCTTGGGACACTTTACTTGGGTCATTTTGCTTTTACAGTTTGTTATTAACAAAGTTTACACACTTGGTTCAGTTCTTTTAGTCAATAAAGTCTTGGTGGAAACTTTTAGAAATGGTTTCTAGCCTTTGCATACTTGTGGGATGGGTAAGGATAGCAGTGGGATGGGAAGGGATACCTGTGGGATGGGTAATAGCTGTGGGATGGGCAGGGATACCTGTGGAATGGGCAGGTATACCTGTGGGATGGGAAATAGCTATTGGATGGATAAGGATAGCAGTGGGATGGGTTAGGATACCTGTGGAATGGATAATAGCTGTGGGATAGATAAGCCTCCAGTGCAAGCATAGTGGGACTGTATGGTCCACCCTCCCAAGTGCCACACCTATGGCCCTTTATTATCAATAACAATGTAATCATTCATCAACACGTTTCAACATAAACACAACTCTTTATTAAATGCCCTGTTCATTGTAGGGCCAATGGCATACATGGCACAATCTCATCAGTGTGATGAGACAGGCTGAAGGAAGCATCCATTAAGCATCTACCATCCTGTCTTGCCACTCCACTGCTCCAGCTGGGGAATTGCACCAGTGTTTCAGGAGGTTGCGCTGCTTCTTCCCTTCACGTGAAGCTCTGTTGGGGCCTTGCACATCCACAGTGTCTATCGAGTTTCGCCCTTGCCTCCATTCACCAGGCTCCATGTCCCCATTGCCTTGTTGGTGGTCCATGAGCCTGTTCTGCAACACTGGGTAGCGGGTGCGCATGAGATTGTGCAGGATGCAGCAAGCTTCCACGATGTTCCTCACGGTCTGTGGGCAATGCTGCATGGTGGTGAGAAGTACCTGGAACCTGTTGGCCAGGATGCCAAAGGCGTTCTCCACCACCCGCCTTGCCAGGACAGCCTCTAGATCCTCTCTTCACAGGTGAGGCATCTGGAAGTGTAGGGCTTCATGAGGTAGGTTCTGAGGGAGAAGGCGTCATCCCCCACGATGAAGTAGGGCACATCTTGTGTGTCATTGGGCAGGGGGTCTGGATCTGGGAACCCCATGATGAGGTTGCGTTCCAGCCTCTCCTTGAGGTGATTGGCATTGTATACCTGGGCATCTGAAGCTGACCTGTTTCCTGAAGCATCGATGTACATGAACTTGTAGTCAGCATCGACCATGGCGAAGAGGATGATGCTGAAGAAGCCCTTGCAGTTGTGATAAGTGGACCCTGAGTTAGCTGGAGCTTTGCAGGCCACGTGCTTCCCATCTATGGCTCCAACATTGTGGGGGAAATTCCACTTCTGATACCACTGCTCTGCAACTTTCTTCCAGCCTTCTTCAGTGGACGGGCACTGGAGGAGCTCCTCCAGGTATTCTTCGATGATGGCCTGCACCACTTCTCTGACCACAATGCTGATGGTGTTGTGTGGCACCCTCCAGCCATACTGCATGCTCCTGTACGTGGTCCCGGAGGCCAGGTGGCGCAGAGTCAGTGCCACCTTGAGCCCAGGGTCCAGGCTGGGCCAGAAGTTGGTGTTTGCCTTGGTCAACATGGGTCTCAGATGCTCCACAACTTCGTCAAACATGGCTGGCGGCATCCTCATGAAGTTCTGGAATGCACGAGAGTCTTCGTTCCTCAGCTCCACCGTCAGCTTGTTATACAGTCCGTACTCGGCTCTTCTCGCGATCCATCTTCGGACCCAGACACTTCTTGGACGCCTCCTTTTCTTCCCGTCGAACAGGTGAAAAAGCCTGTAGAGGGCTTCGCACTGTTATAGAACAATGGCGGTTACCAAAAGGAGTGTGTGATGATCCATGGTGGAGATGACTGGATGCTGTGGAAGAGCAAGAGCCAGATGAAGGCTGAAGAGGTCTGCACCACAGGGCTGCTGGACTGAAAGTGAGATCCAGGTGATTTCTCCCCCTTTTTATAGGAAATATAGGTTTTCTGCTAGGTGTCCTTTTGCATCCTCTAGGCATCCTGCAGACATCCTAAATATCCGAGATACGTCCCCTATACGAACATTTTTTCCGTTTTAATGCTTTGTCTGCGAGCTGCATTCACTTTCATCCTTTCTACGTCCGTGCTACTAATGCTGCGTGTCCGTTCCATGTCCGTTTCGCTTCCTCCCTGTGTCTGTTTTCTGCTGGAGCAGATGCAAGTTTCGCGGATGCGCAGCAGATGCCTAGCAGATATAGCGGACGCGTAACGGATGACGACGGACATATAATGGATGTTCCCCATATGCGTAGCGGATGTATAATGGACACGTTGGATACTTTTTCCGCTCAAAAAGTTTTGTGCAGCTCAAAACTTTTTGAGCGGATGAAATGTCAGTAGACAGATGCTGGACGGATAGAGAGTATGAAAAACGGACGCAGTGGGTACAGAACGGACGCATCGCGTTAACCAACGGATGGCAAGTGTTTCTCTCCATTTTACATCCTCTTTCCATCCGTTGGTGCTGTGTGACATGGGCTTAAAAACGAACCTGGGAAACCAGATTCAAATCTAAGGTTCAAAAAAACCAAGTGTAGCAACAACTATACTATAGAAAATACTCATTTTTTGTTTTTGTTGTTTATTGTTCTTGATTTCTTTCTTTCTGCAGAGCTCAAATTCCACATTCTGAGATCTTAGTCTTTGAAAAAAATGTATCAATATATCGAAGGGGCACTTTAAAAAAGAACATGTCATGAGAGTTCTGACAGGAACAAATGAGGGGGAACAGACTAACCGATATAAGTGGCCAATCAAAGCAGCCAAGGTTCTGTGGTTGAGATGGGGCAAGCAGTTCATTAGCTCCTTATATCTCTCCAGGCGCTGGGGCTTCTGGGAAATTTCTAAGAAAGAGAAACATAGAATTGAATTTTAGCGACTATAGTTTGCATAAAATCAAAATATGTCCTACATTGATCAGAAATATGAGGTACATTCATCATATAGTTTGTTGTTTTTTCTCTTTTTGCAAGATATTTTGATTCAAGTGTAGAGACCAAGGGACAAATAAAATGGGTATCAGAAAACAAGGTTTCTATGTGTGCATTACTTAGAAGAGAATTGTGGAAGACACACTGTCAGATCCCTAAAGTGATATTGCCATTCAACTGGGAGAAGAGGGGAATCTCAAATGTACTGTTTCTTATTTTCCCTGACAACTGCTATTTTATAACCTTTATCCTGGTGCCTGAGCACCCTGAGATTTTCTTTTGGGGAATGTATTAGGGGAAAGGGCCATGTGGGTTGTTTCACTCTGAAAGCTGGAGAAAGATGGCCATGGGAATATCTGCTTATCTGGTTCTCAGGATGGCTGTTACAATAACATCTTCATACCTGTGGATTGGCTGAATCCATATCTGACTGGAGGGAGGGATTCCACTGCCTTAAGTCTAACAGTATTGCCTAAGGGAATTCAGTGTCTGCTTTGATTGTCCTGCTTTCACTTCTGCTCAATAAAAGGTTTCTTTTGAAAAACTCAAGTTTCAAGAGTTTTTACATTCTTCAGTTAGGAGAGACAGATCGTTACACACAAAATTCCTGAGAATTTTCTTCTGTGCCATCTGTTGATGATTCAGGTTACTTCTTAAGACAAAGTGTATAGTTCTCAATTTTTCTTTCTTTCCTATTTCTCTTTTGTCAGTGAATAATTTTGCCCAGCTAGCCCTCACTTTATTGAAGATTTTTATTGAAGATTTATATGCATTCAAGGTACTTTACTTAAAGCAAGTAAGTATAAGCAACTGTTTTGACTGTGTACATTTTTTCCTGACAGGCAAAATAGAATAATACAGTTGGAAGGGACTTTGGAGATCTTCCAACCCCTGCTCCAGCAGGAAATCCTTAACCATTCTGAACAAATGGCTGGCTAATCTCTTCTTGGAAGCCTCCAGTGATAGAGCATGTACAACTTCTGGATGCATGCCATCCCACAATTAATTATTCTGCCAAGAAATTTCTCCTTAGTTTTAGGTTGGAGCTCTATTTGATAATTTTCCACCCATTACATTTTGTCCTGCATCAGGTGCTAAGTTGACTCACTCTTCTCAGTGCCAGCCCCTCAAATACTGGAAGACTACTATCATGTCACCCTAGTACTTCTCTTTACTAGGAAAGATTCTGAATGAATTGCATGCACACTGTAAGGCATAGCTATCCTCCCCTGTTTTGAAATATAGATAAAAATATGTTAGTTACATTTAAAAATAGTTTTCCCAGTATTCACACTGATGATGGGAGATGGGCATTTCAAAAATGTGAAAAATAAATAAAATGATAAATTGTATAATTTTTGGAGGCTCAAGACAAAGATTAAAGAGTATGGAAACTTTGCAATGAACTGTGTAATACAACCAACCAAAAAATGGTCTGCTGTCATAGAGACCCAAGCCGCTTGATAAAGTAGGGCAGTATAAGAAAGAAGAATGAAACCTGTGGCCTCATTCCACTGGGGATGTAAATATGTAGTGAAGATAGTATCCTTGAGCTCCCGGAAAAATCTCTTCAACACATCTGTCACATCTTCAATGAAATTGTTACTGATATGCAATTTGACATTTCTTGCATCTTGTCGAAACTCTTCCATCAAAATTTTGATACGAGATTTTGCTCCATTCTTCCGATAAATACCTTCATGCTGTAAACCTGATGGAAAAGAAAGAGAAACAAGGCTTTATAACAATATGAAATATATATAGATATTCTCAGTCATCCAGGTTCATTATTGTCCCAAAAGTGCATTTTCAAAAGGCAATTGGAATTTGGGATTTTTTTGAGCTGAAGAAGCTTCTTGCGTGAGACACCAAATATCTTCAAGGAAAAAACAAAATCCAGTTGCTTTTTGAAAAAAGCAGTTTTGGGACAATATGACATAATATTTCTAATTAAATGTTAACATACATATAATATCTTAATATTCACCATTGTAGAAAAAAGAAACAAGCATGGAACAGCGACTTCACCAAACTGGTTGTTACACCGGTTGAATCCCACTCCTGGTTGTGAAGCCCTACAAGGTATGGGATCAGGCTATCTATAGAACCATTTCCCTCCCAATATATTGGCACCTCCCAACAGTCAGGCAGGGAAGATATATTGCAGATCCTGCCAGTTAAACTAACTCCAACTGACAGGATCTACGAAGAGAGACTTCTCTGCTGTTGCCCCTGCTCTTTAGAATATTCTCCCCCCTGGGGGTGAGGCAGGCCTACTCTCCTGCCCTTCTTAAGGCCCTGTCACATCGGCCGACGGATGCAAAAAGTATGTAAAAAGGACACAGCAGACGAGAAAATGTTCCATCCGTTGTTATCCGCTCTCAAAAGTGCCCCAAATTTGCATAAACAGAGCGGACAACAACGGAAAGGAATGGACGGGGAGAGGACGTATCGAGGATGTTAAGCGGATGCTCCACGGAAGCCTAGAGGATGGAAGCAAATGGAAGTGGATGGCACATCCGCAGGGCTTCCGGGGAAGTACAGCGAAGTGGACGCGCAGCAGAAGGAGCGGATGCCGAGCAGGTACAGCGGATGCATCACGGAAGCCTAGCGGATGCCTAGCAGATGCCTAGCAGATGCAAAGCATTCACTGCGCATGCGGGGAGGATGCATCGCGTCAGCCCCGTGGATATAAAAGGATGCAGCTCGCAAGCAGGTCACCATTCAGAGGAAAGACCTGCTGCCAGACACATCTCCAGCCAACAACAATGGGGAAGAAGAGGAAGCCTGTGCCATCTGCTGCCAGCCCTGGCAAGAAGGACAGGGCCACCATCCCACCCCCTGGCACTGACTCTGCTTCTGCTGGGGCTTCTGCTGCTGGTGCTTACTCTGCTGGTGCTGATCCTGGTCCTGCTGGTGCTGCTGGTGTGCTTTTGCTGCCGTTGCTGCTGCTGCTGCTGCTGCTGCTGGTGGTGGTGGTGTGGTGAACCAGCCCCTAGAACCTCAAAGCCCTGCTGATGAGGGCCCAGAAGGCCCTGCCAGAGGGAGGAAGAGGCAATCGCGCGATAGGGAGAGGAGACTGTACTCCATTGAAGAGGAACATGAGGATGAGGTGCTCGAATGGCTGAGGGAGAACGAGTACCTCTGGCGGAAGGGACACAGGCTCTATCAAGACACCAAGTGGAAGCAGGCGGCTTGGAGAGAGAAGGCGGAGAGCCTGGGCTACACTTCGGAGGTCCTCCTTGGGCGGTGGAAGCACATGCACACCTGGTACGGGAAGCTGCACCTCAAGAAGTCTGGCCAGGCCACGGTCAAGCTCACCGACCGGGAGACCTACATGATGGCCAAGTGCAGCTTCTTGGAGGGTGAGGTCTGCCACCGAGGAGCAGCCCCACTGTCAACCCTCTCTCTCAGGCAGCCCACAGAGAGCCAGTCCTCTTCTGGCCAAGAGTCAGCTCCTGTGTCCAGGCAGGTATCTGTGGAGCGCCCCACGATGGAGACCCTCCAACAGCTGCACTCCCCATGGCGGAGCACGTGGAGGACCCCCTGATGTAGTTGGAGCAAGGAGAGGCCGCTGCCACCAGAGACCAACCCACACCCATCCCGAGCTCCATCTCCACAGAAAGCAGTCAGAGAGCCAGACCGGAGGGACAGAGCCACACTGTCCTGCTGGAGATCAAGGACACCATCAAAAGCAGCATAGATCTCCTCTCTCACCTGGTACACACCGACATACCATCCTCTAACAGAAAGCCCTTCCTCACCTACGTCAACCGGACCCTCATGGACATGTCTGAATCCCAGTACCAGGTGATCAAGGAGAGGATCACAGGTCTTCTGCACAACCCTCCAGGCCCAGCTGAACCTGCTCCCACCCACTCCAGGTCTGCTCCTCCACCCCAGGTGATGTCACAGCCCTTCCAAGGCTTTCCACAGGCCCTCACCTACCAAGGCTACGGCTACCAGGAGTTCCAGCAGCACAGGCAGCCCTTCCCAGTCCAGGCACAGGTTCATTGTATGCCACCGGTGCCACCGATGCCACCGACGCCACCGATGCCACCCACGCCACAGATGCCACCGATGCCTCACCTCGCTCACCTGCAGACCAGACAGCCCCACTACACTCCTCCTTCCTCCACCCCACAGCCCAGCCCGGCCTCAGAACATCTGTCATCGGTCTTGGGACTGACACCCCATGTCATGGAGGAAGGGGCTCTCAACATCACAGGACTAAGCCAGGTCTCTGACAGCTTCCTCCACACACCATCCCCTGTTGTCCTCTCGGAGCCAGGAACCCCAATGGCACCTCAGACCAGCATTCCAGCAGCAGCCACCTCCACAGCACCTGGACCCTTCACCCCTGAGACTATGGGCACACCTCAGAGTGACTGAGAAGAGTGCCAGAGACTGGGTTGCTACCTGTTGACTTTATCTTTGCTTGGGACACTTTACTTGGGTCATTTTGCTTTTACAGTTTGTTATTAATAAAGTTTATCTTTGCTTCACACACTTGGTTCAGTTCTTTTAGTAAATAAAGTCTTGGTGGAAACTTTTAGAAATGGTTTAAGCCTTTGCATGCTTGTGGGATGGGTAAGGATAGCAGTGGGATGGGAAGGGATACCTGTGGTATGGGTCATAGCTGTGGGATGGGCAGGGATACCTGTGGGATGGGTAATAGCTGTGGGATGGTAAGGATAGCAGTGGGATGGGCAGGGATACCTGTGGGATGGGTAAGGATAGCAGTGGGATGGGCAGGGATACCTGTGGGATGGGTAAGGATAGCAGTGGGATAGATAAACCTCCAGTGCAAGCATAGTGGGACTGTATGGTCCACCCTCCCAGGTGCTACACCTATGGCCCTTTATTATCAATAACAATGTAATCATTCATCAACACATTTCAACATAAACACAACTCTTTATTAAATGCCCTGTTCATTGTAGGGCCACTCAACATACATGGCACAATCTCATCAGTGTGATGAGACAGGCTCAAGGAAGCATCCATTAAGCATCTACCATCCTGTCTTGCCACTCCACTGCTCCAGCTGGGGAATTGCACCAGTGTTTCAGGAGGTTGCGCTGCTTCTTCCCTTCACGTGAAGCTCTGTTGGGGCCTTGCACATCCTCAGTGTCTATCGGGTTTCGCCCTTGCCTCCATTCACCAGGCTCCATGTTCCCATTGCCTTGTTGGAGGTCCACGAGACTGTTCTGCAACACTGGGTAGCAGGTGCGCATGAGATTGTGCAGGATGCAGCAAGCTTCCAGGATGTTCCTCATGGTCTCTGAGCGATGCTGCATGGTGGTGAGAAGTACCTGAAACCTGATGGCCAGGATGCCAAAGGCGTTCTCCACCACCCACCTTGCCAGGACAGCCTGTAGTTGAAGATCCTCTCTTCACAGGTGAGGCATCTGGAAGTGCAGGGCTTCATGAGGTAGGTTCTGAGGGAGAAGGCGTCATCCCCCACGATGAAGTAGGGCACATCTTGTGTGTCGTTAGGCAGGGGGTCTGGATCTGGGAACCCCATGATGAGGTTGCGTTCCAGCCCCTCCTTGAGGTGATTGGCGTTGTATATCTGGGCATCTGAAGATGACCCATTGCCTGAAGCATCGATGTACATGAACATAGTCAGCATTGACCATGGTGAAGAGGATGATGCTGAAGAAGTCCTTGTAGTTGTGATAAGTGGACCCTGAGTTGTCTGGAGCTTTGCAGGCCACCTGCTTCCCATCTATGGCTCCAACAGTGTGTGGGAAGTTCCACTTCTGATACCACTGCTCTGCAACTTTCTTCCAGCCTTCTTCAGTGGACGGGCACTGGAGGAGCTCCTCCAGGTATTCTTCGATGATGGCCTGCACCACTTCTCTGACCACAATGCTGATGGTAATACCCTCCAGGCATACTGCATGCTCCTGTACGTGGTCCCGGAGGCCAGGTGGCACAGAGTCAGTGCCACCTTCAGTCCAGGGTCCAGGCTGGGCCGGAAGTTGGTGTTTGCATTGGTCAACCTGGGTCTCAGATGCTCCACAACTTTGTCAAACATGGCTGGCGGCATCCTCATGAAGTTCTGGACTGCACGAGGGTCTTTGTTCCTCAGCTCCACCATCAGCTTGTTATACAGTCCGTACTCGGCTCTTCTCGCGATCCATCTTCGGACCCAAAAACTTCTTGGATGTCTCCTTTTCTTCCCGTAGAACAGGTGAAAGAGCCTTTAGAGGGCTTCGCACTGTTGTAGAACGATGGCGGCTACCAAAAGGAGTTTGCGATGATCCATGGTGGAGATGACTGGATGCTGTGGAAGAGCAACAGCAAGATGAAGGCTGAAGAGGTCTGCACAGCAGGGGTGCTGGACTGAAAGTGAGATCCAGGTGATTTCTCCCCCTTTTTATAGGAAATATAGGTTTTCCGCTAGGTGTCCTTTTGCATTCTCTAGACATCCTGCAGACATCCTAAATATCTGAGATACATCCCCTATAGGAACGTTTTTTCCGTTTTAATATTTTATATGCGAGCTGCATCCGCTTTCATCCTTTCTACGTCCATGCTACTTATGCTGCGTGTCTGTTCCGCGTCCATTTCGCTTCCTCCCTGTGTCCATTTTCCGCTGGAGTGGATGTGAGTTGTGCGGATGCACAGCGGATGCCTAGCGGATATAGGAGACGCGTAACAGATGATGACAGACATATAACGGATGTTCCCCATATGCGTAGCGGATGTATAACGGACACGTTGGATACTTTATCCGCTCAAAAAGTTTTGTGCGGCTCAAAACTTTTTGAGCAGATGAAATCTCAGTAGACGGATGCTGGACGGATAGAGAGTATGAAAAACGGACGCAGTGAGTACAGAACAGATGCATCACGTTAACCAACGGATGGCAAGTATTTCTCTCCGTTTTACATCCTCTTTCCATCCGTTGGTGCTGTGTGACATGGGCTTAAGAAGTTTAAAATATGGCTTTGTGGCCTTGTGTGGGGAGCACAGAGGGGCAGGCAGCCATGAGTCTTGTTGGCAATCTGAGAGCTACTCCATTGCATTTTTAAAACTAATTTATAACAGGATTCAATTCTTGCCTTCTTTTAAATTCTACATTAAAAGAAATACTTTTATATACTGTTTTTTATATTTTAACATTTTATTATACATTGCTCTGAGGGAAATGTGCAGTTTTAAAATGTGATCAATCAATCTTACAGAAAACTAAGGAACTTTAGGGAAAGGACTTTTGAAAATGGTTGTTAATAAATAGGTAAGAAGAGAGGAAAATACAGGAAAAAGAGGTAATTAATATATTTGAAAATCAGAGAACAGAAGTGGTAGTGATTGTATGAAGCTAAATAGCCATTTGCCATTAAGTACCCATAAGAACTATTTTTCTTTTTAAAAAATATCTTCAAAGATAAAAAAATTATTGTGGTCTTATAAGTATTTTTAAGTACTTGTTTGGACAAATTCAAAACTTTTAAATTTGAACAAAAGCACTGAACTGTCTAGATCAGGGGTGTCAAACTTGATTTCATTGAATGTCCATCAGGGTTGTATTTGACCTCAGGGGGCCTGGGAGGGACATGGCCAGGGTGAGTATGGCTGGAGTGGGCATGGCCAGCTCAAAGTCACTTGTGTCAGAGGCATCTGTGATGGCCCTGAAGGGGCTGGGGGGATTCATTGTCTCCAGCAATGGAAGGGGAGGCCAGGGACAGTGCCAAATCCTTGTCCTCCAGAGGAGCCTCGCTGTTCCTGTCAGGCCATGCAGAGGATCTCTGCATGGTGGCACACCACCCAGAGCCCTAGGCAGCAGAGGGCAAGTGCCCAGCCCTGACCTGGAGCACCCAGGGCACCGGGACCCCACAGCCCAGCCCAGCCCTGGTTTCCCATGGTGGTGCCCGGCTGCTCTTACCTCCTCCTCGAGGCTGCTTCTGTTCACTCTCTCCTTGGACAGGCCAGGTTTATCATGGTGTGTACGGGAGGACAAAGTGTCTGGCTCAGAGGGAGGCCCACTCCCTCTCCATGCAAGGAATCCCAGCTTTGTAATCAAAGCAACCACGATAGGATGAGACACCACCAGGAGAGGTTAGGAGAAGAAGACAAGGGGATGGCAAAAGGGCAGCAGGGCTGCTGGTGGCCAAGTGTTAAGGCAGGACTCCTTCAGACCCTACCTATCTCTCATTATAATCTCCTTCCTTCCTTTCTTCTTTCCTTCCTTTTCCTTCCCTCTTCATTCTCCTTCCTTCTTCCTTCCCCCTTTTCCTTCTTTTTCCTTCCTTGCTCTCTTCCTCTCTTTTTCTGTCTTTCATCTTTCTCTTTCTCCTTTCCTGTCACTTCTTGGATGGTCAAATGTAAAAGGGGAAACATTTCTCCTTTTATTTTGTTTTGCTGAGCCCCATTTTTGGCCACAATGGCCTACAGAAGCCCTCGGCCAGCAAACCACCCCTCTGAGCTCCATTTTTGATGATAGAGGCACCACAGGCAAGTCCTTCACTGTTTTCAAGGCAGCCCTGCAGGCCAGGTATAACAACCCCATGGGCTGGATGCAGCCTGTGGGCCTTGACACCCCTTTTCTAGATTAATCAGGTTGACCTAGTCATAGTAATGGAGGACTTTAACGATCTTGACATCAACTATTACTGGGAGACAAACTGTATCAAATGGAATCAAACAGGTTCCTAGCAGACAACTTGGTCTCCAAAAGGTACAGAAGGAATTAGAAGGTCAACTATACTGGACTTTATTTTCACTAACAGAGAAGAAATGATAGAGTGGGTTGAAGTTGCAGGAAGTTTGACAGAATTTCTGTCAGAATTAATGAAATCTGAAGCTTTTCTTTTAGGCATGATGGACAAGCCAATTGAAAAATAATTTGGGGTGCTATTCCTTCACATGGTGATAGCTCCAAGGTTTGTATGTGCCAAACACTGGAAAGAAAAAGGGATGCTGACCATTGAAGAATAGATTTTCAAATTGAATCAGCAGAGATGGTGAAATTAATGGCTTTATTAGAGATAATGAACTAGACAGCTTTATAAGAGACTGGAAATCATTTGTAGACAACATACTAAATACAACAACAGATGGTTAACAGAGGGATTTGAAGATTAGTGTAATGTTTAGCTTAACTGTTGACTGCTTTTTCATATGTATGTATGTATGTATGCATGCATGTATGTATGAATGTACTGTATGTATCTATGTAAAAGAGGAGAATTTACTGCTTTTTTCTTTTTCTTTTCAATGCCCAGCCATGGTGGATCCTGTATGTTAAATGTGAAATTTATTTGATCATATTTTTTCTCTTTTTTTGTATACTACTTTTTCTTTTTTGTTGTTGTTAGTGTTGAATATATGCTTTGTTTTGTTTCATTTTGTTTGTTCTTCTGTTTTGCATTTTACATTTTATGATAATAAATAATAAAGAGAAATGATAGAAGGAGTTCAAGTGACCATGTGATATTGGAATTCAGTATAATGTAGGCACACGCATTAGAACAAAGTTAAAGTAGTATCTTAGACTTTAAGAAAGCTGATTCCAAAAGATTTAGAGAGAACTTGGGAAGGATTCCATGGATGAAAATTTTTAAGGAGAAAACAACTCAAGAAGCTTGGGAAATTCTGAAAAAATTAGATTATAAAAACCCAGTCGACCACATTACCACTGAAAAGGAAAATAACAGATCTCAGAAGAAACCAGCATAAAGTATTCTACAATAAACTGAAAGAGAAAAAAAAGGACAAGTATAAAAAATTGGAAAGAAGGACATATAATTAAAGCAGCATACCAATATATAGCCTGAATCTGCAAATAATAAGTCAGGAAAGCTAAATTCCAGTATGAAATTAAACTTCTGATAAATGTCAAAAATGTTTTTTAAAGTTTCTTTCAACATGGAAAAAACAAGAAAAAAGGTTTTTAAAAAATGGTCCACTAATGGGAGAAAATAGCAAGGAAGAGTTGGGTAGCAGAGAGAAAGCAGAACTGCTAAATTCATAGTTTGAGACTTAAGAAAGGTGTACAGAGAAGAGCAACAAAGATGATTAGGGGACTGGAGGCTAAACTGATGAACAGTTGTAGGAACTAAAAACAAGAAAAAAGGCAAGGAAATGATTGGCTCATTAATTGTTGCAGTATCTAATCCATTGGAAGAGGTACCCTTTGTCAGAAGCCACATGGGTTAAAAGTTGGGATGTAAAACCCATGTCACACTGCACCAACGGATGCAAAGAGGAAGTAAAACGGACAAAAAAGCTTGCCATCCGTTCGAAAACGCGATGTACTCACTGCCTCCGTTTTGCTTCCTCTCTATCCGTCCAGCATCCGTTTATGGACGTTTCATCCGCTCCAAAAGTTTTAGGCTGCTTAAAACTTTTGCGTGGAAAATGTATCCAGTTCATCCGTTCTGCATCCGCTACGCATCCGCTATGCATCCGCTATATCCGCTAGGCATCCGCTGCGAATCCGCGCAACTCGCATCCGCCCGGATGCAGGGAGGAAGCGGAACGGATGCAGAACGGATGCAGAACGGATGCAGAATGGATGCAGAACGGAAACAAAGCGTTTAAAATGGAAAAAATGTTCGCAGAGGGGACCTATCTCGGATATTAAGGATGTCTAGAGGATGCCTAGAGGATGCCTAGAGGATGCCTAGCGGAAAACCTACACTGCCTATAAAAAGGGAGAGCAACTCGTCTGCATTGCACTTTCAGACCAGCAGACCAGCGGTGCAGACCTCTGCAGCCTTCATCTGACTCTTGCTCTTCAACAGCATCCAGTCATGTCCACCGTGGATTGCGACAAAATCCTTTCGGCAGCCAACATCCTTCTGCAACACTGCGAAGCCATCTACAGTCTCTGTGAACAGTACTACGGGAAGAAAAGGAGGCACCCAAAAAAAGTCTGGCTCCGAAGATGGTTCGCCGGAAGATGCAGTACGTACTTTACGACAAGCTGATGGTGGAGCTCAGGAGCGAAGACCCTCGGGCGTTCCAGAACTTCATGAATATGCCTCCAGCCATGTTTGACGAAGTTGTGCAGCGCCTGACACCCAGGTTGACCAAGACAAACACCAACCTCCCACCCAGCCTGGAACCTGGGCTCAAGGTGGCACTCACTCTGCGCCACCTGGCCTCAGGGACCACCTACAGGAGCATGCAGTACGGCTGGAGGGTGCCACCCAGCACCATCAGCTTTGTGGTCAGAGAAGTGGTGCAGGCTATCATCGAAAAATACAAGGAGGAGCTCCTCCAGTGCCCCTCCACTGAAGAAGGATGGAAGAAAGTTGCAGAGCAGTGGTATCAGAAGTGGAACTTCCCCCACACTGTTGGAGCCATCGATGGGAAGCACGTGGCCTGCAAAGCTCCAGCCAAGTAGGGGTCCACTTATCAGAACTACAAGGGTTTCTTCAGCATCATCCTCTTCGCCATGGTCAATGCTGACTACAAGTTCATGTACATCGATGTTTCAGGCAACGGCTCATCTTCCGATGCCCAGGTATACAACGACAGTCACCTCAAGGAGGGGCTGGAAAGCAACCTCATGGTGGGCTTCCCAGATCCAGACCCGCTGCCCAACGACACGCAAGATGTGCCCTACTTCATCGTGGGGGATGACGCCTTCTCCCTCACAACCTACCTCATGAAGCCCTAAACCTCCAGATGCCTCACCCGTGAAGAGAGGATCCTCAACTACAGGCTGTCCAAGGCAAGGCGGGTGGTGGAGAACGCCTTTGGCATCCTGGCCAACAGGTTCCAGGTACTTCTCACCACCATGCAGCATCGCCCAGAGACCATGAGGAGGATTGTGGAATCTTGCTGCATCCTGCACAATCTCAAGCGCATCCGCTACGCAGTCTTGCAGAACAGGCTCGTGGACCTCCAGCAAGGCAATGGGGACATGGAGCCTGGGGAATGGAGGCAAGGGCGAAACCTGATCGACACTGAGGATGTGCAAGGGCACAACAGAGCCTCACGTGAGGCGAAGAAGCAGCGCAACCTCCTGAAACACTGGTGCAACTCCTCAGCTGGAGCGGTGGAGTGGCAAGACAGGATGGTAGATGCTTAATGGATGCTTCCTTCAGCCTGTCTCATCACACGGATGAGATTGGCCATGTATTTTTGGTTGGCCTACAATGAACAGGGCATTTAATAAAGAGTTGTGTTTATGTTGACATGTGTGGATAAATGCTTACATTGTAATTGATAATGAAGGGCCATAGGGGTGGCACCTGGGAGGGTGGACCATACAGTCCCACTATGCTTGCACTGGAGGTTTATCTATCGCACAGCTATTACCCATCCCATAGGTATCCCTGCCCATCCCACAGGTATCTCTTCCCATCCCACAGGTATCCCTTCTCATCCCACAGGTATCTTAAACCATCCCACAGGTATCCCTTCCCATCCCACTGCTATCTTAACCCCATCCCACAAGCATGCAAAGGCTAAACCATTTCTAAAAGTTTCCACCCAGACTTTATAGAAAAAAATTAATGAAGCAAGTGTGTGAAACAAAGATAAACTTTATTAATGACAAGCTGTAAAATAAACATGACCCAAGTCAAGTGTCCAAATAAAGTCCACAAATATCCAGGCAGCCAGTCTCTGGCACTCCTCTTGGTCACTTGGAGGTGTGTGCCCAGGCTAAGATGTTAGGGAGCAGGTGCTGTGGAGGTGGGTGCTGCTGCAGTGCTGGTCTGAGGTGTTATTGGAGTGCCTAGCCCCGAGAGGACAACAGGGGACGGTGTGTTGAGGAAGGTGTCGGACAGCTGGCTTCGCCCCGTGATGCTGAGAGGTCCTTCCTCCATGCCATGGGGTGTCAGCCCCAGTACTGAGGACAGATGTACTGAGGCCGGGCTTGGCTGTGGGATGGAGGAAGGAGCAGTGTAGTGGGGCTGCCTGCTCTGGAGCGGGGTGAGGACTGTCGAGGTTGGCATCGGTGGCATCATTGGAACCGGTGGCAGCGGTGTCGCCCGATGACTCTGTGCCTGCATCTGTAAGGGCTGCTGTCTGTGCTGCTGGACCTCCGGGTAGCTGTAGCCCTGGTCAGTGAGGGGGTGTGGGAAGCCTTGGTATGGGAGGGATATCACCTGGGGTGGAGGAGCAGACCTGGACTGGGTGGGAGCAGGTTCCTCTGGGTCTGGAGGGTTGTTAAGCAGCGTGGTGATCCTCTCCTTCACCACCTGGTACTGGGGATCCGGCATCTCCTTGAGGGTCTGGTTCACATAATTGAGGAAGAGCTTGCGGATGGAGGAGGAGGATTCGATGGGGACCAGCTGAGAGAGGAGACCTATGCTGGTGCGGATGGTGTCCCTGATCTCCACCAGGACCTTGTGGCTCTGCCCCTCCTGCGGTCCAGCTCTCTGCCTTACTGTGGTGGTGGAGGTGTGGGTGGATGCGGCTTCGGCAGCGGTGGACTCGATGTCTCCTTTCTCCCACCGCACCAGGGAGTCCTCATCGCTCTCCACCACGCTTTCAACACCTGCCCGGGGGTTCTCCGCTGTGGCATGCTCCACAGAAACCTGCCTGGAGACAGGGACTGACTCTTGGCCGGAAGAGGACTGGGTCTCAGCAGGCTGCCGGAGAGAGAGGGTAGAGATTTGGGCTCCTGGTGCTCCTCGGTGGCGGACCTCACCCTCCAGGAAGCTGCACTTGGCCATGACATAGTTCTCTCTGTCTGTCAGCTTAACCCTGGCCTGGCCAGATTTTTTGCGGTGCAGCTTCCCGTACCAGGTGTGCATGTGCTTCCACCAGCCGAGGAGCACCTCTGAAGTGTAGCCCAGACTCTCCGCCCTCTCTCTCCAAACAGCCTGCTTCCGCTTGGTGTACCTGTACAGCCAGTGTCCCTTCCGCCACAGATAGTCGTTCTCTCTCAGCCACTCCAGCACCTCATCCTCGTGCGCTTCCTTGATGTAGTACTGCCTCCTCTCCCGTTGTTGCATACGCCTCTTCCTCCCTTTGGCAGGACCAGATGGGCCCTCATCAGAGGGGCTTCCAGGTTGTAGGGGCTGCTCCTCCACACCAACAACAGCAGCAGCAGCAGCAGCAGCAGCAAGACCAGGATGAGCAGCAGCAGAGTAAGCACCAGCAGCAGGGTCAGCAAGACCAGGAGCACGAGCAGAACGAGCAGGACCAGCAGGACCAGGAGCAGCTTCAGCAGAGTACGCAGCAGAAGCACCACTGCCAGGAGCAGCTACAGCAGAAGCTCCAGCAACAGAAGAGCAAGCCGAAGCAGCAGAAGCCCCAACAGAAGCAGTCAGGGACATGGGGCGGGAGGGTGGCCCTGTCCCTCTTGCCAGGGATGGTGGCAGGTTGCTGAGACTTTCGCTTCTTCCCCATGGTTGTGGGGTTGCTGGCTGGCAGGGAGGCTGGCAGGCACCAAGGCTGGCAGGAAGGTTGGCACCAAGGCTGGCAGGAAGCCTGGCAGGAAGCCTGTTAGGAAGCCTGGCAGGAAGGCTGGCAGGAAGGCAGGCACCAAGGCTGGCAGACAGACTGGCTGGCAGGGAGTCTGGAAGGCAAGCTGGCAGCAAGGCTGGCAGGGAGGCTGGAAGGCAGGCTGGCAGGGAGGCTGGCAGGGAGGCTGGAAGGCAGGCTGGAAGGCAGGCTGCCAGCAAGGCTGGAAGGGAGGCTGGAAGGCAGGCTGCTAGCAAGGCTGGAAGGGAGGCTGCCCAGGAGGCTGGGAGCCAGGCTGGGAGGCAGGCTTGGAGGCAGGCTGGCAGCAAGGCTTGCAGGCAGACATGCAGGCAAGGAACTCAAAGTGTCCAGCAGCAGGTCTTTCCTCGGAATGCTGGCCACGTGCGAGCTGCTTCACTTTATATCCGGGGGCCTTGCGCAATGCATCCCCCCCGCATGCGTAATTAACGCCAGGCATCCGTTAGGCTTCCACTGTGCATCTGCTCGGCTTCCGCTGTGCATCCGCTTCATCCGCTGTGCATCCGTTCTGCATCCGCTTTTTCCGTTCCGTGTCCGCTTCGCTGAGGCCCCCCGGAAGCCTAGCGGACGCGCCATCCGCTTCCATCCGATGTGCTTCCGTTCCGCATCCGCTTTACATCCGCCCTGCGTCCTCCCCGCGTCCGTGTTGTCCGCTCCAATTATGCAAATTTTCACCCCTTTTGAGCGCGGATACAACGGATGTAACATTTTTCTCTTCCGTTGTGTCCTTTTTGCATCCGTTGGGCAGTGTGACACGGCCTTAAAAGCAGATACACTCATGAAACAGTTTCATGATAAGTTTCATGACAAGCCAAAGAGTCCTCTTTGGGAGGGGAGTTGGTTAATTTGCTGACTGATTTAACCTCCTGTGTCTCTCTCATTTCAAGACATGGTTTTCTCCTGAAAAGGGAAAGCCTGTCAGCCTTGGAAGCCATTTTTTTCATTGGAGCTTCAAGGCTGCCACAATTAATGCCTGGGAAATTGGGAGGGGGGATTGTGAGGAGCGGTGGAAGATTAGTCACAACAACATTCCTTTCTCTGGGAGTCAAGGACAACTGCCCTGCACTTGGAGGAGAGTGACTGGGGTTAGTGTTCAGATGGGACAAAGATATGATTGGACCATGTGATGGACTTATGGGTGCAGGGGATGGATTTTTGACTTTCTTTTGGGTGAGGAAAAACCTGAAACTCTTTGATTTGGGTTTTCTCAGATGTGTCAATATGACATCTCCAATAAAATGGAACTTTGAGAAAGGCTGGTCTCGGAGTCTTCTTCTTTGGAGGTTGTTACTTGGAATGCTGACATTAACCCAAATACCCACTAAAACTTTAACCAGCTCCCTGAACACTGAGGTGCTATCTGGGGTCCTGAGTCCTGAGCACCAACTCTCAACCTGGGCAGTGTGAAGACTCAGGGAAGAAGGAAGAAAGGATAGCAGTTGAAGATGGGGCTGCAGGGAATGGCGTGGGGATCCACACTGACACCATCTATTCCCCTTCCGAGAGCGTGGTGCAGGCAGCAGAGGCCATGAAGCGAAACAGCGACAGGGCATCCAGCCCCAAAACCAGAGTCCTGGCAACCTGAGTACCGGCCTGGGACCAGCCCAGGGGGAGGGGATAGGTGTTCTCCCTGTACACAGCATTAATTCTGCAAAAATCCATTTAAAGCCTCATTCCCTCCCCCCCATCTTTCTTTTCTTTAAATAGTATGAGGGTGGCTACCTTGGATTTTGCAGGTTGGATGAAGCCCCTGGCTAGATTGGAATCAATGTATTTCCTCAGTTCAGCCAAGGCTTCCAAGGCTGACATTTGTGGTACTGACAACTTTGATACATCTCTGACAAGTGGTGACTTACTCAAACACACTGTGAGAATCTATAGTTGATGCAAAACTCTGAGAAAATCTTCAATATCAAAATATAATCTATTTTTAACACTAATGTTCTGCTTAGAAAGTCAAGTATGACTAAGATGGGATGGATGGGAGAGATGTTAGATCATTTCTATTGTCATAATAATTTTCTGTTATTAATAAAAATGTCTGTAATTCTATTTAATGTTAAACCTTATGTACCCAGGAAGGATATAGCAGTATCGTATCCTAGATCAAACCAAGAAGTTTATATAAGACTTGCTCCTGAAGGAAGTGGAAATTGAAATGGGCACTTTGGAGTAGTATATAAAGACATCTCCACATAAAGAGTAGCCAAAAGTGGCATAAAAGAGGAAAACAAAGAAACAAGCATGGAACAGCTTCTTATAAGTTTCAATAAATAACCAGTAACAGATGGAGAACAAGTGGTGGTATCTGTCAAAGAAAAGCAAACAATAGCTGAAACAACTATGGAACAATCTGAAATGTCTTTCTGTTATGCAGTAGCAACTGCTAAAATATCATATAAATATTTAATTTCAACCATGATCCATAAGAATCTCATTCTGCACTAACTTCATACAATTAGTGTTGTTGCACTAACCTCATACAAATGCTTACAACATTTCGACCATAGACCATCCACATGAGTGGTGTCAACATGAATACGTATATACTCGCATATAAGCCGACTTTAGAACGCTTTTTTTTTTCAAATTTGGGGGTCGGCTTATACGCGCATAAATCTGATTTATCGGTGGCCGTGCCTCGATTTGCACCAGAGCAGCGACTTAGCATGGCGGCTTCCCGCGATGAGAGTCTTGGCTCTTGCACTCCGTCAGCTGGCCCTTAGCAGCCCTCGCCTCAAGTAAAACGCGCACGAAGTCGGGCAGCGACTTAGCATGGCGGCTTCCCACGATGAGAGTCTTGGCTCTCACACTCCCTGTCAGCTGGCCCTTAGCAGCCCTCGCCTCAAGTAAAACGCACACGAAAATTGGACATTTTTCTCCCTGGATGGACGATGAGCCGCAACTTTTGCCCCGCCACCTTTTCCCTCTGGGCTTCACTTCTGCTGTTCAGGGAAGTCACGCCCAAAGCCCTGTCCTCCCAGAATCTTTCTGACGGTGAGCCTTGATGGTGAGATCAGGGTTTGAACACCATGGTATTTGGGGGTCGGCTTATATGCGAGTTTTTGCAAAATTCCTCATTTGGGGGCAGTTTTTTAAGGGTCGGCTTATATGCAAGATCGGCTTATATGCGAGTATACACGGTAGTTGTTTTTCTTTTTTCTGTATTGGTCAGACAACACCTAGAGGTTTGTGTCCAGGTTTGAGGACACAAAGTGGAGGAAGCAAGGTGAGATATGGCTGGAAAGAAAAACTGAAAAAGAACATCTAAAGGTGCTGAGGCTAATTTGCCTGAAGATGACTGTGGTCACACATGATAGCAGTCTTAAAGTACATGAAAGCCATTGTTCATATTTGTTTTCAAAAGACAGAAAAAGCAGATAAACAGATTTCAATGGAGCATCAGAAAAAAAACCAATAACAACAAAACCAAATTAACAACAAAAACAATTAACAATAAAACCAAGTATTCAGAAGTGGCTGACTTTCTCAGTGGCATTTAAATAGTTGCTAAATGGCATTTGTCAGGGATACTGAAATAGTGGATTCCTGTGCCACACAAAAGATTGGACTAAATGATCTCCAAAGTTGCTTCCGCTTCCAATGCTTTAGAAGCCCAGGCAGGGTAATAGACTTAAAGCCACTTTTTTCAGGAAGGAAAAAATATTTGGTTTCCTTTGATCACAATAAGGTATAAATTGTTTTTGGTTGATTGAAGAGACCTCTGAGTAACCTACCATATTGAGTGATAAATGAAATACAACTGCTCACAATAATGGGAATGCCATTTTTGTTGAGCTGCTGGTCTTGCAAGGCATTCCCTTGACTTCCTGCTGAACTCTGAATAGCTGTGCACCATGAAGAAAAGTCTAGCTGTGATGCCCCTTGGAGACAGAATGTCCTAAAAAGCAAGCATGAATAAATGTGATTACAGCAATCAGAAATCAGATGTTACTTTTTGTTTCTTGGAGTAGGGCCTTAATTTTTACCATAACATTACCCTCTTACTCTAGAATGTCCTCTCCTTTCCCAAGTATTCCACTATCTTGTCATAGCCAACACTATTTGCTCCCTGTGATTCAATATTCCCAGAAATCATTCCACCCCAATAATCAGTATGTCTTTAATGTGGCCTTCCGCAACAGTATGTTGCTGCCTAACCCTGAATACAAAGTATTCTCTAAAGTTGTATCTGTTTTTACACAATGAATAAATCTGCACAGTGCTTTCAGTTAACAGGTCACATTGTACTTCTTCATGTAAGTGAAAGCACTACGCAGGTTTATACATTATGTAAAAATAGATAAATTGTTAGAAGTCACGTAAAGCCTGTGTGGGCAAGATATAACATTCATATCTTTCTGCTGTGAGAGGGTGACCAATCTTTTAGCATCTTTAGAATCTAATCCCAAGCATAAACCACAACACAACCAATCAACCAAGGAGGTAGAGATTGGAAGGAAGAAAAATTCAGGTACAAACTCAGAGATACAGGAAGTATACCTAGAGTGAACCATAAAGGACTCAGATGCCTATTGATTAATGCTGAAAAATTAGAGAACAAACAGGGTGAACTTGAAGTATTAATACATGAAGACAAGTATGATTATAGATGCCATTACTGAAACTTGATGGGATGAAATTCATGACTGAAATGTTCTGATGAAAGGATATAAACTGTTTAAAAGAATCAGATTTAACAAAAGAGGAGGTGGGGATGAATTATATGTAAGAGATCACAAAATCTCTACAGAATTGCATAAAACCAAGGATGAAAACCTTCTTAAATGTATATGGGTCAATATAAAAGGAAAAAAGAGTAACATTGCCATAGAGCAGAGGTGTCAAACTCATCATCATATGATGTATCACAACTTTTTTCCCCTTCACTAAACTGAGGGTAGGGGTGACCAGTGTGTGATGCATCTAACCTGTGGGCTGCAAGTTTGACACCCCTGCCATAAAAGTATACTACAGGCCATCCAATCAAGCAGAAGACATAGATGAACTTTTTGTTAATCAGTTAGTTAATATATGTAGGAAACATACCACAATAGTAATGGGTGACTTTAACTCCCTTGACATGAACTAGGAAAGGCCCGGTCCCACTGGCTGATGGATGCAAAACGTATGCAAAAAGGACACAGTGGATGAGCAAAATTTCGGGGGTGGCTCCATCCGTTGTCATCCACTCCAAAAAGTGGCGAAAATTTGCATAAACAGAATGGAAAAGAACAGACGTAGGTAGTATGCAGCGGGGATGTTAAACAGATGTTCATCGGAAGCCTAGTGGATGAAAGCGGATGGAAGCGGATGACACCTCCGAAGGGGTTCTGGGGGAGAATTTCGAAGCGGACGCATAGCAGAAGGGGTGGATGCATAGCGGATGAAGTGGATGCATCACGGATGCCTATAGGAAACAAAGGGGATGCCGCGCGGATGTATATCGATGCAAAGCATTCACTGCGCATGTGGGAAGTATGAATTGCATCAGCTCCGTATATATATAAAAGGATGCAGCACGCATGCAGTCAGCATACAGGGGAAAGACGTGCTGCCACATACATCTTGCAGGAATACCATGGTTCATCAGTCAGGCAAAAAGAGGAAGCCCGTGCCTACTGTAGAGTCAGTGCCAGGGGATGGGATGCTGGTTCTGGCCTTCTTCACCTTGCATCCCACCCCCTGGCACTGACCATGAAGCTGCTGCTGCTGCTGCTGCTGCTGCTGCTGCTGCTGCTGCTGTGGTGGACCAGCCCCAAGGCCCTCAAAGCCCTGCTGCTGAAGGCCTTGCTACTGAAGCCTCTGAAGGCCCTGCTGAAGCCCCTGCCAGAGGGAGGAAGAGGCAAGGGAAGGAGAAGGGAGAGAGGAAACAGTACACCATTTCTGAGGAGCATGAGGATGAGGTGCTGGAATGGCTGAGGGAAAACAAGTACTTCTGGAGAAAGGGCCACAGACTGTATCAGGACACCAAGAAGAAGCAGGCAGCTTGGAGAGACAAGGCAGAGATCCTGGGGTACACTGCAGAAGTACTCCTTGGATGGTGGAAGCACATGCACACCTGGTATGGCAAGCTACACCTCAAGAAATTCGGGCAGGCTGCTGTCAAGCTCACTGACCAGGAGATGTATGTCATGGCCAAGTGCAGTTTCCTGGAGGGTGAGATCCACCACTGAGGAGCAGCCCCTCTGAGACCCCTCTCCCTCAGACAGCCCACAGACAGCCAGTCCTCTTCCAACCAGAAACCAGCTACCCTGTCCAGGCAGGTGTCTTCAGAGGGCCCCACAACAGAGACACCCCCCCCGACAGCTGCACTCCCCATGCCGGCAGACTTGGAGGATCCCGTGGAGGATGACGCCCTGCTGTCACAAATGGAGGAAGAAGAAGCAGCCACCAGAGGCCAACCTACCCCCACCCCCAGCTCCAGAGGATGCAGGCAGAGAGGCAGAGTGGAGGGCCAGGACCACAGTGTGCTGTTGGAGATCAGGGACACAATGAAGACCAGCACAGAACTTCTCTCTCAGCTGGTCCACTTGGCCAGAGCATCCTTGGGCCGGAATACCTTCATCACCTGCATGAGCCAGACCCCATGGGACCTGCCCGAGGCCCAGTACCAGGTGATGAAGCAGAAGATCACAGCACTTCTGCACAATCCTCAAGGCCCAGCTGAAGTTGCTCCTACTCAGTCCAGGTCTGCTCCTCCACCCCAGGCGATGTCACAGCCCTTCCACGGCTTTAAACAGCCCCTCACCTACCAAGGCTATGATTACCAGGACTTCCCACAGCAGAAGCAGAACTTCCCAGTCCAGGCTCAGGTTCATCACATGCCACAGATGCCACTCCTCACCTAGCTGCAGACCATACAGCCCCACTACACTCCTCCTTCCTCCACCCCACAGCCAAGCCCGTCAACGGACAATCTGTCATCAGTATTGGGCCTGACATCTCAAGTTTGCTGAAGGGCCTCTCAACCTCATGGGACTGAGTCAGCTCTCGAATAGCTTCCTGAACACACCACCACCTGTTATACCCTCGGGGCCAAGCACCCCAATGGTGCCTCAGACCAGCACTCAAGCCACAGCCACCTCCACAGCCCCTGCACGCTTAACATCTGAGACCATGGACATGACTCAGAGTGACTGAGAATAGTGTCAGAGACTGAGTTGTTTACTTGTTAAGTTTATCTTTGCTTAAGACACTTTACTTGGTTCATTTTGCTTATTTAATATAGTCAGAAAGTTTACCTAAGAAAGTTTATCTTTGCTTAAGACACTTAATACAGTTTACTTGGTTCATTTTGCTTATTTAATAAAGTCATAAAGTTTACCTAAGAAAGTTAATAAAGTTTATCTTTGTTGAAGACACTTAGTTTACTTGGTTCATTTGTTTTACTTTATAAAGTGTTGGTGAAAACTTTGAAAAAATGGTTAAGCCTTTGCATGCTTGTGGGATAGATAAGGATAGTTGTGGGATAGATAAACCTCCAGTGCAACCATAGTGGGACTGTATGGTCCACCATCCCAGCTGCCATACATATGGACCTTTATCCTCAATAACAATTTATTTTAAATAAATTGTTTATTCAACACATTTTAAAATAAACAAAGCTCTTTATTAATGCCCTATTCATTGTAGGACCACTCAACATACATGGCACAATCTCATCAGTGTTATGCGACAGCCTCAAGGAAGCATCCATTAATCATCTATCATCCTGTCTTGCCACTCCACTGCTCCAGCTGGGGAGTTGCACCAGTGTTTCAGGAGGTTGCGCTGCTTCTTCCCTTCACGTGAAGCTCTGTTGGGGCCTTGTACATACACAGTGTCTATCAGGTTACATCCTTGCCTCCATTCCCCAGGCTCCATGTCCCCATTCCCTTGTTGACGGTTGACAAGTCTGTTCTCCAACACTGGGTAGCAGGTGCACATGAGATTGTGCAGGATGCAGCAAACTTCCACGATGCTCCTCACAGTCTCTGGGTCATGCTGCATGGTGGTGAGAAGTATCTGGAACCTGTTGGCCAGGATGCCAAAGGCGTTCTCCACCACCCGTCTTGCCCTGGACAGCTTGTAGTTGAAGATCCTCTCTTCACAGGTAAGGTATCTTGAACTGTATGGCTTCATGAGGTAGGTTCTGAGGGAGAACGCGTCATCACCAACGATGAAGTAGGGCACATCTTGTGTGTCATTGGGTAGGGGGTCTGGACCTGGAAAAACCATGATGAGGTTGCGTTCCAGCCGATCCTTGAGGTCACTTGCATTGTATACCTGGTCATCTGAAGCTGATCCGTTGCCTGAAGCATCGATGTAGATGAACTTATAGTCAGGATCAACCCTGACAAAGAGGATGATACTGAAGAAGCCCTTGTAGTTGAAATAAGTGGACACTGAGTTGGCTGGAGCTTTGCAGGCCACGTGCTTCCCATCTATGGCTCCAACGGTGTGGGGAAAGTTCCACCTTTGATACCACTCTTCTGCAAGTTTTCTCCAGCCTTGTTCAATGGTGGGGCAGCTGAGGAGCTCCTTCACGTATTCTTCAATGATGGCCTGTACCACTTCTCTGACCACTTTGCTGATGCTGTTGTGTGGCACCCTCCATGCATACTGCATGTTTCTGTATGTGGTTCCAGAGGCCAGGTGCCGCAGAGTCAGTGCACCTTCAGTCCAGGGTCCAGGTTGGGACGGAAGTTGGTGCTAGGCTTGGTCAACCTGGTTCTCAGATGCTCTACAAGTTCGTCAAACATGGCTGGTGGCATCCTCATGAAGTGATGGAATGCACGAGGGTCTTCATTCCTCAGCTCCACCATCAACTGGTCATACAGTCCAAACTCCATTCTTCTCACGATCCATCCTCAAACCCACACAGCTCTTGGACGTCTCCTTCTTCTCCTTCTGTGTAAAACTTGAAACAGTCTGAACAGGTTTTGGTTCTGGTGATGAATGAGCGCAGCTATCATACTGGCTGTGTCATCATCTATGGTGGAGAACAATTGATGATGTTGAAGATCAAGACCAAGGGTGAAGAGGTCTGTACACCACGGCTGCTGGACTCATATTGAGATCCAGATGATTTTTTCCCTCTTTTTATAGAAAATATCGGTTGTCTACTAGGTGTCCTTCTACATACTCTAGACATACTCCAGACATCCTAAATATACGAGATACATCCCAGATACAAACATTTTGTCCATTTTTAATACTTTATATACGAGATGCATACGCTTACATCCTTTTTATTTCCATGCTACTAACACTGTGTAGATGTTCTGTGCACTTTTTGTTTCCTCCCTCTTTCCATTTTCAGCTGCAGCAGATGTGAGTTGAGGGGATGGCCAGAGGATGCAGAGAGGATACAGCGGATGTTTAATGGATGATAACGAACATAGAATGTTTGTTGCCCATATATGTCGCAGATGTACATCATACGCGGCAGAAAGTTCATCCGTTCACAAAGTTTTGTGCAGCTCAAAACTTTTTGCACAGATGAAATCACAGTGGACGGATGCTCGACAGATAGAGTGTATGAAACACATATACAGTGAGTACACAATGGATGTTTTCCAACAGCGTTTTCCAACAGATGGCAAGCTTTTTTTAATGTTTTACATCCTCTTTGCATCCGTAAGTGCAGTGGGACTGGACCTTAAATTCTGCATCAGGTGGGAGATCAAACAGGTTACTGACCAACCTAACAGACAACTCTGTCATCCAAAAGGTAGAAGAGGAAACTAGAGAGCTAACTATAGTGACCTAATTCTTACTAATAGAGAAGAAATGTTAGAGGGGGTTAAAATTGCAGAAACTGTTGAGGAGAGTGACCATGTTATATTAGAATCCAACATAATGCAGACATGAGCAATACAACATAATCAAACCAGTGTCTTTGACTTTAAAACAGCTGATTTTGACAAAATTAGAGAGAGGTTAGAAAGGATGAAAATCTTAAAGGAGAAAACAACTTGGGAAGCTTGGAAAACTCTGAAAAATATTATTATAAAAGTACAGTCCAGTACTTTCCAACACTGTTCAAAAAGAAAACTAAGAAATACAAGAAGAAACAAGCATGGTTGCTCAAAGAACTATCTGATAATCTGAAAGACAAAAAGGATAAGTATAAAAATTGGAAAGAGGGACATATAACAAAGGCAGAATACCAGTATATAGCCCGAATCTACAGAGTTGAAGTCAGGAAAACTTAAATTCAGAATAAACTAAGACTTGCAACAAATGTCAACAATTAAAATTGTTATTTCAACATATACAAGTCAGAAAAAAAAATCAAAGAAGCAATCAGTTCACTAATGGGAGAAGATGGCAAGGAAGTGAAGGGCAGCAGAGAAAAAGCAGAGCTGCTTAATTCCTTCTTTGCATCTGTCTTCACACAAAAATAAGCCCAACCTATCAAAGACAGAAATGTGAAAGACCAACTAGAAATTCAAATGAAGATAGGCAAGAAAATGGTAAGAGAATACATGTCTGATCTTGACCAGTTCAAATCACCAGAATGAAATGGATTACATCCCTGAGTGCAGAAGGAGTTGGGAGACATGATCTCAGAACCATTGAACATATCTTTCAAAGAATCCTGGAGCACTGAGGATGGGTCTAGAACATTCAAGCTCCCATCCTTGGCTGTACCTCCTTTGCCTCCAGGCTCCTGCCTCAGTCCCATTTCCTTCTCAACTAGCCTTCCCCTGGACATTCTGCCTGGCCAATGCCCCTCTGGCTCTCTGCCCTTTGGCCTGGTCCATTTGCCTCTACATTATTTGTGCTGGGCCCTTGGCCACATGGGACAAATAGCCACCACTCAATTGGGTGGCAGGCAGAAGACATGGTGCCGTGGGGTTCACATGCAATCACTGATAGGACATCACAGGGGCTATGGGGCTATGGGGGGGGGGCGCTATGGTGTATGGCTTCTTGGTAACGTCTTGAGAGTTGACTTTGGTAGTTTACCCATGATCTTATGCCTCATATCAGCTGCTGTGCCCTGTAATGGAGGGGTTGGCAATGATGATCCAGCTTCATGTGTTGGCTGTACATCCAATTGTTCTTCTAGATCTTCTTGAATCTTGCATATAATGTGTAGTTGGTCTATCTCAAATTGTGAGAGGAGCTTCCTTTTCACTATGTTGAAGTGTTGGGTAACTAACTATTTTACATTTAGTATGGATAAAGGTCTTCCATTCATCCATAGTTCCTCATATGTTTCATATATTCCCTCTACTTAGATTTAACTATTGTAGTAGCATTCCACCAATTTCAGATTCTTGTCTCGTCCCTGTATGGTTTCTTCCAGTAGTCTATTTATTGCCCTGGTTCCCCAACATCTGACATGGATCATGTTAATCTAGGCAACAACTGAGCTGGAATGATACTCCTAGTTCATGTCTCATATTTGAGGCAAGTGAAACATTAAGGAATCATTGCCCAAGGACCCCTACTTGTAAGATAGGTAACAGCTAGGATTTGAATCCTGTGTTCTTAGTGTATTAAGAACACAGGTGCTGCAATGCTATCATGATGTCAAATAAGTGGGTCACTTTGGTTTCCTGAAGATGTTACACCTGGCCAATAGGCAGTTCTGGTGGCCATGGATGAAGAAGGACATTGAGGTCTATGTCAAAAGTTGCCCAACCTGTGCTGCTATGAAAATCAAGCCAGGGAAACCTCCGGGCCTGCTGCAGCCAGTTGCCAATCCCATTAGGCCCTGGGAGGAGATCACCATGGGTTTTATTGTGGACCCTCCAGAGCGTCACATGAGCACGGTGATCTGGACAATGATAGATCTTTTTTCCAAGCAAGCCCACTTCATCATATGTCCAGGCTTACCCTCAGCTTGCAAGATGACCAAATTGTTCCTGATCTGTGTCTACCAGCTACATGGTGTACCAAGAAAGATAATATTGGATCGGGGAGTCCAATTTACACACAAATTTTGAGGGGAGTTTGTTTGGGTGATTATGTCCTTGCAAGACCTCAGCTCTGCCTTCCATCAGAGTACGAATGGGGCTACAGAGAGAGCCAATGTGATGGTTGAGCAGTATCTCCAGTGTTACATCACCTATCAGCAGAATGATTGGGCAGAGCTTCTGCCGTTTGCAGAAATGGCATATAATAACAGCATACACAGCAGTATGAGGCAGACGCCCTTTAAGGTGACACATGGGGTGGACTTTGTCCCTATTCCCAAGCTCCCTCTGGAGGCCCCCTCACTAGGCAGCCTGATTGAATGGATGGATAGCCTGCAAGGAGTTTGGGGCAATATCAAGCAGGCATTGATAAAAGTAACTGAGACTCACAAACTCCAGACAAATAAGAAAAGGTCACCACAAAAGCCATTCTGTGCTGTTCTTACAGCATTTGTATGCAGAAGCCCTCTGGTTGCCTAAACTACAAGGGATTGGGCTGTACAGTTTGTTTCACATTGCTGTTTTCACATGCTTTGCCTCAGAATTTGCCTGGAATTTCTTGCTTTCAGTTTGTTCCTAATAAAAATATGTTTCTCTAAATCTATGGAGCTGAGGATTTTTCTTTCCTGGGAAATAGACAAAGGCAGCCTTGACAGCCATTTTGTGAGCATATTCACATGGCGGCTATGTCCACACATTAGCTGTCCATCAAACAATTTTGAACATGCTGTCTATCAAAAAACATCTCTCAAGAAAATGACACCTTAACTACCAGAGCAGCAAGATCAGATGGGGCAAGGGACTAAATTATACAAAACTCTATGCTTTTTCTGCAGACTTCTCATTCTAATTTTGATTATGTGCCACCAAGTTCATGGGAACATCAGAAGTGTCTACATTAAGTGTTCCAGTGACAGGAAGAAAAGTAGCTCAGATGATCACAACAAAGATGCAAGATTTCAGGAAAAAAAAGCATATGATGGTGACTGGTCTCACTTCTCAGAGGAATAGAATAAGCCATTTGCAGACCAGACAACCTATTGAGAGAGGCATGCTGTTTCCCATGTGCAAAGATCAAAGATGTGACAGAGAGGCCTACCCAAATAATTAAGTCCACAAGTTATTATCCCTTTCTCCTCTTTCATGTTGGGATGAATAATACAACAAAGTGCCTGAAAAATTGATCAAGGGATTGAGAAGGTAGGCAGGATAGCAACAGTCTCTAATTCCAACAAAAGGTCAACAAGACCCAAAGAGGAAACAAAGATAAATAGCTGGCTCAAAGGATGTGGTGCCATTGATAGAATTTTGGATTTCTGGACCATGGTTTACATTACATACAGAAATAACTTCTGGCAAGCAATGAGCAGCACCTCCTAAGAACAAGGAAAAATGTATTTGATAAACATTTAGCTTTGCACATCTGAAGGACTTTAAAGTAAATTGAAGGGGGAATAATTTTTTACGATAATTCTTAGAAAACAAATCATACAATGAGGAAGAGAGTAGTAGCAATAAAGAGGCATTCAGATATATAAAACAGCAGCAAATACAGGGTTAGCCATAAGGTTTCACATGCTTGTGCATTAATGCACGGACCAAACAGGGAGAACTTGAAGTCCTGGTACATGAAGGCAGGTATGATATTGTTACCATTATTGAAACTTGGTGGGATAGAACTCATGATTGGAACAAACTGCTAGAAGCAGTTAAGTTATTCAAAAGAAAAGAGGAGTTGTATTATTGGAATAGCAAAAGCACTTAGACTTATATACCATTCCATATGCTTTATGACACTCATTGAGTGGTTTACAATGTCAGCATATTGCCCTCAATAAGTCTTCATTTTACTGACATCAGAAGGATGGAAGGCTAATTATCCTTGAGACGGTCACAATCAAATGACTGTCTGTGGGCAGGTTTGCCTGCAATGCTGTAATCTAATCACTGTGCCATCATGGTTCAAGATAAGTAATTCTTACATGTAAAGAATTAGTGCACCTCTACAAAAATATATAATACAAGTAGTCTTCAATTTACAACAGTTTGTTAAGTGACAGTTCAATGGCACTGAAAAAAGTGACATGACCATTTTTCAAACTTATAACTGTTGTAGTATCCCCAAGGTCACGTGATTTACATTTGGATGTTTGACAACTGGTTCATATTCATGACGCATGCAGTATCCTGGGGTCATGTGATAACCTTTTGTAAATTTCTGACAAATAAAGTCAATGGGGAAATCAGATCCACATAACAAATGTGTTACTAACTTAAGGGCCTGTCACATTGGCCGACAGATGCAAAACGTATGTAAAAAGGACACAGTGGATGAGAAAATGTTCCATCCATTGTTATCCGCTCTCAAAAGTGCCCCAAATTTGCATAAGCAGAGCGGACAACAACGGAAAGGAACGGACGGGGGGAGGATGTAGCCAGGATGTTAAGCAGATGCTCCACGGAAGCCTAGCGGATAGAAGCAGATGGAAGTGGATGGTACATGCGCGGGGCTTCTGGGGGAGCACAGCGAAGTGGATGTGCAACGGAAAGAGCGGATGCAGAGCGGATGCCGAGCGGAAGTCTAGTGGATGCAGAGCATTCACTGCGCATGCGGGGAGGATGCATTGTGTCAGCCCCGTGGATATAAAGGGAAGCAGCTCGCAAGCAGGTCACCATTCAGAGGAAAGACCTGCTGCCAGACACAGCTCCAGCCAGCCAGCCAGCCAACAACCATGGGGAAGAAGAGAAAGCCTGTGGCATCTGCTGCCAGCCCTGGCAAGAGGGACAGGGCCACCATCCCACCCCCTGGCCCTGACCCTGCTTCTGCTGGGGCTTCTGCTGCTCGGGCTGACTCTTCTGGTGCTGGAGCTTCTGCTGGCGCTGCTCCTGGTGCTGGGGCTTCTGCTGGTGCTTACTCTGCTGGTGCTGCTCCTGGTGCTGGGGCTTCTGCTGGTGCTTACTCTGCTGGCACTGCTCCTGGTCTTGCTGGTCCTGCTGGTGCTCCTGGTGCTGCTGGTCCTGCTGGTGCTCCTGGTCCTGCTGGTGCTGCAGGTGCTTCTGGTCCTGCTGGTCCTGCTGGTGCTCCTGGTCCTGCTGGTGCTGCAGGTGCTTCTGGTCCTGCTGGTGCTGCTGGTGCTTACTCTGCTGCTGCTGATCCTGGTCCTGCTGGCGCTGCTGGTGCTTACTTTGCTGCTGCTGATCCTGGTGCTGCTGGTGCTGCTGGTGCTGTTGGTCCTACTTTTGCTGCTACTGTTGTTGTTGCTGCTGCTGGTGGTGGTGGTGTGGAGGAGCAGCCCCTACAACCTCAAAGCCCCTCTGATGAGGGCCCAGATGGCCCTGCCAGAGGAAGGAAGAGGCATATGCATGAACGAGAATGGGAGAGGAGGCAATACTCCATCGAAGAGGAACATGAGGATGAGGTGCTGGAATGGCTGAGGGAGAACGAGTATCTTTGGCGGAAGGGACACAGGCTCTATCGAGACACCAAAAGGAAGCAGGCTGCTTGGAGAGAGAAGGTGGAGAGCCTGGGCTACACTTCGGAGGTGCTCCTCGGCTGGTGGAAGCACATGCACACCTGGCATGGGAAGCTGCACCTCAAGAAATCTGGCCAGGCCACAGTCAAGCTGATGGACAGAGAGACCTACGTGATGGCCAAGTGCAGCTTCTTGGAGGGTGAGGTCTGCCACCGAGGAGCAGCCCCTCTGACAACCCTCTCTCTCAGGCAGACCTCAGAGAGCCAGTCCTCTTCTGGCCAAGAGTCAGCTCCTGTGTCCAGGCAGGTATCTGTGGAGTGTGCCATGACAGAGACCCCCCCGACAGCTGCACTCCCCGTGGCGGAGTGCGTGGAGGACCCCCTGACACAGTGGGAGCAAGGAGAGGGAACTTCCACCAGAGACCAACCCACATCCACCCCCAGCTCCACCTCCACAGAAAGCAGTCAGAGAGCCAGACTGGAGGGGCAGAGCCACACTGTCCTGCTGGAGATCAGGGACACCATCAGAAGCAGCGTAGATCTCCTCTCTCAGCTGGTAGACACCAATGTCCCATCTTCCAACCGCAAGCCCTTCCTCACCTACGTCAACCAGATCCTCATGAACATGTCCGAATCACAGTACCAGGTGATCAAGGACAGGATCACCGGACTTCTTCACAACCCTTCAGACCCAGCTGAACCTTCTCCCATGCAGTCCAGGTCTGCTCCTCCACCCCAGGTGATATCACTGCCCTTCCAAGGCTTTCCACAGGCCCTCACATACCAAGGCTATGGCTATCAGGAGCTCCAGCAGCACAGGCAGCCCTTCCCAGTCCAGGCACAGGTACATCGAATGCCACCGGTGCCACCGATGCCACTGATGCCACCGACGCCACTGATGCCAGCCACGCCACAGATGCCACCCACGCCATAGATGCCATCCATGCCACCAATGCCACCCACACCTCACCTCGCTCAGCGACAGACCAGACATCCCCACTACACTCCTCCTTTCTCCACCCTACAGCCAAGCCCGGCCTCAGAACATCTGTCATCGGTATTGGGGCTGACACCCCATGTCCTGGAGGAAGGAGCTCTCAACATCACAGGACTGAGCCAGCTCTCTGAGAGCTTCCTCCACACACTGTCCCATGTTATCCTCTCGGGGCCAGGCACCCCAATGGCGCCTCAGACCAGCACTCCAGCAGCAGCCACCTCCACAGCACATGGACCCTTCACCCTTGAGACTATGGGCATGCCTCAGAGTGACTGAGAAGAGTGCCAGAGACTGGGTGGCTACCTGTTGACTTTATCTTTGCTTGGGACACTTTACTTGGGTCATTTTTCTTTTACAACTTTTTATTAACAAAGATTATCTTTGCTCCACACACTTGCTTCATTTATTTTAGTCAATAAAGTCTTGGTGGAAACTTTCAGAAATGGTTTAAGCCTTTGCATGCTTGTGGGATGGGTAAGGATAGCAGTGGGATGGGCAGGGATACCTTTGGGATGGGTAAAAGCTGTGGGATGGGCTGCTTCTTCCCTTCACATGAAGCTCTGTTGGGGCCTTGCACATCCACAGTATCTATCAGGTTTTGCCGTTGGCTGCATTCCACAGGCTCCATGTCCCCATTGCCTTGTTGGAGGTCCACAAGCCTGTTCTGCAACACTGGGTAGCGGGTGCGCATGAGATTGTGCAGGATGCAGCAAGCTTCCACGATCCTCCTCATGGTCTGTGGGCGATGCTGCATGGTGGTGAGAAGTACCTGGAACCTGTTGGCCAGGATGCCAAAGGCATTCTCCACCACCCGCTCCACAGCCGCTCCACAACTTCGTCAAACATGGCTGGCGGCATCCTCATGAAGTTCTGTAATGCACGAGGGTCTTCGTTCCTCAGCTCCACCATCAGCTTGTTGTACAGTCCGTACTCTGCTCTTCTGGCGATCCATCTTCGGACCCAGACACTTCTTGGACGTCTCCTTTTCTTCCCTTTATGTATTCCCTTTATTTTTTTTAGCAGTGTAGATCAGTGGTTCTTAATCTGGGCAATATCACCTCCCAGGGGGTGATTTTGTTTTTCAGGGGGGCTATGGAATGAAAAGGGGCGATGCGGGGGCAAAGGAATGGAAGGGGGGTGATATAGGGGCAATGGACTGAGAAGTTTTGGGGACACTTTTGATACTTTTGTTGTACAGTGAACCTCTGTATATCTGCCATACAAAAACATCAGATTGCTTGCTATTAGTGGATTGAACTATGTTTTAAAATGTTCCTCCAGCAAGCTTCAGTACAGAACGCTGTACATATGTGAATACACATTGCTCATCTTCATGCGCATTGCACAGCAGCCTCTATCACTCTACCCATACAGTGGTGCACCATTGGCCAGAATGGGCAGTGATGGAGGGGTGAGTGCTTCTTTCAAAACATTGCATGCTGAGTGGCTGTCCCCTGTGATGTCAACATAACTGTTGAAATGAGGTTTATTGACGTCCACATGTGTTTTATAGTGTTCCAATGCAGTTGAAAATTTAATTTGCAGTTAGTGCCTTTCATTTCGAAGACCTCTCAACATGGCTGAGAAGAGGAAGTGTTGCCAATATTCAACGGAATACCTAAAATGGGATTCATTCCATCTCCTTCCAACGTACAGCTTCCATTTTGTCTTCTTTGTGAGAAAACATTTTCAAATGAAGCGATGAAGCCTTCCCAACTGAAAGACCATTTGGTAAGAATTCATTCAGATAAAGCCAACAAACCAGTATCGTTTTTCCAATCCTTAAAGGCCAAGCTTGAGGGTCGCAGCACTGTTGAGAAGTGATTTGGAAAATCGTCACTCAATGCTGACAAGGGGCTCATTTGTTCCTATGAAGTGTCTTTGTTGATAGCAAAATGTGGCAAACCTGACACTATTAGAGAAACGCTGATTTTAATAGCAGTGAAACAGATTGTTGCCACCATGTGCAAGCACTGTTGCGCAATCGATTCCTTTGAGCAATGACACTGTATCAAAAAGAATTCATAAAATAGCTGCTGATGTGGAAGAAAGGCTTATGGACACGTTGAAAAGTATGGGAGGACAGAGCTGGTGTCTCAATGATACGGCATGTGCTCTTGGAGGTCTGAGATCACTGCCGAAATCTTTGCTCCTGGACGGTCCAAACGGATCTAAACTGTCCTGAAGAGACAGTGAATGTAAAGAGCTCATCCTGTCGATCCCAGGGATATCGCAAAGTCCCTGGTAGATCCAGGAGCAGCTCTTTTTGCCAGCGGCAAAGAGGCAGCCATCAAAGCTGCTGAAATTGGGACAGCTCCAAAATGGAGGAGAAAGTGTGCCGGTTTGGTGAGAAGTTTTTCTTTACTTTAAGATTTAAAAGGACACTCTAAGGAAAAGAAAGAATCTGTAAAATCTCAGACAGAAGTAATTAAATGGCGATTTCAAACGGGAAGTCAAATTACTTTTTACCTTTTTTTTTGCTGGACTCTTTCTATACAATCTTTTACTTTGAACTGGACTGGTCTTTTTTTCCATCTTATTTTTCATTTTTGTTTCTTCTCCTTTTTACTTGTACAATATTTTAGACTAGAGATCCCCTTTTACCCTTTTTTAAAAACCCTTTTTACTTTTTAATTAACTTTTTTATAATAATTTGTTTGGAAAAGGAGGGGGAAAGTGAAAACAGAGGAAACTTTGTAACACTGCCAACTAGAGGCTTAGAAATATTGTTTCTCTTTTTTTCTCTTTTGACCAGACAAAGCTGAGAAAGAATTCAGACTTCTTTTCAGGGACTTTGAGCCTGTCTGATAAGATAGAGGGAAGAGCACGGGAGAATGTTATTGCAGGTGCTCTTCTAGGTTTCTATCAGTAGTTGGAGTCTGGTGTTGAAGTATACAGAAAAAAGATGATAAGATTCTAGAGAAGAGAGCTATAAAAATTAACAAAAGCCTTGGATAACCAAATAGGTGCAGCGTGTTCTTTTTCTCTTTTTTAAATTGGGCTATTCCTCATACACCCCTCCTTATCAGCTTATTATTTGTAATAGTTATTTGGATCTGTGGATTCTTGGAACCTGCTTTTGTCTTTCTTTTTGCTTTTGGAGCTTAATTTTTACTTTTGCATTCTATTTTAAAGGAAAAGCCTTAGTATTAATGTTTTCCTTCTTTTTTAAAAAAAGGGAGTAGGCTTTTTCTTTTTCTCTCTCCCCCTCTCCTGCATTTTTTGTCTACCCTCTATATTGGTTTTTTTTTTTGTGGCTTCCTTTTTTTTGTATACTTTTTCATACCTGAGACTTTCTAATTGGATTAAGGTGTTGAAGAACCTGAAGAAATTCCTTTTTCTTTTTAGTCTTTTACTTTTTATTTTTCCTTCCTTTTTGAGCTTTTACTGCTATTCAACTAAGCAATTGGATTAAGGTTTACAAAAACCTGAAGAAATCTTTTTTTTTCTATCTTGTTTCTTTTTTTCCACTATTTTTACTTGGATTTAGAATTGGCTATTTCACGAGTGGATTAAGATTTAGAAGAACCTGAAGATCTTGAATTGTCCAAAATGAGCAGGAAATTAACAGTGGCTGGTTCTTCAATTCCTACTTCTTTCTCTTCACCATCTGGAGGACAACGTTCAATACAGATGATGTTACAGCAAGAAAAAGAACAGGAAAAGGTGATATTGCAGATGATAATGCAAGGAATTCAAAGCATACAAGCAAGAACAGAGAATATTGAAAGGAGAATAGAAAAAACTGATGAAAAAGTAGAGAATATTCAACAAATGATGATGAAGTATGAGAAATTCAAAAAAATTGAAGATAAACAAAGAGACAAGAAGATTGGAGATATTGATGACAGATTAACAGTGGTTGGACAAGATAAAAATGGGATGCTGATGGGAGATGGATAGATCAGAATTTTATCTCAGATTTCAAAAAATAGAGGAAGAAAAGGGACAAAACATAGCTGAGATAATGATAGAAATCTTGGCTGAAACTCTGGAAATAACCAAAGAGAAGATGATGGACAGAATAGATGAGGTTTTTTGAGTCTTCACAAGATATGCAATGAGAAACAGCTTACGAAAAAGAAGTTCACATCAGATTTACAAAGAAAGCCATTAAAACACAAATATTACAGTTGGCAAGAGAGAAAACATTGAAATATAAAGATAAGGAGATTGTGGTCCTGAAACAAGTGCCTAGAAGAGTGAGAGAAATGAGAAGAGAATACTGTTTCCTGACTAAAATCCTCCTTTAAAAAGAGGTGAATTATAGATGGCTGATTCCAGAAGGTTTAATGTTCACATGGCAAGAACAGAGACACAGAATTGACTCAATTGAGAAAGCTGAATCGTTTTATACTGAATACTTTGGAGGGAGAGAGGAGGAGACAGAAAAAGAAATATCACTAATTGAATTCCAAGAGGATTGCCAAATAGTGACTGAAAAAGAAGAAGGTTCAGTAGGTGGAAAAGTGAAAGTTCAGGAACAACATGAACCAAGATCTACAAGAGCTGCTAAACCTAATTATACAGTATAAACATGAAAGAGAAAAAGCTGATTAAAATTAACATAAACAGACTTAATTCAGCTGCTAAAAGAAGGGAAACTTTTCATAAATTAGAGAAATTAAAATTTGATATAATCTGCCTGCAAGAAGTACATATTAAAAAGCAATATGAACAACTGTTGATACAGCCAAAGCTAGGGAAAATATTTACTTCTTTGACACAATGCAAGAAAAGAGGAGTGGTTTTATACATTAAAGATATTATCCCAGTGAAATTGATTGATACAGATGATGATGGAAGAGTATTAATGGTGGAAATAATGGACAATAACATGAAGATACTCCTGATTGCAATCTATGCCCCGAATGAAAATCAAGAAGAATTTTATAGAAAACTAAATATGAAAATAATTGAACTGGACTATACTAATATCGTTATGATGGGAGATTTAATGGAATTGTAGACAATAAATTGGACTATACAACACAGAAAACAACAAAACAAAACAGAAAGACTCTCCCTAAATCCTTTTTTTAAATGACAGATGAAATAAATCTGAAAGATGCACGGAGAGAAAGAAATACTAAGACTAAACAATACACTTTTTATTCAAACAGACATTTATCATGGTCCAGGATAGATATGATATGGATGTCAACAGAATTGTTAGCCAATATGCACAAAATAAATATTGAAACAAGTATTTGGGCAGATCATAATCCAATGACAATTAAATAGAAAGGACAAAGAAGATCTAGATGAACATTAAACAATACTATATTAAAAGAAAATGACTTCATACAGAGGATGGAGAAAGCTTTTCTCTTTAAAGAAAATAAAAAAGAAAACACATCAACGCAGAATGTATGGGATACAATTAAGGCATATGCCAGAGGTTTGATAATAGACTATACAAGGAAAAGAACTATCACAAAAAGACTAGCCTCTAAGACATTAGAGGATGAGTATAAAGAATTTGAAAAAGAATTACAGAAAATGCTACAGAAAAAGGACATTAAGTTAAAAAAGGATATAATTCAATATAAAATGGGATTAATGGAAAAAGAAGAATTAGCACAGAAAATCAGAGGCACGAAACAGAATTATTTTGAAGATGCAAATAAACCAGGTAGAAGGTTAGCATATAAACTGAGAAAGGAGAAAGAATCAAGGAAAAAATTGCAATTAATAGATGATCAAGGCCAAGTTTGCTATGGAAGTAAAGAGAAGAAAGAAATTATACAAGACTATTACGGGAAACTATATGCAAAAGAGAATATTGATGATGAAAGAGTTAAACTGTACTTACAGAATAATAAAGGCCGTGTCACACTGCCCAACGGATGCAAAGAGGACACAACGGAAGGGAAAAATATTCCTTCTGTTGTACCCGCGCTCAAAAGGGGCAAAAATTTGCATAATTGGAGTAGATGAAACGGACGCGTGGAGGACGCAGGGAGGATGCAAAGTGGATGCGGAACGGAAGCCCAGCGGATGCAGAACGGATGGCACGTTCGCAGGGCTTCGGGGGGGTCTCAGGAGAGCGGACGCAGAACAGAAAAAACGGATGCACAGCGGATGCACAGCGGATGAAGTGGATGCACAGCGGAAGCCTAGCGGATGCACAGCGGAAGCGGAACGGATGTCATGCGTTAATTGCGCATGCGGGGGGGATGCATTGCACAAGCCCCCCAGATATAAAGGGAGCAGCTCGCACGTGGCCAGCATTCCGAGGGAAGACCTGCTGCTGGACACTTCGAGTTCCTTGCCTGCCCTGCCTGCATGCCTGCCTCCAAGCCTGCCTCCCAGCCTGCCTCCCAGCCTCCTGGGCAGCCTCCTTGCCAGCCTGCCTTCCAGCCTGACTTCCAGCCTTGCTGGCAGCCTGCATTCCAGCCTCCCTGCCAGCCTTGCTGCCAGCCTGCCTTCCAGCCTCCCTGCCAGCCTTGCTGCCAGCCTGCCTTCCAGCCTCCCTGCCAGCATTGCTGCCAGCCTGCCTTCCAGCCTCCCTTCCTTGCCATCCAGTCTGCCTGCCAGCCTTGGTGCCTGCTTTCCTGCCAGCCTTGGTGCCAGGCTTCCTGCCAGCCTTGGTGCCAGGCTTCCTGACAGCCTTGGTGCCTGCAAGCCTTCCTGCCAGCCAGCAACCCCACAACCATGGGGAAGAAGCGAAAGGCTCAGCAACCTGCCGCCATCCCTGGCAAGAGGGACAGGGCCACCCTCCCGCCCCATGTCCGTGACTCTGCTTCTTCTGGGGCTTCTGCTGCTTGGGCTCGCTCTTCTCTTGCTGGAGCTTCTGCTGTGGCTGCTCCTGGCAGTGGTGCTTCTGCTGCGTACTCTGCTGAAGCTGCTCCTGGTGGTGGTGCTTCTGCTGCTTTGCACTCTGCTGAAGCTGCTCCTGGTCCTGCTGGTCCTGCTCGTTCTGCTCGTGCTCCTGGTCTTGCTGGTCCTGCTCATTCTGCTCGTGCTCCTGGTCTTGCTGGTCCTGCTCGTTCTGCTCGAGCTCCTGGTCTTGCTGGTCCTGCTGCTGGTGCTTACTCTGCTGCTGCTCATCCTGGTCTTGCTGCTGCTGCTGCTGCTGCTGCTGCTGCTGATTCTGATTCTGATCCTGCTGGTGATTCTGCTGCTGCTGCTGCTGCTGCTGCTGATTATGATCCTGCTGGTGATGTTTCTGATGATGATGATTCTGCTGTTGCTGCTGCTGCTGCTGTTGGTGTGGAGGAGCAGCCCCTACAACCTCGAAGTCCCTCTGATGAGGGCCCATATGGCCCGGCCAGAGGGATGAAGAGTCGTTCGCGTCAACGGGAGAGGAGGCAGTACTTTATTGAGGAGGCACACAAGGATGAGGTGCTGGAGTGGCTGAGAGAGAACGACTATCTGTGGCGGAAGGGACACCGGCTGTACAGGGACACCAAGCGTAAGCAGGCTGCTTGGAGAGAGAGGGCGGAGAGTCTGGGCTACACTTCAGAGGTGCTACTCGGCTGGTGGAAACATATGCACACCTGGTACGGGAAGCTGCACCGCAAAAAATCTGGCCAGGCCGCTGTCAAGCTGATGGACAGAGAGAACTACGTCATGGCCAGGTGCAGCTTCCTGGAGGGTGAGATCTGCCACCGAGCAGCACCAGGAGCCCATCTGTCAACCCTCACTCTCAGGCAGCCTGCTACGACTCAGTCCTCTTCCAGCCGAGAGTCAGTCCCTGTCTCCAGGCAGGTTTCGGTGGAGCGTGCCACAGCGAAGAACCCCCAGGCAGGTGTTGAAAGCTTGGTGGAGAGCGAGGAGGACTCCCTGGTGCGGTGGGAGAAAGGTAACATCAAGTCCACCGCTGCTGAAGTCCCATCCACCCATACCGCCGCCTCCACAGGAAGGCAGGGAGCCAGACCGCAGGAGGGTGAGAGCCACAAGGTCCTGGTGGAGATCAGGGACACCATCCGCACCAGCATAGGTCTCCTCTCTCAGCTAGTCCCCATCGACTCCTCCTGCTCCAACCGCAAGCCCTTCCTCAATTATTTAAACCAGATCCTGAAGGAGATGCCGGATCCCCAGTACCAGCTGGTGAAGGAGAGGATCTGCACGCTGATTAACAACCCTCCAGACCCAGAGGCACCTGCTACCACCCAGTCCAGGTCTGCTCCTCCACCCCAGGTGATGTCCCTCCCATACCAAGGCTTCCAACAGCCCCTCACCTACCAGGGCTACAGCTGCCCGGAGGTCCAGCAGCACAGGCAGCAGCCCTTCCCAGGCCAGGCGCAGAGTCATCGGGTGGCACCATTGCCAGCTGTTCCACTGATGCCACTGATGCCACCCACGCCAATGATGCCACCGACGACATCGATGCCAGTCACGCCACTCCTCAGCTTGCTGCACAGCAGGCAGTCCCACTGCACTACTCCTTCCTCCATCCCACAGCCAAGCCCGGCCTCAGTACATCTGTCCTCGGTACTGGGGCTGACACCCCATGGCATGGAGGAAGGACCTCTCAGCATCGCGGGGATGAGCCAGCTGTCCGACACCTTTCTGAACACACCATCCCATTGTCCTCTCGGGGCCAGGAACTCCATCAGCACCTCAGACCAGCACAGCAGCAGCACCCACCTCGAGAGCACCTGCACCCTAAAAATTAGACTGGGCACACACCTCCGAGTGACCAAGCGGAGTACCAGAGACTGGCTGCCTGGATATTTGTGGACTTTATTTGGACACTTTACTTGATTCATGTTTACTTTTCAGGTTGTTATTAATAAAGTTTATCTTTGTTTCACACGCTTGCTTCATGATTTTTTTTCTAAAAAGTCTGGGTGGAAACTTTTAGAAATGGTTTAGCCTTTGCATGCTTGTGGGATGGGTTGAGATAGCTGTGGGATGAGCAGGGATACCTTTGGGATGGGTTAAGATAGCTGTGGGATGGGAAGGGATACCTTTGGGTTAAGATAGCTGTGGGATGGGCAGGGATACCT
>BLBF01000031.1:2053115-2083073 GCA_015471245.1 Laticauda colubrina
TTGGGATGGGTTAAGATAGCTGTGGGATGGGCAGGGATACCTTTGGGATGGGTTAAGATAGCTGTGGGATGGGCAGGGATATCTTTGGGTTAAGATAGCTGTGGGATGGGCAGGGATTCCTTTGGGTTAAGATAGCTGTGGGATGGGCAGGGATACCTTTGGGATGGGTTAAGATAGCTGTTTGATGGGCAGGGATACCTTTGGGTTAAGATAGCTGTGGGATGGGCAGGGATACCTTTGGGTAAAGATAGCTGTGGGATAGATAAATCTGTATGGTCCACCCTCCCAGCTGCCACCCCTATGGCCCTTATCAATTACAATGTAAGCATTGATCCACACATGTGAACATAAACACAACTCTTTATTAAACGCACTGTTCATTGTAGGCCAACCAAACATACATGGCCCAAACTCATCTGTGTGATGAGACAGGCTGAAGGAAGCATCCATTAAGCATCTACCATCCTGTCTTGCCACTCCACCGCTCCAGCTGGAGAGTTGCACCAGTGTTTCAGGAGGTTGCGCTGCTTCTTCGCCTCACGTGAGGCTCTGTTGGGCCCTTGCACATCCTCAGTGTCGATCAGGTTTCGCCCTTGCCTCCATTCCCCAGGCTCCATGTCCCCATTGCCTTGCTGGAGGTCCACGAGCCTGTTCTGCAAGACTGGGTAGTGGGTGCGCATGAGATTGTGCAGGATGCAGCAAACTTCCATGATCCTCCTCATGCTCTGTGGGCAATGCTGCATGGTGTTGAGAAGTACCTGGAAACTGTCGTCCAAGATGCCAAAGGCGTTCTCCACCACCCGCCTTGCCCTGGACAGCCTGTAGTTGAAGATCCTCTCTTCACGGGTGAGGTATTTGGAGGTGTAGGGCTTCATGAGGTAGTTTGAGAGGGAGAAGGCGTCATCCCCCATGATGAAGTAGGGCACATCTTGCGTGTCGTTGGGCAGGGGTTCTGGATCTGGGAAGCCCACCATGAGGTTGCTTTCCAGCCCCTCCTTGAGGTGACTGTTGTTGTATACCTGGGCATCGGAAGATGAGCCGTTGCCTGAAACATCGATGTACATGAACTTGTAGTCAGCATCGACCATGGCGAAGAGTATGATGCTGAAGAAGGCCTTGTACTTGAAATAAGTGGACCCCGAGTTGGCTGGAACCTTGCAGGCCACGTGCTTGCCATCGATGGCTCCAACGGTGTGGGGTAAGTTCCACTTCTGATACCACTGATCTGCAACTTTCTTCCATCCTTCTTCAGTGGTGGGGCACTGGAGGAGCTCCTCCTTGTATTCTTCGAGGATGGCCCACACCACTTCTCTGACCACAAAGCTGATGGTGCTGGGTGGCACCCTCCAGCCGTACTGCATGCTCCTGTAGGGGGTCCCTGAGGCCAGGTGGCGCAGAGTGAGTGCCACCCTGAGCCCAGGTTCCAGGCTGGGCGGGAAGTTGGTTTTTGTCTTGCTCAGCCTGGGTGTCAGGCGCTGCAGAAGTTCATCAAACATGGCTGGAGGCATATTCATGAAGTTCTGGAACGCCCGAGTGTCTTCGCTCCTGAGCTCCACCATCAGCTTGTCGTAAAGTTGGTACTGTGCTCTTCTGGCTAACCATCTTTGGACCCAGACTTTTTTTGGGTGCCTCCTTTTCTTGCCGTAGTAGAGTTCACAGAGACTATTGATGGTTTCGCAGTGATGCAGAAGGATGTTGGCTGCCAAAAGGATTTTGTCGCAATCCATGCTGGAGATGACTGGATGCTGTGGAAGAGGAAGGGGAAGAGGAAGGCTGCAGAGGTCTGCACCGCTGGTCTGCTGGTCTGAAAGTGCGAAGCAGGCGAGTTGCTCCCCCTTTTTATAGGCAGTATAGGTGTCCCTTTTGCATCCTCTAGGCATCCTCTAGGCATCCTCTAGGCATCCTTAATATCCGAGATAGGTCCCCTCTGAGAACGTTTTTTCCGTTTTAAACGCTTTGTTTCCGTTCTGCATCCGCTAGGCATCCGTTCTGCATCCGTTCCGCATCCGTTCTGCTTCCTCCCTGCGTCCGGGCGGTTGCGAGTTGCGCAGATGCACAGCGGATGCCTTGCGGATATAGCGGATGCATAAAGGATGCAGAACGGATGCCTAGTGGATGCGTAGAACGGACGAATTGGATACATTTTCTGCGCAAAAGTTTTAGGCAGCCTAAAACTTTTGGAGCGGATGAAACGTCAATAAACAGATGCTGGACGGATTGAGAGGAAGCCAAACGGAGGCAGTGAGTACATCGCGTTTTAGAACGGATGGCAAGATTTTTTTTCCGTTTTGCTTCCTCTTTGCATCCGTTTTTGCAGTGTGGCAGGGCCTTAACCTATCCCAGATACCTAAAGAGATTGAAACAATGTTAGAAAGTAATATAATGATGATGGAGTTAATTGAAGCACTTAAGAAGCAAAATAATGGAAAGGCACCAAGGCCAGATGGAATTCTGGTAGAATTTTATAAAACAGTACAAGAATCATTGAGTCTTCCATTGCTAGAAGTTATGAATGAAGTTATGTCAAAGAAGAAGATGGTCAGAAGCTTATATTACACTTATCCCAAAAGAGGAGGCCAACCCATTACAAATCAAAGAATTACAGAGCGATTTCCCTACTAAATGCAGATTATAAAATTTTTGCTTCAATTTTGGCAGAAAGACTTTAAAAATACCTAAATAATTTTATTCACTCTGACCAAAATGGATTTCTGCCAAAAAGGCAAATCAAAGACAATATGAGAGTAATTTTGGACACTTTGGGGTTCTATGAGGCTTATCCTGAAAAACAAATGGCTTTTGTATTCTTAGATGCACAGAAGGCATTTGACAATGTGAATTGGCGATTCATGTTATTCCAGCTGGAACAGATGGGTTTTGGAAAAAAATCATCCAAGCAATAGAAGCTATATATCATAAGCAAACAGCAAAGGTAATGATAGAGGAAGAATTAACGGACTCTATTGATATAAGAAAAGGAACAAGACAAGGGTGCCCACTGTCACCTTTGTTGTTTGTGTTGTTTGTGTTAGCACTTGGAAGTGCTAAATAGAAATATTAGAGAAGAAAATGACATAAAAGGGATGAAAATTAAAAAAGAAGAATTTAAATTGCAAGCATTTGCAGATGATCTGGTTTTCATCTTAGAAGACCCACTAGAAACAGAGTTAAAATTGATAGAAAAGATAGAGGTATATGGGAAGGTGGCTGGTTTGAAAATAAATAAAGATAAGACAAAGATCTTGACAAAGAATATGCTATCAAGGCAAAAGGAAGAACTGGCAGACCTACTGAAAATTCAGGTCACAAATAAGATCGAGTACTTGGGGATATATTTGACAGCAAGATGTAGTACATGAAAAGAGAATAATTATATCAAACTTAAACAGCAGATAGCGCTAGATTTGGCAAAATGGGAAAATTTATAACTGTCATTAATAGGGAGAATATCAACAATCAAGATGAATATATTACCCAGAATTTTATATTTGTTTCAAACAATTCCAATTAGGCTTGGAAAATATTATTTTGAAGATTTAAATAAAATCGTGTTGAAATACATATGGCAAGGTAAGAAAGTGAGATTAAAATTAAAATCTTTGCAAGACGCTAGAATAAGAGAAGGATTTGGTTTGCCTAATTGGGAGTTGTATTACCAAGCTACAAATTTGATGTGGGTTAAGAAATGGATAACATTAAGAAATGCTAGATTGTTGACACTAGAAGGACATGATCTGTTGTTAGGGTGGCATGCTTTTTTATGGTATAAAGGAACTAAAACACAACGGTACTTTAGAAGACATTATATACGGGAGTCTCTGTGGTTAAACTGAGAGAAGACTAAAAGGCAATGATATTTCAAAATTCCAGTCTGGCTATCGACTATTGAAGCTTTTTCTTATCCTATAATATACAAAAAGGAATAAACAGATACGGTGAAATATTGAATGAAAAGGGTGAACTTAAATCTATGCAAAAATTAGAAGAAAAAGCTATCAAGATGAATTGGTTTTCAATGCTCAAATACATTCAAGGTATGAAAAAGATGCAAAAACAGAAGGTTTCTATGATAAATTGACTGATTTAGATAAGATTTTAACAGGTACTGATGAAAAGGTGATTAAAAAATTGTATGGGTATCTATTAGAAGTTAAACTAGAAGAAGAACAAGTTAAAGAAACAATGATTGCTTGGGGGAAGAATTTTGGATATGGGATTGATCTAGAGAAATGGTGAAAATTGTGGTCTCAAAATTATAAAATGACATTGTCAACAGCATATAAAGAAAATTTGTATAAGATGTTTTACTGGTAGCATTTTCCCCCAATAAGAATAGCAAGAATGTTCAAGAATAAATCTGAAAAATATTGGAAATGTCATCAAGTACCTGGCTCATATTACCATATGTGGTGGACTTCTGCAGATGCCAAAAAATATTGGACTAAAATCCACACATGGTTGGAAAAAATGACAAAAATGCATATAGACTTGAAACCAGAGATATTTTTACTGGAAATTCTACCTGAAATATATCGTAAAAATTGAACTACCTGACTGTAAATGTATTAACAGCGGGTAGGATTGTATTTGCCAAAAACTGGAAGAATGAGAAAGTACCATCTCACAGGAGGAAATTATTTAAAAAATGGAATGTGCTGAAATGAGTAGATTGACATTTGAAATCAGAGAACAAGATGATCAACAATTTTATAAAATTTGGGATCTATTCTATCAATGGTTAAGCAATAAAACATGGTAATGAAAAATATAGATTTTTAGAACATAATGAATATATAAAAATGTATTTTTTATTATATTTACAAAATGATTGTAGGATAGATCTGAGATGATAATATGAATTGTCACAAAACAAATTAAATAAATATGGATTATCTTTTGAAACATGAATGAATAATAATAGTATAGTCAAATGATTTATTAATAATGATATTAATGTATTTAGGAATATTTGATTGACAGTATGAGAATATATACAATGTAATTGAAGACTACGAAATGGAAGCACAAAACAATTTGTAAACCAACCGACACACTGTATGTATATGTGGAAGAAAGCTTGACGTTTTTATGTTTTGTCTATGTTTGTCTTAAAAAACAATAAAACTTTATATAAAAAAAGAAAAGGACAGAATTCATGATTCAGACTGATGAGTCTGTTAGGAATGATAGTCACCTAACAGTTGGGTTGGAAATATATAAACTAGGATAGGAATTTAATACTGTATCTTTAAGAGAATGCTGTAATGGTGATTGTCTGAGGTTCCTCCAACGGCCCTAAGATGCAGTCAGAAACCTGGTTTCTCTCTCCTTGCATTTCCTATTTTGCTGTATTGCCTGATCATCATTCTGCTCGGATTGCTGTGAGTTTTGCAACTGTTAGCAAACTCCATTTACTGAACTCTGTTTATGATACTTGACTTCATTTTTGGATTATCCCTGGACTGATTCTAATTGCTTTATCCATAACTGTATGATTTGGACTGTTTGTTGGATTTTGTTTACCCATTTACTGGAAGTAAAGCCTACATTTTACTATTCAGTGTATCTGTATGCTGGTCGTGTGTTATTCAACATCACTCTCACTATGTTTCCCTGAATGCACTCATTCTCCTAACGGGGATTATCTCAACACTGGTTATGGACCCAGGCATACCCAGGCTCAGATAACTGAGAGTTGGTGTGAATACACAGTGCCGTATACAGACAGCTGTTTACTCTTTAATTGTGGGTTACTGTCCTGGTAAAGATGGAACAAGACCTGTCAACAAGTCTATCATTGATAACCCAGTTGGATGGAACAAACTATGTTTCCTGGTCTATGAAGTGCAGTCTACTTCTGCGTAGGGAAGGGTTATGGGCTGCAGTTCAAAATCCACCAGATGTAAATGCTTGGAATCTAAATAATGAGGACAATGTCAAAAAGTTAGCTGACTTTAAACAGAACAACGAACAAGCTCTTTGTATAATTGGACTAACACTGAGTGACAGGCAGCTAGTTCATATTCGTGGAGAAGAGTCTGCTGCTAGGTGTTGGGAGAATTTGAAGAGGATTTATGTTCATGACAGTGTAGGTACACACATACATCTTACACATAAACTGTTTAGAGCACATCTTCTGAAAGGTGAAGATATGTTAGCTCATTTGAACTTTATGAAAAGAACTTTTCAAGAGCTACATGAAAAGGAACTATTTTTTTCAGAGCTGCATCATCATTCTTTCCTCGTTGGATGAAAGTTATGTTGATTACATATCTTCACTGGAAGTCCTGACCAGAAATGAACTGACATTGACTGACATAACCAGACAATTGTTAGAAGATGCAAGAAGAAGGCTGGAGAGACCAACTGAGAGAAAAATAACTACAAGAAGAGAATTTGTTTTCCACTGCCTATACTGTTAGGAAATGTTTTTTTTGTGGGGCTAAGCTATGGGACATATAGCTAGATTCTGTAAGAAGGGAAAACGACAGAATACTGAAATCACCAGAAGGCTAAGAACAATGTTAATTTAGCTATGTCTAGCAATTCAACTGTAAACCATGATTTGTGGGTAGTTGATAGTTGAGCATCGCAGTGCATTACTAGAAATAAAGAGAGGTTTGTAAAGATGTCCACGAGGAAGTAACATATATCACTGGTAAATGGATGGAAGACGAAAGCATCTGGTGAAGGTACTGCATATTGTTCATGTGTGAAGGAGCATTTATCTATGTTATATGTACCTAAACTGAAATTTAATTTGTTATCAGTAAGGGCTTTAGTTAATATTGGTTATGTAGTAACCTTTAGGGGAGATAACTGTATAATAGAGAAAGAGGGTAAAAGCATTACTGCTACTTTAGAGAATGATTTATTTGTTTTACATGATGATCAGTTGCAGATGGATAACTTGGTTTATGTTAAGCCACATGACGAATGTATACATTTACTGCATAGAGGTCTGGGGCACATTAATTTCAAAATGCTGAAACAAACTGCTGAATTGTCAGAGGGAGTAAAATTAAAACCCTATTGCAAGTACTTAAACTGTAATGCCTGTAACCAGGAGAAAAGCAAGATTACTCCAGCAAACAGACTGAATGGGTTTAAGACCAAAGAACCTTTAGAGGTTGTGTTTGCTGACATAATTGGTCCTAAGAAACCCAGTTTGGGAGGTGCCTGCTATGTTTTGAGTATAATGGATCATTACTCACGATACAGTTTCTGTTATTTAATGAAAAGCAAAACAGAAACATTCCAACATTTCTTTATTGGCTAAGATTTGCAGAAAATAAAATGAGACATAAGGTAATTACTTTAGTTACAGATAATGGGACTGAATTTATTAACAATAGATTCCAAACAATGTTGAAATCAGCTGGTATTGAACATAAGCCTTCTGCACCTTACAGGCCACAACATAACTCCTTTATAGAATGAAGAGGGCACCTTACAGATCACAACATAACTCGTTTATAGAATGAAGAGGGCAAACATTACAAGCCACGGCTCGCACTATGTTGTCCGATTCAGGTTTGCCTGAAACACTGTGGGGTGAAGCCATAATGTGTAGCAATCATGTGTTAAACAATGTGGTGAACACAACAACTGGTGAATTGCCATTTACTCTTTGGCATGGCAGAAAACCAAATTTAAGTTACCTACATACATTTGGAGCTACAGCATGGTTTCATATTCCCTCACAAGTAAGACTGAAAGAGCAACATAGAGCTAAGAAGTTGTTTTTTATAGGTTGATTGTTTGTTTAGATTCTGGGCTCCAGGTACAGCTAATGTTTACTGTAGCATGAGTGCTAAATTTTTTGAGCACGTTGGGTGGCATAAACTAGAACAAGAATACAACAATGATGTTATTGATACCCAAATAGTCCCTAATGGTGAGATAGTTAAACCATCAATAGCCATTAAAAAGGAAGAACAGGCACAGGAGGAGGTAGAAGAACAGGAGCAGGTTGAACAGGACAGTCCATCAGTAAGCAGTAAGCAGTAATCAGTCCATGTAACATGACCACCTGATAGATATCAGGCTAGCATAGCATGCCAAGTAAATATAGTTCCTACTAACTATAATGAACTGAAACTGTATCCTGCTAAGGATCAGGCTGCTTGACAGGAAGCAATGGATAAGGAACTGGAATCCTTACAAAGGTTGGTGGTACATGAAAATGTCAGATTACCACCAGGTGAGCATGCCATAGGGTGCAAGTGGATTTATAAAATTAAGACAGGTGTGGATGGGACTGTTACCCATAAAGCCAGGTTAGTAACACAAGGGTTCAATCAGTCAGCCAACGACTACGATGAGTTGTTTGCACCTAGTTTGAAGGCTACCACATTATGAGCAGCATCAGTGTGGGCAGCTAAGAAGAAATAAATAATAAACCATTTAGATGTTGAGACAGCATATCTACATGCACCTTTGCAACATACTATATATTTAAAGAAGCCTTTGGGGATAAAAACTGATAACAAAACTGATTGCTGGAGATTAAAAAAGAGTATTTATGACCTGAAGCAATCAGACTATAAATGGAACCAATGCATAGTGAAGGAATTAACAAAGATAGGTTTTGTAGCTGGCATGGCTGATCCATGTTTATTCAAAAAAGAAAGCAATGGTATAATTTCATTGTTGCTATTGTTCACTGATGACATAGCATTAATCACAAAGACTGAGAAAGAAGCTACTGAGATAGTTTCACTGTTAGAAAAGAAATTTAAAATGAAACATTTAAGTGAAATTAAACAATATCTTGGTTTGAAAATAGATAAAACTAAGGGAGGCTACAAAATCTCACAGGCAGATAAAATTAACCAGTTACTAAAGAACTTTAAAATGGAACTTTGTCAACCAGCTAAGACACCAATGAGCCAGGAGTTTAGCCACAGTGATGTGCAAAGTCCTGTTTTTCATAAGAACATTTATCAATCCTTGATTGGTAGCTTATCTTAGTAATTGGTCAAGGCCAGATATAGTATATAGTTAACCAATTAGCTAGGTTTAACACTGAGCCTAATGAAAGGCACTGGCAAGTTGCTAAGTGTGTGTTGAGATATCTTAAACAAACAATGCATTATACATTATATTTAGAGCCTAAGGATGAACTGTTTAACTGCATATGCCGATGCAAGTTTCGCTACAGACGTTCCTACACGTAAATCAATGTCAGGTACTGTAGTATTATTAGGAAAGGTGTTAATTGGATGGCGGTCTGTTCAACAAAAACATCTAAGTTTATCAACAATGGAGGCTGAATTCTCACGTTTGTCTCTATTATATATAGATTTAGTTTGTTATAAGCAACTACTGATAGATATGGGAATTAATATAAATGAACCTATTATTGTGTATGAAGACAACCAATCAGCAATACAGATGGCTTCCAATCTCGCTGTAAAGACAAGATCAAAACACACCGATCTAAGATATCTAAATGTGAGACAATGTGTTCAAAGTACAATGATTAAACGGGAGTACTGCATATCAGAGAATAATATTATGGATCATTTTACAAAAGCCCAAGGCACTGTACAACAGACTTGCTGTGAAGAATATGGATTTAAACTGTAAGATTTTATATATTGTCCAACCCAAAGGGGAGAATGTTAGGAATGATAGTCACCTAACAGTTGGGTTGGAAATATATAAACCAGGACAGGAATTTAATACTGTATCTTTAAGAGAATGCTGTAATGGTGATTGTTTGAGGTTTCTCCAGTGGCCATAAAATGGAGTCGGAAACCTGGTTTCTCTCTTCTTGCATTTCCTGTTTTGCCATATTGCCTGATCGTCGTTCTGCTCGGATTGCTGTGAGTTTGCAACTGTTAGCAAACTCCATTTACTAAACTCTGTTTATGATACTTGACTTTGTTTTTGGATTATCCCTGGTCTGATACTAACTGCTTTAACCGTGTATGATTTGGACTGTTTGTTGGACTTTGTTTACCTGTTTACTGGAAGTAAAACCTACATTTTACTATTCAGTGTATCTGTATGCTGGTCATGTGTTATTCATCATCATTCTCAATATGTTTCCCTGAGTGCACTCATTCTCCTAACAGGGATTACCCCAACAGAGTCAACAATTTATGAAAACGAAGCCTTGTTATTGGCTTATGTCCGGTTCATCAACGGAAATGAAGAGATTGGGGAAGAACTGTTATTTGCTCGAAATTTAGCCACTGACACAAAAAATTCTTCTATGTTTAAAAAGGTTGAAGAGCTTTTTAATGAGAAGAACATCCCTAAATAACAACCTGTAAAACAAACTTAAATGTGCAACCGACGGAGCTTTATCCATGGTTGGACGATATCACGGATTTTAAGATTTAATTTCAGATTTTCATCTGAAATTGGTTGTACCTGGAGTTATGATTGTCCATTGTGTCGTTCATAGACAGCACCTTGTCTCAAAAAAAATGTGTGGCCGTTTGCATGAGTCTATACGTTACGTCATTAATGCTGTGAATAAAATTAAGTCGAATGCCTTGAACAACTGACTTTTTCACAAGCTTTGTGAAGAAAATGATGAGGAGTTTGAACATCTCCTTTTGCACACTGAAGTAAGGTAGCTTTCAAAAGGAAAGTGTTTGTGGTGATTCCATGAACTTTTTGACACAGTTGTCAAATTTCTTGAATCCATTTATCCAAGTCTAAGTAGTTCTCTTAAACTTCGATGTCTGGATGTAGCTTATCTTGCTGATGTTTTTTGACAAGCTGAATGAAGTGAATGTAAAGCTGCAAGGAGATAAAATCAATTTTCTTAAGGCCAAAGGAATAATCTGCTCATTTATTTCCAAATTGGACCTCCTTGCAAGCAATATGAGTTGCCAGGAGCTGTATCAGTTCCCAAGCCTTGGTAATGAATGTCAACTCCAAACAGAAGATTTGGACAATTTTTGCTGCTACATGAAGCAATTTAAAGAAGATATGGAAACCAGATTCTATGATCTGATAAAACTGGAAGTGCCCACTTGGGTGCTAAATCCTTTCATAGCAGACTGCACAACCTCATCCCAAACTGCAAGAGCCAATGACAGATCTGAAATATGACTGTGAAACCCAATCACACTTTCAGAGTTACAGCTACGAAGCTTTTTGGGTGAAAATGAGGAACACTTACCCAATATTGTGGGAGGAAGTTAAGTTGCTTCTTTTAGCCTTTCCTTCCACTGACTTAGTGGAGAGGGGTTTCAGTGCTGTCCAATAGATCCTTTCTAAGTCAAGGAACATGTTGAACATCACTGAATGAGGTGATTTAAGAATGAGATTAACAAAAAATGGTTCTAGAAATCAATAAATTGGCATCAGCTCACCAAGCACAAGGCAACCATTGATGTTCTTTTTTTGCTTTTTGTGTACATACATTTTCTTCATTAATAATTGTCTCAATTCTTATCATATTTGCTTGCATTGAATTTCACGTTCCAGTTTGAGTTTTCGGCTTTGTTTTCAAATTCTTGTTGTGCTCTGCAAAACATTTTGTGTGTCTCTTTGTATTGTACTTTTTTAGCATACACTCCAGCTCGACATTATATTTTGGTTTCTCAGTTTTATGGTTTCAAATTTTTTTGGGTGCTCTTCGTATAAATTTTTTGTGTAAATATATATATTTATATATATATATCCTTCTGTAAAAAATTTCTTTGTATCATTTTAACCCTTTTTACAGTGTGCATGAATATATATTTTCCTCGAATCTTTATTTAGTTTCAGAGTTTTCATCTTGAAATTCTTAGTTCCTGCATTGCAGTTTGTTCTTATGCCCTTTTTATATTTCTTTTTGCGTCTTATAATTCATTTGTAATTAAACCATTAAATGTTACTGTTTTTTCGGGCATTTCATTTTCTTGCAGTTGAATTTTGTTTTCAGTGGTCATTGCATTTCAGTGTCTTGAATAAATAAGATAATAATGAAATACGTGTATCACGAAGTTTGGGAGTAAAGTGATAGGTGGCATCAGAATTTTTCACACAGTTGAGATATGGGAAAAAGACTGGAAATAAATTATTTGCATTGATATGTCCTGATGACAATTTTAAAGAAAACAAAAAACATGCTTGCATAAACTGAAGAATTATTTCCCTGTGTTGTGATTGAGATGTTATGTTGGGGGAGGGGAGGGGATGATGATATCTTCCTCAATGGCTCAAGGGGACGATTCTTTCAACAAGGTTAAGAACCACTGATATAGATGAAATATATCTTATAGATTTGCTAATCAGTCAGCTGAGGTGTGCATGAAAGATACCACTGAGATAAAGACAAACTTTAACTACCCTGACATCAAATGGAAAACAAACTCTGTATCAAGTATATACCATCCTAATGGCAGCAAGGTATGAAGATCATCCAAGCTGCCAACTAAACAGGCAAATTGGAGCAATATAGGAAGTTCCTGAAGATGGATTATCACTTTCCTGACAACAGCAAATGAATCACTTCACACAGTGTGTAGTAAAGTAAGAGCACTCCTGATAGAATCATAGAATCTTTGCTGTTAGATATGGACTAGATTGAAGAGGCAGGACAACAGGAGAGGGAAAAGATCTCCTTTATTCTGCTCCGAGTAAAAACTGCCACCAGGTGTGCCTGCTATTCTTTTCACAGGCTGCTGTCCCCAACTTTAGCCACTGACAGCTGTTCATTTTCCCACCTAGAAAATGAACCAATGGGGGAAGTCTGACACCACTGACTTTTCTCCATTGAATATCTAACACCCTTCCCCTCCTGGAAGAAGCATTCATCCAATCAGCTTTCACTTACAGAACATAATCATGTAAGTGAGCAGGACTCCTGTGTGTGCGACTGGACCTTCACAGTTCAGCCTCACCAGGGGCAGCAACCTGACAAGTTGGGTCTGTTGTTACTCCAGAGCCAGCCCTTTGAACTGCCTCAAGGTTTTTGGGGGGCAGGATTGGCTTCAACGGAACAGATGGCTCTGAGTTTCTTTGCTGGATTCCCCCCGCCCAGCTGTTATCCTGCGGTGTACTAGAGTTTGACTTCTGCCCTAAAGTGTGGAGGCTTGTTTTTTCAGCATTTTTAGTTGTCAGAGTTGATCTTTCCTCTCTGTACTGGATTTCTGTCTCTGAGGCTTTCTGGTCGTTCTGATCCTGGTCCAATCATCCCCGGAGTTGATCTATGTGTCTGCTCCATATTTTCCTATCTTCTAGTTCTACCGTATAAGATCGGGAGCCTTGACTTACATTACTCGTGCAGGGATCCATGGAAGCCCTTGCATAGTTGTGAGCATAGACCGATTGGCCTATGTTCAAATATCTACATTGAGTTATCGAATCTGTGGGTGTGCCTGGATTGTAGTGTGGGTGTAATCTATCTAGCTCTGATCTTAACTTCTGTCCCATTAAAAGTCTGCTGGACTTCTATGTGTGGCAGCCAAGGGTGTGATATGTTGTATCATTAAGAATTTGCCTATTTTCATTTGCCATTCCCCTGGTCCCATTTTTGCTAAGGTTTCCTTTGTGGATCTTATGACCCGCTCAGCTTGCTCGTTATTTTGGGGGTGCCTTGTGCTAATAATGCATGGTCGATTCCCTGTTCAGCTAGAAAGCATTCAAAATTGTTTGCTATGAATTGGGCCCCATTATCTGATACCACAATATCTGGCAATCCATGTGTGGCAAACAATTTCCTCAATACCTTAATCACGACATCTGCTGTGGTGGTTTTCATGATTGCTACTTCCACCCATTTTGAATATGCATCAACGGTTATTAGAAATGTTTGCCCTTGCATTGGCCCTGCCAGGTCTATATGTATTCTAGACCAAGGTGCTTTTGGTGATTCCCATTCTAGGGTTGGTTTCGAAGGGGTGCAAGTCTGGATTCCTGACAAGGCAAACAAGCTGCAACCCATTTTTCAATTTTCTTACCCATTCCTGGCCACCAGGTATAACTTCTGGCTAATGCTTTCATTTGTACTTTCCCTGGGTGGTCCTCACGCAACATTCTTAAGACTTGTTATCTCAGCTTCCTAGGTATCACAACTCTATCCCTCCACAACAAACACCCTTTAATTACAGACAGTACATTTTGCCAGATTTTAAACAGTTTAAAGTCACCTTCCAATGCTTCTTCTTGCCATCCCCTCAACACCCAGTTTAAAATACATGCCAGAGTTTTGTCTTTGGCTGATTGTTTGGCTATTTCTGATGCTGTGATAGGGCTTGTGGCAATGTCTTCAATGAGGAGTATGGGTGTGGCTGGAGCTGGAGCTGGGTCTTCAATAGGTTCTGGAAAGGGGCAACAGCTGAGCGCATCTGCCTGAGTTATGGTCTTGCCTGGTCGATGTATAAGGCAATAGTTATATGCAGCTAAGAAAGCAGTCCATCTTGTCATTCTGGGAGATAATATCTTTGGTGTTGGTTTGTTTCCTGCTACAATGCCTAGGAGTGGTTTGTGGTCTGTGACTAGTTCAAATTGTCTCCATCAAGATATTCATGAAAACGCTTAATGCCTGCTACTGCAGCTAGTGCTTCTTTATCTGGCTGGCTATAATTCCGTTCAGCTTTGGATAAAGTCTTTGAGTATAAAACAATGGGTGCTTCTCTGCCATTTGGGAATTTATGGCTGAGAACGGACCCTACCCCAAAGGGGGATTTATCACATTAGCGAAAGAGGCAATGTTTCATTATATTGTAGTAGAACACTGTTAGAAGTTAGGATTCCTTTTATGGCTTCAAATGCAGTTGTTTCTTTGTGTCCCTAAGTCCATTCTGCTTTTTTATCAAGAAGTCTGTGAAGTGGTTCAACAACTGTCGCTTTGTGTGGTAGAAAAATACTGTAAAAGTTTAAAAGTCCCAGGAAAGCTTGTAATTCTGTTTTATTTGTTGGAGTGAGAGCTTCCTTAATTGCTTTTATTTTACTATCTGTGTGGTGTATACTTGTCTCATCAATTAGATATCCCAGAAATTCAACAGAAATTGGTACTGCTATGTGGCAATTTCTCTTTTTTGATTTCAAGGCCAGCTTCTTGAAATCTGCTCAGGACTAGCCTTAGTCTTTAAGTTGTTCTTTGTCCTCTGCTGCCACAAGGACATCATCAAAATAAGGTACCACCCCCACAATGCCCTGTAGTAGGCATTCCATTAAGCTTTGAAATAGTCCTGGGGCTATGCTTACCCCAAATTGCAATCTTTTGCATTTGAAAGCACCCCTGTGGGTTACAATGGTCTGAGCTTCTGCTGTTTCTTCATCCACAGATAACTGCTGATAGGCTTGAGCCAAGTCTAATTTGTCAAAACAATTTCCTTTTCCTTTTGAATGCAACAGATGTTGTACTACTGATACTGCTCTGTTGCAATGCGATCTTTATGGAAATTTTATAATCCGCACAATTCTAATGGACCCATCCATTAACTGGGGTGACAAGAGGGGTCTCCCACTTAGTGTGATCAACTGGCTCTAGGACTCCTTGGGCTACTAGTTTATCTAACTGTTCATCCACATTGGGCCTCAGGGCAAAAGTGACTCGCCTTGGTTTCATTCTGATGGGAAACTTTTGGATCAAGGTTGAAAGAAATAGGGGTCCCCATATACTGATACCTAGGCTCCCATCGAAAACATCCTTGAATTCAATCTGTAGGTCCTCTCTCATTTGATTGTAGTCTTCAGCTTGCATAGTGTGGATGGTCACCTCCACTCCTATGGCTCTAAACCTATCGCTTGGTAGAGTGACTTGGTACTTCTTTGTCCATGATAGTTAAAGGCAATTCACTGGTGAAGTTTCTGAATTTTACTGGAAAAATTCCTCTTCCTAATACAGGAATTCTGTTTCCTTGGTAGTCTTTTAGTATTAAATGTTGTGGTTTAGTTGTTGTCCGGTTATGCCAGGGATTGCTTCCTTTATAGTTGTCCAGGACACCATAGATATGTAGGATCCAGAGTCAATTTCCATATCACAAGATTTTTCTATTATCACTGTGATGTTGAATTTCTTTGATTTATGGGGGTCAGACTGCCCCACTATTGTGTGCTCATAGTCTCTGTCCTTCTCCATTCTGTAGTTTGAATTTGGCAGTTTCTGGAATCCCCTTTGTTGTGGACCATGTGGTTGATTAGGGAAACCTGCTTGTCTCTGATTGGGGTATGCTGGCAGATTTGCTCTGCATGCTTCAGCAATATGCCCCCTTCTCTCACATCTGTGGCAGATTGCATCCCTGAATTTGCAAACTGCCTGGGGGTGGTTTCCTTTGCAGCTTGCATACCACAGAGGTCTCTGGCTTGCCCCTTGGGGCCCTGATCTTCTATCTGGTTTTACTCTATGTATTTCTTCCTCCTCTTCGGAGAGTTCATCAATCTCCCCCTCTCCCTGATATTTGCTGCTCGTCCCCCATGCTGAGTGAACGCCCTCAGGCTTCTCAATTTTAGTTGTTGGTTTGTCTGAAATTTCTGCTGCCCGGGCTTCCTCTATTACTTCTTTTAAAGGGTTAGGGTTTGGGTTAAGGATGCTAGATTACAAAGGAAGGGTTGGGGATGCTAGATTACAAAGTAAGTTAATAACTAAAAAGAGATGCTCTTTTTAGCTATTAGCTCCTTTGTAATCTCAGGTCCCTCATTCCAACTACAATTCTATCTCTTAAAATTATTTCCACATTTTCAAACTCACAGCCTGCAGCAATATCTCGCAGGTTTGTAAGGTAATCATTTATGGTCTCACCTGGTTTCTGTTCTCTGCAGTAAAAGTCAAGTCAGTGAGCCAGTGATGATGATGCAGCAAGAGCATAATATTTTTCTAACATCTTCTGTAATTCTTTCCATTCAATTGTTTCCACATATTTGGGTGCAGCTAGGGTTCTAGCTGTTTTGTAGAGGCGATTCCCACAATATCCCAGGAATAGAGCTCTCTTCCTCTGTTTTGTTGTATCATGCAGTGAATTTGCTTCTATAAACATTCAAAATTGTCCCATGTATGCGACCCAGTCATGTCTTGTTGGATCAAAAGGTTCTGGTTGAGCATGTGTGGACATTTTGATGATCAGTATGGTGATAGAAGCATTCTGTTGTAAGAAATTATCTGTCTATACCTCGTTTCCTTTGCTCTCTTCTAGAATGCCATCCTCGTCACCAGTGTTAGATATGGGCTAGATTGAAGAGGCAGGACAACGGGAGATGGAAAAGATTTCTTTTATTCTGCTCTGAGTAAAGACTGCCACCAGGTATTCCTGCTATTCTTTTTACAGGCTGCTGTCCACAACTTTAGCCACTTCCTGCCAAGAAAATGAACCAATGGGGGAAGTCTGACATCACTGACTTTTCCCCATTGAATATCTAACATTCGCTGCTCTTCTCTGGACTTTTTCCAGGGCATCAGCATCTTTTTTTAACCATGGTAACTAGAACTGGAAGCAATATTCCAAATGTGGCCTCACCAGTGCAGTATGGAGTGGCACTATCATTCCCATGCTTTGCATGCTATCCCTCTCTTGATGGTGTAATGTCCAATGGTGTAATGTCACCATATCCAATTCACCACAGCCACTCATTGTGGGTCAAATCATGACCAGTGTAATTTCATGTTAATCATTTCATTCAGTTACTTTTATTATTGGTGATCAAGTTTTCATCAAAACTATTGTAATTCTTGTAGTTCTGGATTGAGTCTCAACATATTTTTTATAGTGTGGTGACCAAAACTGAATGCAGTACTCTCGGTGTGATTTTACTAAGGATTTATAGAGTGGTATTAGTACCTCACTTGATCTTGATTGTATCCCTCTGTTAATTGTCTAAGTTAAAGATTTTACTTTTCTTTACATTAAATTTCATTTTGTTAAATAAGGCGCAGTGTTCATTTTGTTAAATGGGGCCCAGTATTCAAGCCTGTCATCAAGGGCAGGGATGTGTAAATTTCGTTGTCACGTGACATATTGCGGCTTTTTCACCCTTTGCTAAACCAGGCATTGGCATGGCCAGTGCATTCAACCAATGGAACAGCTCACCTTCGAAAGTCGTGGGAGTGTCATCACTTGAAACTTTCAAGAGATTGGACTGCCATTTTCAGAAATAGTGTAGGGTCTCCTGCTTAAGCCCATGTCACACTGCCCAACGGATGCAAAAAGGACACAGCGGACGAGCAAAATGTTCCATCCATTGTTATCCGCTCTCAAAAGGGGCAAAAATTTGCATAACCGGAGCGGATAACACGGACGCGGGGAGGACGCAGGGTGGATGCAAAGCGGATGCGGAACAGAAGCCCAGCGGATGGAAGCGGATGAGAGTGGATGGCGCATCCGCTAGGCTTCCGGGGGGGCGCAGCAAAGCAGACGCAGAACAGAAAGAGCGGATGCAGAGCAGATGAAGCAGATGCACAGCGGATGCATAGCGGATGCACAGCGGAAGCCTAATGGATGCCTGGCGTTAATTGCGCATGTGGGGAGGATGCATTGCGTCAGCCCCGCGGATATAACGGAAGCAGCTCAGAAGCAGGTCACCATTCAGAGAAAAGACCTGCTGCCGGACGGATTGGCTGCCTTGCCTGCCCTGCCTGCATGTCTGCCTGCCAGTCTTGCTGCCAGCCTTGCTACAAGCCTTGCTGCCAGACTCCCTGCCAGCCTGCCTGCAAGCCTTGCTGCCAGCCAGTCTGCCTGCTAGCCTTGCTGCCTGCCTTCCTGCCAGCCTTGGTTCATGTCTGCCTGTCAGCCTTGCTGCCTGCCTTCCTGCCAGCCTTGGTTCATGTCTGCCTGCCAGCCTTGGTGCCTGCCTCCCTGCAAGCCTTGGTGCCTTCCCTGGTGCCAGCCTTCCTGCCAGCCTTGTTGCCTGCCTGCCTGCCTGCCAGCCTTGGTGCCAGCCTCCCTGCCAGCCTTGGTGCCTGCCTTGGTGCCAGCCTCCCTGCCAGCCTTCCTGCCAGCCTTGGTTCCTGCCAGCCTCCCTGCCAGCCAGCAACCCCACAACCATGCGGAAGCACAGCAAGCCTCAGCCATCTGCTGCCAGCCCTGGCAAGAGGGACAGGGCTACCATCCCGCCCCCTGGCCCTCACTCTGGTTCTGCTGGGGCTTCTGCAGCACGGGCTCGCTCTTCTGGGGCTGGGGCTTCTGCTGCTTCTGCTTCTGGAGGAGCTGATGACAAGCACTCCAGCACCAGCCACCTCCACAGCACCTGCACCCTTCACCCCTGAGACTGAGCGACCAAGAGGAGTGCCAGAGACTCATTTCTCTTTTACAGCTTGTTGTTAATAAAGTCTATTTTTGATTCACACACTTGCTTCATTTCTTTTTTTTAATAAAATCTTGCTGGAAACTTTTAGAAATGGTTTAAGCCTTTGCATGCTTGTGGGAAGGGTTAATATAGCACTGGGATGGGTAAGGATAGCTGTGGGATGGGCAGGAATACCTGTGGAATGGGTAATAGCTGTGGGATGGATAAACCTCCAGTGCAAGCATAGTGGGACTGTATGGTCCATCCTCCCAGGTGCCACACCTACGGCCCTTTATTATCAATAATAATGTAATAATTATCCACACATGTCAACATAAACACAACTCTTTATTAAACGCCCTGTTCATTGTAGGCCAACCAAACATACATGGCCCAATCTCATCCGTGTGATGAGACAGGCTGAAGGAAGCATCCATTAGTCATCTATCATCCTGTCTTGCCACTCCACTGCTCCAGCTGGGGAGTTGCACCATTGTCTCAGGAGGTTGCGCTGCTTCTTCGCTTCATGTGAGGCTCTGTTGGGGCCTTGCACATCCTCAGTGTCGATCAGGTTTCGCCCTTGCCTCCATTCCCCAGGCTCCATGTCCCCATTGCCTTGCTGGAGGTCCACGAGCCTGTTCTGCAAGACTGGGTAGCGGGTGCGCATGAGATTGTGCAGGATGCAGCAAGCTTCCATGATCTCTGGGTCTCTGGGCAATGCTGCATGGTGATGAGAAGTACCTGGAACCTGTTGGCCAGGATGCCAAAGGCATTCTCCACCACCCGCCTTGCCCTGGACAGCCTGTAGTTGAAGATCCTCTCTTCACGGGTGAGGCATCTGGAAGTGTAGGGCTTCATGAGGTAGGTTGTGAGGGAGAAGGCATCATCCCCCACGATGAAGTAGGGCACATCTTGTGTGTCGTTGGGCAGGGGGTCAGAATCTGGGAAGCCCACCATGAGATTGCATTCCAGCTCCTCCTTGAGGTGACTGGCGTTGTATACCTGGGCATCTGAAGATGAGCCGTTGCCTGAAGTATCGATGTACATGAACTTGTAGTCAGCATCGACCATGGCGAAGAGGATGATGTTGAAGAAGCCCTTGGAGTTGAAATAAGTGGACCCCGACTTGGCTGGAGATTTGCAGGCCACGTGCTTGCCATCTATGGCTCCAACGGTGTGTGGTAAGTTCCACTTCTGATACCACTGCTCTGCAACTTTCTTCCATCCTTCTTCAATGGAGGGTTTACTGGAGGAGCTCCTCCTTGTATTCTTCGATGATGGCCTGCACCACTTCTCTGACCACAATGCTGATGGTGTTGGATGGCACCCTCCAGCCGTACTGCATGCTCCTGTAGGAGGTCCCTGAGGCCAGGTGGCGCAGAGTGAGTGCCACCTTGAGCCCAGGTTCCAGGCTGGGCCGGAAGCTGGTGTTTGCCTTGGTCAACCTTGGTGTCAGCTGCTGCACAACTTCGTCAAACATGGCTGGAGGCATCCTCATGAAGTTCTGGAACGCCCGAGTGTCTTCGTTCCTGAGCTCCACCATCAGCTTGTTGTACAGTCCGTCCTCTGCTCTTCTGGCGAACCATCTTTGGATCCAGACTCTTTTTGGGTGGCTCCTTTTCTTCTCGCAGTCGAGTTCACAGAGCCTGCAGATGGCTTCGCACTGTTGCAGAACGATGGTGGCTGCCGAAAGGACTTTGTTACAATCCACGGTGGACATGACTGGATGCTGTGGAAGAGGAAGAGCCAGACTAAGGCTGCAGAGGTCTGCACCGCTGGGCTGCTGTTCTGAAAGTGAGATGCAGGCGAGTTGCTCCCCCTTTTTATAGGCAGTATAGGTTTTCTGCTAGGCATCCTCTAGATATCCTTAATATTCGAGATAGGTCCCCTCTGCGAACCTTTTTTCCGTTTTAAATGCTTTGTTTCCGTGCTGCATCCGTTCTGCATCCGTTCTGCATCCGTTCTGCATCCGTTCTGCGTCCGTTCTGCTTCCTCCCTGCGTCCGGGCGGATGGAGTTCCGCGGATGCGGAACGGATGCCTAGCGGATATAGCGGATGCGTAGCGGATGCAGAACGGACGAACTGGATACATTTTCCGCGCAAAAGTTTTGGGCAGCCCAAAACTTTTGGAGCGGATGAAACGTCCATAACCGGATGCTGGACGGATAGAGAGGAAGCCAAACGGAGGCAGTGAGTACATCGCGTTTTCGAACGGATGGCAAGGTTTTTTGTCCGTTTTACATCCTCTTTGCATCCATTGGTTCAGTGTGACATGGGCTTTAGGTGGGGGGTTGAACTAGATGACCTATAAGGTCCCTTCCAATTCTGATTATCTAAAGCATACGGACCGTGGGTTTGACAGCCCTGATCTAGAGTGTTGTTGTCTATTCCTGCCAACTTAGTATCATCCACAAATTTGGTAAGTTCCCCTTCTATTCCTTCATCTAAGTAATTTATGAAGATATTGAAGAGCACTGGGCTTAAGATAGAACTTTGTGGTACCCCACTGCTTACTGCGATGATCCATTGAAAATGATAATCCATCTTCAGGATCTTCCTATATTATTCTTGCCTGTTTGGCTGGCAGCTTGATGACTTTCATACCTTGCTGCTATTAGGATGCTATATACTTTCAACATTCTTTGCTCATTATCACCTACCATGATGAGCCAGCATCACCAACTGGAGAGGACTTGCCATCCTAATTACTAACAAATCTTTAAACTTTTGTTACTGCTATGATCAGGTAGTTTTTAAGTGCTGGATTTGTAGAGAGATCAAGATTCCATAGCTTAGAAAATGCTGCATCTTATGGAATTGTAGAATAATCAGTTGAGTTATATTAAATTTCAATGGAACTTAAGAATGCACTTATAAAAGGTGTAGGTGTAGGTTTATTTAAAGATCCTCTTGCTTACATAGCTCACCTGCCCATTTCTACCAGGATCAGCATCTGTTTTTTCTCTGGACTCTCTGCAAGAGGAACAATACCTGTGGTAGAAAACAGTACATGAAAAAAAGAAATACAGGAATGTGTGAAGCCATTTTTAGCCAAGTCAAAATAAGATTGTATCAAGGGGCAGCTTTAAAAAAAAAAAAGTTTGTAACTTACAATCTGTGGTTTCAACCATCAGTAAAAGTATAAAATAAAGCTTTGACAGAGATTTCAGTAGAAAAGCAGTCGTCAACCAGTGGGCCATGGCCAACTGGTGGGCAGTGAGAAAATTTTGGTGTGCTGCAGAGAAATCTCATCCCCAGAGCACCCCCCCAAGGTAATTAATCCAAGCTGCACAGAAATACAAGGCTGCACCGCCCATATGGCCTGGGGGAACTCTCTCCTCCCACTCACTCCTTACTCAGCAAACTTGCCTGATAAATTGCTATTTTTCCTTTTTCCGACCATCAGCTGTTCTGCTTGGCTGAGATTTAGATTAGCTAGAAAGCAGAAAACCGTTGCCTTTCTTGTTTCTAGTTAATCTTTGGATCTTCAGCTCTGCTGTTGAACCTCTCTTAGGACTGAAGGTTCTATTAGTGAGCGCAGATTCACGGCAAGCAAATTTTATGTGACAGACTGAGCTTGCCAATGACAGATATATAGATCACTGAATGATTCTGTGAGCAACTCAATCTGCCTGCTTTACCTGATTTTGGGTAAAAGTTGCTCCTTTTTTAATAAAAAAATCAATATTTACATAAATATTTATAATATTTACATATTAGCTATGCCCACCCAGCCACATGACCACTAAGCCATACCCACAAATTAGGCCATGCCTACAGAACCGGTTAGTGGTCCCTGGGATTTTAAATTATGAGTTTGGTGGTCTCTGAGATCCAAAAGGTTGGCGACCCCAGCAGTAGAACATACAGTGCAACAGAACTTGCTACATTGTTTCAATGTATACTCATTTAATGGACTTTTAGAATGTCTATTCTGCAAAAGTACAGTTGGGAGAACAGTATGATACCATGAGAGTAATGGAATGTTTAATAACTGAAAAAAAAAACAGCTTAACATAAAACTAATCTGTTTTACCAGAATACTGGTATGGGAGAGGCAAACTATTTACTCTGATGGAAACACAATCAAACTTGCAATATGCTATAAAACTGCTGAAGCAGGAAAATATTAATGGATGTATTTTTAGGTTTTTCTGATAAGACTATTATGGATACCAAGTCAAAGGCAATCAAACAACTAAAAGCAATTATTAGTATCTAGTATCTCTAGGTGTAGGTGGTTGATGCTATCATTTTTCATTTGTCAGAGAAAGATCTGGACTCACTGAGTTCTTGAAGCTGCCTTAGATTGATGCTGTCCTCAACTGCTCCCTCTTCTTCTGGACAAATGAAGAGATGAAACTTCTGGAGGATGAAGAAACCTTGAAACCACTGATTGGGTTTTAACATTGATTTGTAGCAGAGTCTACCTACCCTTTGGAATTCATAGCCCAGCAGACAATGACAACTGAGAGGGGTGAACCACTGCAAAAAAGATACCAGTTCTGAAAAGAATATGTTGAACAAAACATGCAAACTCATTATGGCTATATTTATTTACATATGGATAATTTATGATGATATCATCCTATCTATTGTAGCACAAAGTCAAAACAAGCAAATTCTCACAAAATTAAATTCAAATACAATTTAAAATAATTGAATATTACGAACATATGAGAGCAATTTCAATTTAAAAACAAAGGTAGCCTCAGCAATATAAATCGTAAAAATTCCAACTCAGAATGATTTGTTATATGCTTCATGTCATACTAAGTATTCCAAGTGTTGCCCAGCAAGTAAGTTATAATCAGTGATGGAATTGAAAATATTTTACTAATGGTTCTGTAAGCGTGCCCTTCGCTCTGCCACGCTTATCAGCTGAACTACAAACAAAGCAAATATAGGACAGGAAAGGGTGGGGGTAGGCAGGCCCAACTGCTGACCGGCGCTACTGGATCGCTAGAATTGGTGCAAACCAGCAGCATACTACCACTGCTTATTATCCTCTGAAAATACAGTACTGACAAAAATAACATAAGCACAAGCTGAGATAGTGTTTGGAATTACAAATGAATAAAGCTATGTGGGAAGATAGTTTTAATGTAAAGCCATGTAGAATTTATATTTGCAGTGAACTTGGCTTGAAGGGATTTTCTACAAAAGAAGCTTGGGAATATTTGAGGATAAAGAAAAACAACTTCCCTTATTTGTTGAGTTTATAATGCACCTGATACCTAATAGAGTGGTCTAACATAGTAGAAGAGGAGGTACGATCTCCTCTGAATTTCTAGTGAACATTAATTCTCACCATTACCTTGCCAATAGCACTGGCCCAAGACTGTAGATTACTGGAATCATCACCTACCCACTGCTGTATTCGTTCATTGCTCAGATACAGTTCTAGCATGAAGCAAAACCTGTTTGTAGCAAGCAAAAATATCATTGTGAATAGATATCCAGTGAAACAATTTATCTACTTAAATATTAAAAAAGATAAATAAGAAACCATAATATAATGGGGTAATTAATCTATTAATCTTAATTTTGAAATTTATTTTATGCATTATAATTTATTGTCATAAATGATTATTCTTAATACTTATTATTATGATTTGTTGCACAATCAGCCAGATATTCAGACTGGATTTGGCATTTTGTCTACCTATCAAGTCCTTACCAAGGACCTGGGATAGGCAAATCTGGATGTTTGATGGTGTTACAGATATTATTGCAGGAGGTAAGCTGTTCTGAGTAAAGCTGCTTTTGCGGTTGATTGATGATGAATTTGTCAATGCCAATGGAGTTCAAGTGGTACTCCAGTTGTTTTGGGATTGCACCAAAGGTGCTCATTACTATTGGTACTACCTTTGCTTACTTTTGCTACACTCATTGCTATTTGTATTTTGTTATCTTCTCCAGTTATTCCTATTCTATTCTGCTGTCTCCAGGTACTGCTATCCAATTTTTTTTATCTTTCTCATCAACAATTGTTAAATCTGAGGTGTTAATGTGGCAGGTGCCTGTTTGAATTTTAAGGTCCTGAAGCAATTCAGTTTTTTCCTTTTCTATTACTTTATTTTATGATCCCATCAGTTCTTGCTTGCAGGCAAATGATATTTCTTGCATATTTTCCAAGCACCATTGTTGCTACTTTGTCATGCCATTACTTGTAGTAAGCCTGTGAGATCTTCTTGCAATAGCTAACCAGGCAGTCCACTGTTTCTTCAGTTTCTTTGCATAGGCAACATTTGCTTTCTATTGGTGTCTTCTCAATTCTGGCATTGTATGCATATTATCATTATCATTAAACATGAAACTAAGTCAACTGAATATTTAAAAATGTATCACGAATATCATTGACTGCTGTTGTTGGTTGACATGGGTTGCTGCCAGCATCCTAGGTATCAACCAAGTATCTTCTTAAAATGTGCAATGTTCCAAATAGCACAGTTTTTTGCAGTTCCGCTGGTATTATTGCAGGAAGTTGCAATTTCTTGATGTATTTTGTAAAATTCTTGGACATAGTACCAAGTGCCCCGATGAAAATCACTGTTTCATGTTTCATCTATAATTACATGGCCAGGTCACAATATTTTGTGATTATTTTTTCCAGTTCTTTTTCTTCGACTCTGGCATCTCCCAGTGTAGCGATATCAACAAATTGTATGCTTTGGTTTTCGACTATTGTGATATCTGGCATGTTGTGTTCCAAATGAGATCCGTCTGTATTCAAAAGTCCCACAATATTTTCACCATCTCATTTACAACCATTTTTTCCACTTTATGATCCCATGACTTTTCGGATACAAGTCGCATTTTTTATACAATGACTAGTGGATTAATTTAGCAACTTGGTCATGTCTAGCTTTGTAATCAGTTTGCACAATTTTGCTGCACTCACATATTAACCATCAATTTCAGTTATTATTATTAACAACAACATCAATAACAACAATAACAACTTGGTTAATACTTAGGATGCTGGCAGCAACCCATATCAACCATCAGCACCAGTCGATGTTTGTTATACATTTTTAAATGCTCAATTGACTGTGTTTCATGTTTAATAAACAAGTTTATAATAATAATAATCTCTCAGTGACTTGCTATTGTTGTTGTTGTCTGTTGCATAGTCAGCCTGATGTTCAGACTGGATTTGGCATTTTTGTTCACTATGACTGGTTTTAAGGATGTTACAGATGGCAGCAACATGCTACCAACCTTGTACTATGACAAATAGTAATACTAGGGAGTGATGAATAGGGTCAAATGAATGCTTGTGATGAAGCCCCAAACAGATTCTTAACCTTAAACATAACAATATGCACTTTTTGACAAAGATCAATCTAAATTTTCTTCATTGTTTGTTTGGTACCATCATGAAGCACATGAACCTAGTTTAGCAGGACTAAGAAGTAGAAAAACAGAATGAATCAATTTTCCACAAACCTGTTTGTGGAACTAGGAATAGCCAACATGTCTGTTCTGTTCACTGCTAAGGAAATCATATCTGCCACTTCAATCTTTACTGTTGGTTCAGGATTCCTTTCGGTCTCATAAAAGAGGAAATATTTTTCCAGTGAACACCAGATCCTCTGAAACTCTACATAAGCAAGACAGTTAGTGAAAGCCATTTTTAATAAGCCATTAATTATGGATTTCACCATACTCAGACTTACCATCTCTGCTTCTCTTAATTTCTCTGGCAGTGGATGGGACTTTATATAAGTAGCCACAATGGACAACTGGTTGTATGATCTCATTGTAGATTCCTTCTATAGGCAAGGAAAGAATATACATAGAGAAACAGATAAATGATTTAAAAACAATTTGATTTTGTTCAAAACTAGCAACACTTAAGCTTCATTTTATGTTTTTAAGAGATAATTTTTCATAGTAGGATAGAAAATGTAAGCTTGATGTAAAATTGTGAATAAAATTTAAAACATACATGATTATTTGACATTTAAAGAATTAATTGACAAACCTGGCCAGTATCAGAAAGATATACATAGTTTGATCAAGGGGGAACTACAATTATTTTTATGAGAAATTGAAAACACTTTATAGACTTCTTGTTACAACTGGATAAAAATAAATTGCTGATTTCAGGAATGATTAAAAAGTTTTTATGGGAAGAAGGGAACTATGAAATGGGAAGGTGGAGATGGTGATTGTTATGTTTGTAACTGCTGCAAACAATATCAGAAGTTGCTTGTTTAGATATTTTTCTTTTTCTTGCTTTTTGTTACCTTTTTTAATACTTTTATATTTGTCCTTTTCTATCTCTTCTTCTATGTTTCTGTAGAGAAACATCATTGCAAAATCTTTTAATAAAAAATATTTTTTAAAATAAAAGATAATACATAACACTTAGTGAAGTAAAATTTTATGCCCAATCAAATAGATTGTATCCTGTTTTCTACATACAAGGAATCCTTTACTTATGAAAATTGGGATTGGAAGCTCTGCCTCTAAGCAGTGTGGTCACTAAGTAAGTTGTGCCCAATGTTATGTCCTTTTTTATGGTGGTTGTTAAGCAAATCTGCCTTCCCCCATTTACATTGTTAGAAGCTCCCCTGGGAAGGTCACAAAAGATCTCAGAATTCTGCAATTGTTATAATGTTGTGATAGTGGAAAATATCTGTTGTAATAGATGCCAGTCATCAAGTGCCTCAATTCTGATCACATGAACACAAGGACACTGCAACAGTTGCAAGTGTGAGTCACTTTTTTCAGTACCATTTAAGAGTTATTAAATGGTCATAAATTGAGGACTACTTGTAGAGCATAGAATAAGGTAGTTACCTGAATAACGAGTATGCACACTGCTGGACAAGGGCTCAGTTTTCCGAATAACACAGCTACCTCCCATTTCAACTTCCATGGTGCTTGAAAAAAAATGCACCATTTTTTTAAGTAATCCTGGCCCAGACACAGCTGCACATAGAGCCTATGAAGAGGAAAAAATAGTTACTCACGATAATCAAGTTCCTATAAGAATATCACAAATTGCAAATCAAAACTGTAAGAAAAGATATCATGCAACTGTTCAGGTAATAATGGCAACATGATTGACCACTGCATTAAAATTTGTACATGTGAATTTAGTTAATATTATTTAGCTAGGGAGAAGGCGGAGCTACGTCTCGGTGTTACAGCTGCGATCTCGGGGCTCTGAGATCTCAGCTGATATTTTTGCCTCTGGTCGGTTCTAACGGACCTAAACCGTCCCGTAGAGACGGGGATTGTGAAGGGCACAGTCCCAGGATCCCAGAGATATCGCAAAATCTCTGGTTTGATCCGGGAGAAGCCCTTTTGCTGGAAGCAGAAAGGCAGCCTTCAAAGCTGCTGAAGTCGGGACAACTCCGGAAAGAAAGGGATTTAAATGAGCGTGTATCGGTTGGGTGAGAAATTCTTTTGCATTATAAATTGATTAAGACTTGAAAGGACATCCTGAACAAAGAAGAAATCTGTGGCTTTATTTATGTTTGACTGAACCTTGGTTGAGCGGCGTTTAAGTGATGTCAAATTGAGACTTGGATTTTTTTTTCTTATTTTTTTTGAGGACTTTAAGGTGACTTTGTAGGTAACCGGATTGAATTTTCTCTTATATATATTTTTATTGTTCACTTGATTTTTATTTTTTATCTTTTTAACTTTCTTTTTAGGATAGAGGCTCCCTTTGGCTATCTTTTTTTTCTTTTTGTTTGAGTTCTTTATAAATATTTTTTCTTTTGGCTGGGGGGGGAAAGAGTATTAAGAGATGCTGCAACACTGCCAACTAGAGGCTTGAAAATATTTTATTTGAATTGGGGAGAAAAGCACTTCTTTTCAAGGACATTTTAATGTGATAAGATAGAGGGAGAATACAGTAAAATATTATTACAGGTGCTCTCTTGGACTCTTATCAATATTTCAACATTTGAGGCTTGGCTTTGAAGCTGCTGGAGAAGACAGTCATAATAAGAGCCTTGGATAAAGAAATAAAGTGCAGTGTACAGTGCATATATATATATATATATATATATATACCTTTGAAACTCCTACTCGCCAGCCTTTTTGTAAATTTTAACTCTAGTATTTTTGCTTTTTATTTTAAAGGGAAAGCCTCAGAGCTCTTTCTTTTTTCTTTTCTTTCTTTTTTTTTCTCTTGCCCCTTCGCTTCTTCCATTTATTTTAATTGGATTAGGGTCTAGAAGAACCTGAAGACCTTTCTTTTTCCTTTTTCCTTTTTTCTTTTTTGGTTTTGGGCTTTTTACTATTGGATTTTTTTTTATTTTTTTTGGACTATATTTGGTTAATATACCAGCTGGATTCAAAGTCAAAGAGAGCTTGAAGCCTTGGAAATATTAAAATGAGCAGGAAGCCAAAACCATTCAGCGTTTTTGCTTCTACCTCTGCTTCCCCACCACTTGAAGGACAGCTTTTAATTCAGACAATGTTGAAGCAAGATAAGGAACAAGAAAAAGTAAATTTATAGATGATTATGCAAGGAATTCAAGATATTAAGATAAAAATAGATACCATGGATAAAAAAATAGAGAAATCTGATGAAAATTTTAAACAAATGATGGGAAAGTATGAGGAGAGATTCCAAAAAATTGAGGAAGAAGGAAAACAAAGAGAGGAGAAGATTGGAAATATTGACACTAGATTAACAGTGGTAGAACAAGAAAAAAATGGGATGTTGAGGAGGGAGATGGAAAGATCAGAATTTTATCTTAGATTCCAAAATATAGAAGAGGAAAAAGGAGAAAACTTGGCTGTGATAATGAT
>BLBF01000031.1:2128073-2151847 GCA_015471245.1 Laticauda colubrina
GTGTTCTGTATGTAAAGTGGATGACTCCAAATCTACCATTCTGATTGGCTAAGGAAAAGAACAGTGGATTGGTTCACTAGGAACCAATCCAAAGAGCTGCCAAAAAGGCGGCAAATCCAAATAACTGCCATTGGCTGCAAGCAGGCAAGCCAGCCTGTATAAAAGGGCTGGCCCCGGCTTCAGCCGGCGTTCCGTTACTGACTGGTTATAATAAAAGTGTTTGTTGTTGGAACCCGGTCTACCTCGTGTGTTTTCCGAACAAAACATAAAGGCTGACCGGAAAACCAAAAAACTGAAAACTTTCAACCTTTCCAGACCAGACAAACCGAACTTTCAATTCAAAAAGGTTGTTTATTGTGGGGTGATCGGGTAGTAATCCCTCCTAAATTACAGACTAGCGTGTTGGGAATGCTTCACGAGGGCCACCCTGGTATTGTAAAAATGAAAAGCCTAGCTAGATGCTATGTCTGGTGGCCTGGTATAGATAAAGACATCGAATACTGGGTTGCTACTTGTACTAAATGTCAAAAAACCAGGCCTTCCCCACCACAAGCACCCATAACGGACTGGGAGACCCCACGAGGCTCCTGGTCTCGGATCCACATTGATTTCGTGGGTCCTACAAGGGGGCATACCTTTTTAATTGTCGTAGATGCACACTCAAATTGGCTGGAACTTGTAGTAATGTCATCTACGACAACCGAGGCAGTCATTAAACAACTTAACAAACTCTTCGCAACCCATGGATTGCCGGACATCCTAGTGTCCGACAACGGGCCACAATTAACAGCCATCCAATTTGAACAATACCTAGTCTCCCTAGGTATACGCCATGCACTAACCGCGCCGGTCTACCCGGCTGCAAATGGTAGGGCGGAGATAATGGTCAGGTTTACTAAAGAGGGTTTTGAGAAAATGGACCTTGGGGATGTCCAGGATAAAATTGATTGCCTACTCACCCTCCAACATATCACACCCAGCACTGTAACCAACAAAACCCAGCGGAATTATTAATGGGAAGAAAACTTAGGTTGCAATTAGACAGGTTGCACCCCAATTACACTTTGGAAAGACCCCCCGACTCCTCCAGCCATTTCTGAACATTTGAAATCGGCGACCTGGTCTACGCAAAAAAATTTACCGGGGACCCCCTATGGCTTCCAGGCACAATCACACAACTCACAGGCCCCCAGTCCTACCGACTAACCGTAGACGATGGCAGGGAATGGAAGCAGCACATAGACCAGTTTCATTCCCGAAACATTGAAAGAAATACAAACTCTCAACCACAAATCATAAAAAACGATGAAAACAAAACCAAAGAGGGGGGGGAAATCCAAGAAAATAATAAAGAACTTTTTAAAATAAACCCAGAACATCTAAACAATCAAAAAGAGCAAAAAGGAAACTTACGGTTAGATGAGACCTGCAGGAAAAATCCAGACAAAGGGGCCAGCCAAGCCAGCTCGACCTGCCCGGAGAAGCCAGGAGGGAGCGGCAAAACCACTGGCCTGAGAAACTCAAGCGGTAGCAAAATGGCCGACTCACCCTTCCAGGTGGTTCCATGGAGAAGAGCCGGAGAGACAGCAACCCCATCCGAACCGGTTGAAGTCTCCAGCGAGAATGAACCGCGCAAGTCCAGTAGAATCAGAAGAAGCCCCACCTACCTGCGCGACTACGTCGCCACGTAGGACTAAACCAAGGGGGGAGGGGTGTTCTGTATAAAATAGTGTATAAAATAGAAAAGCCAGCATAGGGATTGGTTCACTAAGAACCAATCCAAACGAGTCGCAAAAAGGCGGATAAATCAAACAAACGTCATTGGCTACAAGCCGGCAGGCAAGCCGTATATAAAGGCTGCCGCGGCTAGAGCCAAACTGTTCCGTTTAACTTAAACTGTTGAAATAAAGACTTTTACTGTTGGAACCCGGTCTACCTCGCGTTTTTCCGGACGGAACAATTATTATTATTATTATTTAAATATTCTGTAGTATGATTATGTTGTGGCACTGTGCTGGAGTAGCTTTCAAATTTCATTGTATTCCTAAGATGTAATGACAATAAAGGTATTCTCTTTAGGGAGTGAGGAAAGCACTGGGAGGCCCAGAGCAGGCCATGTATGAATTGAGGAGTTGTTATATTACAGACCTAGAGCTCCCAGGGTCATCCCCACTTCTGAGATATCCCATGCTCCATTTAATAATCACCACAGGGAGAACATGGATTGTGGTCATTAAGCAAGGCAATCGCATGGGCTCCTTGCTTAATAATCATTATGATTTATGACCATAATAGGCAGGGTCTATCACAATCATAAGTGAAGGACTTCCTGTACATTGCTATTCTTCTTTTCTATTTCTTTTTCCTTCTTCATTTCTTTCCATTTCTTTTTCTTCCCTGTCAAATAAACAATTGTTTTAACCAGAAGGAGCAGTCCATGGAATTACATTCTCTTAAGGATTTTCCTATGATGAGGCAAGGAATTTGGAGCAAACTTCCCCCCCCCTCCTTGGGGAGAAATATGTAGAATGAATAAGGCAATAATTCTACTGGTTCCTGGAGAATTAAGAATATTGTTGTTTTATCCTTTCAAGAATCACCAAGGAACTTCCCTATTGGCTTCTGAAATGACCTAATGGTCTCTGGAACTACCCCATTTCTCACTGAGATAGCCATATGGATCAGAATCTCTGCATTTCAAAAAAATCTAGAGGCTTACAGTTCTATTCTCTTCAGGCATCTCCCTTCACCGTCCCAGAAACCAGTTTATCAATGCTAGGCTTCTAGAGGTACTTCACTTTTTTTAAAAAAATTAGAGAAATGCCAGATAGGAGCACAAATCTCTTGTTCCTCCAAAGCACCCAAAGAAGCACAAAAATCACTGTGCTTTTTGCTCCTGTGATATTGGTGAGAATACAGGTAGTCCTTGACTTACAACCATTTCATTTAGTAACTGTTTAAAGCAATGAAAAAAGTGAATTGTGACCATTTCTCATATTTATGTTCATTGCAGCATCATGTGATCAAAATTCAGATGCTTGGCAACTGACTCATATTTATGATAGTTGCAGTGTTCCAGGGTCATGTGATCACCTTATGTGACCTGACACACAAAGTCAATGGGGAAGCCAGATTCACTTAACAACCATTTGACTAACTTAACAACTGCAGTGATTCACTTAACAACTGTGGCAAGAAAGGTCATAAAATGGGGCAAAACTCACTTAAATATTTCACAGAAACAGAAAATTGGGGGTCAGTTATGGTCATAAGTTGAGGACTATCTGTAATAGCCCACTGTTTAATAGAAGACAGGTACTCCATTTTTAAAAATTCTGCTGTTGATAAGCAAAATAAAAAATGGGGTCCTGAGTGAGATTCTTGGGTGAATAGATAAGGTGACCAACTTTTTTACAATGAAAAGGAGGACACAAATAAACTGAAGAAAAAAAGCCACTTTTATGCGGTGCACTCTTGCACGCAGCACACTCTTGAACATGGTGCACTCTTGCGCACAGCACATTCTCTGAAAACAATTCTCCTGTGTTGAGCGCATGTGTCTCATAATCGTGTCTCGCCACACTGTACTGAGCCTTGACGAATCATCATGTCAAATACAAATACATCACATCACACACAACGGTTTGGATCGGCATCGATCAAATACGGAAATTTACAGATTAATCTCCAAATATCAAAAAGGAGGACATGTAGGAGGACGCTTTTCGAGGAAGGGCAGAACTTACAAAAGGAGGACTGTCCTCCCTAAAAGAGGACAGTTGGTTACCTTAGAATAGAGGGTTTCCCTAGTGTCCAGTTATGCAGACCAGGGGCGGGATTAATTTTTTTTAACAACTGGTTCTGTAGGCGTGGTTAGGTGGGTGTGCCCATGTCACTGGGTGGACATGGCTTCTTTTTTGCCCCCCCCCCATTTTTTTGCTTTCTAGGCCTCAGGCAAGCTTCCTGGGGGGGCGTTTTTGCTCCCAGAAGGCTTCCCTGGGGCCCAGGAAGGCAAAAATGGAGCATGGGGGTGCATAGCACCCCACCCCCACCTCCCGCAAGCCCCTTTTTGCTTCCTGGGCCTCAGGGAAACCTTCTGGGTGAAGCAGTAAGACAGCAAGGGGGATCCCAGCTGTCATCGGAACAGCTGATCATCAGGAGGGGGAAAAAAAGAAATACCTTAAATGACTGGGCAGGGAGAACATAGATGTCAGGCATGCACATGATGTTGTACATGCGTGGTAAAGACTGACTGAGCGAGGAGGGATGGGTCGGGCAGAGAGGGGCAGGACCAGCCAGGGGCACGATTTGCTGGTTCTCTGAACTGCACAGAATCATAACAACTGGTTGTGTAGAACTGGTCTGAACTGGCAGAATCCCACCCCTGATGCAGACCCTCAGTGATAGCCCTGCTCAGCACACAGCACTATAGCAGTTGAATGTTTTTCTTTGCAGTATCAGTTTGTGTTACCTGAAAATCTTGCATGGAGTGATGAGTTCAAAATTACGGCCTTTAGCATCTCGGACAGTGGAGTGGTGCATCTCAATCAGACAGATGGCAATGCCCATTTTAAAGAACTGTGGATGAAATATGGACAGGAACTTCTTTGTAAGTATAACAGAAGAAGTTATCTGAAACTTACAATATAATGCCCTCTCTTTTTGATAAAGGAAATAACAATAGAATAAATATTGATACCATGAACTGTGATCCAATAATTTTACTGCCAATAGCTTCAACTGTTCACAGAGACTGCTTTTGTCCTAGTCTGGTATTATTGCTTGGGCCTACTTAAAGAAACATTCATTCGTCAATGTAGCAATGATTAAGATGAATGTTCTACACAAAATCTTGTATTTATTTTAAACAGTTCCAGTACTATTTGGATAATTTTTTTTTAAAAAGAACTGGACAAAATCGTCATGAAATACATTTGGGCATGAAAAAAATAAGAATAAAAAAATATATATTCAAGACAATAAAAGCAGAGGTGGCCTTGGTCTCCCTGCCTGGGAGACCTACTTCAAAGCGACGGCACTATTGTGGATAAAAGACTGGATTAAATTGGAAAACAAAAGAATTTGAACACTCGAGGGCCATGATTCACAAATAGGATGGCACGCATTCTTGTGGAACTCAAATAACAAAAGTCATTCATATTTCTCCAGACACACTTTATGTAAATCTCTGATTAAAAACTGGACAGATATCAGAAGAAACCATTATACTAAAATCCTGAGGTGGTTATCAACAATGGAGGCAATGTTCCATCCTAACACGATGGACATTAGCAAAAAGCTCAAATACCACCAAATACTAGATAATGAGGGATCACTTAAATCGATTCAGGTGTTAAGAACCCAAGGAATTAACAATTGGTCCTACTTTCAAATAAAAATGAGACTTATTAGGGACACAAAAGAACATGGATTTGAAACAAAAGATACTCAATTAGATAAAATACTCCTGGGACCGGAAAAAAAATATGATATCCAAATTGTATAATTTTTTATTAGAGTATGAATTAGCTGAGGAAATTGTGAAAGGACCAATGTTAGCTTGGGCAAAAAAATTCGGTTATAATATAGATTTTGATGATTGGGAGGAAATTTTGCAAAAAAATCTTACATTTACAAAATCAATATCATATCAGGAAAATTTATATAAAATGATATATAGATGGCATCTGGCACCTTCTAGCTTAGCTAAAATATATCCAACAGCAAATCCAAGCTGTTGAAAATGCAAAGAGAAACTTGGTACTTATTTCCATCTTTGGTGGACATGCCCTGAGATCAAAAAATATTGGACAAGGATAAGAATATGGACTAGAAATTATTGAATGTGGATTGGAATGGAAACTGGAACTGTTCCTCCTGGAAATCATTAAAGGGGAATACCATCCCAAAATGAGATATCTGATCATCTACATATTAACAGAGGCGCAAATTTCTTTAGCGCAATATTGGAAAAGGCCTGATATACCACCAATTCACATTATTATTCAAAAAAGCTACAAATGCGCCGAAATGGAGAGGCTCATGCTCAAATTAAATGGGAAGGAAGAGTCAGAGTATTATTTGGTCTGGGATAAGTGGTACAGCTGGGTAGAGTGCAAGAAAAAAGGTATACAGGATAAATGAACCCAGGACACACCCTATAGTTGTATATGTTGAATGAATAATAATAACGATTTCAAGCTTCTTGTCTATTATATAAATATTATGAAGGCTCCATTTGATTAACCAATACAGTTATAATCCAATAGTAATAGCAGAATAATATATCATTTATTAATTAATAGGTAATTGATAAAGGATAAGGAATACTTGCCAATGATTACTTATTACCGTTTACTATGAGCTATCAATCTTAATATCAAATGTAATAGAAAGAAATATGTTTATTGTTCTATTTATATTCTTTTTATTTTTACATATTTGTATGTTTGTGTTTTAATCTTTTGTAAATAAAGTCTATTTTAAAACTTAAAAAAAGAAAAGAAATATGGACAGGAACTGCTTTGTATGTATAACAGAAGTTATTTGAAACTTACAAGATAATGCCCTTTCTTTTTGACAAAGGAAATAACAATAGAATAAATATTGATACTATGAACTGTGATCCAATAATTTTAACTGCCAATAGCTTCAACTGTTCATAGAGACAGCTTTTGTCCTAGTCTGGCATTATTGCTTGGGCCTACTTAAAGAAACATTCATCTGTCAATGTAGGGAAAACAAACTATAATATATGAAATGTGTTTATAAAGAAATCATTAAAAAACTTTAGTAGGTTTCCTAAGACTGAAAGCCTTAGATGCTTACTTGTTCACTTTTGTAAAGCCACATCTCATCCAGGATAAGAATTACAAACAGTCTGGATTTATAGCCTTTGAGTTCTAAATAACCACGTTTTTGGAAATGAGTGCTGCTGCATACTGGGGGACAAAGATTTTGCTTGTCAGTGACTTTCTGCTGAAGAGTGCTGCACCATTCATTTCGCTGGGCTATAGAAATTATAACAAAAGATAAAAAGATTACAAATATTTCTCAGAATGACTTCTGATATGCAAACCTTCCAGTGGTGGGATTCAATTTTTTTTATTACCGGTTCTGTGGGTGTAGCTTGGTGGGCATGGCAAGGAAAGGATATTGTAAAATCTCCAGTCATAAGTGGTATTTCTGGGTCTCCAGACAACTCAACATTTCTGCTACTGGTTCTCCAGAACTGGTCAGAACCTGCTGAATACCACCTCTGAAACCTTCAGAAAAAATCAGGTATTTCTACATTTTCTCATTTTCAGTGAAGATGGAAGAATAAAAGGGAGTAATAAGAAACAGAAGTGCTGCTTGAAAAAGGGGAACAGTGAGCCACACAGAGAAACAGAAGTAGCAATTAGAGAAGAAAGGCACTTTGGGACATGATGAGATTTCTTACCTTCGTTTTCAGCTCGGAAGACAAAAATCCTGTATTTAGTGATGATTTGGAATTTGTTGTCCTTAATGGAGCGCACCATTCCAATAATATGGAGAGGAATCAATCCTTTTGGATACGGTTCCTGCAACAGCCCAGGCAGTTAATGATTTCTGCTCTCACATTCTTCTTCTAGAACTTTCTTCCTACTAAAAGTTAACCCACTTTAAAAAAAATATTTTTTCATTGAATATTTCAACACACGTACACATGTATAACAAAATGGATAAAAAAATAGAACTGGTGACTAAAAAAAGGAATCCCAAGTATTATTAAAAATATACTTTTAAAAATATTTTATTAACTTTTAATTGACAACTGAATTTATTTACAGTTAGACTTTGACTTATGACCGAAACATAGAACGAAATGCAAACACACAACCACACATAGAAAAACACGACGAAATTCAAACCAAAGAGGGGGGGGAAATGTGAGAAATCAATAAAGAACCGTTTAAATTAAACTCCGAAAACAATAACAATCAAAAAGAGCAAATAAAAGACTCCCTGTTTGAAGAAAGTTGCAAGAAGAGTCCATCCGAAGGGGCCAGCCAGGCCAGCTCGACCTGCCCGGAGGAAACGGGAGGGAGCGGCAAAACCGCCGGCCTAAGAAACTCAGGCGGCAGTAAAATGGCTGACTCACCCTTCCAGACGGTTCCATGGAGAAGGACGGAAGACAGCAACCCCATCCGAACCGGTCGAAGTCTCCAACAATAATGAACCGCGCAAGTCCAGTCGAGTCAAGAGAAGCCCCACCTACCTGCGTGACTACGTCACCACGTAGGACTGAACTAAGAGGGGAGGGGTGTTCTGTATATAAATAGTAGAATCCAAATAACCCATTCTGATTGGTCACTAAAAACTAATGGGGATAGGTTCAAAAAGAACCAATCCCCAAAGCCGCACAAAGGCGGCAAAATCAAATGAATGTCATTGGCTACAAGCCGGCAGACAGAAAAGTATAAAAGGGCTGTCGCGGCTTGAGCCGATGTTCCGTTTTGCAACTGTACTATAAATAAAGACTTAAAGTTGTGGCCCATTGTCAGACACTAGGACGTCCAGCAACCCATGGGTTGCGAATAGCTTGTTTAGCTTTTTTATAACGGCGTCGGTTGTTGTAGATGGCATTACTGTGACTTCTAACCAATTCGAATATGCATCTACAACAATCAAGAAGGTATGCCCCCTGGTCGGACTCGCAAAATCAATATGGATCCGAGACCAGGGGCCTCGTGGGGTCTCCCAATCTCTTATAGGAGCTTGTGGTGGTGATGGTCTGGTTTTCTGGCATTTATTGCATGTGGCAACCCAGTACTCAATGTCTCTGTCTAAACCAGACCACTATACATAGCCCCTAGCCAGGCTTTTCATTTTCACGATGCCTGGGTGGCCTTCATGAAGCATACCCAACACTTTTGTTTGTAATTTTGAAGGAATTACCACCCGATCACCCCACAATAAACACCCTTTTTGTATTCAGTTCAGTCTGTCTGGTCCGGAAAGGTTTAAAGTTTGCAGTTTTTTGGTTTTCCAGTCAGCCTTTACCTACCCAATTTAAAATGCGGGCAGTCATTGGGTCTCTAGCGGTTGCTCTGGCGACATCATGTGCAGATATTGGTAGCTCGGGGCAGGTTTCTATCTGCAGGGTTGGGATTGTTGGCGCCGGGTCTTCTTCCGTCATTGGCAGTGGTGTTCTACTGAGCACGTATCCATGGGAGATCTGTTTCCCGGGTCGATGTATTAAAGTGTAGGAGTACGCTGCTAGGAATTCTGAGGAGTTAAAATGTTCAGTGTGGGTTTGTTTTCCGCCAAAATTCCTAGTAGTGGTTTATGGTCAGTAATAATTCGAAATGTTCTCCCATAGAGGTACTCGTGAAAACGTTTAACTCCAGCGACAATTGCCAGGGCTTCTCTGTCTAGTTGACTATAGTTGCGTTCTGCTTTAGAAAGTACTTTCGAGTAAAAGGTGATGGGTGCCTCTCTTCCATCAGGCAGTTGGTGGTTCAGGATGGCACTGACTCCAAATGGTGAGGCGTCACAAGTGACCGTCAATGGAAGTGTGTTACTAAACTGAATAAGAACGATGTTTGAGGTTAATAGATTTTTTTATGCCTTGGAATGCTTTTTGTTCTCTATGCCCCCAAGTCCAACTAGTTTTCTTATCCAATAAACGGTGTAACGGTTCAGCTATCGTTGCCTTGTGAGGGAGGAATACGTTATAGAAGTTTATTAGACCCAAAAATGCTTGTAATTCCATTTTGTTTTTTGGCTGTGGTGCGTCTCTAATAGCCTTGACTTTTTTTCTGGAGGGTGTATACCCTCACCGTCAATTAAATACCCCCAAAATTCGACACGATTAGTCATTAAACAGCATTTTTCTTTTTTGACTTTCAGGCTGGATTCTCTAAATTTTGTTAGTACTTCTTTCAGTCTTTTCTCTAATTAGGTCGTATTTTTAGCCGAAATTAGGACGTCATCAAAATATAGCACGACCCATTTAATTCCATTTAGTAGGCGTTCCATGAGGCTTTGGAAAACGCCTGGGGCAATGCTCACTCCAAATTGAAGTCTGTTACATTTGAATGCCCCTCTGTGAGTTACTATTGTCTGTGCTTCGGCCGTTATTGGGTCTACTGGAAGCTGTTGATATGCCTGGGCTAAATCAAGCTTGGCAAAAAATTTTCCTCCCTCTAGCGAGTGTAGTAAATGTTGCACGATTGGTACAGGGTATGCGCTTTGCTGCAACGCATGGTTCAGGGTAGCCTTGTGGTCTCCGCAGATGTGTACTGACCCATCAGGTTTAACAGGTGTTACTATTGGTGTCTCCCATCTAGCATGGTCAATTGGTTCTATGACCCCTTACTCAATTAATTTATTTAATTGTTCATCAATTTTGGCCTTTAAAGCAAAGGGGACTTGTCTGGCTTTTAATCTTCCAGGTGCTACCTGAGGGTCTAGACTAGACTGGGTCCCCAGCACCTGCCTAAGGTGCCGTCAAAGACTTCCTGGAACTCTTGTATCAGGCTCTCTTCCCAGTCAGTTTCGGCTACTCAGCTCACCCCGGTCATTCCAATGCCCAATGGTGCGAACCATTCGATACCCAGGAGGCTGGGGTGGTCCCGGTCAACTGTGGTTAGAGGCAGGACTTCAGCGTGCTGCTTTTATGTGACTCAGAAATGTCCTAGACCTACCACAGGGATTCGGTTTCCTTGGTAGTCTTTTAGAGTTAATTTTTGTTTCTGAAGTTCTTTTAATTTGATGTTTGGAACCAACTGTCTGATTGTGTTCCAAGACACAGGAAGGATCCTGAGTCGACTTCCATCTCGCAGGGGCTTCCTTCAATTTACAACAATTTTGACTTTTCTTCCGCTTTCCGTCTGGGCGCTTCCAATAGTGACGGTTTGATGGGTCTTTTCTTGGTTGCCGGTTCGTCTGTTGCGCTCCCGTTTCTTTTCGGCTTGCTTTGCTTCTGTTGGTAGTGGGGAGTTACTGAGTCTGTTTGGGCTGTTATTTTTTCAATTTCTGCAGACTTTTTCGATGTGTCCCCTCTTCTTGCAAGCTCAGCATATGTATCAAGGAATCTGCAATCGGCTTGAGGGTGGTTTCCCCCGCAACCAGCGCATTCCTGCCAATTTCTTTTTTCATGCCTTTTTTTGTTGGCATACAGGCGATGAACCTCATCATCCTCATCTTCCATTTCAGATGGACTGTCGAATTCTTCATGATGAGTTGTGGTGGGAGCTTGCTTCTTTCCCCTGGGAAGGGGCATCGCGTCAGTATTGGAGTTCATTAGTTTCATCGTGGCTACTGACTTTTTCACGGCTTCTGCAGCAGAGGCTTCTGCGATTGCTTCAGCCACTGTAATATTGGGTTTGTTGAGTAGCTTACTTTGTAAGTTAGAGTCTCTCAGATCTAGGACAACTCGATCGCACATGGCTTCTGTCTAAGTTCAGGAATTCGCAAACTCCCCCCAGTTGTTGGAGAGCTGCCATGAAGTCAGCGATGGTTTCGCCTTCCTTCTGATCCCTTTTGTAGAACTCGTGCCGTTTGATGAGATTTGACACTACTGGTGCGTAGTGGGCCTTTAACATTTGGTGAAGTTCAGACCAGGTCATTTGTTTCATGTCTCTGGGCTTCGCCAATGCTTTGGCCATTTTAAAAATGGTTGGTCCACAATGCGTTAGGAAGACAGCCCTCTTCCGCTGGTCTGAGATCTCTTCCATCTCATTGCTCTCTAAGAACATCAGGAAACGGTCTACGTATGACTCCCAATCCTCTTCGTTGGGATTGAAGGGTGAGGGCGGCACGTTATTCCCAGCCATTATTTTAGTCTGGACTTCTTTCTGCCACGTGCTCGGTCTCGCGTTTAGGACGATCCCACCCTCATCGCCAGTGTTCCGTCCGGAAAAACGCGAGGTAGACTGGGTTCCAACAACAAAGTCTTTATTCAAGTCAGCAACAGTAATGGAACGGTTTGGCTGAAGCCACGGCAGCCTTTTTATACAGGCTTGCCTGCCGGCTTGTAGCCAATGGCAACTATTTAATTTTGCTGCCTTTCAGCAGCTCTTTTTGATTGGTTCCTAGTGAACCAATCCAATGCTTAGTTTCTTAGCCAATCAGATTGCATAGTTTGGAGTATACCATTTTATACAGAACAGTATTACAGTGCCAATTCTGAAGAAGGCAAAACCAAAATGTATTGGTAAATTACAAGGAGAACACACACACACATCACTCCCTTCTAACCCTGCTGGAGCAGGTGATTGGACTAGAATAGATATCTCACTATCTTTCTCCTCCCTCCCTCCCTCTCTCCTTCTTTATTTCTTTTTTTTTCTGTCCCTTCCTTCCATCTCCCCCTTTCTTTGTCTCTTTTTTCTTTCCCTTTTCTCTTTCTTTTTTCCTTCTCTCTTTCTCTCTCTCTTTTCTCTCTCTCTCTTTCCCTCTCTCAGGCTCATCCTATTGACTTGATGCACTGCTCCGCTCAGACTTGCTGGGGCAGGTCCCTCCAATGCAGCGGGCTCAATGGGGTGGACCTGTGGGGCCGGCACCTAGAATGCAGCAGTGGCAGCACATTTGAAAAATAGAGCAAAGCCAGAGGTTGGTAATTTTTGCTGCAAAGAATCACAAAAGCTTCTGGGCTGTGCACAAGAAGGGACACACACATCAATGCAATTCAGCAACATAAAATAAAGAAATACAAATAAAAATCAACAAGAATTGGCAAAGTATCTCTGATTAGCTTTTATTCACCACTAGAATCTAATCAGAGATGCTTTGCTGATTCTAGTCCTATGACCTGCTCCAGTAGTATTGGAAGGGAGTGTGTGTGTGTGTGTGTGTGTATGTGTGTGCATGGCTGTCAAAACTTCAAAAACAGGTCAAGCAGCTCTGGGGAGGCCAGTCATAAATTAGAACACTTGCTAAACAAATGACCATTGAGGACCACTTGTATTTGGTTTGCCAGTCACCTGGCCATGCCCACCCAGTCACATGACCACCAAACCACACCTACCCGGTAAGGTGACCAGAAAACCACACCCACTCAGTCATATGGCCAGCAAGCCATGCCCACCAAGTCACATGACCAGCAAGACACACCCTCAAATTAGGCCACACCCACAGAAATTTGAATCCCAACTCTGGGTGGGGGGCACTGAGGATTACTTTGTAGCACCAAGGGGGCAGTGGACTGAAAAAGTTTGGGAACCACTGCTATAAATAAATACGGTTGATATTTATTTATTTAAATACTTATGGTTTCCAAATTAAATGAAGGTCTGTCAGATTTATTTTCAAGATATGAAATTATTCTAGACTTTGAAGCATATTGTCACAATCCAACTTAACACCCATTTTGTTAGATATGTACATACACTCCACTGATTGATTGGTCCGTGGAAGTGGGAATTTGAAGAGCCATCACTGGCTGTAGCTGGGAGCAACTCCGCTGTAAAAGGAGCTGCTGCAGCTACCGCAGTTGTTCTGAACAATGCAATAAGGAAGCTAACCAATCAGAGCCTCTCGCGTTATCACTCACCCACAATTTAACACTGGTGAAAAGGATGGGAGTCCTGAGATAAGCGGGACTGTGAGCACGTGGCTAATGACCTGGACAAAGAACTCAATATGGCTAGAAACAACACGCCACCTGCACCATTCAACCCAACGACCGAGGACTGGGAGTCCTACGCTGACTGATTCCAGATGTTCCTGGAGAGCAGCGACCTGATGAATATTTTGGAACAGTGGAAATGAGTCATCTTCCTCATGCACTATGGCCCCCCGCTTTCAAAATGGCTAAAGCTCTTTCAGCTCCAACCAATGTAAAAACGATGGCCTGGCCAGATTTAGAGAGAATCCTGAGGGCCCACTACACTCCACTGGTATCCAGTCTAACCAAGAGGCACGAGTTCTACTGGAGAGACCAGAAGGATGGAGAGAGCATCAACGACTTTGTTGCGAGCCTGAGGGACATTGCAGGGGCATGCAAATTCCTAAATGTGGACGAGGTGATGAGGGACCACATAGTCCTGGGACTCAAGGACCTGACACTACAAAGCCGCCTCCTCACAAAGCCTAAAATAACACTAAAAGAGGCCATCGAAGAAGCATTGGCTGTAGAAGTATCCCAGAAATCTGCTGCAGCCATGAGGAAGATGAATAATATACTACAGCCCCCTCAGAAAGACGCTGCTGCCATTCACCACAAGGACCTCGAGTCCGACTTGGGATCGGGTGATGAGGAAGTGAACCAACTACGTGGAGAAAGGCACCAAAAAACCTGAGAGGGGAAGCAGAAAGAATTTTGGTGTGTGGGATGTGAGGGAAATCACCTCTGATTGGAATGTCATTTCCACGACGCCATCTGCCAATGATGCGAACAGAGAGGACACATTGCAAGGGCATGCCGAACAGAAGGCCAAGACAAGGCCTTCAGTAGTAGGCCAAGACAAGGCACACCTCCAAGGAACCGAGAAAATCAAACCGAGAACCGATGGAGCCAATTTAGACTGAGCCCACAGAACGAATCAACCACAGCGAAAAATGAAACACACCAGACCATGACGGTGGGCCACTCCAGTATGACGAATGCCAGGAAGGTCCACGTTGAAGTCACAATAGAAGGTAAACAATGGAAGTGGATTCTGGATCTTATCTGTTGATGGTGTCGTGGGACACCATCAAAGGTCTAATCCCCAACCTGATGAAAGGCCAGCTGCGTAAACAGAGACTAATCATAAAAGACTATCAAGGAAACAAGATTCCCATCATTGGCATAGGGGAATTCCAAGTGAACTTCCGGAACTACTGCGAGATCCTGCCTTTAACCATGGTCGACTGGCACCGGCCAAGTCTATTGGGACTCGAGTGGTTCAAGCCTTCAGGGATCGATTTCACCGGAATACATAGCATCACCAAAAGCAGATGGGAAGACAACCTGATGGAGGAGTTCTGGGATGTGTTCGATGGAAAATTGGGCAAGTACTTGGGGTCCCCTATTTTGTATAACCTAGACCCAAACATAGCTCCAATCAGACTAAAAGTGAGGCGAGTCCCATTCCTGCTTAAAGCAAAAATAGACAAGCAGTTAGACAAGCGCATTGCCTAAGGAATCCTAGAATCCATAGACCATGCAAAATGGGAAACCCCTATCATCACACCTGTAAAGCCAGATGGATCTTTGCCATCTGTGCTGACTATCAGGCCACCCTTAACCGCGCCCTACAACAGAGTGCGTAACCTGTCCCAGTGGTGCAACATCTTTTATGCTCCTTGGGGTGGGGGAAGATCTTTGCAAAGCTTGATCTCACACAAGCTTACCAGCAATTGCCAGTATATGCTGAGATGACAGAAGCACAGACATTTGTAACACACTGAGGGGCTATCAAATGTAATCAACTAGAATTTGGGGTCAGCATTGTTCCGGGACTATTCCAGAGCCTCATGGAATGATTCTTGCAAGGGATAAAAGAGTTGGTCCCTTATTTTGATGATGTCCTCATATCAGCAGAGAACAAAGAACAATTCCAAAAACGCCTAAGGGAAGTCCTGAGCCGATTCAAAGAGGTGGGGCTAAAAGTGAAAAAAGAAAATGCCAGTTGGCAGCCAACAGGGTATAGTTCCTAGGCTATTTAGACAGTGAAGGGATCCACCCCATGGACAGTAAAATTAAAGCAATCACAGAAGTCCCTAATACCAACAAGCAAAACAGAATTTCAAGCCTTCCTGGGTCTCATTAACTTTTACAATATATTCTTACCACAGAAGGCAACAGTGGCGGAGCCACTCCACAGACTCCTTGACAAAAAAGCAGCCTGGGTCTGGGGGCAAAAAGAAGAAGTATCATTCCAAGAAATAAAGAGCATAATTACATCAGACCGTGTACTAATACAGTACAACGAGACTTTACCATTAATATTAACTTGCGATGCTTCACCATTCAGGGTCGGCATGATCCTCAGCCACATCTTACCAAATGGAAAAGAAGCCCCCATAGCCTTCTACTCAAAGACATTATCCAAACTGAAACGGAATTATAACCAACGAGACAAAGAAGCTTTAGCCGCAGTCACCGGAATCAAGCAATTCCATGAATACATTTACGGAAGGAAATTTACACTAGTCACCAACCACAAACCACTACTGGGAATCATCGCAGGGGATAGAGACACACCGAACATCTTGTTGCCCAGAATAACACGTTGGATAGAATTCCTGGCTGCCTATGACTATAAATTAATCTATAGGCCTGGAAGAGACATTAACCGTGCTGACACACTTAGTCGATGCCCCCTACCCAAGGATGAGGATCCAGCACCAACTACAACCACACTCCTCATAGAGACATTTCAAGAACACCAGCAACAGCAACCGACATCGCAAGAGCAACAGCTAAAGACAGAACTCTGGTGCGCGTTTTGAACTGGGTAGGGAGAGGGTGACCCGAGAAGGAGACAGTCGAAGGAACTAAACCATTCAGGTACAGATGAACGGAACTATCAATATTGAAAGGGTGCATAATGTGGGGGGATCAGGTAATAATTCCCGAAAGTTTAATGGATGACATAATGGAAATGTTGCATGCAGGACATCCGGGAATAGTTAAAATGAAATCCCTGTCAAGGAGCTATGTGTGGTGGCCAGGGATGGATAAAGAAATAGAGGCATAGGTATCCATCTGCCAGGGTTTCCAGCTTGTTCCAAAACCAACAAGCTCCTCCCACAACACCCAACCATGAGTGGGAAACACCAAGGGGACCATGGTCAAGGGTACATATTGATTTTGCAGGGCCAATAAAGGGATACACATTTTTTATCATAGCAGATGCATATTCCAAATGGCTGGAAGTCAGTATCATGCAATCCACGACAACAGAGGCAGTCATTAGAAATCTAAGGAAACTATTTGCTACACATGGCCTGCCGGATATAATAGTATCTGACAATGGATCCCAGTTCACCGCCACCCTGTTTGAGGGTTTTTAGCACAGAATGAGTTCAGGCATGCCCTATCAGCACCGGGACACTCGTCGATGAATGGACAAGCAGAACGCTGGTACGGTACACAAAAGTGACCCTCCAGAAACTAGGGCCAGGGAACATGCAAGTGAAAATAGGAAAGTTATTAAGCATACAGCACATAACACCCAGCACAACAACAAACAAAAGCACGGCCAAACTACTCATGGGGAGAAAGCTGAGATCACCCCTAGACAGATTAGATCCCCTATACAACCCAGGCAGACCACTAGGTTCATCCAGCAAATGCTGGACGTTCCAAACGGGTGACCCAGTTTAAAAAAAAAACTAACAGGGGAACCTCTATGGGTACCGGCGACAATGGCCCAGATAATGGGGCCACATTCTTACAGGGTCAACATGATTGATGGCAGAAGCTGGAGAAGACACACTGATCAACTAAGAACCTGAGGGACAAGGGGGAACACAAACATAAACAGAGAGAAAGGGGGAGACCCTTCACACATATACATTACAAGTGGAGAGGAAGGGGAGACACTTCCCACAAATGAAACACACCCAGAGAGGAAAGGGGAGACCCCAGCCAAACAAAGGATAACACAGAACAGGCCCAAATGAATAACATGACACAACCTCAACAACTAAGGATAGCACCAAAAACAACGAACGAAAATAGCAGACACTTACCAGACACACAAAGGCAGGGACAAACCAGGGGAGAAATTAAAAGGGCGGTATCTAGTGGCAGTAGAATGGCCACCCTAGTGAGAAGCTTCAAAGGGGTTCCAAGGGAGGGAACAGGAGAAGCTGAACAGCTCAAAGACCAGCCCATGACTGAGCTGTGCAGGTCCAGGTGTGCCCATAGCCTACCTACGTGATTATGTGCATTAGGTGGGACAGGATTGGGTGGACTGGACCAGGTGGGGAGGGGTGTTAGATATGTACTGTACATATGCTCCTCTGATTGGTTGGTAGGTGGCGGCGGGAATTTGAAGAGCCATCACTGGCTGTAGCCAGGAGCAGCTCCACCGTATAAAGGAGCTGCCATGGCTACCATGGTTGTTCTGAACAATGCAATAAAGAAGCTAAGCAATCGGAGCCTCCTGAATTATCTCTAGCCCACAATTTAACACATTTCATACTTGGTAAATGGAGTGAATAATACAAAGAGGAAGACTTCAGAAAAGAAGCACACATCTAAGAAAATATGACATGTTGAAAGAGAGAACTATAACTCACAACCTTGATTTAGACCAACTTTCCACTACCATTTCTCCAGTTTACTTAAGTTAGGATCAATCTTCTTTTTTCAACAACCAGAATCTAATTATTTTCCACCTATTTCATGGGACACATGTAGTTGCTTAATATTAATTTCTGCTTTATTGTTCCCACCTTCTCATTGTTAAAATACATGAGATTTTTTCCATCAAATCTGACGAAACGTCGTTGGAAGACGTAATTCCTATAGAGAATGAAAGGAGAATGCTTTAAATCCAGAACTGTTCACTGGGGACATGACAGTGTTTATTAAAGGACTGATGGGGAGCTCAGCTATACAGGTAGTCCTTGACTTATAATCTTAATTGAACCCAAAATGTCTGTTGCTACATGAGACATTTGTTAAGTGAGTTTTTCCCCATTTGATTATCTTTCTTGCCATAGGTGTTAATGAATCACTGCTGTTGTTAAGTTAATCACATGATTGTTAAGTTCATTCCCCATTGACTTTGCTTGTCAGAAGGTCACAAAAGGGTATCACATGACTCTAGGGCAGTACAACCATCATTAATATGAGCCAGTTGCCATATTAGTGCCATAAAGTGGCCAAATTTTGATCACGTGACCATGAGGATGTTGCAATGGTCATAAGTGTGAAAAACAATGTCTTTTTTTTCAGCGCTATTGTAACTTTGAATGGTCACTAAATGAACTGTTGTAAGTAAAGGACTGCCTGTATCTGCTTTTAAAGCTATAAGTGAAGAAGGTCAACTCTACAAATAGTATTTGTTTAATTACATGCAAATAATATTAGTTTAAATAGAATATTTATCTCTATGTGTTTTTTTTAATAAACCTTACAATGATATCTTTATTACCCTTAGATCAGAATTACAAACTTTATAATATGATGTGTAATGTACACATTGCAATGGCTAATTTTCTAACAAAAAACATATTTAGGTGAGGTTAACTGAAAAGAAGAAGTTGGGAAGAAATAAAAGATAGGGTCTCTTCAGTCACCTACCCCTGTGGAGAGAGCTTGTCCAGCCAGCCATTGAGAACAAAGAGCGGCTGCTCTGACGAAGATGTGTAGCTGGCATAGGGAGAGATGGTTAAATCATCTGAATTTTCAGCAGAACATATAGGATCAGAGAGCCTGAATGGAGAACTGTTGAAGCTTTTGAAGTCTGTTGAAGCTTCCACGGTGGAGTAGCCCTCAGTCTCATTCTGAGCAATGCAGCTGATACCAGTTTCTCTCTTAGCAGTTGGACTCTTATCTTCTCTCCTGGGATTTCTGTCTCTGAAAGATGAATGTCAGATTTATTTAATCAATTAGAAACTGGTAGAAACAGGAATCCCTCTCCTATTGTAACTTGAGGCCAGTAAAAGCACTCCCAGCAAAAAAGATAATTCCTAACTCTGAAGTTCCATATTTCTTAGACTAGCAATAGAAATAAATATGAGAAAAATGAAAACCATTACAAGTATACTAACTCCTTAGTGAATGGCTGCTCTCCATATATTAACAGTTATAGCTGAAGGATGAGCTTTCATACTGTATGGAAATTGATAAATGAAAAACTTTGTAAGAATTAAGTGGCTCTAAAATCTGTGTATTCTTTTCTCTACTTCCCCTTTCCCTGCTGCAGCATCCTCCATTCTCCTGCAGCCATTGTTCTCCATACCACACTCTGCTCCTCCTCCCCTCCCCTTGCTTATTTAACTATATTATTACAAAATGTTAAGCTTCTCTGCTACTATAATTATAGTCTGCGATTTTAAAGATTATTCTTTCCCCAATGGAAGAGGGAGATTAAATAGGGTAGATCAGTTTCCCTCAAACTGGGGCCCTCCAAAGGTATTATGCGATAGAATTCCCACTGTAGAGAGCAATGAAGTTCACCATGAGACAAATATTCAAGAGTCATTCATCATCAAAGAAAGGAAGCTGAAGTCCATAATTCCAGAAGAAACTTTGTGACTGTTGCCAGTTATGGAGGCAAAGAAACATATGTTCAAGATGAAGATTTTTCAGAGGTTTGAGCAACATGGCATTTGGGAGAATATATTGCATGAGTGCATAGTAAGTAGCCAATTTTTGTTTATTTTTCTTGTCAGCCACTCCAGCATTAGATCTATGGATTTCCACTTACCTATCTTTCATTTTTGAAAAGACAGTGCTGCAAGAGGTGTAACTCTGCTGCATTTCTTGCAGTAGATGGATTGTTCTGGTTATTATAGTAGAAGTGATTTACAAACTTCTGTGTCTATTTATTTTGTGATGCTCACAAATCTAGTCTTAAATCAACAAAAGACAGGAAACAAGACCAACATGGTTGCAAAAAAAGCTCTCTGACAAATCAATAGACAAAAAGGTTAAACATAACAAGAGGGACATATAACTAAAACAGAATAAAGGTAGTCCTCAACTTACAACAGTTTGCTTAGTGAAGTTACAATGACACTGAAAAAAGTGACATGACAATTTTTCACACTTATGACCATTGCAGCATTGTCATGTGATTTACATTTGGATGCTTGGCATCCTGCTAATATTTATGACAGTTGCAGTGTTTCAGAGTCACCTTTTGACAAGCAAAGTCAATAGGGAAACCAGATTCATTTAACAACCATGATACTAATTGAACAACTGCAGTGATTAATTTAACAAATGAATTTGTTAAAATTAAAAGTTATAAAATGGGACAAAACTCATTTAACAAATTTCACACACCTGCATCAGCAAATAGCCTGAATCTGCAAGGGAGGAATTAGGAAAGTTAAGCCCCAGAATAACTTATGTCAAAAATAACAACAACAAAGAAAGGCTTTTTTCAAAATGTAAGGAACAAAAAAAGTCAAGGAAACAATAAGATCACTAATGGGAACAGATGACAAGAATGTTACAGACAACAGAGGGTAAGAAGAACTGCTAAATTGCTTCTTTTTTATATTTTTATGCAAAAGGAAGAAACAGCTCAATCTATGAAAAGCAGCTCAAAAAGAGTTAGAATAGGTACAGAAAACAAAATAGGCAAAATAGTAAGAAGATCTCTGTCTACCCAGGAAGAGTATAAATCACCCAGACCACGTGGTCTGTAGCCCAGGGTTCTGAACTCTACGAAGAAGTCATTGTGAATAAAACTATTCTCTTTTCTTTTTCCATCTCAATTTTGTAGGTTCTTTACTTCTCAAATTCTCTTTTTATATTCACATTTATTAAGAATTTACATATAATAAAAGACAAAGCAAAAGAGTTTCATGAAAAGAAGAACCAGGGTAATTCAATAGCAATGTTCCAATATCAAAAGGGCTGCCACAAAGAAGAGAGGGTTACCCTCCTTTCCAAAGCACTAAAAGGCAGGACAAGAAGCAATGGATGGAAACTAATCAAGGAGAGAACCAGCCTAGAACTAAAGAGAAATTTCCTGACAGTCAGAACAATTAAGCAGTGGAAGATTTTTAGGAAGAGATTGGATAGCCATTTGTCTGAAATGATACAGGATTTCCTGCCTGAGCAGAGGGTTGGACGAGAAGACCTCCAAGGACCCTTCCAACTCTTCCATTCTGTTCTGTTAAGCTGAAAGGCATAAACTTGGAGCCACTGAATATAAAAGCTACTGTAGCACAGAGTAACTACCTGATGACTGGAAAAGAGCTGATATGATACAAAAAGGGGAAAATGGATCCAGGAAATTATAGGGTTATCAGTTTGACGTCAATACCTGGGAAAATTGTAGAAAAAATAATCAGGCAAAGGATTTGTAAGCACCTAAAAATAAACAAGGTGACAACTGACTCAAATTTTTGGCGGCTGCAGTGTCCCAGAGTTATGTGATCACCTTTTGCGGCCTTCTGACAAGCAAAGTCAATGGGGAAGTCAAGTTCACTTAACAATCATGTGACTAATTTAAAAACTGCAGCGATTCAATTAACAAATGTATCAAGAAAGGTCATAAAATGGGGCAAGATTCACTTAACAAATTTTTCACAAAGCAACATAAATTTTGGGCTCTATTGTAGTTATAAGTCGAGGACTACTTATAGTTATTATATGGCATATCTGTTTATTGTACAGATTATTTTGCAATTCCAGTGGAAAATCTAATTGCTAATTATAAATCAGAGGTTCAGGTATAATTTTCTAAAATATTTAACTGATCTCTTTTCCAGAAGAACAAGATTCCACGTTATGGAATGGCTCCTTTTCATTTAGAAACCTCAAAACCTGTGCTCCTGACAAATGTTTTTCTGATTTGGTCCTTTCTTCCTAGGTTGGAAGGAAAAATGGATGAATTATGGACAAAAAACTTGGATTGTGGATTCTGATAGCTTGCATTGCACACTAAACAATTGCATTGCATATTAACATAGAATGTTAAAGGGAAGGAATCGTACACAACATGTACAGGTAGAAAAGAAGACACACCACTTACATTGTGTCCTTGGTCTGGTTTGTTATATATTTTTGTACATCTTCATAGTCTTGGTATTCAGAAGTTGCTGAATTCTAGAATAGTAAATAGTCAGCAGACACAGCATAAATTGATGCCAACAGAACTTTCTTACTGGAGTGTAAATTATCTTTATATTTCCATCTAAACAAATTTTAAAATCCTTGGGCCATTCCTATTAGTTGTATCTAATAACATAGATTACTTTGAGAACATACTGATCTTTACTTTTTTGACTCCTAATAATTACGAGTATTAAATTTCCCACACTGTAGCAGAAATCTCAGGTGACATTTTCTTTGAATTATCCATTAAATTCCAGCTTATCACCTGCAACTCACAGTCTATCCCAATCTCATCAGTTTACACAAAGTTAAGCATTTGCTTCTCTCTAACATCAAAAGCATAATCAAAAAAGCACAACAAAGAATGTTCTTTCTGTGCCAACTCAGAAAGCTTAAACTGCCCAAGGAGCTGCTGATACAGTTCTACAGAGGAATTATTGAGTCTGTCATCTGCACCTCTATAACTGTCTGGTTTGCTTCTACAACCTAACAGGACAGACACAGACTTCAGAGGATAATTAAGACTTCAGAAAAAACAATTACTATCAACCTGCCTTCAATCGAGGACCTGTATACTGCACAAGTCAAAAAGAGGGCTGTGAAAATATTTAGAGACCCCTCACATCCTGGAGATAAACTGTTTCAACTCTATCCCTCAAATCAACACTATAGAGCACCAGAACAACTAGACAGTTTTTTCCCCGAAAGCCATCATTCTACTAAACAAATAATTCCCTCAACACTGTTCAACTATTACAAAGTCTGCACTACTAATACTGTTAATCACTCCTTATCACCCATCCCCTCCCACTTGTGACTGTATGACTGTAACTTTGTCGCTTGTATCCTTATGATTTATATTGACTGTTTCCTAGTATGATTTGATTGCTTTTGTACCCTATGACTATCATTAAGCGTTGTACCTTATGATTCTTGACGAATGTATCTTTTCTTTTTAATACTGAGAGCATTTGCACCAAGACAAATTCCTTGTGTGTCCAACCACACTTAGCCAATAAAGAATTCTATTCTATTCTATTCTATTCTATTCTATTCTATTCTATTCTAT
>BLBF01000031.1:2151857-2170487 GCA_015471245.1 Laticauda colubrina
CTATTCTATTCTATTCTATTCTATTCTATTCTATTCTATTCTATTCTCTCACTGCTTCTTCCTCCCAACCCACGCACGCATACAAGCTAATGCTGGGATCGGCAAATGTCTGGAAGAACACAGAAAAAGTGTGTAAGATATCCATACCTGCCCCTGGGTAAGCCAGCAATGTCCAAACAGACTCTCACAATAGGGACTGATGAAGTCATCAACAGCATCTGGTGGTAAACAAAGTTGGAAAACCAATCATGACTTCAAAAATAAAAAGTTAACAAAAAGACACTTCAGTGAAGTTAGCTTGAGTCTGATTTAGATAGAACAAACATGGAAAATGTGTCTGTCTCTTATGTACTTCTTGTTAGCAGAGAGAACTTTGTGGAATGGATTGCTGTAGGCACACAGGAAGGAGGGAAGTTTTGTTTTAGCAATTATAAAAACTTCCTTGCTTCTAGTGCTGTTGTTTCAAAAAAAGAGCTGTTGCTCTTTCCACCCCAAGAAAAATAAATTGGATATTTTGAGCACCATATATATTACTTGCTCATAAAATTCTCTGAGGAAGGGAAAATGGAAAAAAGAACACAGCAAATTACACTGATGAGAAAGATTTGGTTCATAGGACCATGGTCTGAGTTTCCTGGATGATGAAATTAGATGAATTGCACATCACAACAAAAGCATCTGCAGATTACATCAGAATGCCAGCATATTTTCAATGTTTGTCGCATTATGACATCTGAGATAAATAGATGATGTTGTGGAATTTGCAACATAATAAAATGATGCAGGTTTTATTATTTGCCTACTTTTATTACACTGCAGAGTAATGAGGAGTGCTAAAATGCATTCAGACAAAGCATGGTAAATTTGAATAGCAGAACTTAACAAGGGGACTCATTGTCTCTGAAGGTTCTTCGTCATCCAGGTCATGGTTGCCCCAAAGGTGCTTTCTCAAGAGGCAACTGGACTTTCTGGTTTTTGTTTGAAAATGTTTCACTTCTCATCCAAGAAGCTTCTTAAGCTCTGACTGGGGAATGGAAGGATTTATACTCCTTACACGCAGCTGGTCATTTGCATTCTTTTAGAAGGTTGTTAAGGTCACCTGGAGGTTTATCTGCATCATCAAGGTCACCTGAATGGTGCAAATTGTGGAGACTTTTTGAAACTGTTCAAAGGACTGTGTTGTAGATTGGACATAGATGATGTTGTATCCCTCCCCCACTGTTGAGAGAGGGCTGACATAGATAGTCTCTTTAACCCCTCTTTCATGAGGGTGAAGGTGAGGGATGAGGAAGCAAAATGTCTTCAAAGAAAAACCAAAAAGTCCAGTAACCTCTTGAAAAAGCACCTTTGGGACAAATGGCCTTCATTTTCTATATACTAACAGAATAGAAAAATATGCTACAGGAGCTTGAAGTCTCTGAAAGTCAGAAAGATAAATATGATTTAATTTATTATTTTTATTATTATTTTGTTATTTTATTTACTTACTATTATGTTAGTTTTTTTAAATCCCTTTCTTCCGTATGTTTTTTTAAAGTTTTTGAGCTACAGTTCCCCCCTATCTTATTATTTAAGATTTGGCTTATTTATTTGACTGATCTTTATTAATCCAATTCTTCCTTGATTTCCAATTTTTTACTCTTGTCCTTATTATTTGCCTATTTATTTGTCTTTTATTTTTTGTCCTGTATTTACTTTTATTCTCTGATTGGGTCTTCTCTCCCTGCCTATTGGAACCTCAGGTTTGGTTCGTTACCCTCACTTCCCTCATTTCAACCTTGTCCCTGCTCTGGTCAGCTCTCTTGTGCAGCTTTCTGGTCAGCTCAGCTCTGCTGTCTGGTCTGCTCCACTTAGTTTCACCATCTCTTTCCTGGTTGCTCTCTGTGGTGTTCTCAGGCTGTCGCTCATGCACTGCCCTATGCTGCTGCTTCTGGCTCTCTCTCCTCCCTCTTGTGGTTCGCTGGCAGCCTGTGCAGACAGCAGCAGAATCAGACAGTGGGGGAAGAACAGGACCAGTCTGGTAGTCTGCGGAGAACTCAGACAAAGATCCTGTGTCCGATACAGAGATAGGGCCAGGACCATCTGGGAGTTATGTGCTGACTCCAGAGCCTCCAGAATCTGGCAGCAGTGAGGCAGAGGAACAAGGGAGCTGTTCCCAGTGTGGCGAACCATCTTTGGACCCAGACTCTTCTTGGCTGCCTCTTTTTCTTCTCACAGTAGAGTTCACAGAGCCTGCAGATGGCTTCGCACTGTTGCAGAACGATGGTGGCTGCCGAAAGGACTTTGTTACAATCCACGGTGGACATGACTGGATGCTGTGGAAGAGGAACAGCCAGATGAAGGCTGCAGAGGTCTGCACCACTGGGCTGCTGTTCTGAAAGTGAGATGCAGATGAGTTGCTCCCCCTTTTTATAGGAAATATAGGTTATCCTCTAGGCATCCTCTAGGCATCCTGTAGACATCCTTAATATCCGAGATAGGTCCCCTCTGCGAACGTTTTTTCCGTTTTAAATGCTTTGTTTCCATGCTGCATCCACTAGGCATCCGTTCTGCATCCGTTCTGCGTCCGTTCTGCGTCCGTTCCGCTTCCTCCTCACGTCTGGGTGGATGGAGTTGCGCGGATGCATAGCGGATGCCTAGCGGATATAGCGGATGCGTAACGGATGTGTAGCGGATGCCTAGCGGATATAGCGGATGCGTAACGGATGTGTAGCGGATGCCTAGCGGATGCGTAGCGGATGCAGAACGGACGAACTGGATACATTTTCCGCGCAAAAGTTTTGGGCAGCCCAAAACTTTTGGAGTGGATGAAACGTCAATAAACGGATGCTGGACGGATAGAGAGGAAGCAAAACGGAGGCAGTGAGTACATCGCGTTTTCCAACGGATGGCAAGCTTTTTTGTCCGTTTTACATCCTCTTTGCATCCGTTGGTTCAGTGTGACATGGGCTTTAGAGGTGACTCAGGAGTAAGGCTTGGAGGTGATTGCCCCTCCCATAAGATATAAAGGAACTACAAAGGTAGGAAAATCTTTGCAGGAAGCAACGTCATTTGATCTGATTGGTTTGGACTCTGAAAGATCTTTGGTGAATTTGTTCTCTGTTTGATTTGGAAAGACTAATTGGGACTTTCGTCATTGGCAGCATTTCAAGTAAGGTAAGGTAAGGTGTGTTCTTACCAGATGTCTCTTGAAGAACTTTGACAGACCTCCTTGGGACTAATTATAACTGGTTAAGACTCATTCCTGGCTGTAAATGACAATTGAACAGCAATTGAACTAAAATAAAAGAGTTTTGGATTTTATGTCTGTTTGTTGGTGTCTCAGGAAGCCTTAGTCACTCACTGCTGCTTTTTGCTCTGGAGCCACATGGCTCCCATTTGCTGTCCATCACGCTGGGGATGCTGCTTCCATCAGCAAACAGGACTGCCAAAACAGGTCCCCAGCAAGCTCATCTGTCTTCTATTCCCTTCCTCCCTGCTGTGTTCTCTTGCTGGCTCGATGATCCAAAAAAGTTCACCTCTTCTCTTTTCTCCTTTTCCCTGTTTTGCTCTCTCACCAGCTCACCTCTTTGTTCTCTGCTGGTCATTGTATTGCCCTCTGTTGACTGGACTCTTTGCATCAAGGTTATTTTTCCTCCCTGCTTTGCAGCTGGCCTCACTCGCTCGTTATTCTCCAATGGTTGGCTTTGCTGCCTGCAGTTTATTTGCCTTTCTGCTCACCTCACTTCGATAGGCCTCCGATCTTTTCGGATCTTTCCTTTATCGAGTCTTTTTTTCTTTTTCTGTGACTTATCTTTCCCTCTCTACCTCTCCTCCTACTGTTTTATTTAATTTTAGTAGTGACTTATCTGCCTGCAATGTGATTATACTTCCTCTGTTGGTGCCATCTTGTTCTTGTTAAATAAATGAGAAGGTGGGGAAAGTGGAAGACAAAGTAGGGAAAGTAGAAGAAAAATTAGAGAATTTCCAACAAATTCTGGCAAAAAATGAAGAGTACATACAAAAAGTAGAAGAGAAAGCAGATTTAAAAGAAAAAAGAGTGGGAGAGCTTGATTATAGACTTACATTGGCAGATCAAATTAAAGAAAGAACAATAATTTTGTTGGAAATGGACTGGGCAGACAACTGAAATTACAGAATATGGAAGAAAAAAGGGAGAAAAATTAGCAGAGATAATGGCAGAAATGTTGGCAGGAGCCTTGGAGGTGCCCAAAGAAAAAAAATATGGCTGCAATTGATGAAATATTCAGAGTGCACACTAGATTGGCGATGAGAAATAAATTGCCCAGGGAGGTCCATGTGATATTTACTAAGAAAGCAACAAAAACGGAGATCCTGCAGAGAGCAAGAGATGAGCCTTTGAAATACAAAGGAAAAGAAATAACATTTCTAAAATAAATTTCAAGAAAAGTTAGAGATTTAAGGAAGGAATATCAATTTTTGACAAATTGTTTAATCAAAAAGGGTGTGAATTTTAGATGGCTGATACCAGAGGGAATATTGGTGACCTGGCAGGAGCAAAGACATAGACTAGATTCAATAGAGAAGGTGGAACAATTCTATGATAATTATTTCAGATCGCAGGAGGAAGAGAGAATGAGAGAGGAAGGAGAAATTAAATGTCAAGAGGAATATATAGGAGAGAGAGATAAGCAACAAAGACAGGAGGAAAGAGACCAGGATAGCAATAAGAGAAGGAAAAAAAGCAAAAGAAGCAAGAGAGATAAGAGCGACCAGAGCAACAAAATCTATTTATAAATAAAGTTATGGAAGAGAATATAAAGTTAATATCAATTAATATAAATGGACTGAATTCGGCAATAAAAAGGAAAAGGATTTTTAATAAACTAAATATATTATAATTTGTTTATAAGAAGCAACACAGTAAAGTACTGGAATGCTCTAAAATTGGGAAACTATATACCTCCCTCTCACAACAAAGGGGTGTAATGCTTTATATTAAAATGACAATAAAAGCAAAACCAATTCAAACAGATGAGAAAGGGAGGGTTTTGATGGTGCAAATAATGATGAATTATAAACAGACACTTGTAGTGGCAATATACACACCAAATAATAACCAAGATGATTTTTATGATAAAATTCATAAGAAAACAATAGAACTAGAGTATGAAAACATATGCACACAATAATGGATGAGGAACTGGATTACAAAACTAGAAAGACAAATCAAAAAGCTAGGAAAAAAGTCCCAAATACTTTTTTAAAATGGCAGAAGAATGAGGTATTCAAGATGCTTGGCAAGAAATACTTACTAAGAAAAATCAGGAAAAACATAAGTTACAGACATTTGCTGATGATTTCATTTTTATTTTAGAAGATCTATTAGAAACAGGACCTAAGTTAATTTAAAAAATAGAAGAATAATGCAAAGTGGCAGGATTAAAAATAAACAGAGAAAAAAACTAAGATTTTAGTGAAAAATGTTATAGAGAAACAAAAAAAAAGAGTTAATAAGAAGATTAGATGTTCAGATTACTAAGATAGTGAAATATCTAGGGATTCAGTTAACAGCAAGATGTGTGACACTTACGGAAGATAATTATAATAAATTGAAACAAGTTAAGATGGATTTGGAAAAATTTGCAGCTATCATTAATAGGAAGACTAGCATCAATTAAAATAAATATACTGCCAAGATTATTATATTTGTTTGAAACAATCCCAATAAAATTAGAGAAAAAATACTCTGAAGATCTTAACAAAATATTACACATGGCAAGGGAAAAAAGGAAGAATCAATTTAAAAATGTTACAGGATGCTGGAACCAGAGGAGGGTTTGGATTATTTTACTGGGAATTATATTATCAGTCCGCAGTCTTAACATGGATGAAAAAATAGATTGTACTGAGGAATACAAGATTATTGACTCTGGGGGGGCACGATTTACAATTGGGTTGACATGTCTTTTTATGGTATGGGAAAAATGGTTACTTTCAAAGTAACCGTGTATCTTATATAAGAAATGCATTATTGTTATATAAGAAATGCATAATTGTTAACATGGGAGAAAATTAGAGAACAACACTACTTGAAGATACCAGTCTGGCTTTTGACAACTTATTCATCCAAATATTATTAATATGGAAAATCTTCTTAGATACAAAGATATTTTGAGTGAAAAAAGTAAGCTGAAAACTAAACAAGAATTAAAAGAGCAAGGGTGTGGTAAAAAGAGCATATAGTTTGGTATTCATATGTGCAAATACAGTCTAGATATGAAAAATATGCTAAACTAAATAGTTTTTATAAAGAATTGACAGAACTAGACAAGACATTAACAGGAATAGAAGAAAAACTGATAAAAATTGTATAGTTATCTATTGGGAATTAAAATGGAAGAAGAACAGATGAAAGCAACTGTCAACTAAAAAAATACTAGACTACATAAATCAATTTACTTTTCTCTGAGATGTAGCTAGAGACTTTGATTTAAATGAGGGTGGATTTGTTGGAGCCCTGACAGCGACAATGATAGCATGGGCAAAATTTTTTGGGTACGCTATAGAATTTGACAAATGGTAGAAACTGTGTGAGAGAAATTATAAATTAACAATGTCAGCAGCTTAAAAGAAAATCTGTATAAGATGTTCTATAGATGGTACTTTGCACCGGCAAGACTGGCAAGAATGTTTAAAGATAAATCAGCTAAATGCTGGAAATGTCCTCAGGCACCTGGATCATATTAACATATGTGGTGGTCTGGTCATGGGTAGGAGCTATAAGATACTGGAAAAAAATACACATTTTTGGAAAAGTTGATACAGCAACATATTGATTTAAAACCAGAAATAATTTTGTTGGGGATTATAACTGAAATATATAATAAAAAAGCTATATTTAATCATTCATGTAATGACTGCAGCTAGAATTGTATTTGCACAAAACTGGAAAAGTGAAAAGATTCCAACAGAAGAGAATATGATCAGGAAAATATTAAAATGTGCAGAAATGAACAGGTTAATACTTGCAATTAAAGAAAAGGAACAAACTGAATATTATATGGCACGGGAATTACTTTATCAAGAGAATAAAAATAGAAATTAGAAAATCTAAGAAGATCAGCCAAAAATAGTAAATGTGTGAATAAGAATTAAATATGCTAAGAATTGTTATTATAATTAGATACATTATGTGTAGTAGTATGAAGTAAGAATAGAGTAATTATATAATAGTTGTTAAGCCTGGGTTCCCCAACCAGGGTTAGGTAGACAAGCTAAACAGAATGTGCAGCGTTAGTCAGATAGGCACACAGATAAATGAGTGAGCTAAGCTTGTATGTTTATTAACATACAGTAAAAATAACAGATATGCTTGTGCTATCAAGATTATAGTTTATTCCAGTATAAGTTTATGGCATAGTCAAATAACAGTCCAATAGTCATTTACCATGTAGTCAGTCCATTCAGGGATATTCAGTTAGCAAAGTCCATGTAGAATATCCTATGTCAGTTCACTTATAAATCAGTCCTTTGTTGTCTCTCCCGTTCGAGCAATGCAGTCTTGATTCCAAGCAGTAATCAGGGATCATCAAAGTCAGAGAGAGAGAGCAAGCTGTAGTCTTGCTACTTTTATATTGTTTTCATAACCACTCCTTTAATTGCTATTTCACAGTTAAAGCTGCATACACTCTAACATACACTAACTATGATTCATAGTTATTATTTCACCTAAACCAGTTAGGGTGAACAATGTTATCCCTAACATTAGTAATGAATATGTACTAATGGTTATGGCACAAGATATTTGTACTCAGACAACACATGAATGATGGAATGTTTGTATAAAATAAAATTTAAAAAATGGTAAAAAAGAATTGCAGATGACACCAAGCTGGCAGGAATAGCCAAAACTTTAGAAGAGAGGCTCAAAATCCAGATGGATCTCGACAGAGTTGAACATTGGGCCCTATCTAACAAAATACAATTCAATGGTGAAAAAAGTAAGCTTTTACACTTAGGCAACCCTCCCCCCAAATGTACAGTTATAGAATAGATGGAAACTAGCTCAATAGCAGTAACTGCAAGAGGGATTTTGCAGTCATAGTGGACAACCACTTAAATATGAGTCAGCAGTGGGCTGCAGCCACCAAAAAAGCCAATGCAATCCTATGTTGTATTAACAGAGCGATAGTTTTGTACTGCCTTGGTAAAACCATACTTGGAACAATGCATCTAGTTTTGGTCACCAAAATATAAAAAAGCCGTTGGGACTCTGGAAAGAGTAGAAAGAAGAGAGGATCAGGGGGCTGGAGGCTAAAGCATATGAACAACGGTTGCAGGAATTGAGTATGTGTAGTCTAGCAAAAAGAAGCACTAGGAGTGACACGATAGCAATGTTTTGATATTTTAGTATTTTTTTAGTATTTAGTATTTATTTGATTTATCAATCGCTTACAAGATACAGGTATAAGAATAAACATAGTTTTGAATACAAGTGATAGATATGTATAAGAAAAAAAACCAATAGGACAGGGATGGTAGGCACGATTGGTATGCTTATGCACACCCCCTACAGGCCTCTTAGGAAGGGGATGAGGTCAATAGTAGACAGTCTAAGTTAAAGTTTTTGGGGTTTCAGGAAGAAACCACAGAGTCAGGTAAAATATTCCAAACATTGAGCACTCTGTTGCTGAAGTCATATTTTCTGCAGTCAAGTTTGGTTCGGTAAACCTTGAGGTTGTATCTATCGTGTGCTCTTGTATTGTTATGACTGAAGCTGAAGTATTCATTTGCAGGTAGGACATTGCAATGTATGATTTTATATACTATACTTAGATCGGACTGGAGGCGACGTAGTTCTAGATTTTCTAGGCCTAGAGTTTCAAGTCTGGTGGCATAAGGTATTCTGCAATGACTAGAGGAGTGGAGAAGTCTTCTTGTGAAACATTTCTGGACTTTTTCAATTGTGTTAATATCATATACATGATATGGGTTCCAGACTGATGAGCTGTATTCAAGTATAGGTCTAGCAAAAGTTTTGTATGCTCTAGTTAGTAGTGTGATATTACCAGAGAAGAAACTTTGTAGGATTAGATTAACAAAATCTCTTTTTGGCTATGAAGTTACAGTGGGCTCTACCACTTAGATCATTAGAGATGAGTACTCCAAGGTCCTTGACAAAGTTTGGATCCTTAACAAGGTCTTGATTATTTAGCTTGTGTTTTATTTTCTGATTTTTTTTTGCCAATATGTAAGACAGAGCATTTATTTGTTGAGATTTGAAGTTGCCATTTGATTGACCATTCTGAAACATAGTCAGGGTCTTTTTGGAGGGTAATAGTATTGTCTGTGGTGTTGAATAGCTTTAGATCATCAGCGAAGAGAACACAGTTGCTCTTAATATGATCACAGAGGTCATTTATGTAGAGTATGAAGAGAGTTGTCCTAAAACACTGCCTTGGGGGACATCATTGTTGACAGGTACAGAATTTGATTAGACGCTCCCGATTTTGACCATTTGTTGTCTGTTTGACAGGAATGCTTCTCTCCAGTTATGTAGGTGTCCAGAGATACTATAAGATTTTAGTTTTAGTAGTAGTTTGTCGTGTACCACTGAATCAAAAGCTTCACAGAAGTCTATGTAGATGGCATCTATTGCTTTGCCCTAATTGAGTTGTATAGTCCATATGTTTTTGCAGTGTAAGAGTTGCAGATTACAGGACAGTTTTTTTCTGAAACCAAATTGTTTATTATTTGAGGGTCTGCCACAAAGAAGAATGGGCCAACCAATTCTCCAAACTATCAGAAGGCAGGACAAGAAGCAATGGATGGAAACTAATCAAAGGGAGAACCAACCTAGAATTAAGAACTAATTTATTGACAGTGAGAACAATTAACCCATGGAACACCTTGCCTTCAGAAGTTGTGGGTGCTCCATCACTGAAAGTTTTTAAAAAGAGATTTGACAGCTATTTGCCCAGAATGGTATAGGATCTCCTGTTTGTGCAGAGGGTTGGACTAGAAGGTTCCTTCCAACTATTGTTCTGTTCTGTACACAGAATTGATATGAATTGTAATCAGAGGCAGATCCCACCTAAAGCATGATGGCATTATACTTTTAAGAAAATTCAGAAGATAACAATGACAGCAATCAGGGATTTGAAACGAACTTGTATAAGAGATAGTGAAGGAACTGGGAATGATATTATATTGCACATTAAATACAGAATCACATAGAAGATCAACATCTTCTGTTCCATCTGATGATACAAAATAACAGACTGAAGTTATAGGAAGGTAATTACAACTCAATTTTAGGGGGTGGGGAATCCGAAGAGTAAAATGATGTACAAGTAGTCCTTGACACAGAATCATAATGGAGTTGCCAATTATCATTGTACATCATGTCAGTTTAAGTGGGTTTTCACAATATTGACCTGATTTTATTATCTTTTTTTACAACAGTCATTAAGGCAGCCTATTGTCCTCTTTGGGCCGTTTTTGCCAAAATCTGGAAATTATGACTAGTTTTCAGCAAAAAATGTCATAAATCACAATACATGATTACAGAATGCTGCAAATGGCCATAAATGCAATGATACAGTCACATTACAATGAGGGAACATGGTTGTCAAATTTTGGAACTGGACTGTAAGTATCTTTTTGGGGTAACTGCCACCAGTTGCTAAGTGACTGATCAAACATTGAGGGCTACCTCTAACCAATTAATCAAAAAAGTGGTTAAATTCCTCTTTGCTGTATACATATGGTCTTTGAATTATGAGCACACATTCTGCAACCATTCAAACTTGCAACGGTGCTGAACTAGGCACTTATGATTGATCAGTTCTAGCCATCACAATATCCCTGTAGTCATATGATCATAAACTGAGTGCTTGATACCCTGTTTGCAATTATATGGCTGCAGTAAGCTGTAGTCAATTATTTCTAATTTCCAGTGCTCCCTGCTGGCTTCTATATCTGAAGTCAATAAGGAAACTTGAAGTTATGGTTACATGATGTTCTTGCTTAATGACATATGCATTCCTTGCTTAAGAATGGTAACCAGCATTGACATTGCTAACCAGTACAGTTATGTCACATTGCACTTTTCAAAAGGAAGCTTAGGGACTTCTGTTCACAACTACCAATCTGAGGATTAGTAGTGGACATGTATGCACAAGCAAAAGCTAACATAATTATTCTCTGGGATGATTTCATCTGCATTTCTGCACTGAGCCATGGGTTGAACTTAATAAAATACTTCTTTTAAGGCAATTTTCTGTATTTTTTGTACTTCTTTGTAGTTTTATGATATGGGTTACCAGCAGGGTTGGGATTTACCGGTTCAGATCGGTTCGGGTGAACTGAATGTTAAAGTTATATCTGGTTCATGGAACTGGTATTTTAGCTGACCGGCTGGCCCTGCCCACCCTGCCCCGCCCCTCCCAGGAATCTCTCTCTACACAGCCCATTTTTGATGGAAGTAAGTACAGGATCTGCACAGAGGCTCTGGGAGGGGGGGAAAAGGGCCTTCCGGAAATCCTGAAACAGGCCTGTTTCTGGCTTCTGAAAGGTCTCCAGAGTCCTGGAGAAGCTGTTTTTGCCTTCCTGGAAGCCCAGGGGAGGCCCTCCCAGAAAAACCATAAGTCACGAAACAAGCCTGTTTCTGGCTTCCAGAACCTGGGAAAGGCTGTTTTTGGCCTCCCAGAGGTCTGGGGGAGGCCTCCGGACCCTTGGGAAGGCAAAAAACTGCCCTGCCAGAAAAACCGAAAGTCATGAAACAGGCCTGTTTCTGTCTTCCAGTGGGCCTCCAGAGGCCCAGGGAAGGCCTCCAGACTCTTAGGAGGGTAAAAAATGGTCCTCCTGGAAGTACAAGAAGTTCAGAAATGGGCCTGTTTCCAGCTTCCAGTAGAGCCTGGGGGAGGCTGTTTTCACCCTCCCAGAGGCCCAGGGGCAGCCTCCAGACCCTTTGGAGCAGTGGTGGGATTCAAACATTTTTACTATCAGTTCTGTGGGCATGGCTTGATGGGCATGGCAGGGGAAGGATACTGTAAAATTTCCAGTCAGAGGTGGTATTGGCTGGATCTCCAAAGTACTCAAAATTTCCACTACTGGTTCTCCAGAGCTGGTCAGAAGCTGCTGAATACCACCTCTGCTTAGGAGGGCAAAAAATAGCCCTCCCAGAAGTACAGGAAGTTCAGAAATGGGCCTGTTTCCAGCTTCCAGTTGGCCACCAGAGTCTGAGGGAGGCTGTTTTTGCCCAGGGGAAGCCTCCTGACCCTTCACCTTGGGAGTGTGAAAATGGCCTCCCTCAGGCTCTGGAGGCCCACTGGAAGCTGGAAACAGGAAATTCCAGTAGGCCATGCGAACCATGGCCATGCTCACCCAGCAACCAGGTAGTGAACCGGTTGCTGGGATTTTTGAATCCCACCACTGGTTACCAAGAGAATCTAGTTTTAGAAAACTTATAAGCCATCCTTTTCTATCTGATCCCATTTTTATCTACTTTTGTGTTATATTAGCTAAGAAAAACAAGCACAGAGTTTCCAATGTTACATGAAAATATACCTCATCCTACCCTTTTCCATTACTATCTAAGAGAACTATTATCTTCACTCACTTGAACTGCTGTGAGGTCCTTCAGATGAATGTTGTGAACACAAGCACAACTGTCCCAGGGAGCTATGAAAAGAGGGAGAAGATTTTATTTTACATTTACAGTTATCCTGTTCCCTTTTATTGGAATTGTACAGGTAATCTTCGACTTACAAAAATTAATTTAGTGACTATTCAAAATTACAATGGCATTGAAAATAGTGACGTGATTGTTTTTCACACTTACAACTGTTTCCGCATCCCATGGTCTTGTGATCAAAATTCAGATGCTTGGCAACTGATTCATATATTAGAACTACGACATGCACCCCCATTCAAATCATAAGTCTCTAGCTGCATCTCTCAGAGTGAAAAAGATTGATTTATTAGGAGTTGACATATTGGTATTTCCCGGTTGCAGTCAACTCTAACACATCATTCATTTCACCCTTGACACTGATCTTCCCCCCACACCCTGGACATATATTCACCAATGAGACACATCCATAGCCAAGAGTCATCAATCATGCTCTCCAGTAATAATTTTGTGCTCCAGAAACTTCAGTTGCCAAAGCAATTATCTGAAGCCTTTAAGGAATGTACTGCTTTTCCCCCTCCCTTTCTGCTGACAACTAAAAAGAAGTATTTTCAGTTGACATCATAGTTATGTCAATTGAAGTGTTCCAGGGTCATGTGAACAGCTTTTGTGACCTTTTGACAAGTAAAATCAAAGGGGAAGCCAGATTCACTTAACAACTGCTACTAACTTAAGAACTGCAATGATTCACCTAACAACTGTGTCAACTGCAATGATTCACTTAACAAACCGTGGCAAGAAAGGTTGTAAAATGGGAAAAAACTCACTTAACAGATGTCTTGCTTAGCAAGAGATATTTTGGGCTCAATTGTGGTCATAAGTCAAGGATTACCTGTATCACTGAAGAACTGAAGTTCATTTTTCTGAAAAGCAATTTTAGCTAACTTATGCTTTCTTGCAAGGTGAACTACATTTTAAATTTAAATTCAGGCACCACACTATGGACTTATTCAACAGCTACACTGTCCTCCAGTCTATGAGATGACACAAAAAATAGGTAATCCATTCTGATTCAATAACAACTGATACTATCTTTACAGTTTTAAGATGAGACAAGATAAAGTCAGTAATAGAGAAAGCTGCAGTCAAAACTGGCCAGTAGTTGCTAGTAGACCTCAACCTATACAGTCACAACAAAAATTGGGCATATAGTAAGATTTTTATCAGGAGATGTATAACCTTTATCACCATATTGAATAAATACAAAGTTAAGGTAAAGGTAATGCTAGTCATTTCCAGCTCTAGGAGCATCTCCGTTTCTAAGCCAAAGAGCCAGCGCTGTACAAAGACATCTCCATGGTCATGTGGCTGGCATGACTGAAGGGTGCATGGAGTGCTGTTACCTTCGCACTAAAATGGTCCCTATTTTTCTACTTGGATTTTTTACATGCTTTCAAACTAATAAGTTGGCAGAAGGTGGGACAAGTAATGGGAGCTCATTCTGTTACGCAGCACTAGGGATTCGAACCGCTGAACTACTGACCTTCTGATTGACAAGCTCAATGTCTTAGCCACTGAGCCACTGAATACAAAGTTAAGCAACCTCAAACAAAGGGAGAATCATGAGGATGTGTCTCTACACTTAGCAAACTGTCATTATGCAGTTGGGGGAATATGAGGAGGAGCCTTAACACATCATTCACAATATAGCCATCCACTGATCCTCACAATTCTTTTGGTATAAATCCTACCAAAACCTGTAAAGTATCAGTCTTTTCTATAGCTAGGATTCAACTAGCTGGGGTTCCATATTATTATATAGCCCAACCATGAGCCTAAATGAAGCCTAGATTTCTCAAAACTTTGTGAAATTACATCATGAATCTTTGCCTTAAATGTATGGAATTCTGAATAAGTCCAGTTAACTGCAAGATTGAACAGATACCAGATCAATAATTCTAAAGAAGGTAGGATCAATTCCTAATCTTTTATTACTAATATTTGGCGTGTACACATGCACATACATGTACGCACATATACACAATATCTTTCACAGTCTTCTTGCTCTTACTGAGGCTTTTCTAATTGAAAGGAATAAACTACACTGCGAGGAAGAACATATATACTTACCCAGCCTTCTTCATGTTAAAATTTCCATTTTGTAGCACTATTTTAGAATGCTGTATGCTAGTCCCACCTCTCAGGCTTTCCTTCATTTGTACTCTTTTAGCTGACAAGGGCAAAGTAACACCTGGTACCATCTCTTTCTTATTCTCCAGGGAGGCTGACTGGATAAGGACAGAAGGAACTAATGAAGTCTCTGCCTGTATTTTCTTAGCAGTTGAAATGGATGTGGTTGGACTGATGTCCATAGACTGGCTGTTACATAGACTGGAAAATTTGGGAATAGATGGAAAGAAATGTGTTCCTTCAGTACTCATTTTACTGATGTGAAGAAAAGTCTGAATGCCAGTTCCAGAATTATCCTCTGTTGCTTCTCTCTGAGAAGCTAGAGTATGGACTTGGTCTTTTGAGGTTGTATCAAAAGTCTGAGCATTTGTGGTACATTTTTCTTGGTCAAATCTTTCTTGAATATTATGTGCTCCTTGTGCAGAACAAAAAGTAGGTTTATGAACAGGCAGCAATATTGACAATGATACTGGCTGTAGTTTGGCTGTTCCGTGATCATGTGGGAATACAGTTCTGGGTTTAGGTACTGGCTTTCCTATAGGATAAGCAGACTTTTTATTAAGAAGTGACTGTTGGAACTGACTGGCTAAATCATGATCAACCCCAGAATCAGAAATAGTTTTTGCCAACATTTCTTCATTTTTTATCACAGGTCTATCTGAAGAATATGTACATTCAACTGAATGGGAATCTTCTGCCATGTGCCCACTGTTGTTGTCCATAAACAGATGAGTTTGCTGTACTAAATTCAGAATCCTTTTACAATGGCCTGTAGCAGTGATGCCAAGTTTCTGTAGGTCCTCCTTACAGAGAGAGGTCACATCTTTCACTAAGACATATCCATGTTGTTTGAATGTATCTTGATAGCTTTCCAGATGAATGATGGCAAGCCAGTCTGCAATATCAGAATCCATGTAACACAAAGGATGCATGTTACTTCAGCAAGGAAGTATACTTCTCAGTCTACAATCTATGAGACACCAAAGAAAGAGTGAAAACTTCAGAAATTAAACATTTGCAATAGCAATGTAATCTATACTAAATCTGGTATCAGTGAAAAAGAATAAATACACTAGGTTTTCTGGTATAAATTCTCATTTTTAGCTTCAGTTGGTTGGGAAAAATAAATAGTTGCTCAGTTCAAAAAAAGAGTTAAAATTGCTATTCCCTGGGCTCAATTTGGTTATTATCACTAATATTATGTTTATGACAAAAGATTCCTTAAAAAACTCTATTTTAACAATAGGGACCTTCCCTTTCCCAGGAAAAGAGAGCTAACTAACGATTACAGAGCACTTTCAGCCATCCAGTCTTCAGTGAATCTGAGAAAGAATCTCTTATTTTTCTACAAAACCTAAACCTATTGAAATTTGGCATGGATGTTCCTTACTAAGGGGTTACATTCCATCACAAATAGGTTTCTTTTATATTAAATATATTTTAATGGGCATAACTCAGAATTTGTGCAACTATTTCTACATCTTCATCATCTCATAAACAATGACAATCCATTCTGTTGAAAAACTAAAGTTTTGTATATTTTTTCTAATGGTAGCCTTTGGGAATTTAATGTTCACCTATTTATTCATTGTTGAATTTATGCACATATCTATTTATTCCAGTGATCAACATAAGTTACATCAATACAAATACAGTTTATGAGACATAAAATTAATGTAACAAAAATCAAAACCAAAATTAGAATTAGTCATTAAAACAATTAACAACTACATTCTTGGCAAAAGAAATTTGCTTTATCGTCTTTCTAAACATTTTCCAAGCCTTGTGCTTGTTCTGGTCATATTATCTATGGAGTAACCCAGAAGAGATAAAAATAATTTTGTAGCTGATAGCTTGCTGGCTTTGAGATTTGAAGCAGGACTTTCTATTTTTTTATTTAAAATATTTATATTATCCATTTTATGCCAAATTGGGAGGCTCCCAACCAATTTTTAACAATTCCTTAACAGGTTATGAGGATTCTTTGGTAATCCCTGTCACTTCTTTCCTGCTATTTTGGAAACCTCCATCATTTTCCTCTATGCAAAAAGCCTGGATCTTGACAAGACTGATATATTGATAAGATACACTTACCCTTTATTCCACTCTTCATTAATAATCATTACAGTTGGTCATGTAAGACAAGAGATATAAGATATTCTTCAAATTCCTGTTTGGAGAACAGTTCAGATATGGATACCATCCCACAAATGAAGCAGCTTCTGCTACTACTTGGCTGTTGTTCCCCCTAACCCAACTCAATTCTTCCATTTCCTCCCATTGTTCCAGATAGGTTTCCTTCCTGTTGCTTTCTCCCACCCTGCAAACAGAAATTATTCACTTTACTGTGAATGTGGCAATGATCCTCTACATGAGAATATTTTACATACATTACATGTATACCTAATTGAAGTAATAATTCAATGTTTTGAATATAAGAATTTAAACTGCAATGGGAACATTGAATAATACTGAAGATACTTTCTTATATTGATCTATATCTTTTTGGAACAAGAAACTCTTGTTAAGAATTGGCCCCAAATTTGTAGAGACTTATTTGGCTTATTTTCAAACACTATTTCTGTCCTCTCCACCTCCATCAATTAATTTTATAGCTAAGTTAGCAAAAATAAATTATAAAGATTTATTTTAGTCTTGCAAACTTTTTCATTATCCTGCCAGTTAAGATTGTTAAATATAATAGAATTTTCATGTGTAAGGTCTATGAATACTTACTGAGGAAATGACAACTTCTGATGAACATAGATTACAAATATATGGGGATTCTCTCAGATATGGGGGTTGATAGTTTTGCTTTTTAGTTGTACAAATTGGCTGTTGACTAGTTTATCCTTGGCCATCATCTTTTTTGTTTTATTTTTGTTTTATTATATTATTGATATTTTTATTGTGTTGGTTGTCCAGAACTGTTTTGATAGATGGTCAGTCATAAACTAAATCAGTCAGTCGTGCCTGACCACAGTTGTAAGATCATAAGCTTTCTAACAGACAGCAAGCAGTGCTGTAAGTAAGTCTGTAAGTAAGACTTACAGTAAGGCAAAATCACATCAGATACTTGTACAGTTTGCACAGCCCCCCCCCCCAAGCTGTTGCTCTCTCTACTTTTCTTTTCGCTTTTCTCTATATACCAATGATTGCATCTCAAAGGATCCCTCTGTACTGAAATTTGTAGATGATACAAGAGTAATTGGTCTCATTTGAGACAATGATGAATCTGCATACAGACGGGAAGTTGAACAACTAGCTTAGTGGTGCGGCCAGAACAGTCTTGAACTAAACACACTTAAAACTGTAAAATGATGGTAAATTTTAGGAGAGGCCCCCTTACACTACCATCACTCACAATACTAGACACACAGTAGCATAGTAGAGACCTTCAAGTTTCTAAGTTCTATTATATCTCAAGACTTAAAATGGACACCTTAAGCCCATGTCACACTGCACCTATGGATGGAAAGAGGATGTAAAAAGGAGAAAAACGCTTGCCATCCATTGGTTAATGCGATGCATCCGTTCTGTACTCACTGCATATGTTTTTCATACTCTCTATCCGTCCAGCATCCGTCTACTGAGATTTCATCCGCTCAAAAAGTTTTGAGCTGCACAAAACTTTTTGAGCGGATGAAGTATCCAACACGTCCGTTCTACATCCGCTACGCATACGGGGAACATCCGTTATACGTCCGTTGTCATCCGTTATGCGTCCGCTATATCTGTTAGGCATCCGCTGTGCATCTGCGCAACTCAAATCCGCTAAAGTGGAAAACGGACACAGGGAAGAAGCTAAATGGACGTGGAACGGACACACAGCGTTAGTTGCA
>BLBF01000031.1:2184360-2201895 GCA_015471245.1 Laticauda colubrina
TTCTATTCTATTCTATTCTATTCTATTCTATTCTATTCTATTCTATTCTACTCAATTTATATCTAATAAAATAAATTTAAAGTTACAATAGTAACGAGGACATCAATAGAATGAAGACTGTTCGGAGAAAGCTGCCAAGATGATAAGCCAACTGAAAGCTAAGTCCTGTACCATATTCAAATATTCAAGTAAAAAAGTTTAGAAATAACATATCATTTGATTTGTGCGCAATTCTTTTAAGTGCACACATTGAGTTTTTAACCTTATTTTTAAGTTATTTTCTGTCAGGCGGAGCTCCATTCAAAATCCAGGAAAGAAATACTTAGACTTTTTAGTTTAGAGAAAAGATATCTTTTACTGAAAGTGAAGTGGTAGCAACCAAAGAATTCTGAATCTGAGAATTTAGGTGCGCAATTCACATATAGAAAATGATGGAAATGTTCCCACCCCCAATAGTTCAACTGACACTTCCAATTAGAAGTTGTGGATATGATCATGTGGCATCTTCAGGTGATGATGAGGCCTCTGTCTGTTGACCTTGGCATAGTTTGATAACGGGTTGCAGTTGCGCAGAGAAAGAAGAAAGCTAAGTGAGAAATAGAAACCTAACTCTATTTTATGCTCCCCCCTTCCATTTATACATCAGACGAATGTAACTCCTCCAGCTCATTTCCCCAGCTATTCCTACCTCCCTTTTCCACCCCCCTGTTACTTATGGCAGTCAAAAAGATGCAAAGCAATAGCAGAAGATCTTGAAGACTGACATTCGGCCCTCCTAGAAAAAGGGAAATCATCAGTCCTAGAAGTCCTAGAAGAGAGAGAGAGGAGAGAATATAAAGACAATTATTAATCATCAAACAATTTCAAAACAATACACTCCTAAGGCTTATTAGGATACTTGGAACGAAATGCTTTGATCAACTTAGGGGCTTTAACGTCGGTCTCATTAACCCATTCGGCTTGTGAAGAAGGGAAATGTTTCCAGGCTACAAGATACTGGAGTCGACCCCTCCATTTGCGAGAATCCAGAATTTCTTTAACTTCAAAATGTTCTTCGCCTTCAATTAATATTGGTATGGGAGAGTCAGTCTGAATGGGCCTTAGGTCAGAAGTACGCTCAGGTTTTAGCAAACTAACATGGAAAACCGGATGAATTCGTCGAAGAGTTTTTGGTAAGCTCAGCTGGACCGTTACAGGATTTATAATCCGTTCAATTGTGAATGGACCAACGTATTTAGGACCAAGCTTCTTTGACTTTTGAGTGGTCTGCAGGTATCTGGTGGACAGGAAAACCTTGTTGCCCACTTTATATTCCTTCTGTGGGGATCTTTTCTTGTCAGCAAATTTCTTATGAGCTTGATGGGCCTCATCTAATGCTTTGCGTGTGATTGGCCAGTTAAGTTGGAGTTGAGTTATCCATCCATCCAACGAATGGATATTTGGCTTTTCACGAGGAAGTTCAGGTATGGGAACGAAATCTTGTCCCGAAGCCACTTTAAATGGAGTAAATCCAGTACTGCTGTGTACGGAGTTGTTGTATGCCACTTCAGCAAATGGTAGTAATTCGGACCAGTTATCTTGTTGATAGTTTATGTAACATCTGAGATATTGTTCTAACACTGCGTTAGTCCTCTCACAAGCCCCATTGGTTTGGGGGTGGTGGGCAGAGCTTAGCCCCTGGGAGGAGCCTATTAACTTCAGGAACTCTTTCCAAAAATTTGAAGTAAACTGGACCCCTCTGTCAGAGATTATGCGTTCCGGGACACCATGTAACCTGTAGATATGTGATATAAATAGTTTAGCCAGCGTCTTAGCAGATGGAATCTTGGAACAAGGTTTGCAATGTACTTGTTTGGAAAACAAATTAGTCACTACCCAGATGACCGTGTTTCCACCACTTTCGGGTAGTTCTACTATAAAGTCCACAGAGATTTCCTTCCAAGGAGTCGTTGGTCTAGCTACATTTTGTAACAAACCTACTGGCTTACCAGGAGGTCTCTTTGCCGAAGCACAAATCGGACAGCTAGCTACGTAAACTTCAATGTCCTTCTTTAAAGTAGGCCACCAGAATTGCCGCTTAACCAGATGTAAGGTCTTCACAAATCCGAAATGGCCAGCTGCTTTAGAATCATGAGCCTGTTGTAGTATTTGGCTCCTCAATACTTGTGGCACATACAACTTGGCCCCCACCCAAGCCAAACCATCTCTAATTGTATAGTCACTTGAATGAGCCAGGAACCATTCGTCCAGTTTTAAAACTTCTTTTAATTGTTCGGTAAGGTCATTCGCTAAAACCACTTCTTGGTTCTTCCTTTGGGCTCTGGTAACCACTGGGGTAGCTAGGTGTTTGGCCGAGACAATTGGGCTTATCACCTCCTGATGCATACTATTATATTGAGGTAGTCTAGAGAGAGCATCCGCCATGAAATTCTTCCCGCCCGGAATGTACTTCAATGAGAAATTGAATCGCTTGAAATACTGGGCCCACCGAACTTGTTTTGGGGACAGCTTCCGGGGTGTTTTTAAGGCTTCCAGATTCTTATGATCAGTCCATACCTCAAACGGGTGTTTTGCTCCTTCCAGGAAATGTCTCCAGGTCAACAAGGCCCAATGAACTGCAAAAGCTTCTTTCTCCCAGACGGCCCATCTTCTCTCTGTTTCAGACAGTTTACGGGAGGTATACGCACAAGGCTGTAAGGTCCCTTTCTCGTTGATTTGCAGTAATACCGCTCCAATAGCTACATCACTTGCATCAGCTTGAATCACAAAAGGAGTGTCCATATCCGGGTGTTTCAGCACTGGTTCTGCAGCAAATAGTCGTTTTAGCTTTTTAAAAGCGGCTTGGCATTCCATGGACCACTCCAGCGGCTTTCCTGGCCTCGGCTTCACCTCCCCTTTTGTTTTTTATGAGATTGGTGATGGGCATTGCTATCTTAGCAAACGTCGGGATGAATTGCCGATAAAAATTTGCAAATCCCAAAAAGCTTTGAAGTTGTTTTCTAGTGCGTGGTGGAGCCCACTCCAGAACGGCACGCACCTTCTCTGGATCCATCTCTATGCCTTCAGATGAAATGCGATATCCCAAATAGTCAATTTTGTCTTGGTGGAATTCACACTTTGACAATTTAGCATACAACTTAGCGGCACACAGTTTCTGTAAAACCGACCGCACTAACTTCACATGTTCATCCAGGGGCTCTGTGTAGATAAGGATATCATCAAGATAAACCAAAACCCCCCTGTATAAATGTTCATGTAACACTTGATTGATCATTTGCATGAATACAGCTGGGGCCCCTTGTAAACCAAAAGGAAGAACGTTGAATTGGAAACATCCCATCGGGCAGTTAAAAGCGGTCTTCCACTCATCCCCTTCCTTAATTCGAATCTGGTAGTAAGCTTCTCTCAAATCCAACTTGGTGAAGATCTTTCCCTTCGCTAAATGGGCCAACATGTCCTTCATCAAAGGAAGGGGGTACACGTTTTCCACAGAAATAGCGTTCAAATTTCTGTAATCCACCACCAAGAGTTTGGAACCATCTTTCTTTTCACGGAACAACACTGGGGCCGCTACCCGGGGTCTAGCGGGTTGAATAAAACCACGTTCCAAATTTTTATCAATAAACAATCTTAGCAGCTTCAATTCCCGTGGGGTCATTGAGTACAATTTTGGTTTCGGGAGTTTCACCCCGGGCAAAATCTCAATAGCACAGTCTGTTGGTCGGTGAGGCGGAAGCTCATCCGAGGCCCTCTCACTGAACACTTCTTTTAAATCCCAATACTCTTTAGGAATTTTCTCCTCATCTTTTATGGGCTCAGTACTTGTGGAAGCTATTTCAATTAGGGCCCCAGGCTTCGGCTGCGATCTGGTCCCTCCTCCCGGTCGCTGCTTTGTGCGTATGCGCAACAACCCCTTTCTCCAGTTAACCTGGGGGTTCCATTTCCAGAGCCAGGGAAATCCCAGTATTAATGGTTGCTCCATTCCAGGGACCACAATAAACCGCAGAGTCTCATCATGCTCTCCCATGATCATTTCTATAGGTTCCGTGACATAACGTGCAGGGCAACCTCCAGCCACTGATCCATCTAATTGGCAAAAGGAAATGGGCATCTTCAAAGGTTTTAACTTTAGGCCCATTTTCTTCATTACTTCCGTGTTTATTATACACCTGGTGCACCCAGAATCTAACAGGGCTAGCATTTCCCCTTCGACCCCTGAATTGGGTACTCTCAACTTTACCGGAATGGTCATAGGGCCCACACTTGGACTTACCAGGAAGTCATCTTCCGAGTCAGAAACCTCCTCCTCAGGGGTCACTGGGGCTTCTGATTCTTCTGCTGCGGGACGGGCGACCTCTGCTGTCTCTCTCGTCTTTAGTGCTGTTTCGCGAGGCTTCGCTGGGGATTTTTCAGGTTTCTTTCCTTCCTTGGGCGCCCCCTTTGGATCCAACTTGACTCTGCAGTTCACAGCCCGGTGACCTTCTTTCCCGCATCGAAAGCAGGCTGAGGGGTTGGGTCTTGCCGCCACTCCTCCCCTCTGTGGTTTAGGAGCCTCTTGAGGGCGCGAGGGGGAAAACTTGCTCCACCCATAACCTCCCCGCCGTTTACTTCGGATTAAATCAATTTCCACTTCTTCTGCCAACAGGTACCACCTCTGCAAGTCATTGGGGTCTCTTCTAGCAGTGCATCTCTGGTACACATCTTCATTTAAACCATCTTTAAACAGTTCTATCAGAGCTTCTTGGGGCCAGCCTCGGAAATGGCCTGCTAACTGCCTAAATTCTTGAGTGTAATCAGCCACAGACCTCCGCCCCTGTCTTAAGGTTTTCATCCTAATTCGGGCCTTGCGCTCCGCCAGTGGGTCCTCAAACCTAGCCCGCAGTGCAGCCATAAATAGGTTATAATTCAGCAACTGAGGAGCATTATCATTATGCAAAGTCACCATCCACTCTGCCGCTATTCCCTCCAGAGCCCTGGTAACACACCTCACTTTGGCTGCTTCTGAGGGAAAATCCTCCCCATACTCCTCCATATGGCTCCATACTTGAGCTAAGAAAAATCCCAAGGCTTTGGGATCCCCTCCGTATTTTACTTCTAACAGAGGCAGCCTAGGAGCTCTACGCCTTCTAGGAATCACACCTCCCGCTGAAGGCCCCGGGGCTGCGGGTGGATCGGGTTGATTTATGGGAGGGGGAGTTGCTCTGCTTCTTCTGGCTGGGGCTGCCTCCCCTCCCCCTTCATACCTTTGTGGAGCTTGAGGTTGTTCAAAGGCTTCATTCAGGAGTTTCCTGGCTTGATCCAGCAAGAGTTCCCTCTTTTCCTTCTCTTGCCAAGGCTCCTCTTTTCCACGCCGACGGGTAGTTGTGACCCCAGGGGGGGGGGTTCCTTCTCCGGATCTTTCCAACCAACTCCCACCGACCATCTGGGCTTCACAGCTGGATCCTCTTCCAGACTGAGCTCTGCTAGCGATTGGGCTTCCTGCACCAGCAAAGAATCTTGGCCTCCAATGGCTCCCAGATCCTCCTGGTCACTATTTGAAGATGACATGATGTCCAGGCCCCCTCAGAAGAAAATTGGGTATTCTCTCCGGGTGGGCCGGTGGAAAGAGATTCAGAATAATGTCAGGCGGAGCTCCATTCAAAATCCAGGAAAGAAATACTTAGACTTTTTAGTTTAGAGAAAAGATATCTTTTACTGAAAGTGAAGTGGTAGCAACCAAAGAATTCTGAACCTGAGAATTTAGGTGCGCAATTCACATATAGAAAATGATGGAAATGTTCCCACCCCCAATAGTTCAGATGACACTTCCAATTAGAAGTTGTGGATATGATCATGTGGCATCTTCAGGTGATGATGAGGCCTCTGTCCGTTGACCTTGGCATAGTTTGATAACGGGTTGAAGTTGCGCAGAGAGAGAAGAAAGCTAAGCGAGAAATAGAAACCTAACTCTATTTTATGCTCCCCCCTTCCATTTATACATCAGACGAATGTAACTCCTCCAGCTCACTTCCCCAGCTATTCCTACCTCCCTTTTCCACCCCCCTGTTACTTATGGCAGTCAAAAAGATGCAAAGCAATAGCAGAAGATCTTGAAGACTGACATTTTCCTTCTTGTGATGCTGGATGGGCAGGGTTGGGGGAATTGTTCAATTGTATTCTAAATTAAGTGATGAAGCTTTGACAATATCTGGTTGTACAAAGTAGAGTTTAATCTTTGCTTCAGTTTCCCTCTTGTCAGTAAAGAGGAAAGCTCCGAAGTGGGATGTCAGATCCATGTATCTGCCATCCTTCAATGGAAGAAGAAGGGGGGGGGGGAGTTGTTACAAGTAATCCTTTTTGATGTAACCTGAATATATTAAATCTTACATTGAATCTGTATAACCTACACATGATATACAACTGGAGGATTGGAGCCAGATATCCAGAGATTTGTCACCTCCTGAAGAGAAAGCAAGTGATGAAAGGACCATAAAATTTCCAGCTCTGGAAGATACTCCCTGGGAACTTTTCAAAAGATACCTTCTCAGAGAAGGGGAAGGGAAATTAACATGTTGGTTCTTTGTTTGACAAAATACATATCTAAAGAAGGGGAAGGATCCTAACTCCCCTTATCTATTACTGAATGCCTGGGAGCATTTAGACTCTGCTTTGAATAGGGCTGGAATCATCTCATTTCAATAAAGGATTCCTTTTGAAACATCTAGTCTTCAGAAGTTCATTCTTTTCTGTTGAAGGGTCCACAGTATTTTCTGCTTCTGACACCTCCACTTTCAGTGACTTTAAAGGAGACCAAAAGAATGAAACTGGGTCTGAATTTGAAAATGTTAAGAACTTGGCTGCTCACTGGTAATTAAGTTGAAATAAGTGCCACATGTCCTGCACTAATTTGCTGTAGAGCAGCAGCTTCCTATTTCCTTTCCAAGATACTGGGAGGCGCCCCATGTCACAAATCAAACAGGAAACTTGTCCAGCTATATTCAGTTGAACTGCTCCATACATCCACAGGCCAGCCAATTTCCTGAACACTAACTTCTATACTGAATCTTTAAAATAAGACATATTTTTGTTTTGCTTATTCCCTGTTGGAAGTTAAAACACACCCCTCTCCTAGGAAAATGAAATATTTTAGGATATACTAAAAAGGCAGAATATTTCCCCAAAAAACGAAGTAGAAACTCAAAGAGGCAGAAACTCAGCCACCCTATCTGTCAGGCTACAGTCAATGGGTGAAATGTTAGTGCACATTGCCATACAATTGACACTCACCACTGGCTCCGAGTGTGCTTCTGTAGCACGCTGAGGCTCCTTCTGTGCCTCTGTAGCACGTTGAGGCTCCTGGTTCAAGGGAGGGTTATGAGATGTCTGCTGTGGTGTCTCAGGGTCTGGATGTAGAGTGGCTGGGTGCCAGTTACTCTTGCATAAATAACAATGCACTTTGGCTGTGCAGTATTTGGATGGGTGTTTGGATTCACAACACTTGTAGCAGAATCTGTACTACCTTATTAAATCTTTCCTTTGATCCAGGGATTTCTGTGCAAATGCCTTGCACCTGTTCAGCAAGTGCAGAGATTTGTGTAGTGGGCAAAGCAGGACTCTCGGTTTTGTCAGGGGCATAAATTGGGTTGAGCCTGAAGGGTTTGTTTTCCCATTCAATCAACAAGAATGAACTACTGAAAACCAAACGTATCAAAAGGAATCATTTATTGAGATGAGACAATTCATGTAGGGATTAAAAGCAGCATCTAATGTGTGTCAGGCATGCAGGGATAGATAAGGAAGTTTAAGACACCTCCCCTTCTCTTGATGTGAATTTGGTAAAACAAAGAGCCAACATGTTTATTCCCCCCCTCTTCTGAGATCGATCTTTTTTGAGGTTCCCAGGAGACATCTCCCAGAAGGAATTTTTATGGTCTCTTCATCCTGTGGCTGTCTCTTTCAAAGGTGACTGGGTTCCGGTCATTTGGTCTCCATCCCTCCATAGTATATCACGGGTTATCCAAATTCAATACAAGATTTAATATGTCCAGGTTACGTCAAAAATGAATTTTTTATACCAACTTCCCCCTCCCCTTCTTCTTCCATGAAGAATAGCAGATACACAGATCTGACATCCTGCCCTTCTTAAAAAGCAGATAGATCTTCCTGGAAAACAAAAATCATGCATTACAGGTTTGAAGTGATCTCTGGTTTGAGCAAGCTACAGTGAAATACTGGATGAACCTGCCTAAGTGTTTTGGGAAGTAGAAGCTCTACCGTAATGGGGTTAATAATTCTGGAGATGGGGAATGGCCCAATGAATTTTGGCCCCAGTTTCTTAGGGGGTTGTAATGATTTTAAGAATTTTGTGGACAAATATACATGGTCCCCAATCTTGAAAGGTTTAGGATCATAGTGTTTTTTGTCCGCTTGAACTTTAAAAGCTGCTTCCTATAAAGCTAATCTTACCACTGGCCACATGGTTTGCAAGTTATTAATCGCCTCTTTAAGGGAGGGGATTTCAGGTTCCGTGGTGGCTGGTTCTGGCATGGGGTTGAATTCCTGGCCTGTGGCTACCTGAAATGGGGTGAAAGCTGTGCTACTGTGGACCGAGTTATTGTATGCTACCTCTGCAAAAGGAATACGCTGTTAACTCTTTCTATCAAACCATCCATCTGAGAATAATTGGATGACCGTAACCCCTCGGTGGAGCCTAATAGGTTTTAAAAACGCTCGCCAAATGTGGATGTGAATTGAACACCCCTATCTAAGATAATCTGTTGGGGAGCTCCATGAAGGTGATAAATGTGTATTAAAACATCTTTGCCAAGGCTTGGCAGTTGGGATCTTTTGGCATTGAATAAAGTGAACCTGTTTGGAAAAAAGATCAGTTACAACCCAAATAACAGTATTCCCAGCACTTTCCAGGAGCTCCACTATAAAGTTCATAGAAATCTCTTTCCAGGATGCAGAAGGGTCTGCTACTGTCTGTAAAAGTCCAGGAGGTTTCCCTTGTCTTCTCTTTGCAGCAGCACAAGTGGGGCAGCTCGCAACATAGTTTTCAATGTCCGTTTTGAGAGACGGCCACCAAAAATGTCTTTTGATGAGGTGCACCTTTTGATGAGGTGCAGGGTTTTTACAAACCCAAAGTGTCCCACTATTTTTGAGTTGTGGCAGTGTTTCATGAGGTACATCCTCTGGTTTGCCGGGATATAAAGTTTATGTTCTACCCAGGCCAGGCCATCTTTGAATAAACAAGCATTTTTGTTAGTCTGAAACCAGTCATCCTTAAGTAGTACCTCCTTAACTATTGAAGTTGTTGTGTTTTCAGTCAGTCATTTTTCCTTCTCTTGTGATTAGAGATTACTTTAGCTGCAAGTTGAGTCGGTTGGATCATGGGTTTTATAACTTCAATCTTTTTGCTGTTATATTGGGGTTTTCTGGACAGGGCATCTAACAATTTTTTTTTCCTCCCTGGAAGATATTTGAGAGAGAAATTAAACTGCTTAAAATATTGGGCCCACCTTGCTTGTTTTTTGGAGAGTTTTCATAGAGTTTTCAGAGCTTCTAGATTTTTATGATCAGTCCAGACTTCAAAGGGGATTAGGTTCCCTTCCAGGAACTGTCTCCATGTGAGGAGTGCCCATCTTACAGTGTATGCCTCTTTCTCCTATATGGCCCATCTTTGCTCTGTTTCCGTCAGTTTCTTGGAGGAATAAGCACACGGTTGTAGCTGCTCACTTACATTCTTTTGGAGTATGACTGCTCCAACTGCTACATCACTAACATCTGCTTGGATTACAAAAGGTTGCTCAGGATCTGGATGCTTCGAGATTGGTTCTGCTGAAAACAGACGTTTGAGTTTTTCGAATGCTGCTTGGCATTCCATTGTCCAAATAAGGGGTTGCCTTGGTTTGGGTTTCTCCCCCACATTTGTTTTGAACAAGTTTGTGATGAGGAGGGAGATGTTTGCAAACCCCTGGAAGCTTTGCAATTGCTTGCGTGTGTGTGGCGGTTCCCAATCAACCACAGCTTTTACTTTTTGTGGGTCCATTCTCTATTCCCTCATGTGATATACTGTATCCCAGGTAGTCAATTTTTTCTTGGTGGAATTTGCATTTAGAGAGTTTTGCATATTGTTTAGCCTCTAAGAGTTTTGTGAGAACTGCACGGAGTAGCTTGATGTGTTCTTCTATTGTTTCCGTGTAGATTAAAATATCATCAAGGTAAACAAGAATCCCTTTATATAAATATTCATGGAGTGTTTCATTAATTAATTGCATGAACACTGCAGGCACTCCTTGTCATCCAAAAGGAAGCACTTTAAATTGGTAGCATCCCAGTGGAGTGTTAAAAGCTATCTTCCACTCATCCCCTTCCTTTATTCTTATGTGGTAATATGCCTCTCGTAGGTCTAACTCTGAAAATTTTTTTCCCTTTTGAGAGGTGTCCTTCATGTCCTTCATGAGGGGGAATGGATACATATTCTCCACCATGATGGCGTTGAGGTTTTTATAGTTCACACTTAAATGCTTTGAGCCATCTTTCTTTTCACTGAATAATACTGGGGCTGCTATTTTTGGTTGGGTAGGTTCGATAAAGCCCTTCTTTAGATTTTTATCAATAAATGCTCTGAGTTCTTTTAGTTCTCGGGGGGACATGCAATACATTTTTGTTTTTGGAAGTTTAGTGCCTGGTAGGATTTCAATAGCGTAGTCGGTGGCGCAATGGGGTGGGAGTTCATCAGAAGCTTCCTCACTAAATGTTTGGGCCAGATCCTGGTACTCATTGGGGATGTTAATGGGTTCAGCCGACTGTCTGGTCAAGGCCAGTTCTCTGTTCCCTGTCCCCCTTCTTACCCTTTCTCCTGGGTTATTTTCAAATGTTACGTGTTTCTGGAAATGCACAATTCCTCTCTTCCAATTTATTTTTTGATTCATTTCCATAGCCATGTGAGACCTCGCACTGGTGGCTCTTCCATTCTTGGGGCAACAATGAATGTGAGCATCTCACTATCATTCCCTAGTTTTATTTTCAACGGTTTTGTGGTAAACCAAGCTGGTTCCCTCCCCCCGCTATTGTTCCATCTAATTGGCATAAAGCAATGGGATTTTCCATTTCTTTCAGTTTGACTCCCAATTTCTCTGCAAGGGAGGGGTTGATTAGGCATCGGGTGGATCTCAAATCCAGCAATGCTGCAACTTCCTCCCCCTTCCCTCGGCTGGAGATAAACAGTCTTAAGAGTGACTGGTTCAATTGGATTGCTTGTCAGCGGGTCGTCTTCCGGGTAGCTTTCGGACTGGCTCAGGTCCCCTCGGAGCATTGGGGATTGTTCATCTGGGTTGGGGGGGGAATCAGAATCCCACAGCTACTCGGCTTCTTGGGCCAATCTCCTTTCCTCGAGGGCTGGATGTTCCAGGTTTCCCCCTTGATGGGTGGTCTGGCTTTCTGGTAAGGGTTTTTGAACGGCATTCTGCTGTGTGGTGTCCCTCCTTTCCAGACTTAAAACAATCAGACATTTTTGGAGTCATGGTGGTTTAGGGTTTGAAAAACCCCATCTCCCCTGGGGTGGGGATCTTTTCAAAACTTGCCACTGCGGTACTGGTTACGAGTCATGTCTATCTCCGCTTTCTCTGCCATCATGCAGGAGGTTTGGGGCCCCATGGGCCAGGCAGCATATAGGTCATCATTGAGTCCATCATTGAACCAACAGACTAGGATATCCTCTGTCCAGTCGACTCGGCTGCCCAGGTCATGAAATTCTTCGGTGTATTCAGCTACCGGGTGACAGCTTTGCTTTACAATTCTGATGCAATCTCAGGCTTTTCTATTGGTGAGGGGGTCTTCGAAGCGGTGGCATAGGGCCATCATGACATGATTGAGGTTCCTTAATTCTGGGGCATTGATGTTGTGGAGCATCACCATTCATCTGGCTGCTGCCCCTTCAAGGGCCAGGGTGACGACTTGTACTTGGGACTCCTGTGTTGGGAAATTCCACCTGTATTCTTGCATGTAGGTGAGCACTTGCACCAGGAAAAATTCCAGTTTCTGGGGGTCTCCATCAAATTCTACTCCCAGGGGTGGGACCTTCCTCTGCAGTTGTATACCTCTGGGTTCGCCAAGGTTATTCCTCTGTTCTGGGGCAATTAGAGGTTGGGTACTTGGTGTGGCTGCTGGTTCTTCGGCTTATCCCACTGCCCATCAATCTCAGCTGAATCCGGGGTGGTGGCTCGGGTTCTCTCATTTTTTAGTTCCCTCGCTCTCCTGCATTGTTGTCCTGGTGCATCTCTCATCTCAAAGTTCTCCAGGGCTTCCCTCATGAGGCGATTTATGTACCATCTCAGTTGGTCATCGGTTTATGATCACCCCAGGTGAGTGTTACTCTCCTCATTCTTCATTCCTAGCTGTCTCTTTTTCCTATGCCTATAGTCCACTGGGGCTTTGTGGAGGTTTCGCAGGCAGCTTCAATGGGGTGCACCAAGTCAATGTCTGGCTGGGTAACTGTAGACGTTTCTCCCCAGAATTTGGCTTCCCCTTGCTCCTTGCTGTATTCTGACATTTTTCTTTTTTTTGCAGGGTCCCCTTGATAGACTGAAGAGTTGTTGTTGTTTTTTTAAATTTTTCTCTCTGGGCTGACCTCTATTGCAGTTGCTGCTTTATGTCAGGCTCAGAACTTTTCCCATTCAATCAACAAGAATGAACTTCTGAAAACCAAATGGATCAAAAGGAATCCTTTATTGAGATGAGACAATTCATGTAGGGATTAAAAGCAGCATCTAATGTGCGTCAGGCATGCAGGGATAGATAAGGAAGTTTAAGACACCTCCCCTTCTCTTGATGTGAATTTGGTAAAACAAAGAGCCAACATGTTTATTCCCCCCCTCTTCTGAGACTGATCTTTTTTGAGGTTCCCAGGAGACATCTCCTAGCAGGATTTTTTATGGTCTCTTCATCGTGTGGCTGTCTGTTTCAAAGGTGATTGGGTTCTGGGCATCTGGTCTCTGTCCCTCCATAGTATATAACGGGTTATCCAAATTCAATATAAGATTTAATATATCCAGGTTACATCAAAAATGAATTTTTATACCAACTTCCCTCCACTTCTTCTTCCATGAAGAATGGCAGAAACATGGATCTGACAGATTTTGAAGGGGACAGATCCCTAATATTTGGAGAAAAAATAGCATAATCAGGGTTCTATCATTAGGTGATAATGAAAGACTATAAAAATGCTGGACTCCACATTGTGGAGCACATTGACTGCTTCCCACAGTGCAAAAATGCTATATTTGCTATCTTTTGAAGATCTAAGGCCCAATGCTGAGCCAGAAAGAAGCCAATCCAAAGTGTATCAACATAAAAGTAATATTTTCCCAGCTAATGTTAGCAGTGTCATATTGAAACCAAGCAATATAACAAAATAAAATTAATGTCTTAGACTTTAAAGAGAGCTGATTTCAACAAACTTAGAGCTTGGGACAAAATGTGATCCACTGGAAAAGGAAATGGCAACCCATTCCAGTATCTTTGCCATGAAAACTCTTTGGACAGTACGAAAAGGCAAAAAGATATGACATTGGAAGATGAGCCCCTCTGATTGGAAGGTGTCCAATATGCTACTAGGGAAGACCAGGCGGCTAGTATTTAGTAGCACTTTGTATCAATACAAAGACTGTAGACAGCCATTGCTCCATGGATCTGGAGTATATGATTCTTAAATGTAGATCCATATATCTTCCATGGGAATTCAGCATGGTTTTGATTATTGCAGTCTATATCCCATCTGGTGCCAATACTACTAGCTTTGGGATTCTTGTATAACATTGTTAGTAATCAGCAGAATAAGTATCCTGATGCTGTGCATATCATAGCGGGAGACTTTAATTAAGCTGATTTAAAAGCAGTGTTCCTTAAATTCTATCAATACGTTAAGTGTGCTACTAGTGGAGCAAACATATTAGACAAAGTATATACCAACATCAAACATGGCTATAAGGATATACAATTACCGTACTTGGGACAATCAGATCATATGTCACTGCTTTTAGCACCAGTGTACATCCCTCTTAGGAGATGGCTCTGTCTATAATAAAGACAGTGAAATCTTGCCCAAAAAAATGCTTCCCAATAACTTCAGGATTGCTTTGAGAACACAAATTGGGACATCTTTTACCATCCTGACCTAGAGGAGCACCCTGCAACTGTTCTGTGCTATATCAAAACATGCACAGATACTATCACTGTGGATAAATGTATTAGGATCTATCCCAATCAGAAACCCTGGTTGACCAAGGAAGTCCAGCACCTCTTGCATGACAGGACCAAGACCTTTAGATCCAGTGATGGGGCAAGATACAGTGTTGCCAGAGCTTATCTGAAGAAAGGTATTCGGAAGGCCAAGACTAATTATAAGAGGAAGATTGAGGATAATTTTTATAGCAATAACCTGAGGCAGGTTTGGTGAGGGATTCAACAAATTACAAACCATCAACCAACCAATGTCATCCCTGCTGAGGGGGATGATTCATTGGCAGAAGAACTGAATCATTTCTTTGCTCACTTTGAAGTGGAGACATCAGACAAAATACAACCACCAGCCAATTATAGCCCCCACCTCATTGTGGACGAATAGGAGGTGAGGATCATTCTGAGGCTCTGGACCCTAGAAAGGTTGCTGGTCCTGATGTTATCTCTGGCTGAGTGCTTAAAAACTGTGCTGATCAGTTGGTTGGATCTTCAATCAGTCTTTATCCCAGTCCACTATTCCATCTTGTTTGAAGGTTTCCACCATTGTTCCACTGCCAAAGAAGTTGCCTATCAATAATCTCAATGATTACAGACCAGTGGCACTCGCTCTTATCATTATGAAGTGCTTTGAAAAATTGGTCTGCCGGCACATCAATTCTGATCTTCCGCATACATTTGATAAACACCAGTTTGCATACAGAAGAAATAGATCTACAGAGGACACTATAGCCATCACTCTTCACATTGCTCTGACTCATCTAGAACAGCAGGGGGGGTATGTGAGGATGCTTTTTGTAGATTTTAGTTCTGCATTTAACACAATTCTTCCACATAAACTAGTGTCTAAACTTCTGGACCTTGGACGTTCTTATTCAAGCTGCCTTTGGATTATGGATTTCCTGTCTGGCTGCTCACAGAGGGTCAGATTAAGTAATCATACCTCTTCAGCCCTTGTTCTTAACATTGGTACATCACAGGGTTGCATATTGACTCCCTTACTCTATACCTTTTATGAGCATGACTGAATTCCCACTCATGTTAGTAATACTATCACTAAATTTGCAGATGATACAACAATGGTGGGATTCATCTCCAGGGGGGGTTAGTCTGCCTACTGAGATGAGACCAGTTGCTTTCATGGTGTGGAGACAATAACTTGGTCCTCAACACCAATAAGATCAAGGAGCTTATAGTGGACTATAGAAGGAACAGATCAGACATCCAGCCCTTGCTTATCAATGGAAACCAACTGGAGCAAGTGGCCAGTTTTAAATTTCTGAGTGTTACCATAAAAGAGGACCTGACCTGGGGTGCTCACATTGCAGCACTGGTCAAAAGGGCCCAGCAGAGATTATACTACCTGAGACTTCTCAGGAAACAACAACTGAATGAAAAACTGCTGGTGACCTTCTACCACTGCATAATAGAGAGTATTTTAACTTACTGCACCTTTGTATGGTTTGCCAATTGCATAGTGGCAGATAGGAAAGCACTCCAAAGTCATTGCCCAGAAGATCATTGGTTGCCCTCTTTGTAAGAGCCTTATAGCTCTCGCTGTCTTAAGAAAGTTCAAAACATTCTCAAAGATCCATCTCATCCTGGGCATCCTTTTTTTTTTTTTTAACTATTACCATCTGGTAGATGGTACAGAATAATAAAAACAAGGACAAATAGGCTGAAAAACAGCTTCTATCCCAGGACAGCAGTTCTTTTGAATTCTACTGTATAGTACAGTGTTGGTGCAGTGTTGGTGGTTTTCAGTTCAATGTGTGGAGTGTGAAGGATATGTGTTTGTGGTTATTTTCATGATCACGATATATGCTGAAGATGGTGTTTGATTTCGTTGTATAAGGTGCAATGACACTAAACTAAACTGAACTAAACTAAACCAGAAAGAATGAAATGACTGGGTCAAAGCCAAAAGGACCCTCAGCTGTGGATGTATCTGGTGGTGAAAGGAATGTCTGATGCTGTAAAGATCTATATTCCATAGGAACTTGAAATATAAGATCCATGAATCAAGGCAAGCTGGATGTGGTCAAACAAGAGATGACAAGACTGAACATTGACATCTTAGGAATCAGCTAACTAAAATGGACAGGAATGGGTGAATTTAATTCAGATGACCATCAGGTATACTACTGTGGGCAATAATCCCTCAGAAGAAATGGAATAGCCTTCATATTCAATAAAAGAGTAGGAAAAGCAGTACTGGAAGGCAATCCCCAAAATGACAGAATAATCTCAGTTTGAATCCAAGGCAAACCATTCACAGTAGTCCAAGTCTACGCCCCAATCACTGGTGCTGAAGAGGCTGAAGTTGATCAGTTCTATGAAGCCCTACAACATCTTCTACCGTGTTTCTCCAACAATAAGCCTCCCCCATAGGAAGGCCCAGCACTGTTTTGTAAGCATGAGGTGAAATTAAGCCCCACCCCCAAAATTTGGGCACATTTAAAACATGTGAAATGGGGGGAAGGGTGGGAAGGACTTGCTGTTAGGAGTGGCTGGTGGGCAGACTCACCTTGCCACCAGGCCGATCTTAACGGCCGATCATGGCAAAGCATGGACAGCTCCCTAGACCAGGTCAGCAGGCAGGTGGTGGCAGTGTGGATATCGGCCTCGGTGGTGGGAGGGCACTTTGCATTGTGGGACCTTTGTCAGCCACCGCTGCCGCTACCTCTGCCGATGTTGCTTTCCCTTCTGCCCTCACCACGGCTTATGCCGCATTTGGAGTGCTACCATTGGGCAAGACGCAGAGCCCAGAGTCCCTGCTGGACATCGCAGTGTGGCAGGTAGTGGAGAAGTGGCCCTTCCAGTGGGTGGAGGAATGGTTCAAGAGATTCTTCCTTCAACAATGGTGCTACCGCCAAGGATTCCTCCACCGGCAGTGTTTCAGCTGCTTCCTCAAGTGGGGGAGCCGCCTCTGGCAGGGAAAGAAGAAGGGAGGGAGGGAGGGAGGGAGGGAGGGAGGGAGGGAAGAATGTCTTTGGGATTTGCCAGGAGAAATCCAGGAGGTGGATTTTCATCCTATTTCTGTCCTTCAAGGAGATGAAGGTGGGGAATGGTTACTTCTTCCATTTAAGGGGGTGCTTAGGGTCTGTAGGATGATTCCCTATCTCTTATGTTTGGATTGGAAGGTTTGCCTCTGCTCCCACTTTCATCTCCTTGAAGGATCCACCTCCTGGATTTCTCCTGGCAAATTCCAAAGACATTCCCACCTCCTTCCCTGCCAAGCTTCCTAGAAGATTCTCCTGCTGATTCATTCATTCATTCATTCATTCATTCATTCATTCATTCATTCATTCATTC
>BLBF01000031.1:2201905-2277077 GCA_015471245.1 Laticauda colubrina
TTCATTCATTCATTCATTCATTCATTCATTCATTCATTCATTCATTCTCCTTGAAATTTGGGGGAGGAAAATGGGGAGAATAAAGAGAAAAATAAAAGTAACAGTTATGGTTCCTTGTATGGATTTTATAGGATAAATGATGGGAAATGTGAGATGCTGGAAGATGCTGGCACAGCAAAAACAAGCTACCGGCATAGGATCAGAATATTCTGGGCTCAGTAATATCTTTTTTATAAATATACAAAGTAATCCAAAGAAACATGAGGGCAGAGGAGACGCTACCAGGAGGGGGGGGAGGAGAAAGCTGCGCAGCCAGTCTGTATTCTTTGGGAACTGACATAGGGAATGAGAATAAAGAAAACTTAAAGAGGGGGGGAAAGTCCATGGGGGGGTTTCAGGTGGCTGGAGCAAGAAGAGAGCACCCAACCGTACAGGTGAGTGAACCAATCTTCTTCAACCACTTGAAGAATGAGGGTGGGAGGGACAGACTCCGACGAGACCATGACCCAAAGCTCTGGAGTGGGAAGCAAAGCAGGGCATGGGGGGAAGAGAAATGATGGCATCATCCTCCCACCACTGCTTCCACCCACCAATTTGCAGGATGTTGTTGATGCAGCTGCCATCAAGTAAAATGATGCCCCTGCAAAAGGCCAGGCAGTTCTCGTCGGCAGCGGGGTCTGTCCTGCCGCTGCTGCCACCACTGGGCAAGGCATTGTTGGTTCCCCACCACTGTTGTTGGAGACGGCGCTGGTGAGAGAGGCACCACCGCCAGCAGGAAGTTATGGAAGCGGCTCCCCCATCTGAGGAAGTGGCTGAAACGCTGTCAGCAGAGGAATCCTCAGCGGCAGCGGAGATGTTGCAGGAAGAATACATGCAGATCTCTCTCTTGCTGTGGGGAAAAAACCAGTACATGATGTGGCACTGTGTGGGCTCCAGGATGTGCTCGAACCATTCCTTCACCCACTGGAAGGCCACTTCTCCACTACCCACCACACCATGATGTCCAGCAGGGATTCTGGGCTCTGCATCTTGTCCAATGGCAGCACTCTGAACATGGCACAAGCTGTGGTGAGGGCAGAAGGGAAAGTGACGGCGGAGGAGGAAGCAGCAGCAGCAGCTGATGAAGGTCCCGCAATGTAGTGTCCCATCACCACCACTCACCCGCTGACCCGGCCTGCAGCCAGTACCATACCTGGGGTATGTGGGGGTAGGGAGCTGTGGGGGTAGGGAGCTGTCTGCGCTCTACCATGTTTGGCCAATAGAAGTGGCTGGTGGTGAGGTGTGGCTGCCCATGGGGTGCTCTAGGTGAGGGTGCACTTGGGGGAAAAATTAAGTCACCCCAAAAAAGAAAACCTAGCCATTTTTTCAGGGGTCAAAAGGTTCAGCCTTATTTTATGAGAAACATGGTAGAATTAACACCCCAAAATTATGTCCTTATCATCATGGGGGTTGGAGTGCTAAAGAAGGAAGCCAAAAGTTAACCGGAATAACAGGCAAGTTTGGCCTTGGAGTAGAAAATGAAGCAAGGTGCAGGCTGGTAGAATTTTGTTAAGAGAAGACAATGGTCACAGCAAAAACTCTTTTCCAACAACCCAAGACATAACTCTACACATGGACATCACCAGACGATCAACACAGAAATCAAATTGACTATGTGCTCTGAAGCCAAAGATGGAGAAACTCTAATGGCTTCTAAAAATAGAACAAGACTGGGAACATTCACTCATATCATCACTACCTCTGAAAGAACAATGGGATTGTTTTTTTCAAAAAGATCTGTCATCTGCCATTAGTCTTAGAAAATTAATGGATTCTCTTTTAAACATATTAAATGTAGCACTATCCCCGAAGGGGCTGTAAAAGTCCAGTTCCCTCTGTTCCTTTCTCCCAGATAATGATGCCTTTGAGTTCATGGTCACTGAGAAAACCTCTCAGAATCTCTTACTTTGTTTGCCCAGGCACCTTCTCTTGCCCAGCTCAGTTCACCTCTGCAGCCTCCTGGTGTATTTGTTGCCTCCCTCTGATTATTTGCTTGCTCTCTTGCCCAGATCGGCTTTCCTCTGCAGCCTCCTAGTTTGTCCAGCACACACACATACACACACATACTTGCCCAGTTACTAATCTCTCGTTTGCCTGGAGCGGCTGTTAACTGTCCCACTCAAGGCATGAAACAGATAAACTCCTGGGCCATATTTTGTTTCCAAGAGTATAATTTACTGAGCAGATATGGATACGGAAGGAGTGAAGCCAGTTATAATGGTCTCATGTGCAAGCAGCATAGTAAAAATTCCCTGTTCCACTAGTCCTTCAATTGTCACTTTATTCAATCCAATCATTTATGTTCAATTTGTTTGGGGAACAGATTCCAGTGAACTTTCCCAGCTTGGAATGCTGGTATGTCTTGCCTCAGAGTCAGTGCTTTTGCATTCCATTATTTCCTCGCATTCTAAGCCACACCTTGCCCCTGTTGCATCTTGTCTAGTTGTGGGCTGGGTTTGCAAGCCGAGCCATGACATCGCACTGGCTCAGCTCACCTCTACAGCCTCCTGGTGTGTCTGGTGCCCCCTCAGGTCACTGGCTCTCTGTGTTGCCTTTCTCTCTCTGGGTTAGTTTCACGACATCTCTCTGGATCAGCTTTGCACTCTCTCACACTCTCCCCCCCCCCACTGCTTCATTCTTGTGCTCTTTCCCCCTCCCTCTCCTCTATCATTTCCCATGCAGCCCCACTAAGCAGGAATCAGACAAGGGGGGACAAGACAAACTGATAAATACTTCCTCTTCTTTCTTGTGTCCTCACCCCCCCTCCTCCTCTATTTGCTTTTGCCCCCATCTCTACTGTCTCTCTTCCCCCTCACACCACTTCTCTTTCTTCGCTTTCTCCATCTCTCTCCATCTCTCTCTTTTCCCTTCTTTGTTCTTCTCTTTGCAGCATGCACCTCCACTCTTCATAGCCCAATTTTCCTGGTCTGCCCCTTCCCCCCTAATTTCCAGTAGATCTCCTGTCCAGCAGTCATCCTCTGGATGAGCGCTGCCCCTGCAAGCATCCTGAGCACCCCAATCACTTGGTGCTGCATCCCAGGATGTTCCCAGCCAGCTGCTGAGTATTCCAGGCCTCCAATCGAACTCTAGGATGCCCATAACTGCACAGCTCAGCTAATCCATTGCCTGAGCACTGGCATGGCAATCAAGCCCACTGTCTAGCCATCTGGTGTTCTGCGTCAATAAGCTGGGCACTTGCCAATACTCTTCAGCCTATGGGACACTCTGAGGGTCTGGGACATCCATGGTGCTATGTGGCAATTGGGAGCCTCAGAATACCCATGCCACTCAGCTAGAGCTCTGGGATTACCTACAGTGCCCAGATTATACCCCAGGATGTCCCCAATGATTGTACCAATAGTCATGATTGTGTGATCGGCAGAATTGGTGCTGTGCTTTCTTTCTGCTACATAAATATTCAAATATCTAGGCATCTCCTTTTAATTTTCGAGAACATGGAAAGAATACCTGAGAATCATTTCAATCTTGACCCAGAGATTAGCAAATATAATTTTGCTTTATTTCAAAAACAATTATGCTCCTGCCAAAATAAAAACCTTCAGAATAAAAGGAATTGCAGCATAGGTAGTTGTCAAATTACAATTGTAATTGGGCCCAGAATTAGTTGTAAGTCTTTGAAGTTGTTAAATGGATCACCATGTGACTGTGTTCAATTCTACAATATTTTTGTACAATCCTCAAACATTGCAGTAGTTCAGTGAATATAGCTGTCATTTATCATTTATTTATTTTAGAAAATTTATATTGCCACCTATTCACACAAGGTGACTCAAGGCAGCTTACACAAATATAAAAACATCATATATAAAAAATAAAACTAAGAAAATAATCAAATAAATTAATAATAACCCCCCACCCCTCTCTACCCTGGCGATAACACATCACACAGCCATTTAATGGGCTCTGTTCCACTCTGAGTTCCCCAGGCCCTTCTTCTTGGTCCCACCTGGCATATCTCCCTAGGGCAAGGGTCTTCAAACTATGGCCCATGGGCCAAGTATGGCCTGCCAAAACCATTAATCCAGCCCACGCCGGACCACGAGGCTGCCCCCACCCACCCGCCTGCCACCAGCCTGGAACTGAAAGGTAAAGCTACTGGAGGGCAGGGAGGCCAAAAATGAGCTAAGCAGAGGCCCCAAGAGGCCTCTTCATGTCCCATTTTTGGCCGTCAGAGCATTACTGGAGGCTGGTGAGGCCAAAAACTGGCTGCACAGAGGCATCCTGTGGCCACCACATGGCCAGCAGAATGCTGCAGGAGGACTGGATTGGAGGAGGAGAGCTGCCCACTTGCCCACCCGCTGGCTTCAAGTTTCAAGAGAAAAGAGACTACTTTTGGCGAGACCACGGCATTGCCCCACCTCCCTGCCAGCCAGCTGGTCTTCAATGTGCTGCTCATTGGCCTCCGGACATCAGATTCCCAGCAACATTCCAGGGGTTCCTTCCCACCCCCAAGGGACACACAGAGAGTATGTGTGTGTGTGTGTGTGTGTGTGAGAGAGAGAGAGAGAGAGAGAGGGAGGGAGGGAGGGAGGGAGGGAGGGAGAGGGAGAGGGAGATAGACAATACGAGAGGGGGGAGGGAAAGAGAGAGATACTTGTTGATTGTAAGCTCCATGGGGCTGAGAAAAACTGCTGCAAAACTGAGTTTCCTGAAGTGTACCACTAGACTCCTAAACAACTTAAAAAATGATATAGTAAAAAGAAAAGTCAACCAAAAGAGCAACATGCAAACAAAAGCATGTTGAACACCCCCCCCCATGAGCAAAACAAATTAAAGTTTAATTTGTATGTGTTGTATAATGGACTTCTAAATTGGTCATGCCCACCCAGTCACAAGACTACCGAGCCATGCCCATCCACCCATCCATCCCCCCAATAGTCTGAGGCAGGTGTTGCCAACCTTTCGGACCTCAGGGACCACCAAACTCATAATTTTAGATCCCAGGGACTACTAACAGGTTCTGTGGGCATGGCCTAATTTGTGGGTATGGCTTGGTGGTCATGTGACTGGCTGGGCATGGCTTGTATGTATATATTATAAATATTTATATAAATATTGATTTTTTTTATAAAAAAGAGCAACTTTTATCCAAAATCAGGCAAAGTAGGCAGATTGAGTTGCTCATAGAATCACAACTTCATTCAGAGATCTATCTATCTGCCATTGGCTAGCTCAGTCTGTCACATAAAATTTGCTTGCAAGCAAACTCACAAAATTAACTCACAAAACACCATGCACGTAAATATTGAATTTTTTATTTTAAAAAAGAGCAACTTTTACCCAAAATCAGGCAAAGCAGGCAGATTGAGTTGCTCACAGAATCATTCAATTATCTATCTGTCTGCCATTGGCTAGCTCAGTCTCTTAAATTTGCTTGCCATGAGTCTGCACTGAATTTGCTTGCAAGCAAACCTTCAGTCATAAGGGAGGTTCGGCTGTGCTGAGCCAAAGATCTAAAGACTAGCTAGAAAGCAAGAAATCCAACCATTTCCTGCTTCCTAGCTAATCTAAATCTCCTGGCACAGCAGAACAAATGATGGTCGGAAAAAGGAAGTTTACCGGGTCAGGAGTGAGTGGGCGGGAAGGGTTCCTGCAGGCTATGTGGGCCACGTAGCCTTGGGTTTCTGCACAGCCTGGATGAATTGCTTTGTGGGGGTGCTCCGGGGGTGAGATTTCTCTGCGACCCACCAAAATTTTCTCATGGTCCTCCGGTTGGTGACCGCTGATCTGAGGGACCATGAATTGGCCCCCATTTAAAAAGTTGAGGACCTCTGCCCAAGGGGATGGGACCTGCAACATTCTTTGCCTCCCCTCTCTAGTGGATTGGGAAGAGACAGTCCCTCTGTTAACCTGATCCCAAGCCATGAAGGATTTTAAAGGTGACAACCAGCACCTTGAATTGCACCTGGAAGCTCGGCAATCAATGCAGCTCCCATAGGAGAGGTAATACATATGCACACTAGGGCCTGCACAAAATCAATTAATTAAAATGGATAAATTAAGTTCATCCATTTTATCCTGTGGCATTTTTTGCCAGAAACCAGAAGTAAATGACAGAAATTAGAAAAAAATGCCAAAAATCGGTCACATGACTGCAGGACACTGCAAATGGCCATAAATATGAGTTGATTGTCAAGTGCCCCAAATGCAGTCTTATGACCTCAGGGTTGTAGAAATGGTTGTCCAAAGTTTAAAATCAGGTCATAAGTACTTTGGGGGAGACAGTCTACCTAAAAGTCATCTGCTGTATGAATTAATCTAGAAAGAATGTAGAGCAGAATAACAAGGATGATTAGGGAACTGAGGCTAAACTGATGAATGGTTAGGGAACTGGGAATGTCTAAACTAAAAAATAAAAGGACTGGGGTGACATGATAGCAGTTTTCCAATATTTGAGGAGCTATCATAGAGAAGACCTATGTCAGTTTGGAAGCCATATTAGCACCAGAAGCTTCCACGCTGCCACATTCTTGAACTTGGGAAGTTGGGAGGGGGGATTTCATGGAGCATATATGGTTAGACATAATAGCATTCTTCTTTAAAATCAAGGTCATGTTATTCCTGCACCTGGTTGAGGAGTGGTTGAAGGATATCGCAAGTTGGAATGGATGGTGATTGGGGTATGTAATGGAATGATGGAGGCAGGGAGGAATTTGTAATTTTTACTTATTGGAGGAAAATTGAACTTTCTGATTTGGGTTTTCCCAGATGTGCCAGTATAACTACTCTAATAAAAAGAAAGTTTGAGAAAATGCCTGTCTCAGAGTTTTTAATTGGAGTTGGATTTTTCTGGAACCCTGACATTTTATTCTCCAAAACACCTGGGGGCAAGACAAGAAGTAACAGATAGAAGCTTAAAAAAGATAAGAAATAGCTTATAAGCTATTACATAGCTGATAAGAAATATATATGTTTTACGTCAATATTTGTATTTGTATATTGGTTTCGTTTGTAACAAAATGTATCTTATATTGTATATATTTTTCTTTTTAATCTCTAATAAAGTTTATTTTAAAATAAAAAAGCTTAAAAAAGAGTTTCAACCTAGAATTAAGAAATTTCCTGTCAGAGAGAACAATTAATTAGTGAAATGGCTTGCCTCCAGAAGTTGTGGGGTTCTGTCACTGAAAGTTTTTAAGACGAGATTGGACAGTCATTTATGTGGCACGATATAGGATTTTCTGCTTGAGCAGGGGTTGATAGAAGACTTCCAAGGTCCATTTTGTGGGATTCATTTATCTAATTTGAAATGATTGCAAACCAAAACTTATAAAAGAAAACAATGCTAATTTTATTTATTACTTTGCAAAGAGGATGTATCATGTACACGCAGGTACAGTGGGCACATCTTAAGCCATCAGTATATTTTCTTTATATTCCTTATCACCAGTGCCAGTTCACCTCTCACCTTTTCCGCATTGGCTGAGTACTCAGGCCATCACAATCTATCTGTGATGCCTAAAATGAATACATTTTTTCTTGCCCCTTCTTGACAATATCTCTAATAACTATTAGTTTCTAGTGTTTGTCTTGAGTTAGCAACAAATTCTAGCTAAAACCAGTTTTGAACATATCTTTCATCCCTTTGTTCCAGAGGTGGGATACAGCCAGTCTGACCCAGTTCGGCCAAACTGGTTGTTAACTTTGTATGCAGTTCGGAGAACCTGTTGATCCCACCACTGGCTGCCCCCATCCCTTGTCCCTCCCAAATACTCCTCGCCTTTATCTCTATAACCCCACTCTCAACATCTTTCAGGCGAACCTGAAATAGTGTTAAATTATTTTGCAGAAAGCCTAAAGAAATTAAGGAAAAAGATAGACAAAAGCTAAAATAAAATATGGCTACACATAGGTCACCTGTCAGCCTTCAAGATCTTCTACTATTGCTTTGCATCTTTCGACTGCCATAAGTAACGGGGGGGAGGAAGGGAAAGTCTGGGAAGTGAGCTGGAGGTGTTAAATTCTTCTGTTGTGTAAATGGGGGGAGGGAAGCATACAATAGAGTTAGGTTTCTATTTCTTGCTTAGCTTTCTTTTCTCTGCGCAACTGCAACCCGTTATCAAAATATGCCCAGGTCAACGGACAGAGGCCTCATCATCACCTGAAGATGCCCACATGATCATATTCACAACTTCTAATTGGAAGTGTCATCTGAACTATTGGGGGTGGGAACATTTCCATCACTATGTATATGTGAATTGCGCGCCTAATTTCTCAGATTCAGAATTCTTTGGTTGCTACCACTTCACTTTCAGTAAAAGATGTCTTTTCTCTAAACTAAAGAGTCTAAGTATTTCTTTCCTGGATTTTGAATGGAGCTCCACCTGACATTATTTTGAATCTCACACCACCAGCCCCCCCAGAGAGAATACCCAATTTTCTTCTGAGGGGGCCTGGACATCATGTCATCTTCAAATAGTGACCAAGAGGATCCAGGAGCCATTGGAGGGCAATATTCTGTGCTGGTGCAGGAGGCCCAATCGTTAGCAGAGCTCAGTTTACAAGAGGATCCAGCTGTGAAGCCCAGATGGTCGGTGGGAGTTGGTTGGAAAGATCCGGAGGAGGACCCCCCCCCCGGGGGTCACAACTACCCACTGGCGTGGAAAAGAGGAGCTTTGGCAAGGGAAGGAAAAGAGGGAACTCTTGCTGGATCAAGCCAGGAGATTCCTTAATGAAGCCTTTGAACAACCTCAAGCTGCACAAAGGTATGAAGGGGGAGGGGAAGTAGCCCCAGCCAGAAGAAGCAGAGCAACTCCCTCTCCCATAAATCAACCCGATCCAGCAGCAGCCCCGGGGCCTTCAGCGGGAGGTGTGATTCCTAGAAGGCGTAGAGCTCCTAAGCTGCCTCCATTAGAAGTAAAATACGGGGGGGATCGCAAAACCTTGGGATTTTTCCAAGCTCAAGTTTGGAGCCATATGTAAGAATATGGGGAGGATTTTCCCTCAGAAGCAGCCAAAGTGAGGTGTGTTACCAGGGCTCTGGAGGGAACAGCGGCAGAGTGGATGGTGACCTTGAATCATGATAATGCTCCTCAGCTGCTGAATTATAACCTATTCATGGCTGCACTGCGGGCTAGGTTTGAGGACCCATTGGCAGAGCGCAAGGTTTGAATTAGGATGAAAGCCATAAAACAGGGGCGGAGGTCTGTGGCTGACTACACCCAAGAATTTAGACAGTTAGCCGGCCATTTCCGAGGCTGGCCCCAAGAAGCCCTGACAGAACTGTTTAAAGATGGTTTAAATGAAGATGTGTACCAGAGATGCACTGCTAGAAGAGACCCCAATGACTTGCAGATGTGGTACTTGCTGGCAGAAGAAGTGAAGATTGATTTAATCCGAAGTAAACAGCGGGGAGGTTATGGTTGGAGCAGGTTTTTCCCCCCCCCACGTCCTCAAGAGGTTCCTAAACCTCAGAAGGGAGGAGTGGCGGCAAGACCCAACCCCTTGGCCTGCTTTCGATGCGGGAAAGAAGGTCACCGGGCTGTGAACTGCAGAGTCAAGTTGGAGCCAAAGGGGGCACCAAAGGAAGGAAAGAAACCTGAAAAGTCCCCAGCGAAGCCTCGCAAAACAGCACTAAAGTCGAAAGAGATGGCAGAGGTCGCCCCTCCCACAGGAGACGAATCAGAAGCCCCAGTGACCCCTGAGGAGGAGGATTCTGACTCGGAAGACGACTTCCTGGTAAGTCCAAGCATGGGCCCTATGACCATTCCGGTGAAGTTGAGGGTACCCAATTCAGGGGTCGAAGGGGAAATGCTAGCCCTGTTAGATTCTGGGTGCACAAGGTGTATAATCAACACGGAAGTAGTGAAGAAAATGGACCTAAAGCTAAAACCTTTGAAGATGCCCATTTCCTTTTGCCAACTAGATGGATCAGTGGCTGGAGGTTGCCCCGCCCGTTTTGTCATGGAACCTATAGAAATGATCATGGGAGAGCATGATGAGACCCTGCGTTTTATTGTGGTCCCTGGGATGGAGCAACCATTAATACTGGGATTGCCCTGGCTCCGGAAATGGAACCCCCAGGTCAACTGGAGAAAGGGGTTGTTGCGCATACGCACAAAGCAGCGACCGAGAGGAGGGGCCAGATCCCAGCCGAAGCCTGAGGACCTAATTGAAATAGCTTCCACAGGTACTGAGCCCGTGAAAGATGAGGAGAAAATTCCCAAAGAGTATTGGGATTTAAAAGAAGTGTTCAGTGAGAAGGCCTCGGATGAGCTTCCGCCTCATCGGCCAACAGACTGTGCTATTGAGATTTTGCCTGGGGTGAAGCTCCCGAAACCAAAGTTGTACTCAATGACCCCACGGGAATTGGAAGAGCTAAGATTGTTTATAGATAAAAATCTGGAACGTGGTTTCATTCAACCTGCTAGACCCCGAGTAGCGGCCCCAGTGTTGTTCTGGGAAAAGAAAGATGGTTCCAAACGCTTGGTGGTGGATTACAGAAATTTGAATGCTATTTCTGTGGAAATTGTGTACTCCCTTCCTTTGATGAAGGACATGTTGGCCCATTTAGCGAAGGGAAAGATTTTCACGAAGTTGGATTTGAGAGAAGCATACTACTGAATTTGAATTAAGGAAGGGGATGAGTGGAAGACCGCTTTTAACTGCCCGATGGGTTGCTTCCAATTCAATGTTCTTCCTTTTGGTTTACAAGGGGCCCCAGCTGTATTCATGCAAATGATCAATCAAGTGTTACATGAACATTTATACAGGGGGGTTCTGGTTTATCTTGATGATATCCTTATCTACACGGAAACTCTGGATGAACATGTGAAGTTAGTGCGGTCGGTTCTACAAAAACTGTGTGCCGCTAAGTTGTATGCTAAATTGTCAGTGTGATTTCCACCAAGACAAAATTGACTATTTGGGATATTGCATTTCATCTGAAGGCATAGTGATGGATCCAAAGAAGGTGCGTGCCATTCTGGAATGGGCTCCACCACGCACCAGAAAACAACTTCAAAGCTTTTGGGGATTTGCAAATTTTTACCGGCAATTCATCCCGACGTTTGTTAAGATAGCAATGCCCATCACAAATCTCTTGAAAACAAAAGGGGAGGTGAAGCCAAGGCCAGGAAAGCCGCTGGAGTGGTCCATGAAGTGCCAAGCCGCTTTTGAAAAGCTAAAACGACTGTTTGCTGCAGAACCAGTGCTGAAGCACCCAGATATGGACACTCCTTTCATGATTCAAGCCGATGCAAGTGATGTGGCTATTGGAGTGGTATTACTTCAAGCCAATGAGAAAGGGACCTTACAGCCTTGTGTGTATACCTCCTGTAAGCTGTCTGAAACAGAGAGAAGATGGGCCGTCTGGGAGAAAGAAGCTTTTGCAGTTCGTTGGGCCTTGCTGACCTGGAGACATTTCCTGGAAGGAGCAAAACACCCATTTGAGGTATGGACTGATCATAAGAATTTGGAAGCCTTAAAAACACTCCGGAAACTGTCCCCTAAACAAGTTTGCTGGGCCCAGTACTTCAAGCGATTCAATTTCTCCTTGAAGTACATTCCAGGAGGGAAGAACCTCATGGCGGATGCTCTCTCTAGACTACCCCAATATAATAGTATGCGCCAGGAGGTGATAAGCCCAATTGTCTCAGCCAAAGATCTAGCCGTCCCAGTGATCACCAGAGCCCAAAGGAAGAACCAAGAAGTGGTTTTATCGAATGACCTAACCGAACAATTAAAAGCAGCTTTAAAACTGGACGAATGGTTCCTGGCTCATTCAAGTGACTATACAATTAGAGATGGCTTGGCTTGGGTGGGGGCCAAGTTGTATGTGCCACAGATGCTGAGGGGCCAAATACAACAACAGGCTCATGATTCTAAAGCAGCTGGCCACTTTGGATTTATGAAGACCTTACATCTGGTTAAGCGGCAATTCTGGTGGCCTACTTTAAAGAAGGACATTGAAGCTTATGTAGTTAGCTGTCCAATTTGTGCTTCAGCAAAGAGACCTCCTGGTAAGCCAGTAGGATTGTTACAAAATGTAGCTAGACCAACGACTCCCTGGAAAGAAATCTCTATGGACTTTATAGTAGAATTACCCGAAAGTGGTGGAAACACGGTCATCTGAGTAGTGACTGATTTGTTTTCCAAACAAGTACATTGCATACCTTGTTCCAAGATTCCCTCTGCTAAGACGCTGGCTAAACTGTTTATTTCACATATCTATAGGTTACATGGCGTTCCGGAATGCATAATCTCTGACAGAGGGGTCCAGTTTACCTCAAATTTTTGGAAAGAGTTCCTGAAGTTAATAGGCTCCGCCCAGGGGTTAAGCTCCACCCACCACCCCCAAACTAATGGGGCCTGTGAGAGGACTAACACAGTGTTAGAACAATATCTTGGATGTTACATAAATTATCAACAAGATAACTGGTCCGAATTACTACCGTTTGCCGAAGTGGCATATCACAACTCCGTACACAGTAGTACTGGATTTACTCCATTTAAAGTGGCTTCGGGACAAGATTTTGTTCCCATACCTGAACTTCCTCGTGAAAAACCTAACATCCATTCGTTGGATGAATGGATAACTCAACTCCAACTTAACTGGCCAGTGACACGCAAAGCATTAGATGAGGCCCATCAAGCTCATAAGAAATTTACAGGCAAGAAAATATCCCCACAGAAAGAATATAAAGTGGGCGACAAGGTTTTCCTGTCCACCAGATACCTGCAGACCACTCAAAAGTCAAAGAAGCTTGGTCCTAAGTATGTTGGTCCTTTCACGATTGAACGGATTATAAATCCTGTAACAGTCCAGCTGAACTTACCCAAAACTCTTCGACGAATTCATCCGGTATTCCATGTTAGTTTGCTAAAACCTGAACGTACTTCTGATCTAAGACCCATCCAAGCTGACCCTCCCATACCAATACTGATTGAAGGTGAACAACATTTTGAAGTTAAAGAAATTCTGGACTCTCGCAAATGGAGGGGTCGACTCCAGTATCTTGTAGCCTGGAAACATTTCCCTTCTTCACAAGCTGAATGGGTTAACGAAACCGACGTTAAAGCCCATAAGTTGATCAAAGCATTTTGTTCCAAGTATCCTGATAAGCCTTAGGAGCATATTGTTTTGTAATTGCTGAATGATTGATAATTGTCTTTATATTTTCTCCTCTCTCTCCTCTAGGACTGATGGTTTTCCTTTTTCTAGGAGGGTGAATGTCAGCCTTCAAGATCTTCTACTATTGCTTTGCATCTTTCGACTGCCATAAGTAACGGGAGGAGGAAGGGAAAGTCTGGGAAGTGAGCTGGAGGTGTTAAATTCTTCTGTTGTGTAAATGGGGGGGGGGAAGCATACAATAGAGTTAGGTTTCTATTTCTTGCTTAGCTTTCTTTTCTCTGCGCAACTGCAACCCGTTATCAAAATATGCCCAGGTCAACGGACAGAGGCCTCATCATCACCTGAAGATGCCCACATGATCCTGTTCACAACTTCTAATTGGAAGTGTCATCTGAACTATTGGGGGTGGGAACATTTCCATCACTTTGTATATGTGAATTGCGCGCCTAATTTCTCAGATTCAGAATTCTTTGGTTGCTACCACTTCACTTTCAGTAAAAGATGTCTTTTCTCTAAAGAGTCTAAGTATTTCTTTCCTGGATTTTGAATGGAGCTCCGCCTGACATCACCTTTATTTTATTGATTTGTTAAACATTTACAAGATAGCAGGTATAAGTATGAACAAGCATGAACAAGGAAGTAAATATAGATAAATGGGGACAGTAAGACAGGGATGGTGTCAGGCTACAGAACTTTTCCCATTCAATCAACTAGAATGAATTTCTGAAAATGTATCAAAACGTATCCTTTACTGAGATGAGACAATTCATGTAGGGGTTAAAAGCAACCTCTCAGGTTAGGCATGCAGAGATAGATAAGGGAGCTTAAAACCCCTCCCCTTATCTTAATGTGTGTTTAGTAAAACAAAGAGCTAATATGTTAATTCCCCCCACCCCCTTTTTAGAACGATCTTTTTCAGAGTTTCCCAGGACATACCTAATTCCCCCACCCCTTTTTAGAATGATCTTTTCCAGAGTTTCCCAGCTCACATCTCACTGTGGAATTTTTATGCTCACTTCATCTCCTGGCTGTGTCTCCCAGAGGTGTTAGGTTCCAGCCATCTGGGTTTCATCCCTCCATTGTATCATGTGTAGGTTATACAAATTCGATATAAGATTAAATATAATCAGGTGACATCAAGAGGTATTTCTTTATCAGTCTCCCCCCTTTTCTTCTTCCATTGAAGAAATGACAGATACATGGATCTGACAGATGGTCAGGCACGCTGGTGCACTTATGCACGCCCCCTTTACGGACCTCTTAGGAATGGAGTGAGGTCCATGGTAGACAGCTTGAAGTTGAAGCTGTGAGGGTTTGAAGTTGTCACTACGGAGTCGGGTAGAGCATTACAGGTATTGCCCACAGGCTTTGACCACATTACAGGCTTTGTAGGGCAGCAGCATTGTCAGTTGTATTAAATAATTTTATGTCATCAGCAAAGAGGACGCAGCTGCCTCTAATATGATCGCATAAGTCATTGATGTAAAGCAGAAAAGGTGTCGGCCCTAAAACGCTGCCTTGGGGGAAACCGCTGCTAACTGGTGCTGGAATTGATAGGGCCCTATTTTAACTATTTGTTGCCTGTTTGAAAGGGACACAGCTATCCACTTATGTAGGGATCTGGAGATGCCGCAAGAACTTAGTTTCAGCAGTAGTTTGTCGTGCACCACTGAATCAAAGGTTTTATAGAAGTTCATGTAAATTGTGTCTATTGCTTTACTCTGGTCAAGATGTGTGGTCCTTCAGGGTTGACACTTGGCTTCTAGTGCCGGAGAGAGTGGGGAAGGGAAGCAGTCAGGCTGCCACTGCCTTTCATTGGGGCTCATGTAGCAAGATGGGGATCCTCTTGCTGTCCCTCACTGGGCATGGCAGGACTTCCCGCTCCTCACTTAGCCACCTGCCCCCTTTATTGATGCAATTTGGAGCTGGCAGATGGGAAGGAAGGATATTCCCAATCCCAGGCTGACTGGCTTCTTCCCAGCAACTCTTTCTCTGATGGGCCATATGGGAGAAAGAGGCATACACTGTAAGATGGGCACTCCTCACATGGAGACAGTTCCTGGAAGGGAACCTAATCCCCTTTGAAGTCTGGACTGATCATAAAAATCTAGAAGCTCTGAAAACTCTACGGAAACTCTCCGAAAAACAAGCAAGGTGGGCCCAATATTTGAAACGGTTTAATTTCTCTCTCAAATATCTTCCAGGGAGGAAAAAAATTCCCTGTCCAGAAAACCCTAATACAACAGCAAAAAGATTGAAGTTATAAAACCCATGATCCAACCGACCCAACTTGCAGCCAAAGTAATCACCCAGGCACAAGAGAAGGAAAAATGACTGACTGAAAACACAACAACTTCAATAGTTAAGGAGGTACTACTTAAGGACAACTGGTTTCAGGATAACAAAAATACTTGTTTACTCAAAGATGGCCTGGCCTGGGTAGGACACAAACTTGATGTCCCGGCAAGTCAGAGGATGTACCTCATAAAACACTGCTATGAATCAAAAATAGTGGGATGCTTTGGGTTTGTAAAAGCCCTGCACCTCATCAAAAGACATTTTTTGTGCCCGTCTCTCAAAAAGGACATTGAAAACTATGTTGCGAGCTGCCCCACTTGTGCTGCTGCAAAGAGAAGACAAGGGAAATCTCCTGGACTTTTACAGACAGTAGCAGACCCTTCTGCATCCTGGAAAGAGATTTCTATGAACTTTATAGTGGAGCTCCCAGAAAGTGCTGGGAATACTGTTATTTGGGTTGTAACTGATCTTTTTTCCAAACAGGTTCACTTTATTCAATGCCAAAAGATCCCAACTGCCAAGCCTTGGCAAAGATGTTTTTAATACACATTTATCGCCTTCATGGAGCTCCCCAACAGATTGTCTCAGATAGGGGTGTTCAATTCACATCCACATTTTGGCGAGCATTTTTAAAACCTATTAGGCTTCACCGAGGGGTTATGGTCATCCAATCATTCCCAGATGGATGGTTTGATAGAAAGAGTTAACAGCGTATTAGAACAATATTGAAGATGCTTTATTAATTACCAGCAGGACAATTGGACTGACCGTTTTCCTTTTGCAGAGGTAGCATACAATAACTCGGTCCACAGTAGCACAGCTTTCACCCCATTTCAGGTAGCCACAGGCCAGGAATTCAACCCCATGCCAGAAATAGCCACCAAGGAACCTGAAATCCCCTGCCTTAAAGAGGCGATTAATAACTTGCAAACCATGTGGCCAGCGGTAAGATTAGCTTTACAGGAAGCTAGAGCAGCTTTTAAAGTTCAAGCAGACAAAAAACACTGTGATCCTAAACCTTTCAAGATTGGAGACCATGTATATTTGTCCACAAAATTCTTAAAATCATTACAACCCCCTAAGAAACTGGGGCCAAAATTCATTGGGCCATTCCCCATCTCCAGAATTATTAACCCCATTATGGTAGAGCTTCTACTTCCCTACTTCATCCAGTATTTCACTGTAGCTTGCTCAAACCAGAGATCATTTCAAACCTCAGACCTCCTCCTTCCCACACCCCCAACTCTGATAATGGTACATGGGGAACAACATTTTGAAATTAAAGATATCTTTGATTCACGCACACACCATGGACACACACAATACTTAGTAGCTTAGAAACACCTTCCTTCCTTAGAAAATGAGTGGGTAGCCAAACGACAGGTCAAAGTGCCCACATTACTACGGAAGTTCCACCTGAAATATCCTGATAAACCATCCTAAATTGCAAAGTGTAATGCATGATTTTTGTTTTCCAGGTAGATCTACCTGCTTTTTAAGGAGGGCAGGACGTCAGATCCATGTATCTGCCATTCTTCATGGAAGAAGAAGTGGATAGAAGTTGGTATAAAAAATCCTTTTTGATGTAACCTGGATATATTAAATCTTATATTGAATTTGGATAACCCAAGATATACTATGGAGGGACAGAGACCAGATGCCCGGAACCCTTTGAAAGAGACAGCCATAGGATGAAGAGACCATAAAAAATCCTTCTGGGAGATGTCTCCTGGGAACCTCAAAAAAGATCGGTCTCAGAAGAGGGGGGGGAATAAACATGTTGGCTCTTTGTTTTTACTAAATACACATCAGGAGAAGGGGGGGGGTCTTAAACTCCCTTATCTATCCCTGCATGCCTGAGGCACTTTAGATGCTGCTTTTAATCCCTACATGAATTGTCTCATCTCAATAAAGGATCCCTTTTGATCCGTTTGGTTTTCAGAAGTTCATTCTTGTTGATTGAATGGGAAATGTTCTATAGCCTGACAAAATCATTCAGAAGTACTTTGGAACTTGCATGAGCAAGTTCTTTCTGCCATTCCTTAAAGCATTCTGTTTTTCAGGTTCCCTGCAAGCTTCAAAAAAGTACAACTCTAATAATTCAATTAATTTTACATTTAAAGCAGTCACGTATTTTCCAGATTTTTACAGATATTATGAAAAAAGAGGCATGACTTAAATGAATAGCAAGGAGATGTTGTGCCCCTTATGAGATCCGAAAATACTTTTTACTATTATTTTTGAAGAATGCACAAATGAATCCCTGAGTATTTTTGCTTTTTATTATCATCTCTTTGTATTCCATTGCTTAACTTAAGAATAAGATGGTCATATTGAAGATCCTTATGATCTGCTCTAAGAAACATTTTGATTAAAGAGTGGGACAAAATGCAAAAACAAAAGGTGATTCATTTAACATGAATTTGCATTTACAACCAAAAGGATTTCTAATGTATTTGTGCATTACTTTGATGTTAACATTAGTTGTGGAATGGATTTTTTCCCCCATACATTGTATTTGTCATGCCCCAGCATATAACTTTTATATACTGTTTTTGCTGTCTAGCCCCATCTAGTGGCTAGAGAGACAATTACCAATTATGTTTTTTGAAGCTAACCCAACCTCTTTACCCATCAGCCCACACTGTCAAAACAAGTGCATGCTGGGAAACCAGACTCCATTTCCTTTAGCATTTAGAGAGGGCAGAACAAAGAAGAATCCATCTTAACCTGTGGCACATGGTCATCTAAAGACAAACCCAGATCCTACACATAGAGCATAGCTGGTGAGATTTAAATTACTTGTATTTATTAATTGTTATATTCAGCAGTAACTCCTGTATTTGGTTATCATTATATGCATTCCTATTTTCCCCAGTTTTACCATATCCTGTTTTTAATAAAGCATTCAGATCTACACACATGGTCTGTTTTATTGGCGGATAGGTGGGTTTAACTGCATGTTGGGCTGCACATAGATGAACATGTACTGAGGATAGAACGGTATCTTTATGTTAAATATTTTAATAATTTTCTTGGAGATATAAATATATAATACAGAATTTCGTATGATTATTTATGATTATTGAATTATTATTACAGGTTGTGCTTGGTTAACAACCTTTTGTTCAGCAACCATTCGGCACAGAATAGACATCATAGCCAGGACCTTTATCACTACAGGACACCAAACTGATTCTCTTTGTGGTTTGTATTTTGCTTTCTTACCTATATTATTATTATTTTATTCTTAACTTGGACATTTTATTTTATTTTTACATAACTGTCGATAACTAAAAGGAAGTGAGTTTTTTCATTTTAAAATTATTGAAAACTAACAATTAAGCTAGAAAAAATGTAAAGCCAAGGGTACAGAAAGAAAAGAAATACAAAAATAAAAGACTTCTGATTTTATTTTCAACCATGTAAATTTAAATTAACCTCTAAAGCCCATGTCACACTGCACCAACAGATGCAAAGAGGATGTAAAACGGACAAAAAAGCTTGCCATCCGTTGGTTAACGCGATGTACTCACTGCCTCCGTTTTGCTTCCTCTCTATCCGTCCAGCATCCGTTTATTGACGTTTCATCCGCTCAGAAAGTTTTGAGCTGCCCAAAACTTTTGAGCGGAAAATGTATCCAATGCATCCGTTCTGCATCCTCTAGGCATATGGGGGACATCCGTTCTGCATCCATGACGCATCTGCTATATCTGCTAGGCATCCGCTGTGCATCCGCACAACTCAAATCCGTTCCAGCGGTAAACGGACGCAGGGAGGAAGCAGAACGGACGCGCAGCGTTAGTAGCACGGATGGAGAAAGGATGAAAGCAGATGCAGCTCATCCGCTCTGCATCCACTCTGCATCCGCTCTGCATCCTCTATGCATCCTCAATGCATCCTCTATACATCCGCTCTGCATCCTCTATACATCCGCTCTGCGTCCTCCCCACGTCCGTTCCTTTCCGTGTTATCCGCTCTGCTTATCTAAATTTTTGCCCCTTTTGAGAGCAGATAACAACGGATGGAACATTTTGCTCGTCTGTTGTGTCCTTTTTGCATCCGTTGGGCAGTGTGACAGGGCCTTAAAACCCCTGTCACACTGCACCAATGGATGCAAAGAGGAAGTAAAATGGACAAAAAAGCTTGCCATCTGTTCGAAAACGCGATGTACTCACTGCCTCCGTTTTGCTTCCTCTCTATCCGTCCAGCATCCGTTTATGGACGTTTCATCCACTCCAAAAGTTTTAGGCTGCTTAAAACTTTTGCGCGGAAAATGAATCCAGTTCATCCGTTCTGCATCCGCTACGCATCTGCTATGCATCCGTTATGCATCCGCTATATCCGCTTGGCGTCCGCTGCTCATCCGCGCAACTCGCATCTGCCCGGACACAGGGAGGAAGCGGAATGGATGCAGAACGGACGCAGAACGGATGCAGAATGGATGCAGAACGGAAACAAAGCATTTAAAACGGAAAAAACGTTAGCAGAGGGGATCTATCTCGGATATTAAGGATGTCTAGAGGATGCCTAGAGGATGCCTAGCGGAAAACCTATACTGCCTATAAAAAGGGGGAGCAACTCACCTGCTCCGCACTTTCAGACCAGCAGACCAGCGGTGCAGACCTCTGCAGCCTTCATCTGCCTCTTCTTCTTCCACAGCATCCAGTCATGTCCACCGTGGAGTGCGACAAAATCCTTTCGGCAGCCAACATCCTTCTGCAACACTGCGAAACCATCTACAGTCTCTGTGAACAGTACTATGGGAAGAAAAGGAGGCACCCAAAAAAAGTCTGACTCCGAAGATGGTTCGCCAGAAGAGCGCAGTACGTACTTTACGACAAGCTGATGGTGGAGCTCAGGAGCGAAGACCCTCGGGCGTTCCAGAACTTCATGAGGATGCCTCCAGCCATGTTTGACGAAGTTGTGAAGCACCTGACACCCAGGTTGACCAAGGCAAATACCAACTTCCCGCCCAGCCTGGAACCTGGGCTCAAGGTGGCACTCACTCTGCGCCACCTGGCCTCAGGGACCACCTACCGCATGCAGTACGGCTGGAGGATGCCACCCATCACCATCAGCTTTGTTGTCAGAGAAGTGGTGCAGGCCATCATCGAAGAATACAAGGAGGAGCTCCTCCAGTGCCCCTCCACTGAAGAAGGATGGAAGAAAGTTGCAGAGCAGTGGTATCAGAAGTGGAACTTCCCCCACACCGTTGGAGCCATAGATGGCAAGAATGTGGCCTGCAAAGCTCCAGCCAAGTCGGGGTCCACTTATCACAACTACAAGGGTTTCTTCAGCATCATCCTCTTCGCCATGGTCGATGCTGACTACAAGTTCACGTATATCGATGTTTCAGGCAACGGCTCATCTTCAGATGCCCAGGTATACAACAACAGTCACCTCAAGGAGGGGCTGGAAAGCAACCTCATGGTGGGCTTCCCAGATCCAGACCCGCTGCCCAACGACACACAAGATGTGCCCTACTTCATCGTGGGGGATGACGCCTTCACCTTCACAACCTACCTCATGAAGCCCTACACCTCCAGATGCCTCACCCATGAAGAGAGGATCTTCAACTACAGGCTGTCCAGGGCAAGGCGGGTGGTGGAGAACGCCTTTGGCATCCTGGCCGACAGGTTCCAGGTACTTCTCACCAACATGCAGCATCGCCCAGAGACCATGAGGAGGATCGTGGAAGCTTGCTGCATTCTGCACAATCTCATGCGCACCCGCTACCCAGTCTTGCAGAACAGGCTCGTGGACCTCCAGCAAGGCAATGGGGACATGGAGCCTGGGGAATGGAGGCAAGGGCGAAACCTGATCGACACTGAGGATGTGCAAGGGCCCAACAGAGCCTCACGTGAGGCGAAGAAGCAGCGCAACCTCCTGAAACACTGGTGCAACTCCCCAGCTGGAGCGGTGGAGTGGCAAGACAGGATGGTAGATGCTTAATGGATGCTTCCTTCAGCCTGTCTCATCACACGGATGAGATTGGGCCATGTATGTTTGGTTGGCCTACAATGAACAGGGCATTTAATAAAGAGTTGTGTTTATGTTGACATGTGTGGATAAATGCTTACATTGTAATTGATAATGAAGGGCCATAGGAGTGGCACCTGGGAGGGTGGACCATACAGTTCCACTATGCTTGCACTGGAAGTTTATCTATCCCACAGCTATTACCCATCCCATAGGTAACCCTGCCCATCCCACAGGTATCCCTTCCCATCCCACAGGTATCCCTTCCCATCCCACAGCTATCTTAACCCATCCCACAGGTATCCCTTCCCATCCCACAGCTATCTTAACCCATCCCACAGGTATCCCTTCCCATCCCACAGCTATCTTAACCCATTCCACAGGTATCCCTGCCCATCCCACTGCTATCTTAACCCATCCCACAAGCATGCAAAGGCTGAAACCATTTCTAAAAGTTTCCACCCAGACTTTATAGAAAAAAATTAATGAAGCAAGTGTGTGAAACAAAGATAAACTTTATTAATAACAAGCTGTAAAATAAACATGACCCAAGTCAACTGTCCAAATAAAGTCCACAAATATCCATGCAGCCAGTCTCTGGCACTCCTCTTGGTCACTCGGAGGTGTGTGCCCAGGCTAAGATTTTAGGGAGCAGGTGCTGTGGAGGTGGGTGCTGCTGCAGTGCTGGTCTGAGGTGTTATTGGAGTGCCTAGCCCCGAGAGGACAACAGGGGACGGTGTGTTGAGGAAGGTGTCGGACAGCTGGCTCAGCCCCGCGATGCTGAGAGGTCCTTCTTCCATGCCATGGGGTGTCAGCCCCAGTACTGAGGACAGATGTACTGAGGCCGGGCTTGGCTGTGGGATGGAGGAAGGAGCAGTGTAGTGGGGCTGCCTGCTCTGCAGCGGGGTGAGGACTGTCGAGGTTGGCATCGGTGGCATCATTGGAACCGGTGGCAGCGGTGTCACCCGATGACTCTGTGCCTGCATCTGTAAGGGCTGCTGTCTGTGCTGCTGGACCTCCGGGTAGCTGTAGCCCTGGTAGGTGAGGGAGTGTGGGAAGCCTTGGTATGGGAGGGACATCACCTGGGGTGGAGGAGCAGACCTGGACTGGGTGGGAGCATGTGCCTCTGGGTCTGGAGGGTTGTTAAGCAGCGTGGTGATCCTCTCCTTCACCACCTGGTACTGGGGATCTGCCATCTCCTTGAGGGTCTGGTTCACATAATTGAGGAAGGGCTTGCGGTTGGAGGAGGAGGATTCGATGGGGACCAACTGAGAGAGGAGACCTATGCTGGTGCGGATGGTGTCCATGATCTCCACCAGGACCTTGTGGCTCTGCCCCTCCTGCGGTCTGGCTCACTGCCTTACTGTGGTGGCAGAGGTGTGGGTGGATGCGGCTTCGGCAGCGGTGGACTCGATGTCTCCTTTCTCCCACCGCACCAGGGAGTCCTCATCGCTCTCCACCACGCTTTCAACACCTGCCTGGGGGTTCTCCGCTGTGGCACGCTCCACAGATACCTGCATGGAGACAGGGACTGACTCTCGGCCGCCAGAGGACTGGCTCCCAGAAGGCTGCCGGAGAGAGAGGGTAGAGATTTGGGCTCCTGGTGCTCCTCGGTGGCGGACCTCACCCTCCTGGTACGGGAAGCTGCACTTGGCCATGACGTAGTTCTCTCTGTCCCTCAGCTTGACCGCGGCCTGGCCAGATTTTTTGCAGTGCAGCTTCCCGTACCAGGTGTGCATGTGCTTCCACCAGCCGAGGAGCACCTCCGAAGTGTAGCCCAGACTCTCCACCCTCTCTCTCCAAGCAGCCTGCTTCCACTTGGTGTCCCTGTACAGCCGGTGTCCCTTCCGCCACAGATAGTCGTTCTCTCTCAGCCACTCCAGCACCTCATCCTCGTGCGCTTCCTCGATGTAATACTGCCTCCTCTCCTGTTTTTGCATACGCCTCTTCCTCCCTTTGGCAGGACCAGATGGGCCCTCATCAGAGGGGCTTCCAGGTTGTAGGGGCTGCTCCTCCACACCAACAGCAGCAGCAGCAGCAGCAGCAGCAGCAGCATCACCAGCAGGATCATAAGCAGCAGCAGCAGCAGCAGCAGCAGCAGCAGCAAGATCAGGATGAGCAGCAGCAGAGTAAGCACCAGGAGCAGGGTCAGCAAGACCAGGAGCACGAGCAGAATGAGCAGGACCAGCAGGACCAGGAGCAGCTTCAGCAGAGTATGCAGCAGAAGCACCACTGCCAGGAGCAGCTCCAGCAGAAGCTCCAGCAGAAGCAGAGTCAGGGACATGGGGCGGGAGAGTGGCCCTGTCCCTCTTGCCAGGGATGGCGGCAGGTTGTTGAGACTTTCGCTTCTTCCCCATGGTTGTGGGGTTGCTGGCTGGCAGGGAGGCTGGCAGGATGGCTTGCAGGCACCAAGGCTGGCAGGAAGGCTGGCAGGAAGGCTGGCAGGAAGGCTGGCAGGAAGGCTGGCAGGAAGGCAGGCACCAAGGCTGACAGACAGACTGGCTGGCAGGGAGGGTGGAAGGCAGGCTGGCAGCAAGGCTGGCAGGGAGGCTGGAAGGGAGGCTGCCAGAAACGCTGGAAGGCAGGCTGCCAGCAAGGCTGGAAGGGAGGCTGCCCAGGAGGCTGGGAGGCAGGCTTGGAGGCAGGCTGGCAGCAAGGCTTGCAGGCAGACATGCAGGCAAGAATTCTGAGGTATCCAACAGCAGGTCTTTCCTCGGAATGCTAGACGTGTGAGCTGATTCCCTTTATATCCGGGGGGCTTGCGCAATGCATCCCCCCCGCATGCGCAATTAACGCCAGGCATCTGTTAGGCTTCCGCTGTGCATCCGCTAGGCTTCCGCTCTGCATCCGCTTCATCCGCTGTGCATCCGTTCTGCATCCGCTTTTTCCGTTCCGCGTCCGCTTCGCTGAGGCCCCCCGGAAGCCTAGCGGATGTGCCATCCGCTTCCATCCGCTGTGCTTCCGTTCCGCATCTGCTTTGCATCCGCCCTGCGTCCTCTCCGTGTCCGTGTTATCCGCTCCAATTATGCAAATTTTCGCCCCTTTTGAGCGCGGATACAACGGATGTAACATTTTTCTCTTCCGTTGTGTCCTTTTTGCATCCGTTGGGCAGTGTGACACGGCCTTAAGGTTTGTTAGGTTACAATATCACTTTCTATAGGGGTTTATTTTATTATAAACTGTCAAGAGCCTATACTGGAGATGATTTGGCAATATACAGCAATATACTAATGTAATAAAGTAATAAATAGATGTCACTGTTCTTAATTGTGAGCTTAAAATAACTTTTAAAATATAGTGTTGAGTCAGTGTTGACTCCTGGTGACTGACTCCTGGCAACTGCCTGGACCCCTGTAAATTTTGTTAGCAGAACCTTGGAAGTGGTTTGCCTTCTTCCTGCGACAGAGAGAAATTGACTGGTCCAAGTCACATAGATATGTGTTAAGTGGAACCAGACGTGGTATTCAGCAGGTTCTGACCAGTTCTGGAGAACCTGTAGAAGAAATTTTTAGTTCAGAGAACTGGCAAATATCACCTCTGACTGGCCCTGCCCCCATCTATTCTCTGCCTCCTGAGTCTCAACTGATCAGCTGGGTCTTCTTTGGTTGCCCTGCACAGGAGAATGGAGCTGGAAAGCAGGTGGGGAGGGAATGAGATTTTGCAGTATTCTTTTGCTGCCACACCCACCAAGCCACATCCACCAAGCCATGCACACAGAAGCGGTAGTAAAACATTTTGAATCCCACCACTGAGTGGAACTATATTCTATTGTCTACTGTCTTTAGAGATTCTCAGTCATCCATGTCATGGTTGTCCATGCTTTTTCAGGAGGCCAGTAGACTTTCTTGTTTTTTCTTTTGAATTCATTTTGCTTCTCATCCAAGAAGCTTCTTCAGCTCTGACAGAATAATGGAGACTGGAAGGCTTTATATTCCTTGCAGACAGCTGGAATGAACACTCTTTGTATGGTATATGAGTAGGAAATCCTCTGGATTTCCAGAGGAAAAATTGCAGACTACATGGATCAGGAGCAAGACTCAGGTGACCCTGAGGACACAGATAAACCTCCAAGTGCTTCAACGACCCTCTAAAAGGATGTAAATTACCAGCTGCAAGGAATATAAATCCATCCATTTCCCACTATCTTGTCAGAGCTGAAGGAGCTTCTTGGATGAGAAGTGAAATGTCTTCAAAAGAAAAAACAAGAAAGTCTAGCTACTGCCTGAAAAAGCACCTTTGGGATATGATCTACTGGTTTTTAGCTTAGTATCTTAATCACTATATCAAGCTAGCTCTCAAAACCACTTTTCAGTACAATTTATTACAAAGAAACACAAAAGAAAGGTAGATTCACATTGGAAAAACAGTAGTATATATGATCTTTCAAAGTGATAACTTTGATGTTTTATAGATAGTCCTGAACTTACAACACAACTGAGCCCAAAATTTCCGTTGCTCAGTAAGGCAGATGTTTAGTGAAGTTGTTAAGTTAGTAGCATGGTTGCTAAGTAAATCTGGTTTCTTAACTGATTTTGCTTGTCAGAAGGTTGCAAATGTTGATCACATGCACTGGGACAGTGCAACCATCATAATTGCCAGTTTCTAGACTTCCGAGTTTTGAACATGTAACTATGGAGGTGTTGTAATAGTCATAAGTGTGAAAAATGGCCATGTCACTTTTTTCACTTTTGTTATAATTTTGAATGGTCACTTAATGAATGGTTGTAAGTCAAGGACTACCTATATTCTGAAGTTTGCAAGGTAGCCCAAACAAAAAAAGTTTATATTCCCTAGGTATAAGAGATTTAATGAAGTATGTACAAACACTTTTTCATTTACTCTATGTCTATTAGTTATTAACAAGATTGGGAGATACCATTTAAATCTAAACAGAAGATCAGTCTGAGCATAATTATACGCCATGTCACAGGATATTTTATTAAAACTTCTAGAAAGATCAATACAGTAATCAGTTATGAAGTGCATAAGCTTTATTTCTAGATTTTTTGGATATTACTAGTATGATATAGACTCACTTTTTAGATGCTGCTTTGTGACCAAAGAAGGCATGAGCTAATGTCATATAATTGAAAAGAGGATGCCACAAGAGATTAGTTTGCTTAAATTGTACTGAAGAGCACTTATACCATACTTTCTGAAAGAAGCAGCTTGAATTTAAGAAACACCTCTTCCAATAAAGGAAGATAAAAAGAAAAATACTTATCTGCTACACTGCATATTCTTAGCAAATCTAAGTCTATCCTATCAAGGGGATCCCAGTTCCCTATAGTTTATTTTCAGATAAATACACTTTGAAGTAAATTTATTTGATTTTTATTGAATTAGCACTGCACTTAATCAAAAAAAATTATATGAACCAGTTGCATTTCAGACTCATGCAATCAATTCTACTAAGTTCACATTTCATTTTGTTATCATTTGGAAAAGCTTAGAGACTGAAAGGGGTATATGATGATATCCTCACGTCATTAATTGGGTGGGTGGGTGATGAAAATGTTCCCTTGGGGAAAGAGATTTTTATAATCCTAACAGCATTAAGCCAATCAGAAAATTTAATTTAATTTAATATCCTTGTTTGATTTTTCAGTGGAAATTGGGAAGGTAGAATTCCTACCATTTTGGAGTTGCAATACTGGATGGGAATCCTGGGATTCGGAAAAGTAGGGAGGGAGAGATAGAACATTTAGTTTTGGGCACAGTGTGCCAATTGGCAATTTGGATGTTGGTTGTGGAGTTTTACACCACTATAGTTTGAGTACTTCTTTGCACTAAAGGAAAGCATAATTGATATCTTATAATAAATGCAAGAATGGACTGAAATGCAGAAAGGGATTCTTAAACCAGCTTCATTTTCAGGTGCATTAGCACCTGAGGTTTGCAATCAAAGAAAATCTCCAAATGTGCAAAGTTATTTTAGAGTTAAGATTATATTAATATGAGACATTAATCTTCTTTAGTTCAATTATCATGAGACTTTTCATTTTATATGTGAAAAAGTTGACGGGCCAAAAATACCCATTTGCAATCAAGGGAACACTTTTTCCCTGAGAAGCAGATTTTGAGGGGTTTTTCAAATGTCAATCCTTTCCCTTACTTGCTCCAGAATGACCAGTGGGAAGGACTAATGGAAATTGCAATTCAATAGTATCTAAAAAGTCAGAGGTTTCATGCTATGCTACAATTTCTGTCAGATGCTTTAAAACCAGAGTGGGATTCAAATTTTTTAACAACCAGTTCTGTAGACATGGCTAGGTGGGCGTGACTTCTTTTTTTATTTATAAATATCCACCCACTGATATTTCTCCCCTCCAACAATCAGCTGTTCTGATGATCAGCTGTGCCAGAATCCCCCTCGCTGTCTTACTGCTTTGCCCAGGAAGTTTCCCTGAGGCCCAGGAGGCAAAAAAATGTAGAATGTGATGGTGGTGGTGTGCGCACCTCGTGCTCTGTTTTTGGCCTCTTGTGCTTCAAGGAAGCCTCCTGGGAGTAAAAATGGCCTCCCAGAAGGCTTCCCTGAGGCCCAGGAGACAAAAAAACACAGCGCGGGATAGGATGTGCTGCAAAAAAATAAAAGCCATGCCCACCCAGTCACATGGTCACGCTCACCTAGCCATGCCCACAGAACCGGTAGCAAAAATACACTGCTCAAAAAAATAAAGGGAACACAAAAATAAGACATCCCAGATCTGAATGAATGAAATATTCTTATTAAATACTTTGTTCATCATATAGTTGAATGTATTGACAACAAACTCACACAAAATTTATCAATGGAAATCAAATTTAGCAACTCATGGAGGTCTGGATTTGGAGTTTCACTCAAAATTAAAGTGGAAAAAAACACTATAGGCTGATCCAAACAAGAATTGCAGAATCAAGATGTTGATTTATCATGGTGGCCACATATGCAAATACAATTGAGACACCAAAAAGATATTAAAGACATATGGCTTTTATAAAGAGCAAACAACATTTGATCCAACGTTGATGTAATGTCCTTAAAACAAGTCAAAATGAGGCTCAGTAGTGTGTGTGGCCTCCACGTGCCTGTATGACGCTCCCTACAACGCCTGGGCATGCTCCTGATGAGGTGGCGGATGGTCTCCTGAGGCATCTCCTTCCACACCTGGAATAAAGCATCCCCCAACTCCTGGACAGTCTGTGGTGCAATGTGGCGTTGGTGGAGTGAGACATGATGTCCCAGATGTGCTCAATTGGATTCAGGTCTGGGGAACGGGCGGGCCAGTCCATAGCATCAATGCTTGCATTAATTGTCTTGCAGGAACTGCTGACACACTCCAGCCACATGAGGTCTAGCATTGTCTTGCATGAGGAGGAACTCAGGGCCAACTGCACCAGCATATGGTCTCACAAGGGGTCTGAGGATCTCATCTACCGAGATCCTAATGGCAGTCAGGCTACCTCTGGCGAGTACATGGAGGGCTGTGCAGCCTTGTAAAGAAATGCCACCACACACCATTACTGACCCACTGCCAAACTGGTCATGCTGGAAAATGTTGCAAGCAGCAGAACGTTCTCCACAGTGTCTCCAGACCCTATCACATCTGTCACATGTGCTCAGTGTGAACCTGCTTTCATCTGTGAAGAGCACAGGGCACTAGTGTCAAATTTGTCAATCTTAGTGTTCTCTGGCAAATGCCAAACGTCCTGTATGGTGTTGGGCTGTAAGCACAACCCCCAGCTGTGGATGTCAGGTCATCATACCACCCTCATGGAGTCTGTTTCTGACCATTTGAGCAGCCACACGCACATTTGTGGCCCTCTGTAGGTCATTTTGCAGGGCTCTGGCAGTGCTTCTTCTGTCCCTCCTTGCACAAAGGCAGAGGTAGAGGTCCTGATGCTGGGTTGTTGCCCTCCTACGGCCTCCTCCACGTCTCCTGATGTACTGGCCTGTCTCCTGGTAGCGCCTCCATGCTCTGGACACTACAGTGACAGACACAGCAAACCTTCTTGCCACAGTTCACATTGATGTGTCATCCTGGATGAGTTGCACTACCTGAGCCACTTGTGTGGGTTGTAGACTCCATCTCATGCTACCACTAGAGTGAAAGCACCGCTAGCATTCAAAAGTGACCAAACCACCAGCCAGAAAGCATAGGAACTGAGAAGTGATCTGTGGTCACCACCTGCAGAACCACTCCTTTATTGGGGATGTCTTGCTGACTGCCTATGCTTTCCACCTGTTGTCTGTTCCATTTGCACAACAGCATGTGAAATTGATTGTCAATCAGTGTTGCTACCTAAATGGACAGTTTGATTTCACAAAAGTGTGATTGACTTGGAGTTACATTGTGTTGTTTAGGTGTTCCCGTTATTTTTTTTGAGCAGTGTATTTCCATCCTACCCCAGGGCCTGTCACAGAGGAAAAAATATCGACTTCTTGCATAAGTTCGAACATGCTCATAACCTGGGGACTACCTGTACAAAAATGTTTTAGGCTTTTGGCAATAGAGAGAAAAAAGCTATAATGTATAGATATTATGGAACTGTAGTCATGTTGTTGAACACTGGCTTCATTATGAGTACTTGTGGTGTAAATCAGGGGTCTCCAGCTTTGGCAACTTTAAGACTTGTGGACTTCAACTACAGAGTTCCTCAGCCGAGGAACTCTGGGAGTTGAAGTCTTAAAGTAGCCAAGATTGGAGATCCCTGGTGTAAATGACTTCTGCTATAGTGTAAAAAGAATTTAAAAATCCTGGATTTCAGCATAGCAAAACTAGCAGAAAAAGTAGGCCCTTGTCCATTTTTAAAGCGTCTATGTCATGAAACATAGTTTGAGCCTTCAGTAATATTGGTAACACAAGTCAATTGATCCAAGACTTTTGAAAGCAAGGCTATTTATTTGAGAACATTTGCTAGAAAAGGAGCAAAAAATGTTTACAAGGGTTTAAAAATTGCATTTAAACATACCTTTTTCAAACGAAAGGGAAAAAATGAATGAGATTTTTTTTGGCTTTCAATAGTTGTGTTGATCAGGTAGCTTCATTTTCGATTCCGGAAAGGAAAAAAACAAAGGGAACTTGGAAGTTTCGTCCCCAGCCTTTCTATTAGATCTATCTCTATAACAACAGTACCTGTTCAACCAAAGATAGGCGGCTTCCCGCTTTCTCGTTTTTGAGGAGCCTATTTTATAGAACGCGATGACGACACAGTGGGCGTGGTGTACATTCCGAACTACAAGGAAGCAGTAAGCTGTGCCAGGCCGGCGCAGCGGTTCATAGTAGAGTTAACCGTTGCTGAGGGAGTCCGACTGCGAGCGCCAGGTCTCCGAAGTCGCAAGGCACTTTCAGTTTTGGCCACTACTGCGCTGCTGGTTCTACTCGCTGAAGTTTGAAGTCGTGTCATCTACGGGCGCGGGCCTTGCCAATCCAGTGCAATGGAGAGCGGTGGGAACGCGTCCGGGTCCGTGCGCGGAGCTGGTCGAGAGAAGAAGAAAGGCAAAAATGCTGACGAGCCTTCGGTGGCTGCGGGAGGAGGAGAGCCAGGTGGAAGCGGCGGCGGCGGGAAACCGCGGAAATTCGTAAGTCGTCTTGAGAGAGAGGGAGGCCACCTGCCTTATTGCAGAGGAATTTGGGTAGTCCTTAGGCGGAGCTGTCCTACCTGCCTTTTCTTTGGTTCCCTTCGCTGCTAGATTGGAAGCTTGGCCTTGCATACGGGTGCAGACATTGTCCCATCAGTTTCTCGACGGAGCGAAGCAGGAAGTTTCCCATCCTCATGGGTCCGTCCAAGAGCGGAGTCTGAATTCTGGCTGCCTGGATATGATTCAGGCCTCGGCTCACGCCTTGCCTCACCAACTTTTTTGGAAACTTCTCCGCGTTTGTAGGGTTCTTGGGCTGTTTCTGGATTAACTTTAAGCCGCATCTTCACTTGATTTTTTTTAATGGCATGTAACATTTGTAATTTGCACCGTTCAACTTTGTTTTAAACTCAGGTATATCATGCCTGGATTAAGATCCATTGCAAAAGTAAACATACATAACAGGTTGTAACCTTTATTCGCATTTTTTAGCCAGCAGTAAAGTCTCTTTCCTGAGTGCTCTGAAGCTGTTCTTAGAGTACTTTTGAAGGGATCAGGGCAGATTAGAATATGAGTTTAGTCAGGCAAGGTCCAGTTTAGTTCAGCATTTGGTTTCTAATAGGAGCCAGCCAGATGCCTCTAGTTCCTCCAAGAAAGATGCAGAAAAATACCTTACCTTTGCAATGTATATTTGGAAGCAAATTATCTTCAGTCTCAAAATAACTCTTTGACTCCTCTTTAATAAAGTTGGCCTTGTTGAATCATGCAATCCCTTTTAAAAGCTGTCCAAGTTAGGGATCATCATATATCTTGAGGAAATGAATTTCACAACTATCTGTTCCATGTTTTCTAATTAGCTTCACTGATCAACTTGTCTTAGTGTTTATTGTTTATTCAATTTGTATTCTGCCTTTATTTTGTACAACTCAGGGTTGTGTCTATAATGCTCCCTTTTCTTCCAATTACAATCCTGTGAGATGGGTTGAGCGAGAGATAGCAATTGAATTAAAACCACCCAGCTTCCTTCTGTGCCTTATAGAATCTACAACTCATAATCTCCCAGTTTCTAGTCCAACTCTAACTGGTATGACAGGTTGCCTTTCTGGGTGGCAGGGGAATTCACCATGTTCACTTTTTAATGTCATGAATAGTTTAATATAACTCATTCATGTCTCCTCAGTTGCTGTTTTCTCGCACCTCAGATCCTGGTTCCTTGCCTTTTCTTGAAGGGATGTTTGGAGTCCTCTGATCATTTTGGTTGCAATCTTTTGCAGCTGAATTATATTATTCAAATGTAACTAGCACTGCATTGAGGTGTAGATATACCATACATTTGTATCAGATGCTTTATTTTTCAATGCATTCAATGCATTTCTAAAGTTCTCCAGTACAGAATAGTTTTTTCACAGCTGATGAACACCAAGCTGATATTTTAATTGTCCACTTCTTTTTTAATTGTCCACTTCTTTTTTCCAGTTACCGTATTTTTCAGTGTATGAGATGCAGTTCCCACTCCCAAAAGTGGGTAGAAATGTCTGTGTCTTATACAGCAAATGATGCTGAAGCCCCGCCCACCCACTGGCCCCCACCCTTCGGCCTCTGCCTCCTAGCAATTGCCCCTTGTAGCAAACAGCCTGGCCAACTTCAGCACAGTCTGATTTGGCACAAGCAGCTGATGGTTGGTTGGATGACTATACCTGGAATAGGCTGAAAATGGGGAGCACAGAGGCAGCAGTAGGTGATGGCAATCTCTACAACCTGAAACAGCTGATTGTCAGGAGGCTGATCGACCCACAATCAGCTGCTTGTTTTTATCAGGCTGTGCTGAAACTAAAACAGGCTGTTTACTGTAAGGAGGTAAATTGCTGGGAGACAGAACTTTATTTGTTTCTAGGTGTTTGCAGATCTGTTTTTTGATTGTCTTTTCCAGTATCTTCCCAGATATTGATGTTAGACTGATTGGTCCTGGGTCTATTTTTTCCTTTCTTGGAAATAAAACCACATCAGCCCCTTTCCAATCCTCAGGTACTTCCCCATTGGTCCAGGATTTTTGAAATATATGGTACAATGGTTCTGAGATAAAATCTGCCAGCTCCTTCAGAACTCTGGAATGTAATCTGTCAGATCCCAATGATTTATATTCATCAAGGTCAGATAGATCTTGCTTATTTTAATTTTTATTTCTCGTCTATCTTTTACAGTAGTTGTTTTTGGTAGGTTGGGCTTCAGTTTCTTTTTACTTGAAGACTAATGCAAAGAATGTCTTACGTAGCTCTGCTTTCTCTCTGCTGCCTATTACTTTCTTGCCATCTTCTCTCTTTAGTGGACCAACTGTTTCCTTGACTTTTTTCTTATTATTAATATGTTGAAAGAAACTTTTTAAAATTATTTTTGACTTTTGTTGTAAGTCTTTGTTCATTCCGAGCCTTTGCTTTCCTGACCTCATCTTTGTAGGTTTTGCCTATCTGCTGAGGTGTCCCTCTTTCAATTTTTTTGTACTTGTCCTTTTTGTCTTTCAATTTATCAGAGAGATCTTCGTGTAGCCATGCTGGTTCCTTCTTGAATTTCTTGTTTTTCTTTTTCAGTGGTATTATGCTGGACTGGGCTTTTATGATCACATTTTTCAGAGTTTCCTACGCATTGTGATTTCTCTTCTCCTTTAGGATTTTCATCCATGGAATCTTTCCTAGGCTGTCTCGGAGATTGTTAAAATCAGCTCAAACTTTTGCCCAAAGTTCTGGCAACTTCAAGTCCCTCTATCACTTCTTCTCTATTCGTAAGAGTTAGGTCCATTATAGTTTTTTCTCTAGTTTCTCCTCTAGCCTTTTGGATGACAGAGTTGTCAGCTAGGTTGGTTAGGAACCTATTCGATCTTCCACTTGCTGCAGTTTGCCTCCCAGTTGATATTAGGGGGGTTAAAGTCTCCCATTATTACAATGGTATGTTTCCTACATAGAGATGTAAAATTTCCAAAAATTTTGAAGCCATGAGAAAAAAACATTTTCCCTTCTTTCCCCCCCTCCCCCAAACAAAAATAGAAATTTTGGAAAAACTGAAAAAAAAAGTTCAGCATGGTGTGGAATAGTTTTACAAATTGTGTGAAATGCAATAATAATAAATAATAATATTTATATATTTATATTTATATATATTTATATATATAATAATAATAATAATATAATAAATAATAATAAAAGTATTATGCTTGCAATAAAATACAAAACACCCCTTTCCGCTCAAAAGCAACAAAAAAAAATCAAGAAACCATCAACATAAAAAATAATCAAATTTGCCTATTAGCACCAATAGCAAACAAAGTTAGAGTCCACCTCAAAATTTAAGCTCCATAGAAGGTTTACCTTTTGAGTGGTGTTTTTACCTTTTGGATGACAAAGTTGTCAGCTAGACTGGTTAGGAATCTGTTTGATGCAGAGTTTGTCTCCTAGGTGATATCTGGGTAGTTAAAGTCTCCCATTAGTCCCCTGAAAAAACGGCTAGGCTGTCTTTTCAAGGGGTGTCTTTAATTTCCTCCCCACGCGCCTCATCTCTCCACTGGGCTGCTTCTTTAGCAGCTGAAAGGAGTGCCCCACACACACCCTTGCCTCTCCACTGGGCCACTTCTTTAGGGCCAAAAGGAGCACCCCACGCGCACCCTTGCCTTTCCACTGGGCCACTTCTGTAGTGGCCAAAAGGAGCTATTCCTCAAGCTTAGCACAGACTGAGAGAAGAATGGCAGGTAGGAAAATTCTCCCTCCCCCTTTTCCTCTCGTTCGCAAAAAAAGCCTGCATTCTGAAACTTCAGTGTTCGGAATGGAGGCTTTTTGGTGAGTGGCAGGAAAATGGAGAGGGGAATTTTCCTGCCTATCATCTATTCCTCAAGCTCCCTCTCCCTCCCCATTTTCCTGCCTTTTGCAAAAACAGCTCCGCTCCAAGCTTTTAGCATATCCCAGGACCTTGCAAGGCTTGTTGTAGCATTGCGTGTGCGAGTGGCGGCATTGCTGTGAGGTTCGCCACATTGGTGCAGCCTCTTTGAGCAGGACCCTGCAAGGATTGCTGTGCTGTTGCGCGTAGTTTAGATATGCTGGCGCAGCTACTCATGGTAGGATGCCAGCTGCACCAGTGTTATGAAGCTCACGGAGGTGCTGCCATTCATGAGTACAATGCCACAACAAGCCTTGCAGGGTCCTGCTCCAAGAGGAGTGGATAACAAGCAGGAAAATTCTCCCCATTTTCCTGCCTTTCACGAAAACTGCTCTCCTCCAAACCTTCAGCGTATCCCAGGATTACAATTCTGAAGTCTCCATTACAAATCTTCAGAGTTGCAATCCTGGGATATGCTGAAAGCTCAGAATGCCTCTGCTTCAGTGCAGAATGACTTTCACCCCTCTCTGCAGCCAGACAGTTCCCCCCCCCCCCAGATTTCTGATTCCCTCTGTTGCATAAAATAAAGCATTAACATCAAACCACAACTTTTTGTTTTCTCATAGTAATACAAACTAGCTATTTCTATAAACACCTATTGGTAAAAACCAAAATCAAAGTTTCATTTTTTTTTCATCTCAAGCACAAAGTTCAGAAGCAGTCTCCATGTGGCAACAAAGGTACTTATAATTTAGTATGAATACAATTTATCATTCTTAATTAATATTTCCATATGCTATTTTTATTATATGCTTTTATATCATATGCTTTTTAATCATTTTATTATGGTTTTTATCATATGCTTTTATTATAAATGTTATATTAATAGTCATACTTGCCATGTTTAACCAATTATAAAATTCTAATAACCATTCATAAATCCATATTAATTTGTATTTTGCATTATTTATCCCATTCTTGGTTCTTAGTTGTGCCACTATTATATTTAAAATGAAATCCCTTTCTGGTCTCATCGTAATACAAACAAAGTAATATTAATCTTATTTACATTTAGCAAATTATACAATTCTAGTAATAATATACCGTATATACTGCATATAAGCCGATCTCACGTATAAACCGACCCTTAAAAAACTGCCCCCAAATGAGGAATTTTGCAAAAACTCGCATATAAGCCGATTCCCAAATAGCATGATGTGTTGTTTGGGCTAATAACAAAAGAGTATCAATATGCAATGCACTGATGAAGGTTCATTATCAAAGCATTTGTGTAGAAAACAATATTAAGTTAATTACCCGGTATGTAAAGAATCTGATGTTATATAATGGTAATATATGCACTTATTGTAGCAAAAGCTTGCAGAAGAGCATAAATGAGAATAAAAGTCATTATTGTTGTGTTTTAAATTTATTAAATTTATTTAAGCTTGCAGAAGAGAATAAATGAGAATAAAAACCATTATTGTTGTGTTTTACTTTTATTTATTTTCACAAATTAAACAGTGTCTCAGAATCCTTCAAATTCATCCTCACCATCACCCTCATCCTCAGATTCCCCAAAGAGATGTTTCCAGTCCTCCAATGTATATTTGACATCATCTTCATCCCACATTTCTTCATCTTGATCTTCATTTCCATTTTTTGCCACTTCATCACTGTCTTCATTTTCAGTTTCATTGCTATCCTCCTGCCATACAGCATCATCTTCAGTGCCATTTAATTTGTTGCTAATGCAACATTTTAAAAAGGATTTCTGTACCATTTCTTGAAAAATCATATCCCATGCAGTCTTCACTCAAGACATAACTGTGGGCAAAGGAGGGCGTTTGAAGTTTCCTTTGGCTGTTAGTTCAGCCTTGCCATCTACCATCCACTGTGTCCACAGGTTTCGCATGTGTGTCTTGAAGGGTCTGTTCAGGCTGACATCTAGGGGTTGTAGCATTCCAGTCAACCCTCCTGGTATGACTGCCTGAATGGTGTTTTGACTCCTTTAGACTCCTTTTTACCTTTTCGGTTAGGTGAGCTCTGAATTGGTCCCAGACTAGCATGGAGTGTTTCTTGAGAAGACCTCCATTTCTGTGCACCCACACTTGATTTATCCATTTGATTACGCCTTCTTCATCCATCTTTTTCGATGCTGATGGATGACCACACCACTGGGAAATTTGTCCTTTGGAGGGGTTTTTCATTTAAAGATTATTTAATCTTTAATAATCATTGGGGGTAGCTTCACCCCATCTGCAGTACAAGTCAGCACCAGTGTAAAATGGGTTTTTTGGTATCCTGTTGTCTTAATAAGAACTGTTTTGTCACCCTTTTGGTTCAGTGTTTTAGTGCTTGGCATGTCAAAGCACATAGGGGTCTCGTCCATATTGCCAATCCTGCTGAGAGTAAAATCACCAGTCTTTCGTTTATTTATCACAAAACATTGGAAGTTCATCTCCTTTTCCTCAAATTCTGATGGTAGCTTTTGGGCTATTTTTGTTCTTTTGTCTCAGTGATATTCCATTTCTCTTCAAAAAACCTTGTACACCAGCCCGGGGAAGCAGTGATGGTTGAGGTACATTGGTATTTTCCAGATTTGGCCATCTGCAATGCTTGTAAAGCCCCTGTCACACAGCACCAACGGATGGAAAGAGGATGTAAAACGGAGAGAAACACTTGCCATCCGTTGGTTAACATGATGCATCCGTTCTGTACTCACTGCATCCGTTTTTCATACTCTCTATCCGTCCAGCATCCGTCTACTGACATTTCATCCACTCAAAAGTTTTGAGCTGCACAAAACTTTTTGAGCGGGAAAAGTATCCAACACGTCCGTTCTACATCCGCTACGCATACGGGGAACATCCGTAATATGTATGTCATCCATTATGCATCTGCTATATCCGCTAGGCATCCGCTGCGAATCCGAGCAACTCGCATCTGCTCCAGCGGAAAACAGACACAGGGAGGAAGCGAAACGGATGCGGAACGGACACGCAGCGTTAGTAGCATGGACGTAGAAAGGATGAAAGCGGATGCAGCTCGCATAGAAAGCATTAAAATGGAAAAAATGTTCATATAGGGGACGTATCTCGGACATTTAGAATGTCTGCAGGATGTCTAGAGGATGCAAAAGGACACCTAGCGGAAAACCTATATTTCCTATGAAAAGGGGGAGAAATCTGGATCTCACTTTCAGTCCAGCAGCCCTGCAGTGCAGACCTCTTCAGCCTTCATCTGGCTCTTGCTCTTCCACAGCATCCAGTCATCACCACCATGGATCGTCACACACTCCTTTTGATAGCCGCCATCATTCTACAACAGTGCAAAGCCCTCTACAGGCTCTTTTACCTGTTCTCGGCGAAGAAAAGGAGGCGTCCAAGAAGTGTCTGGGTCCAAAGATGGATCGCGAGAAGAGCCGAGTACGGACTGTATTACAAGCTGATGGTGGAGCTGAGGAACGAAGACTCTCGTGCATTCCAGAACTTCATGAGGATGCCGCCAGCCATGTTTGACGAAGTTGTGGAGCGGCTGAGACCCAGGTTGACCAAGGCAAACACCAACTTCTGGCCAGCCTGGACCCTGGGCTGAAGGTGGCACTGACTCTGCGCCACCTGGCCTCCGGGACCACTACAGGAGCATGCAGTACGGCTGGAGGGTGCCACACAACACCATCAGCATTGTGGTCAGAGAAGTGGTGCAGGCCATCATCGAATAATACCTGGAGGAGCTCCTCCAGTGTCCCTCCAATGAAGAAGGCTGGAAGAAAGTTGCAGAGCAGTGATATCAGAAGTGGAATTTCCCCCACACCGTTGGAGCCATAGATGGGAAGCACATGGCCTGCAAAGCTCCAGCCAAGTCAGGGTCCACTTATCACAACTACAAGGGCTTCTTCAGCATCATCCTTTTCGCCATGGTTGATGCTGACTGCAAGTTCATGTACATCGATGCTTCAGGCAACGGGTCAGCTTCAGATACCCAGGTATACAACGCCAGTGACCTCAAGGAGGGGCTGGAACGCAACCTCATCATGGGCTTCCCAGATCCAGACCCCCTGCCCAACAACACACAAGATGTGCCCTACTTCATCGTGGGGGATGACGCCTTCTCCCTCAGAACCTACCTCATGAAGCCCTACAGTTCCAGATGCCTCACCCGTGAAGAGAGGATCTTCAACTACAGGCTGTCCAGGGCAAGGCGGGTGGTGGAGAACGCCTTTGGCATCCTGGCTAACAGGTTCCAGGTACTTCTCACCACCATGCAGCATCGCCCAGAGACCGTGAGGAACATCATGGAAGCTTGCTGCATCCTGCACAATCTCATGCGCACCTGCTACCCAGTGTTGCAGAACAGGCTCGTGGACCGCCAACAAAGCAATGGGGACATGGAGCCTGGTGAATGGAGGTAAGGACGAAACCTGATAGACACTGTGGATGTGCAAGGCCCCAACAGAGCTTCACATGAAGGGAAGAAGTAACGCAACCTCCTGAAAACACTGGTGCAACTCCCCAGCTGGAGCAGTGGAGTAGCAAGACAGGATGATAGATGCTTAATGGATGCTTCCTTCAGCCTGTCTCATCACACTGATGAAATTGTGCCATGTATGTTGAGTGGTCCTACAATGAACAGGGCATTTAATAAAGAGTTGTGTTTATGTTGAAATGTGTTGATGAATGATTACATTGTTATTGTATAAAGGGGCATAGGTGTGGCACCTGGGAGGGTGGACCATACAGTCCCACTATGCTTGCACTGGAGGCTTATCTATCCCACAGCTATTACCCATCCCAAAGGTATCCCTGCCCATCCCAATGCTATCCTTATCCATCCCACAAGCATGCAAAGGCTTAAACCATTTCTAAAAGTTTCCACCAAGACTTTATTGACTAAAAGAACTGAAGCAAGTGTGTGAAGCAAAGATAAACTTTATTAATAACAAACTGTAAAACCAAAATGACTCAAGTAAAGTGTCCCAAGTAAAGATAAAGTCAACAGGTAGTAACCCAGTCTCTGGCACTCTTCTCAGTCACTCTGAGGTGTGCCCATAGTCTCGGGTGATGGGTTCAGGTGCTGTGGAGGTGGCTGTTGCTGGAGTGCTGGTCTGAGGCGCCATTGGGGTGCCTGGCCCTGAGAGGACAACAGGGGATGGTGTGTGGAGGAAGCTCTGAGAGAGCTGGCTCAGTCCCGTGATGTTGAGAGGCCCTTCCTCCATGACATGGGGTGTCAGTCTCAAGACCGATGACAGATGTTCTGAGGCCGGGATTGGCTGTGGGGTGGAGGAAGGAGGAGTGTAGTGGGGCTGTCTGGTCTGCAGATGAGCAAGGTGAGGCATGGGTGGCATCTGTGGCGTGGGTGGCATCTGTGGCATGGGTGGCATCTGTGGTGTGGGTGGCATCGGTGGCATCGGTGTTCGATGAACCTGTGCCTGGACTGGGAAGGGCTGCCTGTGCTGCGAGAACTCCTGGTGGCCGTAGCCTTGGTAGGTGAGGGGCTGTGGAAAGCCTTGGAAGGGCTGTGACATCACCTGGGGTGGAGGAGCAGACCTGGACTGGGTTGGAGCAGGTTCAGCTGGGCCTGGAGGGTTGTGCAGAAAACCTGTGATCCTCTCCTTGATCACCTGGTACTGTGATTCAGACATGTCCATGAGGGTCTGGTTGACGTAGGTGAGGAAAGGCTTGCGGTTTGAGGATGGTATGTCGGACTGTACCAGTTGAGAGAGGAGATCTACGCTGCTCTTGATGGTGTCCCTGATCTCCAGCAGGACAGTGTGGCTCTGCCCCTCCGGTCTGGCTCTCTGCCTGCTTTCTGTGGAGGTGGAGCTGGGGGTGGGGGTGGGTTGGTCTCTAGTGGCAGTGCCCTCTCCTTGCTCCCACGGCGTCAGGGGGTCCTCCACGCACTCCGCCACAGGGAGTGCAGCTGTTGGGGAGGTCTCCGTCGTGGGATGCTCCACAGATACCTGCCTGGACACAGGAGCTGAGTCTTGGCCAGAAGAGGACTGGCTCTCTGTGGGCTGCCTGAGAGAGAGGGTAGACAGAGGGGCTGCTCCTCGGTGGCGGACCTCACCCTCCAAGAAGCTGCACTTGGCCATCACGTAGGTCTCACGGTCGGTGAGCTTGACCGCGGCCTGGCCAGACTTCTTGAGGTGCAGCTTCCCGTACCAGGTGTGCATGTACTTCCACCACCCGAGGAGGACCTCCGAAGTGTCGCCCAGGCTCTCCGCCTTCTCTCTCCAAGCCGCCTGCTTCCTCTTGGCGTCTCGATAGAGCTTGTGTCCCTTCCGCCATAGGTACTCGTTCTCCCTCAGCCATTCGAGCACCTCATCCTCATGTTCCTCTTTGATTGAGTATTGCCTCCTCTCCCTATCTCGCGTATGCTTCTTCCTCCCTCTGGCAGGGCCTTCTGCGCCCTCATCAGAGGGGCTTTGAGGTTCTAGGGGCTGGTCCACCACACCACCACCACCAGCAGCAGCAGCAACAACAGCAGCAGCAAAAGCAGCACCAGCAGGACCAGGAGCACCAGCAGCACCAGCAGGACTAGGAGCAGTGCCAGTAGAGTAAGCACCAGCAGAAGCACCAGCACTAGGAGCAGCGCCAGCAGAGTAAGCACCAGCAGAAGCACCAGGAGCAGCGCCAGCAGAGTAAGCACCAGCAGAAGCACCAGCACCAGGAGCAGCACCAGCAGAGTAAGCCCCAGCAAAAGCCCCAGCACCAGGAGCAGCGCCAGCAGAGTAAGCCCCAGCATAAGCCCCAGCACCAGGAGCAGCACCAGCAGAAGCCCCAGCACCAGCAGAGTCAGCCCGAGCAGCAGAAGCCCCAGTAGAAGCAGAGTCAGGGCCAGTGGGTGGGATGGTGGCCCTGTCCTTCTTGCCATGGCTGGCAGAAGATGGCACAGGCTTCCTCTTCTTCCCCATGGTTGTTGGCTGGAGATGTGTCTGGCAGCAGGTCTTTCCTCTGAATGGTGCTCTGCTTGCGAGCTGCATCCTTTTATATCCGCGGGGCTGAAGCAATGCATCCTCCCCGCATGTGCAGTGAATGCTTTGCATCCGTGATGCATCCGCGTCATCCGTTAGGCATCCGCTCTGCATCCGCTCCTTCCGCTGTGCGTCCACTTCGCTGTGCTCCCCTTGAAGCCCTGCGGATGTGTCATTCGCTTCCATCTGCTAGGCTTCTGTGGAGCATCCGCTTTACATCCCCGCTACGTCCTCCCCACGTCCGTTCCTTTCCGTTGTTGTCTGGGCTTTTTATGCAAATTTGGGGCACTTTTGAGAGCGGATAACAACGGATGGAAAATTTTCTCGTCTGCTGTGTCCTTTTTACATACTTCTTGCATCCGTCGGCCTATGTGACAGGCCCTTAAGCGCACGGCCAATCTGGACACACTGTAGCCATTCTGCCTTTGAGCCTCAAACCACTCAAGAATGTCATTTTCCATTTCAGGGAATTGCCCAGCTTTGGACCCTCTTTTTGTACGTTTTGAATTGGGGGTGCAATCCAATGTAGTATCCTTTCTCCACCTTCTAATATTGCTCTTATCCACTCCAAAGGTTCTTGCTGCTTCAAGGTTGCTTGTTTCCTTTGCGACCTTCACGACTTTTAGTTTAAAAGAAGCGGCATACGACATTCTTTTTCTTTTAACATCAGACATGGGTATATTTTTCTGAATTTTACTACTACTAACGCAAAGAAACTGGACACAAAGTTGCACGTGACGATCGCAAACACGAAAGCGGTCACCTGAATGTCTAACCAATCACAGCGTGTTATGATCTGGTAATAGAAAAAGCAAAATGGAGGTGCCCAGAGTAAAAAAAATATGCTTAATTAGATGTAATTATGTTGCATTTTATTTGAGGTACAGTTAAAATTATTATTGAAATTGAGTTGTAGTTTATCGGAATTAACTTTATTTAGTGCAGTCTCAATTTTTATGGCTGTATGTATGACTGAATGGTAATATCAATGATATTGCGTGATCTGAGAAGTGGTGTCATGTCAGTTCGTTTGTGTGAGATCAGATTTATGTGCGTATAAGCCGACCTCCTAATTTGATAAAAAAAAAATTGAGTTTTAGAGTCAGCTTATATGCGAGTATATACAGTAATCACTTTTATCTAATACCATATTCCGCTATATTATTTTTATATCTCAGATTCCACATGTCATTTCTTTTCTTACAATATTAATTTTCATACTTATTACACTTAACAATCATATATCTTTGATACTAATCCTGTAATAAAATATTAATTCCATGTTTATTACAATTAACATATTAATTTTCTTTTTATTATCATTATCAATTATCTATCTTTAATAATAATCATATACTCAAGCATTAATTTCATGTTTATTATAATTAACTACTATGTATCTTGCATAATAATACACATGTGGAATCCTTACCTTTCCCATTTTCAACCATTGTCTCTTACTCTTATTAAAGCATTGATCGCTTGCAAGCTTGTGTCCCATTTTCTATCATTATTTGACCCTCATAATCATTACTCCCTTCTCTATTATATTCCATTGTCTCTTTTTCCGATGATCTAATTTTACCCCATCTTCTCAAAGTATTCTCTCCGTAATTTCATTCCCTGTTGCTTTTCCTTTAAAATATTCTCCCCTTAATTTATTGCATCAATCATTATAAATGTAAGTTTTATTTCCTTTTTATTCTTTTTATTTATTGTTCCATCTGTTCTATTTTTCTGGTTGTTCTGTCAGTTTGCTCCTTCTCTTCCTGTAGCTCTTGTTTTCCTTCTGTTATTTGCGTTTCCATTTCCAGTTCTTCTGGCACACTCTGTATTTTGTTCAAAATGTCCTCAAATCTTCTGTTCATAGTGTCTTTTATAGTCTGTAGTTCCAACACAATTTCTTTGCATATTCCGCTCATCTTTGTTTTTATTTAATCTGTTTCTGCTATTCAATTGTCAAACAATCTTTTATTCAAACCAGAATCACTTTTCAAACTATAAATCCAATGTCCTGGAGTCTTTATATCCCACAGTTAATCAGTCTATCTTTTAAATAATCCAAAGGTGATACCTTCATCAATTTTTCTATCAGTTAAATTTTGTATTATAATTTTCTGGGATCTTTTAGTAATAAAGTTTCTTTAATTCTTTCTTTCAATTCTTCTTGACTCAAGTCCTTTCAAAACTTGAGGGATCTACAATACTTTCTTTTGACAGCAAGTGGCACTCTTAGATCAGTTTCCACATTCTACCTCACTCCTTCTCTTTCGTCTTTTTTTTAAAATCAAATTTACCAATATTTCAAGAAGTTAGACATATATATTCCTTTTTGTAAATCGATTAGAGCATTTTAAATAATGCATATCCAAAGCCAAATCCTGTCCAATCACAAAATCCAATTTTCTGCTTATTCTTTAAAAATTTTTTTTCTTTATTCTTCATTTTACTTTCCTTCTATCTTTCAATTTTTAGGATTAAGTTTTTTAGTATCTTACAGATTCTTCTCTAGTATTTAAAGCCCATGTCACACTGAACCAACGGATGCAAAGAGGATGTAAAATGGACAAAAGACCTTGCCATCCGTTCGAAAACGCGATGTACTCACTGCCTCCGTTTGGCTTCCTCTCTATCCGTCCAGCATCCATTTATTGACGTTTCATCAGCTCCGAAAGTTTTGGGCTGCCTAAAACTTTTGCGCGGAAAATGTATCCAGTTCGTCCGTTCTGCATCCGCTACGCATCCGCTATATCCGCTAGGCATCCGCTGTGCATCCGCGCAACTCACATCCGCCCGGACGCAGGGAGGAAGCGGAACGGACACGGAACGTATGCAGAACGGATGCCTAGCGGATGTAGAATGGAAACAAAGCGTTTAAAACGGAAAAAAACGTTTGCAGAGGGGACCTATCTCAGATATTAAGGATGTCTACAGGATGCCTAGAGGATGCCTAGAGGATGCCTAGCGGAAAACGTATACTGCCTATAAAAAGGGGGAGCAACTCGCCTGCATCTCACTTTCAGAACAGCAGCCCAGCGGTGCAGACCTCTGCAGCCTTCATCTGGCTCTTCCTCTTCCACAGCATCCAGTCATGTCCACTGTGGATTGTGACAAAGTCCTTTCGGCAGCCACCATCCTTCTGCAACAGTGCGAAACCATCTACAGGCTCTGTGAACTCTACTACGGGAAGAAAAGGAGGCACCCAAAAAAAGTCTGGATCCAAAGATGGTTCGCGAGAAGAGCAGAGGACGGACTGTACAACAAGCTGATGGTGGAGCTCAGGAGCGAAGACACTCGGGCGTTCCAGAACTTCATGAGGATGCCTCCAGCCATGTTTGACGAAGTTGTGCAGTGCCTGACACCCAGGTTGAGCAAGACAAACACCAACTTCCCGCCCAGCCTGGAACCTGGGCTCAAGGTGGCACTCACTCTGCGCCACCTGGCCTCAGGGACCACCTACAGGAGCATGCAGTACGGCTGGAGGGTACCATCAGCTTTGTTATCAGAGAAGTGGTGCAGGCCATCATCGAAGAATACAAGGAGGAGCTCCTCCAGTGCCCCTCCACTGAAGAAGGCTGGAAGAAAGTTGCAGAGCAGTGGTATCAGAAGTGGAACTTCCCCCACACCGTTGGCATAGATGGCAAGCACGTGGCCTGCAAAGCGCCAGCCAAGTCGGGGTCCACTTATCACAACTACAAGGGCTTCTTCAGCATCATCCTCTTCGCCATGGTCGATGCTGACTACAAGTTCATGTACATTGATGCTTCAGGCAACGGCTCATCTTCAGATGCCCAGGTATACAACAACAGTCACCTCAAGGAGGGGCTGGAAAGCAACCTCATGGTGGGCTTCCCAGATCCAGACCCGCTGCCCAACGACGTGCAAGATGTGCCCTACTTCATTGTGGGGGATGACGCCTTCTCCCTCACAACCTACCTCATGAAGCCCTACACCTCCAAATACCTCACCCGTGAAGAGAGGATCTTCAACTACAGGCTGTTCAGGGCAAGACGGGTGGTGGAGAACGCCTTTGGCATCCTGGCCAACAGGTTCCAGGTACTTCTCACCAACGTGCAGCATAGCCCAGAGACCATGAGGAGGATCATGGAAGCTTGCTGCATCCTGCACAATCTCAACAGAGCCTCACGTGAGGCGAAGAAGCAGCGCAACCTCCTGAAACACTAGTGCAACTCCCCAGCTGAAGCAGTGGAGTGGCAAGACAGGATAGTAGATGCTTAATGGATGCTTCCTTCAGCCTGTCTCATCACACGGATGAGATTGGGCCATGTATGTTGAGTGGCCCTACAATGAACAGGGCATTTAATAAAGAGTTGTGTTTATGTTGACATGTGTGGATGATTGATTATATTGTTATTGATAATGAAGGGCCATAGGTGTGGCACCTGGGAGGGTGGACCATACAGTCCCACTATGCTTGCACTGGAGGTTTATCTATCCCACAGCTATTACCCATCCCAAAGGTATCCCTGCCCATCCCACTGCTATCCTTACCCATCCCACAAGCATGCAAAGGCTTAAACCATTTCTGAAAGTTTCCACCAAGACTTTATTAAAAAAAGAAATGAAGCAAGTGTGTGAATCATAAATAGACTTTATTAACAACAAGCTGTAAGACAAAAATGAGTCTCTGGCACTCCTCTTGGTCGCTCAGTCCCAGGGGTGAAGGGTGCAGGTGCTGTGGAGGTGGCTGGTGCTGAAGTGCTTGTCATCAGCTCCTCCAGAAGCAGAAGCAGCAGAAGCGCCAGCCCCAGAAGAGCGAGCCCGTGCTGCAGAAGCCCCAGCAGAACCAGAGTGAGGGCCAGGGGCGGGATGGTAGCCCTGTCCCTCTTGCCAGGGCTGGCAGCAGATGGTTGAGGCTTGCTGTGCTTCCGCATGGTTGTGGGATTGCTGGTTGGCAGGGAGGCTGGCAGGAACCAAGGCAGGCAGCAAGGCTGGCAGGGAGGCAGGCACCAAGGCAGACAGCAAGGCTGGCAGGCAGACATGCAGGCAGGGCAGGCAAGGCAGTCGATGTGTCCGGCAGCAGGTCTTTCCTCTGAATGGCGACCTGCTTCCGAGCTGCTTCCGTTATATCCGCGGGGCTGACGCAATGCCTCCTCCCCGCATGCGCAATTAACGCTAGGCATCCGCTCTGCATCTGCTGTGCATCCGCTTTATCCGTTCCGCGTCCGCTTTGCTGAGGCCCCCCGGAAGCCCAGCGGATGCGACATCCGCTCCCATCCGCTTCCATCCGCTGGGCTTCCATTCCGCATCTGCTTTGCATCCGCCCTGCGTCCTCCCCGCGTCTGTGTTATCCGCTCTGGTTATGCAAATTTTTGCCCCTTTTGAGAGCGGATAACACTGGATGGAACATTTTGCTCGTTCTCTGTGTCCTTTTTGCATCCGTTGGCCAGTATGACATGGGCTTAAGGTGCTGCTAAGTCAAAACTCTTTTCTGATACCTTTATTGGTTACGTTTAGCAATTCAAAAGTATTGTCACCCAGGTTGCACACCATTCACAGTCTCTCCGTTCCAGCATAGTCTTAGATATTCAAACTGTCTCTGTCTTTGTGGCAGCCATTTTGGTTACTGCTGCAGCTCGTTTTCGAATGAGGGGGCTTTCCCTGTCAGGGAGGAGAGATGAGGCTCTCCTCTACTTGCCAGGTGGTCCTCCTTCACCACCCTTCTAGGGTGTCTGTGACTCAGATTGGGGCTCTCTGACAAGTTGAGCTCGGAATGGGGCCGTGGTGTTCACATTCCTCACTCTGAAGGCAACGGAAGTCCACCCGGAAATTCTTATATTCTTTTCTTTTATCAAAATGGTCAATTTGACCATTTCTGCCAACTCTATCAGCTTCTGCAGCCCATGGAGGGAATCAAAATGTCCTTCCATTTTTGTGCATACAGTCTTGCTGCTGTCAACATTATACTATAGAAGATCAAAGTTCTGAATTTTTTTCCCATCTTTTTCCATTAAACCCAAAAGAAAAGTTTCTGGTTTCATGTTTATCTCCATTTAAGATTTAAAAAAAACCTGTATTAAAATATGAATCTTGCTGCAAAATTTCTTTGCTTTATCACATGTCCACCATTATTGATAAAAAGTTGCTTCTTTACTTTTACACTTCCAACATTAATTTGAAATACCTTTATACATTCTAGGTAACTTATCCGGTGTTAAATAACAGTGATACATCACCTTATAAAATTTTTCTTCATATTATAATTTAATGTAAATTTTAAATACTTCATCCACATATTTTCTCATTATTTAACCTCCACATTATATCCAAAATTCCTGATCCGCTGAATCATACAATGTTTTTCATGTTCACTTTCCAAATTTAATTTCAATAACATTTTATAAATCTTAGCAATATGTTCATCATTTCCACACAGTAAGTTTTCCAATTCATTTTTAATGAAATCAAACCCATAACTCTCTTTACCTAATTTAAATCCTTCTTTCAGATGTTGATATGTCAACCAATGGTAAACATAACTTTCTGATTAAAGTTCTTCCCTCAACTTTAGTGTAGGTCGTCAGAGTTGAAAGATAGCATTTTACCATACATCCACCAGTCTAGCGTCACCACCATTTCTTTAAAAAGCTTCTGGGAGGACACCCAAAGAGGCAATTTCATAGAGAACCTTGTTTTATATTTATTCCAAACTCTTAATTTGGCATGTCTAGCAAAATATTTATTAAAGTCAGCATTAATTTAGTTTTATCATACATGGATAATTGTGCCACTCAAACCTTAATTCATGGCCCTCTAATTCAAGCAACCTCTTGTTCTGATGGTTCGCCCATTCTTTTAACCAGGCCAGACAGTTTGCATCAAAATACAATTTCAAGTCTGATAAAATCCAAACCCTCTTTCCTTCGCATCTTACAATAGCTTGTATCTAATTCTTGTTTTTTTTCCTTGGCCATTGTTTAAACGGATTAACAGTTGTGAGTATTGGTAATGTCTGGAATTAAAAAGGTATCTTTAGTAAAATATTCATCTTAATTACAGAAATTCTACCCAATAGTGATAGGTGCAGTTTGTCCCATCTTCATAGGTCCTGTTTAATATCCCTCCAAAGAGGCACACAATTATTTTGGAACAGTTTACATTTGCATTTGTCAACATAAACCCTAAGTACTTCATCTTTTTCTCAATTCTAAAACCCAATTTGTTGAGCCAGATACCACCTGTTCTATACTTGTGCATTTGGTTTTTCTTGCCTAAGTGTAGGACCTTACTTTTGTCACCATTGAATTGCAATTTATTGAATTTGCAATAAATGGTGTTTAAGTCTGTCAAAATCCTTCTGAATCTTCCAAAGTATTAACTATTCCCTCTTGGTTGGTGTTGTCTGCAAAATTGATGAGTTCTCTGCTATTCCCTCATCTAGCTCTTTTATGAAAATGTTCTAGGCCCAACAGAACCTTGAAGTACAATGCTTCTCTTCATGTAGATCAGGGATCCCCAACACAAGTGGCAGATGAATGTGCAAGGCTGCATTTGTACAAGTGGTACGGAGCCGTGAAACCTCCCCCCCTGCTGCTGCTGCCATTCCACAGAGCCAGAAAGGCTGATATAGATGTAATACACTTGATCATGCAGTTGTGAATCAATCTGGTGGTTGTACTGTGTGTCCCATATTGTTCTATCTTACCAAGAAGTAGCATATGCTCTACTTTGTCAAATACCTTACTGAAGCCTAGGTACACTGTCCATAGCATTTCTCTGACCCACTTATTTAGTCACTTTTCTGCTCTAAATACCTTCTTAATGCATTAAATCACTAAATCAGGAATTTTTGAAATGTAAATATTGCAAGCAAATTAAGGAGTTTTCACTATTTGTGGAGGGTGGCATGTAAAGCCTCACATCCACCTGAACAAGCTTGCTGCCAATTCATTCAAAGATGGGAAAATGTAAATGTTCCACTTTAGCCAGAGCAAGTGGGAAAAAAGTTCCCAGTCCTATCCTACTGGGGCTACTGGGGATATTTGCTGTAAAAGCAAAAAAGGAAACTCCCACCCAAGTTTTCTTTAAACTCACATTCTGGACAGAGAGGACCACTGGTTTGAAAGAGGGTTAAAAGAGACCATCTGTGTTAAAATTGAACAGCCCTCTCAACAGAGGGCAAGGGATATGACACTACTTATCTCTTGTTTACAACAAAGTCCTTTCAGTAGTTCCAAGAAGATTCCACACCCATTTGCACTCTGATTCAGGTGAACCTGAAGGCACAATCAACCCCCAAGGCTTCTCAATGACTCTCGGTGACCTAATGTCGGACTTTCAAAGTGCTAACACTAGATGATTGCCAGGAATATAAATCCATCCATTCCCCACCATTCAATCAGAACTGAAAATGCTTCTTGAATGAGAAGCAAAACATCTTAAAGAGAAAAAACAAAGAAAATCCAGTAGCCTTTTGAAAAATCATCTTTGGGACAGCCATGACCTAGATAACTGAGAATCTCCATAGTCAAACAATCCTGTCATATATGTCTGTATCCATCCCCCCACCCCCTCGTACAATAATACTGTATATGAAGGAAGCAGCTACTTAGTTGGTGCTGCTTATGTAGTAATTCATCATGAGAACCCATCACCAGAAGACAACCTGGAATTTCTTTTCTTTGAGTAATTGCATAGTAATGACTACCTCTCAATCTAGGTGTGATTTGCATTTTTTCTTCTGTTGTTGGTGTTGGGGCTTTTGACTTTTTTATGGTACATTTGTCAAAAGTTTAAAATTTTGATGTGTTAGAACACTGCTCACAGGACAGAAGTATAAATGAGGCAGCCATAATGGTTTAGTCAGCCTGTAGTCAGCCAGTACATGATTTTTACTTTTAAAGTAATATTAAAGCATGATGGATACTCTTTTGGGTGTAACAGTTTCAAAAGTGCTTGCTTGCTAACTTGTTTCATCACTCCACTCTTCCGTTAACCTTTGGGTGGGTAGCCTGTTTCCTGTATTTGAAACCACAAAGGGAGAGAGAGAATGTCTTAGGCAGATATGAAATGCTAAAGAGAGGCTGAGTTCTTTTACCCAAATGAGAAGTCTGAGAAATGTTGCATTTTGTACAAATAGAGACTGCAACATAAAGTGAAGTAAAAAAGAACAATTTAGACAGCAGTGTAAAGAAACATGGAATATCTAATGTGAAGTTCTGATCAGCTCCCTTGATTTTTTGTTCCTCACCATCTATGGGTGAGAAGATAAACTGCTGTTATGACTGCCAGCTTCCATATGCTAATTCTCTTTTCCTCTGTGTATCCTGAACTTACAACTAAACTGAGAGGAAACAAAATTCCTGAGTTTCCAAGTGTGTTAGTCTAAAAACAGATTATTTTTTTTAAAAAAATAAATGTTATTGAATAAACATTAAAAACAATTGAAAACAGTGCAACTTTCTTGGCCATCATTTTGGCCATACAAACTATAGTATAGAGATACACATAACAGTTAATTTCCTTTTTCCCTTATGTTATTGGTATAGTGCTAGTTGCATATTATTTCTGTTTGCATTTATATACATTTATATACAATTATGTACATATTTACAGCTGTCTTTTATATTCATGCATTTGTATCATCTCATATTTGTCCATTATGTTCTATTCTCTTTGGTTTACAAAAATTTAGCTTTTATTTCTATAAAGCGTCAATCCTTTCTTTTTCCTTTACTTTAGCCAATGATACATTTTACTTCAGACTTCATAATACTCTGTCTCATCCTTATCTTTGATTTCTAAAGTTAGTTTGTCCATCTCTGCAGACTAATATTTTCCTTATTATTTCACTTTCTGTAGGGGTATCTTCATTCTTCCAGTTTTGGGCATATATCAATCTCTCAGCTGATATTATTATGTATCATTAAATATATTGTTCCTTTACTGTATTTTTCATTAATAATTCCCATTAAGTATGTTCTGGTCTGAACTCTCCTTTCTGGTTAACCATCTCTTCTATCCAAAACTTTATTTTCTGCCAGTATTTTTTTTTTTTTGCTTTTATACATTTCTACCACATATGATAATAGATCCCTTATCTCTATGTTACATTTCCAGCAATGTTGTGATGTACTTTTATTAATTTTGGCCAATCTAGTTGGAGGAAGATGCCATCTGTAAAACATTTTATATTGGTTCTCTTTATACGAACTTGTCAATGTTAATTTTCTATTTCTTTCCTATAACTTTTGCCAATTGTCTAACTCAATATTATAACCAAAATTTTGAACCCATTTTTATCATTACTTCTTCAACCTCCATTTTATATTCTAGTAGATATTTGTATATTCTCTTGATTGTTTTCTCCTCCATTCCTAATAGTATCTTATCCAATGCCATCAATTCTCTTTGTATGTCCCATTCTTTCATGTCTTTTTTGAATCTTGATTGGATTTGTAGGTATGACCACCATTGGAGTTGTATCCCTTCTTTCAATTCGTGTCTGGATTTTAGTTCCCCTTTTCCATCTAGTAGTTCTTTATATGTAATGACTTTCCCCATATTAATGAAATTTGGATGCATTATTGCTTCTAGTGTTGAGAGCCATACTGGATTCTTTATGTAATTTTGCTGTTTAGTTTTTACCCATACCTTAAGTAGATTATGTCTTACATAATGCCTCTGGAAGTACCGGTGGACTGTATGTCTTTCATCCCATGAAAAAACATGCCATCCTGGTTGTAGGTCATGTCCCTCCAGTGTTAGTAACCTCCTGTTTTTTAATTTTATCCACTCTCACACCCAATTTAATGCAGCGGCTTGATAATACAGCTCCCAATTAGATAAACCAAATCCCCCTCTTTCTTTGGCATCTTGTAATAATTTTAATTTAATTCTCTGTTTCCTCCCCTGCCAAATATATTTCAATATTGTTTTATTCAAATCTTCAATGTATTTTTTCTCTAATTTTATTGGTATGTTTTGGAAAAGAAAAAGTATTTTAGGTAGGATATTTATTTTTATTGTAGCAATTCTACCCATGAAGGAGAGCTGCAGATTTAAAAACAGATTAAAATTAACGAACCCAAAATATATAGCTACACACAATGGAATTAAAGTGAGGATTAGATGGAATACAGAAATTAAAAAAATTAAATTATTTTTAACTTTGCAGGATTCAATCTGGATCCAATCAGATTAGATCCTGCAGTACTATCCTAGGACATGTATATTTGCCTTCATTCATTTAGAATTTTGTGGAATCGAAATATAGTACCGTACTTCTAAACCATGGGGTGATTTTACTGAATGGAGCCACAGTTAATATTTTGAAAGGCCCACCAGTCATAGAGAAAGAGCTAAGTTAGATGCATGCTTAAGGTTGTGCTACTTCCTGAATTTGACTGGGGATCTTTGAGAAAACATGGAAGGATATAGGAAAAAAAGATAACATAGTAGCTAACACATCAAGAAGAGAAAGTAAAAGAGGACATAGAACCACCAAGATCAGGGGTGTCAAACTCAGTTTCATTGAGAGCCACATCACCATTATGGTTGCCCTCAAAGGGCTAGTTGCATGTAAGACAATGATGACTTAGAGTGGCCAGGTGGGCGTGGCTGGGTGGGGTAGCTGGGTGGCCACAGCCAGTCACCACAACTAGGTGGGCATAGCTGGGTAGATGGTGACTGGCTCAATGCCACTTATTGGGTGCAGATGACTCAAGATGGAGCAAGTCACGACAGCTAACTCAACATGGGGACAGTTCAGTGCCCCACAAGCTCTTTGCCTTCCCAAACTGCTGGCAGGGAACTGTGTGTGTGTATGAGTGTGTGTGTGTGTGTGTTTATATGCGTGCACACACTATATTTTAAGTTTGGGGACTTTTATCCACATAGAAAGGAGAGGGTCTTCTCAAACCTAGGCATGATTGGCAGTTTGCAAGCTCAGATGTGGATAAAAGTCTCCAAGCTTGGAGTGGTGTGTTGTGCACACGCACAAACACACACAACATAACAAGAAGTTCTTCTCCCAATCCTAGACATTGTTAGCATTTCCCTGTCTGGTGCCCCCTCCCATCATAGCAGGAGCTAGAGGACTGAGAATATAATTGAGAATATAACTACTTTTCTCAGTTTTTTTGTATCTCCACATGGAGATGTTTTATTTCTCCCAAATGCTTTAATTCAAATTTCTTTTCCAACTTATTAGCAAATTTGTTTACCTGTGATACATCCTTTGCAATGAAGCAAAGATCATCCACAAATGCTAATAGTTGACTATCCCCACCTATTACAAGGTGGGGATTTCTAGTGTATATGCAACCATCAGCCTTGCAATTCTTGAACCCAAGACCTTTTCATGCTTTATCTAGACGTATATTCTAATTCCTGGCTGACTGCTTCAGCCCATAAATGGCCTTGTTCAATTTATACACCATGTCAGGCTTTTTATTTTCATACCCTGGTGCTTGAACCATGTAAATTTCTTCCTCTAATTCTGCATTGAGGAATGCAGTGGTTATGTCAAAATGCCAAATTTTATGGCCATGTGCCACTGCCAATGCTAGTGCCAGTCTGATGCTTTCACTCTTTACAGTTGGCATAAGTACCTCATCATAATGCACATTTTTCATCTGTGAAACCCTTGTGCTACTAACCTTTTTTTAAATTGTTCCTCATTATTGGACAGTATTTTCTTGTATACTGACTTGCATTCTTCTCGTTTTGCTACCCTGTGGCAAAGTCATAGATGTGAACACTTTATGTTCTCCCATGGATTTCATTTCCTTGTCCATGGCTTCTTTCCATTTTACTTGTTCAATTTTAGGTCATGCCAATACATCCTTATAGATCCTTGGCTCATATCATACATTACACACTTTAACTTTACCAGTAGAATATCTGTCATTGGAATCCCTTTGTTCCATTGCTTCGATCTGCATGGCATTGATTGCTCCTGTGCTTCAACCTTCTCTAACTTCATATCTTTTCAGCTTCTCCTCCCTGAACGTTGACACCATCATTAAGCGAGTTCCATCACTTAGTGGATTACCGTTACTAAGTGGATTACCATCACTAAGTGAATCATTCCAGAAATTTAATCTGAGCTTCCAAAATTGCCCTCTCTTCCAGTTCAATTTCACATAAAGAGTTTGTCTTCTTCAATTTGTGTGCCATAGGATCCACTCTATTCTTCACCTCTTCCACTGAGCTGCAGTGGCGATGCAGTGCAGTACTGCAGGCTACTTTTGCTGATCCACTGGCTGCCAGAGTTTGGCAGTTCAGATCTCACTGGCTCAAGATTGATTCAGCCTTCCATCCTTCTGAGGTCAGTAAAATGAGGACCCAGATTGTTTGGGGCAATATGCTGACTTTGTAAACCGCTTAGGGAGGGCTGTAAAGTGGTATCTAAGTGATATTGCTATTGTTTCATATTTCCATTCAAACATTGGTTTTTCTCCTAAAGTTCCCTTGCTAAAGAATAAATCTTGAATTCAAGCTTTATTCCCATAGATTGGATCAATTCATGTGTCTTAGCTGTGTATTTGTCCATAAAGGGTCTCAGAAATTCTATATCTCTTGATAATCTTTCCAGTTTTCTGTTGTCCTGTGAGTAGCCATTTTGAATGTAATAAATTTGAATTTTTAAATTTAAATTTATAATTGTTAAAGTTAATTTTTAAAGTTAGAAGTTTTAAGTTTGTAGCATTAAATCCAGTGGATTTAATAATGCTACTGAAACATTAAAAAGAATTAGCAGTACTATACTCTTTGGTGGTAAATTACAGCTTTACACAAACAGCCCAAAAAGCTTAGGTTCTGTCTCTTTTTAAAAGAAACTCTGGTGGCTAAACCAATCAGAAGGAGTTAAAATCAAAACAGTTTCACCCCTTCCTCACGGCAAGCAGCGAGCTCAAAACACCATTCAAATGATTCTTATTTTAAGCTCAAAAAGAAAAGTTCTGCAGAGTTGGCTAGCAGTATAATCCTCTGGCAAATTTAAGTCCAAAAGTGTCAAAAATAGTTTCTACAATGCTTTAGTTTTTAGTAGTTTCCAGCTTCTTTATTTTGGCTTGGTTACACCAAATCCTCCCTCCTCACCATCTTGAAATCACAAAGCCTCAAAAATGACAATCGTTCCACAAAAAGGAAATGGCAGACTGTAACTAGAGAGAGCCTCTTTCAGCATGAAAGGTAAATATGCAAAAAAATCTTATTGCCCAAGAAATGATGGTACCCTTTATTGCCCTGCCCTGAAGCTAGGGACTCACCCAATTACAACTACTACAAGCAGCAGTCTGAGAGAGTCCGGCTATTCAGGGAAGCAAAAGGGTTGATTTCCAAGCCTTCCCCTTTCCCATGGGGTGTATGTTCTTCTGGATTACAAAACATTTAAAGCCTGTAACTCTGCAGAAAATGTAACAAAGATCAAAATCTCTACTACTTCAGGGGCCAGAAGTTCTGCTGGAAATTCAGTTGTGTTTCATATATCTAAGATGAAAATATTTGTGGCCATTAACGTCTACCTAACAATTTCTCTTTTGCTACTGGGTTTTTTGTGATCTATTGATTCATTTTTGTCTGTCTCTTTTGTTTCCCTCAATTGTAGAACTTGAAACGTGTAATGGCAGATGAGGTAAGAGCAGTTGTGGCATTAGCTGTTTTTGTAAGTTATCTATAAATCCTGGTATAAAATTGGTTCATTCTCTTCCTGGAGTTTTTTAATTAACGTTCTGACTGATAAGTTTTCTCTTTTGTGAAGTGCTTACCTTGATATAGTATATTAAACAATTTTAAAGATAGTATAGTATTCTTGTCTCTGTTACTGTACTTCCTGATGCTATTCTCTTTGCAAGGAATGTTTGTACATGTTTAATGGCATCTAATATTATTATTATTGTTGTTGTTATTAATTGAATTTATATTGCCACATATTCACCCATGGCGACTTGAGGCGGCTTACAGAATGTAAAACCACTTTTAAAATAAAAAAAACAATTTAAAAAATCAAATAAATTAATAAAGTACAATACAACAAAATCTGGAAAAATAAATAAATAAATCACACACACACACCCCGCCCCAATGACAGTAGATCACACAAGCCATTTGATAGGCTCTATCCCTCTCTGGATTCCCCAGGTTTGCTGACAGAACCAGGTCTTCAGTACCTTCCAGAAGAGTATTAGAGAGTGGGCCATTCTTATCTCTGCGGGAATGATGTTGCAGAGAGAGGGATGCCACCACGGAGAAGGCCCTTCTTCTGGGTCCCACCAGGTGTATCTTCCTCAGGGATGGGACCCACAGCATTCCCTGCCTTCCCCCTCTTAATGGGTTGGGTAGATGTGATTGACAAGAAACGTTCCCTCAGATAAACTGGTCCCAAGCCATGAAGGGCTTTAAAGGTGACAACCATCACCTTGAATTGCACCCAGAAGCAAATCAGCAACCAATGCAGCTCCCTCTGGAGGTGCACACCAGGGTCTGCACAAAACCATGTGGGCCGCTGCATTTTGCACCAACTAGAGCTTCTGGATGTTCTTCAAGGGGCAGCCCCATGTAGAGCATGTTGCAATAATCAAGACGGGAAGTGACTAGGGCATGAATGACTTTGAGTACGGACCATTGGTCAAGGAAAGAGGTAACTGGTGCACAACCCGCAGTTGCACAAAGGCTCTCCTGGCCACGACCACCACCTGCTCTTCGAAAACCCCTAGATTATGCACAAGGTCTGTTTGGGGTAGTGCCACCCCATCCACAACCAAAGGTGGTAATTCTACCTGAGCCAACGAATCCCAAACCCAGAGCCACTCAATCTTGCAAGGGTTTAGTTTCAACCTGTTGCTCCCCATCCAGCCTCTAACAGCCTCCAGGCACTGCGAGAGGGAGGACACTTAACTCATCATGGGCTGAGACATACAGCTGAGTTTCATCAGCATATTGGTGATACCTCAGTCCATGGTGATGGGTGATCTCACCCAGCGGCTTCATATAAATGTTGAACAGGAGTGGAGAGAGTACCGAGCCCTGCGGAATCTTGTAAAGCAGTCGGCGAGGGCTGGATCTCTCCCTTTCTATCAACACTGACTGAGAGCAGCGGCAGAGGAAGGAAGTAAACCAGGACAGCACAAGGCCTTCTATTCCCATCCCCCAAAACCGCCCCAGGAGAATCCCATAGTCAATAATATTGAAAGATGCCTAGAGGTCAAGTAGAGCAAGAATGGATGCACTACCCCCATCCTCCTGCCAGAGATCATCCAAAAGTGCAACCAATGCCGTTTCTGTCCCAAATCCAGGCCTGAATCCTGACTGGTAGGGGTCGAGATAATCTGTTTCATCCAGGAACCACTGGAGCTGTTGTGCAACCACCTTTTCAACAACCTTCCACGAAAAGGGAACATTGGAGACAGATCGGAAATTATCCAACTGGGTGGAGTCCAGTGATGGCTTCTTAAGAAGTGCTGGGGCACCATCCCCTCCTGTAGAAAGCATTAATCACTGACAGAATCCACCCTAGTCACCTCCTGGGAAGCTTTCACAAGCCAGGAGGGACATGAGTCTAAAACACAGGTGCTTGTGCGTATACTCCCTAGGATCCTGTCCACTTCCTCAGGAGCAACGGGGTCAAACTGTTCCCAGATAAGAGGGCAAGAACTTGCCTCAGGAGATTCCACCAGAGCAGCAACCATGCTGGCATCTCACTGGGAACGAAGTCGAGTGATTTTGTTTCCAGAAAATCCGCAAATTCCTCAGTGTGCCCCTTCAGGTGGACCGCAATGTCCTCCTTCCCCAGGAGGAGACTGCTCACCTTAAAGAAGGTTGCTGAGCAATTATCTGCAGACGTAATTAGTTTGAAGAAGTATTTACACTTCACATGAATTGACACAAGATAGGCTTAGTAGCAGCTCTTACACGTGTTCAATTGAGTTCATCTCCTGTCTTCCTCCAGCAGTGCTCTAGACATCTCATGCATTTCATCCCTCTCAGTTCCTCTATATACCATGGGGCACAGAGAGGTCTACGAGTGAGGAGAGGTCACAAGGGTGCAATCCTATCCAGAGCCTCAGTCATCTTCCTATTCCAAACTGACTAAGAGCTCGGCTGGACTGCACAATAGATCTGCAGTTATAACCTCCAGCTCCTTCTGGAACCCATCCAGGTCCATTAGTTGATGGGGATGGAGCAGTCTAATAGGTCCTGCCTCCCTATGGGGGATGCAGCTTTTGAGAAACTCATTGCCACCAGAATACCCACAGGACCACAGAAGCAAGACTGCAGAAGTAGCCAATTTAATGGTGTCTTTTGTGGTCACTTTGACTCTGGCTTCCAGTGTATTCAATGGATAAAACTATACTCTGCACCAACAGATTGAAAAGAGAGCTTCCTTGGTTATTTTTTTAGAATGGGCTTGGAAAATATTATGTTATCTCCTTTATAAAAATCTGATTCTCTGAACTATTCCTGTACATAATAGGCATTGGAATGATAGGTAACCACAATGGTTCCCCTTGTTTTCTCTCACCTTTAAAATGCATGCATTATCTTGATACCTAATTTGGAGTATTGTTAATACTTAAATATGCCTCTAGTGAAAAAACAGGAATTCTAAATAAATCTTTGTACCCCAAAGGTGATGGTAATGGATTGTTCATCAGTGAACAGAAATTTAATCTAGATGAGAGGGAAATCTGATGGTTATAAAATGAGCCCATTCAAGGACAGAATACTTAGGCTTGGATAATGTTTCATGCCTCTTTAATATAGAAATTGAGAGAGACTTCTTTTAGCTGGTTGAGTGACACAATGAATACCACAGACACTGTCCTATCCTATTTTAAAAGAAAACATTTCAAATATTATTCAAAAGTTAAGCATTCCATTTCCACCCATTTTTCTGAGGTTCCAGGCTTGGTATAAAACTGAAGAATTGTAATTGATTTACCCCTATAGAGTAGTGTATGTTTGTTTGGATTTTTTTTTGAGCGAGAGGAGGTTCTGGGATACAAAGAAGCATGGCATAGCTAGTTGGCAAGCAAATTCTCAAACTGGAAAGAGGTTAGCAGAATCAGAATTGTCTAAGTATAGTGGCTTGTGAAAATATACTATATTATTCAGAGAAGCAATATGAGTAAGCTGGAACAGTGAGATACACTAAAGAGTGGCATTTATAGTTTTGCCATCTCCAATTCTAGAAACACTTACAATGTTTTGTTTTAAATCTGTTATAGCTACTGATTTTAGCAAAAGAATAATTAAAAAAAACAGTACTTTAACCATACATTTATTCTTTGAAACTCATATTAATGTTTGGGATAGTCCCTATGTTAGGCACTTGTTCAATCATTGTCAAAAAATCTGCCCTAACATAGAGTTTGACCCAAGTGTGTATGTTGAGTTTCCTTGAATAAATCTTCCATCTTGACCCCATATAGAATTGTAACATTGTCACAAAGGGCAGGTAGTTAGGCTTAAATGGCCACATCAAATATATGAAAGGTGAGAAAGTAAATACAATTCAAACTACTATTAAGCATTGACAACTCAAAAGAGTCAGTTTAATAAAATAACAGCTCCTTTATTGGGCATTATTTCAGTGACAGATAACTCATAAACCATTCTGCATTTAATCTTCTCACTGACCTCTGCGCTTGGAATTGCAACATTGTATGTGGGTGTAGGTTTTATATACAGCAGCGGAAAAGCGATCAGTTTTGTAAAGCATTTTGCAGACATTTGATTCAATACTTCAAAGTGAATCTCTGTTGTGATCTGTAATCTTTAATGGAATGATTCAGTTGAAACTTCAGTGAAAGCCCCACTAGAAACTTTGCACAATTCTGGTAATTAGCAAAATTGTATGAAGAGATTTAAAAGAACATTGATTTTTATTTTTCTAATACATTGCCAAAATACTCATATATTATAGTTAAGAAAGTAGCACAATTTAAAATTGAATGGAAAAGAAGAAAAGAAAAAGCACACTAATGTTAATTTTAATATTTTATTAATCAGCTTGAGAGATTCACCAGTATGAGGATAAAGAAGGAGAAAGAAAAACCCAATACAACATATAGGAATTCATCTACTTCATGCTCAGATATTTCTGGGTCAGGTCAGATGTTGCAGGAAATCTCTGATGAAGATGTGCTGGTTCTCTTTGAGCAGATGCTGGTAAGTACCATTAAAATTATATCTTGAGAATAACAAAACTAAAAGTTTCTTATGCTTATAGTTATGCTGAAATGAAGTGTGATTTCTGTGATGTGAAAAATTCTTTTTCTGCTCTGGGAAGGAAGACTGTGATTTGTTTTTCTACTACAGCAAGTAAACAAAAATCCTAAAACCAAAATTCATTAGGGAGAAATAGCAATAGCACTTAGACTTACATTCCGCTTTACAGTACTTTACAGTCCTCTCTGAGCAGTTTATAGAGTTAGCATCTTTCTCCCAACAATTTGGATCCTCATTTTACCCACTCTGGAAGAACGGAAGGCTGAAATCAAGTATTGTTACTTGTATTTTTTCAAAATCTGGTTGGTGTCATAGCAAGACTGCCAAGGGATAGCGGGGCTCCGCGAATGCCCGGCTGATTCCTCTCTGGAGGTCCTCTAAATATGGTAGAGATTATGACAGATGTATGGGATGATCATAACCCATGAAAAATAATTTGGAAAGGAAGGAAAAGGAAGAGTAGAAAGTGGTTATTTAATCCCCAAATCTTAAAGGAGAAAGTTTTTGTAGAGAAAATTAAGAAAGAAATGAAACTTTTTAAAAAGGAAAATGCAGTGAAGCAGACATCATTACAGAATATATGAGATACAGCAAAGGCAGTCTTGAGGGGGCTGTTAATAATATATACAGCGAAAAGGAATAAGGAAAGATGGCAAAATCAGAATAAATTACAGGAGGAGATTAAAGACTTAGAAAGTAGATGACCAAAAAAAACACAAGATAAAAAAATGAGGAGAGAGATAATTCTTACTAGGCATAAATTGAACATTATAAATCAGGAAGAGCGAGTCAAAGAGGTGAAAAGGGCAAAAGAGATTTTTTTCGAACATGCAAATAAACCAGGGAGGTGGTTAGCCCATAAATTAAGATTAGAAAAAGAAGGTTGATACAAGAATTGGAGGATGATGATGATGGAAAATTAAAATATCGAATGACTGAGAAAAAGAAAATAGTACAAAAATATTTCGGACAACTATATAGGAAGGATGGAATAAACCCTGTGTCAAGCATCCAGAAAGTATCCATGATATCAATCACTCCAAGACATCATCTCTCCAATTGATTTATAGGAACAGATCTGGCATATCAAAAGCAATTTCCCAAGTGAAGTGTTTTTTGGTGCGTTACACAGAACTCACCTTCTCTCCTCCCACTTCTGTACTTCATAAATCATGAGAACCAATTAACTGCAACTGGAAATTCTTAATACAACACACAGAATAACCTTGAACTTTTCAACTCCTCTAACTCTAAAAAAAAATATGGCAGCTGAATTTCAAAGCTGACAGATGTCCCCCCTTGAAAACTCCTCCTAAAAGAAAAGAAAAAAACACATATAGGGATTAATACGTCGTGCTTAACCCCCTCTCCCCCCACCACAAGGACCCTTCAGTTTGTGGGGAAAATCCTCATGGAATTGGTTAACCAATAAGACTAAATATTGCAATCGGCCACGGTGTTATCTAGAATCAAGAATTTTTTGAATCTCATAATGTGTTTCCCCATGTACTGTCAATGTTTTTTGGGAAGTGAGTGGCAGTGGTCTTATCGATGTATTAGCTGGTTTTAGTAAACTACAATGGAACACTGGATGAATTTTCCCCAGTAGTCGAGGAAGACATAATTGGACAGTGACTGGATTGATTGTCTTTGAAATTGGGAATGGACCCAAAAATTTTGGACCCAGCTTCTTCCTGGGCAGTTTCAACCTAAGATACTTGGTCAACAAATATATTTTGTCCTCTACTTTAAAAGGCGGTTGAAGGGATCTATGTTTATCTGCTTGTTTTTTATAAATTTTTGCAGCTTCGTTCAAAGCTTTTTTTGTATCTTCTCACCCTTTCTTTGATGAGTTCATCCATTCTGTCAGGGACATAGGTTGTCTAGGTAACTCTGGCATTGGGACAAAATCCATTCCAGTGTTGATTTGGAATGGAGTCAATCCCATGCTGCTACGTACTGCATTATTGTAAGCAACCTCTGCAAAAGGTAATAACCCCAATTTTCTTGTTGACAATTTACATAGTATCTAATTTATTGTTCAATCATGGTGTTAGCCCTTTCCGCTCCCCCATTACAAGCAGGATGGAAAGCTGAAGATAACCCTTGAGAGGAGCCAATGGATTTCAGAAATTCCCTCCAAAATTTTGCAGTAAATTGTACTCCTCTGTCTGATATTACTCTGCAAGGTACACCATGTAGTCTATAGATATGTTTCACAAAAAGTTTTTTCGCAGATGGAAGTCCTTTGCAGGCTATAAAATGGCCCTGTTTGGAGAATAAGTCAATTAATGTCCAAATGATTATATTCCCTTCATTCTTAGGTAATTCAACAATAAAATCAATTGCAATTTCTTCCCAAGGTTGGGTTGGTTCAGCAACTTGTTGCAGGAGGCCAGGGGATTTCCAGTTCTGTGTTGCATCATGGCACAAATTGAACAACTTTTTACATAGTCCTCGACATCAGGTTTCATTTTTGGCCATCAGAACTGTCTTCTTAGTAAATGTAGGGTTTTTAGGAATCCAAAGTGGCCTCCCAGCTGGGAGTCATGGCTACGCTTTAGTACCAGGCGTCTTAGGGTTGTGGGTACATAAAGCTTAGTTCCTTTCAAGCTAGTCCATCATTTATTGTCACCTCGGTTTGATGGTCCAGGAACTAAGGGTCAGTCAATAGGGCCATTTTCAATTCCGCAATCAGCTTATCTTCCAGGAGTTTGGGGTTGCAGTTAGCTTGAGTTTGAGTGGTTACCTGGCCGGCCAATTGAGCGTCTGACATTAAGGCTTGTACTATTTTCTCTTGGTGGCTGTCAAACTGGGGTTTTCTGGACAGAGCATCCGCCAGTACGTTTTTCCCTCCAGGGATATATTTAATGTTGAAATTGAATCACTTGAAATATTGAGCCCAGTGGACTTGTTTGGGCTTTAATCTCGTAGGGGTCTTTAGAGCCTCAAGGTTCTTATGATCAGTCCATACCTCAAAGGCCTCTGGCGCCTCTTCTAGAAAATTCCTCCAAGTCAATAAAGCCCATTGTACAGCGAATGCTTCTTTCTCCCAGAACGCCCACCTTTGCTCTGCATCTGTCAGTTTTTTGGACACATAAGCGCAAGGCATCAGTCGGCCTTGAGAGTCTTTTTGCAGCAAAATGGTTGCCACCGCTACATCACTTGCATCTGTTTGGATAATAAAAGGCTTGGTCACGTCTGGGTGCTTGAGGATGGGTTCCATTGCAAAGAGGCGTTTTAATGTCTTGAAAGCTTTCTGACAGTCCATAGTCCAAGCCAGGGGTTGACTCGGCTTTGGTTTGGTGGGTGACGGGCCCATTTTTAATAGCTGTCAACGGGAGGGCAACTTCAGCAAAGGGTGGAATGAATTGTTTATAGAAGTTGGCAAACCCCAAGAAACTTAGAAGTTGTTTCTGGGTTCTGGGGGGTTGCCAATCCAGCACCGCTTTCACCTTTCCGGGGTCCATTTCAAACCCCAGGTTGGATATTTGGTAGCCTAGATAGTCTAGCGACTCTTTGTGGAATTCGCATTTTGAGAGTTTCACATCTAATTTGGTGGGTAGAAGTTTTTCTAGAACTTGTCGGACCAATTGAACATGTTCTTCCATGGTTTCGCTGAAGATAAGGATATCACTAGGTACATGAGGACCCCCCAGTAAAGGTGCAGGTGTAGCACCTCATTAATGAGTTGCATAAACATTGCAGGAGCCCCCTGAAGTCTGAAAGGCATGACTTTGACTTGGAAGTTACCCAGAGGGAAGTTAAAAGGAGTTTCCCACTCATCTCCATCTTTGATGCGGACCCAGTAGTAAGCTTCCCTGAGATCTAGCTTGGTGAATACTTTGCCCTTTGACAGGTGATTCAATAAGTCCTTCGTGAGAGGGAGAGGATACATGTTTTTGACGCATACTGCGTTCATGCCTCAAAGTCAACACACAATCTCAATCCGCCCTCTTTCTTCTCCTTGAACAACATGGGGGCAGCTAATCTTGATTTGGCAGGCTCAATAAAACCTCATTTCAAATTGCTGTTGATGTATTTCCTTAATTCAGCCATTTCAGCAGGCATCGTGGAAAACATCTTTGGTTTTGGTAATTTCGCGCTATTCCAATATATATATTCCAATATTGGAAATTTTAAGGATAAAAATAATGTATAGTCACAAAACAGGAAATGTGTATATACAATGACACAGTAACTGTTAATGGAAATGAGGTTTTTGTATTTTTTGTTTTTTAAAGAATAAAAATTAAAAAAAAATCTGAAAATATCTGAAAATAAAAGAAAAAATGAACTATCTGACATATTGAAGCTAAATTTTTGCTTTATAAGCTGGAAGATAGAGCTGGGACGACACCTACTGGCCGTCAGATGAAAGCGAACTTGGGAAATGAAAAAGAAGAAAAGATGGAATTGAAATAGATAAGACAGGAGATAAAACAGCAGCAAGGCCGTTAACTTGCTTGTAGATAGACGGTGTATTCTTTTAAGCTTACTGAACTCTGGATTATAAACATTGCAGGCTCTGTGGAATTACTTTGAGACTGAGCGAATAGGCTTTTTGGTTCTTTAAAAGCTTTTTTTTTTCTTTTTGGCTTTTTTTGGGGGGGATCACTGGGATATTGGGGAGTTTGGAGGGCCATTTTAGATTACAAACATTGAGGAAAAGTTGGATAATAAAACTCTTGAATTTAAAGTGCCTTTTTTTCCCCTATAGATTATTTTAAATATATAGATATATATTTAATATAATATAAATATAATCTGTATTATAAATATTCTATATAGAATATTTTAATATTGGAATTTATATAAAGCTGAAATTTAGAAATAAGCTTTAATAGGGTATTGATTGTAGACAGGTACTATATGTTGTTATTTGATCACTATATAGGTTTGTAAGATTAGATTTGTAAGACTATAAAATAGTTTGTAAATTGATTATAGAAGATAAAAAAGAGTGCTCCAAACTTAACTAAAATTGGAAAGAAAGCATTGTCCACACCTGCATCTGCAGTATCCAGCCCATTAAACCAAAGATCAATATACACAATATTACAACAAGAAAAAAAATTCCAAAAAGAAATACAGTTGGTGCTCCAATCCATTCAAGAAGTGATTACCGTATATACTCGCATATAAGCCGATCTCGCATATAAGCCAACCCTTAAAAAATTGCCCCAAAATGAGGAATTTTGCAAAAACTCGCATATAAGCTGACCCCCAAATACCATGGTGTTCAACCCCTGATCTCAACGTCAAGGCTCACCATCAGAAAGATTCTGGGAGGACAGGGCTTTGGGCGTGACTTCCCTGAACAGCAGAAGTGAAGCCCAGAGGAAAAGGCAGCGGGGCAAAAGTTGCGGCTCATCGTCCATCCAGGGAGAAAAATGGCTGATTTTCACACGCGTTTTACTTGACATGAGGGCTGCTAAGGGCCAGCTGACAGAGAGTGCGAGAGCCAAGACTCTCATTGCGGGAAGCCGCCACGCTAAGTCGCTGCCCGACTTCATGCGCATTTTACTTGAGACGAGGGCTGCTAAGGGCCAGCTGACAGGGAGTGCGAGAGCCAAGATTCTCATCGCGGGAAGCCACCACGCAAAGTCACTGCCCGACTTCGCGTGCGCTTTACTTGACGCGAGGGCTGCTGAAGGCCAGCTGACAGGGAGTGCGAGAGCCAAGACTCTCATCGCGGGAAGCTGCCACGCTAAGTCGCTGCTCTGGCACAAATCGAGGCATGGCCACCGATAAATCAGATTTATGCACGTATAAGCCGACCCCCAAATTTGGAAAAAAGCGTTCTAAAGTCGGCTTATATGTGAGTATATACGGTACTTCACAGAATGAGGAAGCAAGGAAAAATCATAATGAGGTGAAAGGTGATTTGCGGGAGATGAAGGAACAGATTCAGACTGTGGATGTGAGATTAGAAAACTTTCAGCAAATGAAATGAACAAAAAATCAACAAAAAAATGAACAAAGGATTCAGAAAATAGAAGGCAAATCAGAAGAAACTGAGAAAAAAACAAGGAAATAAATCAAAAGTTGACACAAGCAAACTAAAACCTGGAAGAGACAGTCATAACTTTGGATATGGAGAAAGCAGCTTATTTCTTAAGATTTCAATACATAGAGGAGGATAAAGAAGACCTCCCAGAAGTGGTGATAGTTATTGGCAAGTGCCCTAGAGATAGGAAAGCAACAGATGGAGGGGGAGATAGACAAAATATATAGAATAAACATGAGTTATGCAAGGAGACATAAGATATCTTATGTGAGATGAACAAGAGATTAAATACTAAAAAGGGGAAGAGATTATCCTCTGCAGTACAGAGGGAAAGAAATTGTAGTTCTGAAACAGATTCCTAGGAGAGGAAGTGATTTATGGAAGCAGTATCAATTTTTGACTGTTAAACTGATTAAAAGACAAGTAAATGTTAGACGGTTGGTAACAGAGGGAATATTAGTGAACTGGGATGGCAAAAGATGTAGACTGGATTCATTAGATAAGGCAATAGAATTCTATGATAGTTACATAGTTGTAAATGAGAAACAAGAAGAGGAGAATAGGAATATCAAAGATGAGGAACCAACAGGCGAAGAGAAGAATGCACAACAAGGAGGGGAGAAAGCTGAATGAGAAGGAACGAGGGCAAAAGATCAGAGACAAATAAGAACAACTAGGAGGATAAGACCTCCTAAAAAGACCTAAAATTATACACATTTACAAAAGTTAAAAGTAGATATAATTTGCCTTTGAAAAACCAATATACAAAAGTAACACAGCAAATTATTGGAGTGCCCCAAAATTGGGAAAATATATTTTTCATCAGCACAAATATATTTTTCATCAGCTCCATACATTAAGAAAACAATAAACTCCAAACAAATATATATGGATGAATAAGGAAGAATTTAAATGGTGGAGATAGGGATGAATCAAAAAAAGATACTTTTGATAGCAATATATGCACCAAATAAGAATTTTATAAGAAAATATTGGAAATGGAATATGAAAACATTTGTGTTATAGGATATTTCAATGCAATTGTAGATTCAAAATTAGATTATAGAAGTAGTAAGACAGGAAAAAAGGCAAGAAAGATACTTCCTAAGGCATTTTTAAGGATATATGGAGAGAAATGAACCCAGGAAAAAACTAACATACATTTTATTCAAACAGGCATAAATCATGGTCCCGAACTGACATGGTCTGGATGTCACCTGAACTAAGATTTAATGTGCAAGTTATAGAGATAGAAACTAATACATGGGCCGACCATAACCCAATAAAATTAAGCTGGAAAGAAAAGAAAAGACTGAAATGGGACATTGAATCAATCTGTATTAAAAGAGAAAGAGTTAATGCAAACAATAGCAAAAGAAATGGGATTCTTCTTCAAAGAAAACACCTCACTGCAAAATCTGTGGGAAACAACTAAAGCATACATTGGTGATAACCTACATAGCAAGAAAAAATAAGAAAAAACAACATCAAGTCATTAGAAGAACATAAAAAACTTGAATTAGAACTGCAAAAAGATCCACAAAAGGAAGTTTTAAAAAATCAAAAGGAAATAAAACATAAATTAAATCTAAAAAAAAAAGAATTGTTGCAAAAAATTAAAAGAGCAAAACAAAATTTCTTTGAAAATGCCAACAAATCAGAATGATGTGGTTAGCTTATAAATTGAAAAAAGAGAGAGAGAAGAAACTTATAACTGATTCCCACCACAATGACAAATTTAAAAATAACAAGATTTTTTTTCAATATGTTGGAATACTATGAAGACCACTCATAAAAGCAAATGGTGTTCATTTTCTTAGATGCACAGAAAGCCTTTGACAATGTAATTTGGCAATTTATGGTACAAAAATTAGATTGTATGGATTTTGGCGAGAAGTTTATAAACATGATTAAGACAATATATCATAAAAAATGACAAAAATAATAGTTAATGGGGACTTGACAGAGAATTTCAATATAAAAAAGGCACAAGACAGTGATGTCCTTTATACCCATTATTATTTATGTTAACATTGGAAGTGTTAAATAGAAATGTTAGACAAGATTTAGCAATAAAAAGTATGGAAATAAAAAGGAAAAATATAAACTACAAGCATTTGCAGATGATCTAGTATTTATTTTAGAAGAACTACTGGAAACTGGCCTGAAGTTAATGAAAAAAATAGAAGAATATGGAGAAGTTGCAGGCTTGAAATAAAGATAAAACTAAAATAATAATTAAAAATCTGACAGATAAACAGAAAGGTGAATGGACAAAGAAGATAGATCTTCAGATATTTAAGAAAGTAAGATACTTTGGAATATACCTAACAGTGAGATGTGCAACAAATAAAGATTATATAAGACTACTACAACAAATTAAACTGGAGTTGGAGAAATGGCAAAATTTGCAACTATCAATGGTAGAAAGAATTGAAACCATAAAAATGAATATTTTACTGAAACTACTTTTTTTAACGATCCCTATAAAAATAGAGAAAAATTATAATTTGATGACATTGAAAACACAATGATTTTGAAATTTGGCAAGGGAAAAAAGTGAGAATAAGATTGAAAAATGTTGCAAGAATCTAAAAATAATGGGGACTTTGGGCTACCAGATTGAGAGCTTCAAACTTCTGTATTAACATGGGTGAAAGAACAGATAACTCTCAGACATAGAAGATTATTGTTTTTGGAAGGTCATGATCTCCAGTTAGGATGGCATGCCTTTTTATGATATGATAAGAATAAAACCCGTAGATATTTTCAAATACATTATGTAACAAATGCTCTATTCCAGGTATGGGAAAATGAAAGCAAAAGTATGAAAATACCAGTCTGGCTCTTAACAATAGAAGCATTTATTCATCTAAATGTAGTAAATCTGGAAAAAATCTTAACATATAAAGATATTATAAATGTGAAAGGGGAATTTTATACAAGAATTACAGAATAAAGGTGTTGATTTATCATGGTGGCCACATATGCAAATACAATTGAGATACCAGAAAGATATTAAAGACATATGGCTTTTATAAAGAGCAAACAACATTTGATCCAACTTTGATGTCATGTCCTTAAAACAAGTCAAAATGAGGCTCAGTAGTGTGTGTGGCCTCCACGTGCCTGTATGACCTCCCTACAATGCCTGGGCATACTCCTGATGAGGTGGCGGATGGTCTCCTGAGGGATCTTCTCCCATACCTGGACTAAAGCATCCCCCAACTTCTGGACAGTCTGTGGTGCAACATAGCGTTGGTGGATGGAGCGAGACATGATGTCCCAGATGAGCTCAATTGGATTCAGGTTTGGGGAACGGACAGGCCAGTCCATAGCATCAATGCCTTTGTCTTGCAGGAACTGCTGACACACTCCAGCCACAAGAGGTGTAGCATTGTCTTGCATTAGGAGGAACCCAGGGCCAATTGCACCAGCATATGGTCTCACAAGGGATCTGAGGATCTCATCTCGGTACCTAATGACAGTCAGGTGACCTCTGGCGAGCACATGGAGGGCTGTGCGCCCCCCTAAAGAAATGCCACCACACACCATTACACCACTGCCAAACTGGTCATGCTGGAGGATGTTGCAAGCAGCAGAACGTTCTCCACAGCGTCTCCAGACCCTATCACATCTGTCACATGTGCTCAGTGTGAATCTGTTTTCATCTGTGAAGAGCACAGGGCACCAGTGGCGAATTTGTCAATCTTGGTGTTCTCTGGCAAATGCCAAGCATCCTTCATGGTGTTGGGCTATAAGCACAACCCCCACCTATGGACGTCGGGCCCTCATACCACCCTCATGGAGTCTGTTTCTGACCGTTTGAGCAGCCACATGCACATTTGTGGCCCGCTATAGGTCATTTTGTAGGGCTCTGGCAGTGCTCCTCCTGTCCCTCCTTGCACAAAGGCAGAGGTAGAGGTCCTGATGCTGAGTTGTTGCCCTCTTATAGCCTCCTCCACGTCTCCTGATGTACTGGCCTGTCTCCTGGTAGCGCCTCCATGCTCTGGACACTACGCTGACAGATACAGCAAACCTTCTTGCCACAGCTCACATTGATGTGCCCTCCTGAATGAGCTACATTACCTGAGCCACTTGTGTGGGTTGTAGACTCCCTCTCATGCTACCACTAGAGTGAAAGCACCGCTAGCATTTAAAAGTGACCAAACCATCAGCCAGAAAGCATAGGAACTGAGAAGAACCACTCCTTTATTGGGGATGTCTTGCTTACTGCCTACGCTTTCCACCTCTTGTCTATTCCATCTGCACAACACCATGTGAAATTGATTGTCAATCAGTGTTGCTCCCTTAATGGACAGTTTGATTTCACAGAAGTGTGATTGACTTGGAGTTACATTGTGTTGTTTAAGTGTTCCCTTTATTTTTTTGAACATGGTATATCTTTATATACAACAATTTTCTTCATATTTATCAAATTTGGGTGTATTAATGCTTCTGGTGTAAAGAGCCAGATAGGGGTTTCCATATAGTTTTGGTTGTTAATTTTATTCCATACCGTTAATAGTGCCTATTGTATAAAGTGTCTCTGAAAGTATTTATGTGCTGTGTCTTTTCCGTATCAAAGAAAGGCATGTCACCCCAAGCAGTCTTTTGTTCCTTAATGTAATCCATTCTATTAGCCAAGTAAGTGTTGCAGCGTGATAATATAACTACCTGTATCCTGCATTAATTTCAGTTTTATTCTCGGCCTCTTTCCTTGCCATATGAATTTTGACATTAATTTTTTAAATAAGCTTTTCTCTAATTTTATAAGGATATTTTGGAATAAAAAGAGGATCTTTGGTAGGGTGTTGATTTTAAGTATGGCTATCCTACCCATTAGGGAATTTTCAGGTTATTCCATCATTCTAAATCCTTCTTTATTTGAGTTATTAATTTAGTATAGTTATCTTCTCTCAGGGTTATACACCTTGCTGTTAAGTATATGCCTAAGTATTTCACTTTTTTCACAATTTGGATACTCATTTCTTTTGTCAATTCTTCCTTTTGTTTATTTGTCATTTGACTAACATTTTCGTTTTTTCCTTGTTTATTTTTAATCCCACTACTTCTCCATATTCTGCCAATTCCTCCATAAGCTTCATGCCAAACTTTAGAGGCTCCTCTAAAATAAATACTAGATCGTCCACAAAGGCTTGTAGTTTATACCTTTTTTTGTCTGATTTCCAGCCCTTTAATTTGTTCCTCTTTTCAAATGTTTCTCGTCAAGACTTATAACATTAAGATAAACAGCAGCGGGGATTGGTGGACAACCTTGTCTTGTACCTTTTTGTATTGTGAAACTTTGTGTTGCATCACTGTTAATTATTACTTTGGCCTCTTGTTTTGAATATATTGCTCTAAACATATTTATCAATTTGTCTCCAAAGTTCATATATCTCAGTTTCTGCAGCATGAATTTCCAGTTTACATTATCAAAAGCCTTTTGGGTGTCTAGGAAGAGCAATGACATTTGTTTTTTGTTGTGTGCTTCATAGTTCTCTTATATATCTAGTGGCGTTCTCATGTTCTTTATCTGCCTTGAGGTACAAAGCCATTTTGGTCATCATGTATAAATGTATTGAGGAATCTTTTCGGATGTTTGGCTATTATGTATGCAAATATTTTGTAGTCTGTATTCAGTAATGAAATTGGCCTATAATTTTGAATTAGCGTTTGGTCTGCATCCTCCTTTGGAATCAGCACTATATTGGCCTCCATCCATGGTGATGGTATCCTCACTTCTGTAAGGATAGCATTATATACCTCTGGTAGCATTGGATCTAAACTATCCTGAAGTTCTTTATACAATTCTGATAACAATCCGTCAGGACCCTGTACTTTGTTGTTCTTTTGTTTTTTGATGGCCTCAGTTACTTCTGACATTCTTATTTCTTCACTGAGCATATCTTTTATTTCTTCTGGTACCTTTGGTAGTTCAGCCTTTTCTAGATATTGTCATGTTTTTTATTCTGTATAGCTTTTGTTTTCTTTGTATAAATTCTCATAAAAGACCTGAATTAACTTTTTTTCCTTCATTTTGGTAGCATACATTTCCTTCTTCATCTTGCAGTTTCTTAAACCATTTCTTTTCTTTCTGTTCCTTCAATTTATACACTAGCCACCTTCCTGGTTTATTCGCATTCTTGAAAAAGTTTTGGTTTGTTTTCTTTATGTACTGTGCCAATTCTTTTTTGAGGATGGCCAACTTGTGTTTGATTAGTTCCAATATACAACTTTTTATTAAGCTTAAAAATGGGAGTTGAACAGGTAAAAGAAACAATGGTAGTATTGGTAAAAAAATTTGGATATGCTATAGAATTAGATAAATAGCAAATACTTTGGGAAAGAAACTATAGGTTGACAATGAAACTTCTTATAAGGAAAATCTATATAAAATGTTCTATAGGTGGCACTTCCCACTTGAGAGATTAGCAAAGTTTTTTAAAAACATGTCCACCAAGTGTTGGAAGTGTAATCAGGTACCAGGCATGTGTTACTACATGTGCTGAACTTGTACAAAAGCAAAAAAAAAATGGGCAAAAATACATACATGGTTAGAAAAAAATGTTAAAGCAGTCTATAAATTATAAGCCAGAAATATTTTTGTTAGATATAGTACCAGATAAGTATGATAAAGGGAATATATATTTAATATTACATGTTTTGATAGTAGCAGGAATTATCTATGCACAGCATTGGAAAAATGAAGAACCTTACAGGAGAAGATGTAATTAAAAGAAATACTAGATTATGCAGACAGATTTACATTAAAGATAAAAGAAAAAGAAGATATGGAATATTTTCAAACATGGGACTTGTTTTACCAGTGGTTGGATAATAAGGTAGAAATTAGGAACTGAAAAAGTATTATACAAACAAAATGATCCAGACAATATGCTGTTCACAAAGTACTTATGTATGTAAAGAGAAAATGTATAAATAAACTATTAAAAAAGTATTGTTACTTGTAATTTGATCAGAAGAATACAGCTTCATCTGACTGGATAATCATCTAGTAGGTATGGTGTAGAGCAGTGGTTCCCAAACTTTTAAAGTTTATTGCCCCCTTGGTGCTACAAACTCATCCTCGGTGACCCCCACCCATGGGTGGGATTCATTTCTGTGGGCGTGACCTCATTTGAGGGTGTGGCTTGCTGGTCATGTGTCTGGGTGGATGTGGCCAGGTGACTGGCAAATCAAATACAAGTGGTCCTCACTTAATGGCTGGTTGTTTGGCAAGTGTTCTAATTTATGACTGGCTTCCCCAAAGCGACTTGACCTGTTTTTGGAGTTTTGATCAGGGGCCTAAATCCTACCCCTGCCTGTGTGTGTGAGAGAGAGGGAGAGAGAGAGATTGGATCAGATCTCTCTCTCCCTCTCTCTCTTTCTCTCTCCCACCAACCCCAGAAAGCCACTGTCAATCAAAATTCATATGAGTTTGGCGACCCCTGATCTAAAGGGGTGAGCCTGAGAGAGGGAAAGAGAGAAAAGAAAGAGAGAGAAAGAGAGAGAGAAAAGAAAGAGAGAGAGAAAGGGAAAAGGGAAAGAAAGAAAAAGGGACAAAAAAGGGGGATGGAAGGAAGGGACAGAAAGAAAAAGAAATAAAGGAGGGAGGGAGGAGAAAGATAATGAGATATCTATTCTAGTCCAATCACCTGCTCCAGCAGTGTTAGAAGGGTGTGTGTGTGTGTGTATGTGTGTGTGTGTGTTCTTCTTGTAATTTACCAGTACATTTTGGTTTTGCCTTCTTCAGAATTGGCACTGTAATACATTGGGGAAAAGTAACTTTTAGGGTGTAGACCTGGTCCAAAGGATCCTGTTTAAAGTCTCATCAAAATGTGAGTTTCCTGATAGTCTTGATCATGTTTCGTCCACAAAACCTTTAAAAGAAGCCAAAGAGGTTTCAATGTGCTGGCAAAGATGTTTCAATGTGGAAAAGGGCCTCAGTTTAAACTAGCCCTCATTCAATCTGATGCATCAGGTCTGTCTCTCTTTCTCTCTCTCTTCCTCCCTCCCTCTTTCCCTTCCTCCCAGATTGGCTTTGCTCTACTTTCCTGATGTGCCTGCAGGGTAGGCGCTTCGAACCTGGATGAATGGATGGATAGACAGAGAGAGAGAGAGAGAGAGAGAGAGAGAGAGAGAGAGAGAGAGAGA